>JAVKLA010000027.1:34407966-34426309 GCA_034782735.1 Sagittarius serpentarius | reverse complement strand
CCACTGGGTGGGGGGGGAGCGAGTGAGCGGCTGCGTGGTGCTGTGTTGCTGGCTGGGGTTAAACCACGACACTATCCTTCCACCTTCTGTTCTCTCTGATGATCTCCTAAATATCATGATATCTTCTTAAGCTGTGACCATTGCCTATCTCTGCCATATTTCTTCTCTACTTCTTGATACAGAATCTCCTTTCTTTTCCACCTTTTGTCTCTCCTTTTCATTCTACATGAAGGAAGTATGCTAATAATTCTCCTTTTTCTTCTGTGTTGTCCTTCTGGTCATATGATGGGTTACTGTTACCACTCACAGATCAGTTTTTTAGGTCTTCTCATCAATACGTTTCTGCAAATCTTGTTTTTCCTTTCCTGTTTTCCATTATGTGCCTCTCTTGACTTCACTGTGGACTCCAGATACATTTCTGGATCTTGTCTTCCTTGGGCTTATCGGATGACCTGATATGGCACAAACTCCTGTTGAAAGCTCAATTGTAACATTCAACCCACAACTGTTGTGTGCAGATAATCTTCATTATCTCTGCAATTTTCCAGATCTCTTCCACTTTTCTAGCAGCTACTGCCTTCTCTGTCTTACCAGTAAAAAACCTACCACAACAACCACAAAAAACAGAACCCCTCCCCAACCTTTCCCTCCTTCTATTTTCTGCCTGCTGTTGTCCTTAGTTAAAGGACTCAGGTATTGGCAAATTAAGTTTTAAGCTTCCTTGATTCAAAAGAAATGTTTCACTTTGGAAATAAAACATTTGAGAATGGCAAATATAAAAGTTGCAGAGCTTTTTCTTCCACAAAAACATTAACAGTGATAACCATATTGGTTGAGGATTAAAATGGCCCACTGATAATCCGAATTTCCTGCCTGTTCTACAATGAGGCCCTGTTATTTATTACAAGCAAAGGACTTCCATCTATCAAGGGCCACTCAAGTGTCCAACAGAGTTTGCCTGCATTAAATCCTGAGGGCAGTTGATGAATCCCCTGTGCACCTATGGAGGAGATCTATATGCTTCCCAAATGTGGCCTGAGTAGCTTCTGCATTGCTTACCATGTGTGCACAGCCAGAAATCAGAGGGGTATCTGCCCTCTTTACACTTCACACCACGCTTAAGTAGCCCCAGCTTTATAACAGCCCAGTTGCAATAATAACAAATTGTATGAGGTGCTGATATAATGCACTTCAGTATATACTTCTTTGCAAGCTACTGTACAGATGGATGTATATTTTCATTTTCCGTATGGAGGCTGACAAGCATGGGGAAGTACTGCCTAAATTCCCTAACAAGCTACTTTTTATGCTGAAATACGTCTGCAGGCAATTCTTTGGTCTTTTGTCGCATCTTGCTAGTTTTTGGTAAAGGCCAGTAGCACAGGGTTGAAGTGAATATTATGTCTTTCCACAACTGTGTAAGCATACATCCAGCTTTCTTGGAAATTCAAGGACATCGTGGACTCTGACCAGATATTTTCACACACCTGCTACTTTTGTTTTGTGTCCTAAGTAATAAAAAATTAGTTACATCAATACCATTGTGAGAAAATCAAGCAAATATGCAACCAAGACCTACCTAGGTTTTAATGAGATTGTGCTGGAAGTATGAGTTACAAATGCACTACTTTTCCTTTAAGTCCAATGATGAATTCTATTGCCTTTTTTAAAAAATAAGTATTTCCTCTGCATTTCTTTTTTATTACTCATTTGCTGTTCCATGGAACTGCAATTTTTTGAAAAGGCAGCAGTGAATGTAAAAATGCATGATGCGTCCTTAGAGATGGGTAAGTAGAACACTGGTGTAGGATCTGTAAAAATTAACATCTTTGAAGGATACCAAAATGAACTGCATATGGTAATTTTTAAAATTTCTGCTTCACTCATCTCCAGGTCTTAAATCCTAGTATCTCCAGATGATTGTGAGTGGCTATGCAGGGAACCCAAACACTTCTATAACCACATAAAATAATCAACTGCTTTTTGTCTAACTACAACTTTTCTCAAAAGGGCCAGAGTATAAAGGAAATTATAATCTCAAGCTGCACTCCAGACCTGTCTCAAACACAACTTTGACGTCAACAGCCCTTCCTTGCAAAGCAACTGCTTGTCTTCCAGCATCTGAAAGTAAGCTGCAGATGAAAATTTTGACCAGGAAGTAACACAGCTTATGTGCTGAAATTGCTTATTGTGGAAACACAAACTGTGCATATGTCTTTAGCCTAGTTCCACAGGCAAGAGTGAATATATACGCTTTAACAGCCCCTCTCAAGCGTAAGAAACCATACTGTGTTATCGTTTACAGTCATAACATCTCTTGAAGAACTGGCATCATAGAAACAGAAGTGAGAGCTGATGGCTAGATCACCCCTAACTATAATAGCAACCATCTGGAGGCTAGGAAAAAAAGATCTCCATGATACTCCTACAGTGGAGTTGCCTCTAGTGAATGAATCACAGGACCTGAACTCAAACCCAGATGCCAGAGTGCGAGAGCTTTCTGGTGAAAGACCCCTTGTAGTGAGAATTAAGATGGTTATTGAAACTTAATGTACTTCTCTGGTAATACAAAAAAGCTCATGCTTGTGGGTGATGCTATTCGGACTGTCATATTCTGTATCCTGAATTTCTTGGTCAAAGAACTGCATTTACCATGGGTGATGTGTCAGAGGCTGTGTTCTGACGTAGTCCTCACTGGCTACGCCCATACAAGTAAATCCGTGCACGCAGGACCATTCTTTGGTACTGAAGCAAACTAGCATTGAATGGTCGGCATCTCTACTGTTGAACTCTCTTGTCCTCCAAAACATGGTGGCCGCATCCAAACTGCAATGGTCTCTGGCCTCTTCCTGAATTGCACCCAGGAATTACTTGGGAGGTTGCTAGCTGGCCTTGGCCACAGCCATCCCAGGGGCTATTCTGGCAATTTAATAGTGGCAGTAGTTGATTTCCTGCTCCTGGGAACACTGTTTGATTTACTAACCTAGATGTAGTCACTGGATACCCTTTAGAAGAGTGAATGAGACCACTGGCACATGTAAATTGAGAGATATGGCAGAGATCAAAGGAATGGCAATCGGTTACTGAGCTCAGATACTGACTGGTGAGTGGCAGTGGATTTGTGACACCCATGCTTTTAGATGATAATATGGATTGTCACTGTATTATTTTAATCTTTTTTTTCAGTATTCATAGTTTCAATATTTTTTCTGCCTGTACAAGCATGTTATAAATCTAAGGGAAAATTTTTCACTTTCAGTAAATGTTTTTTTACTCTGTGACTGATCCTACAAATATTATTTCCAGAGTATGTTCATACTCAATGGGTAGAAAAGTAGAAAAACATGTCCTTCAATGTTTAGGGGAATGAATTGGCTATGCTTGCACTCTCAGTTCTCCTAGATGCATCAAGGAGAGTTTTGATTGCAAAAGACAAGCAGAATCTGGACCAGTACATATGTAACAAATTATTTAGTCATCAGCACTTTGCTTGGCAAATAGATGGCTGCTAAAAATAATAGTTGTTACTGTCTTCCCCTCAATTGCACAGTAGTTCTACAATGAGTACCAGAGATGTACTAGTACAGCAATTGAAAGTTTCAACCACAACATTCTTCTCAAAGGTATTAAAAGGACCCAGCTAGAAACCCCAGGGTCATTAAGTGGAAAGGAACAAGAACTTATTCCGCTACATGAACCACAAACTATTTCTGAACTAAAAATGTGCAAAAGTTGTCAAAAAAGTAGCTACTCTGAACCTCACCATACATAAAGGGTTGTCACTGGAGCACTTCTCAGCTGAGTAGTTCAGGCTGTTGCTCAAATAATATTTTACTTCTGAAAATCAAAATGAAAGAAAGTCTCTACTGATGAAGGGAATTTATCATTAGCTTCAGTATCATTTTTCATCTTAGTATTTATTTTGGTTTACATTTACTGACAGTGTAGGTAAAATGTTTTGCAATCTGATGACAAACTAATGAAGTATGATCTCATTAATAGATGATGTTCATTAATGTATTGAAGAGAGCCACAGGTAATGTGTGGGATTTATTTGGTCCTGAATTTACTAGACTTGATCCTGCTCAATAAATTTCATTTCTATTTCTATAAATGGCAAGAGTTTGCAATATACTGCAATGTATTTTTCCAGTAAATCAGAAGCAAGAGGCAGTATGTTAAGACTGCCCAAGTGTTAATATTAAGTAAGTCATCAGTGTGCTCTTTTTACCTCTCAGACAATTTGTATTCCATATTTTTGTTATGAAGAGACAACTTGGTATATTACCAACACAAATAGTTTCTTAGGTCATCCTATGCGTCACACTTTGTTCTGCTGATCCTGATGCATCAAGCACAGTTTAGGTACTAATTAAATGGTGGAATGGTATATTTAGGCATTTGCAGGGAGTTCACACGAAATGGTCCAACCCATAATAAAGTGGGCAATTTTTAGATAAAATGTGTTTTACTGTATCGATACTTCCTGCTAGTAAACACGAAAATTAACATCTTCATAACTGTAAAAATCAAGGAATGTCTAAATTCCTTAGAAATTACAGCTTAGGGTACTAGAGATGGTATGAGAGCTGTTGGTAACTCTTAGTTTGTAATTCGTGTGGATTTACTGCTTGTATTTTTACATACAGTTATACGAGTTCTTTGCAAATGTAACTGAAACTTTTATAATCTAGGTCAAACTCAGTGTGCATTGATATTCTACCAGTGCCTTTTTACTTTTCTCATTTTCCACCTTTATTCAATAACAGGAATGCCTTTTCTTTCTGTCGGAGACAATCTGCCCAAAACCCTCTGAAGAACCAAAAGAGTACTAATGTCCCATGGATGCCAAAAGAAGTTGTACCTAAATGTCTGTAATAATTCTAAGCAAAGGCCTTAGGATTTGTGCCATACTTACTTTCATTTTACATTCCTCTCTTCAGACTATCAGAACGTCTTGATTTTTTTCCTTCTCTGGTTGAGAGACATCACCTTTTATTTTTCTGAAGGTGAAAAAATTGTGTTGAAGTAATTTTAAGCAGAGAAAAAGAGCTCTTTTGTCCTGTTAGGAGGTTCTAACTGAACTTCTTTAGTCACAGCTATGAGAGAACTTGGCTGAAGTTTGAAAACTGAGATGCCACTGCTAAACTGACTAGGCAGCTATAATGGTTACATTTGACTGAAAAAATCACTTCTGAAACTACTCACTGGACATCTGTCAAGAAGCACCTCCTCACTCATGATCTCACATAGGAAATGGAAAGGCCATATATTATTTATCTGGTGAGTTTGATAAAGCTGAGACTGAAAAAGCAGTTGTATAAAGAAGAGTGCAAATGCCTCACTGCTGTGTTCAGAACAAATTTGTCCCCAAAACTGTTGCCTTACCCTGAGGGAGAGGGTGGAAAATCCTGCAGGAGCTAAATGCAGTTTGTCAGATGCTGGACTACACAGTGAACATTTTAAAAGTTCAGTATGCACAAGAAGCAGTGTGGTTACAATATCACCTTGGCCTCATTGTTCTGCCTGTGTAGTCTGAGAGCAATATGTGCAGAACACAGGGGAACAAACACATACCACAAAATCCACACTGTAGTGGAAGGGGGAGTGGTAATGCCTGGTTTTCAGTTGCAGCTGCTCCATGTTTGCAATGCTCTTTTGCAGTGTTTCATTGTAGGGAACAGTTTTACTCGATTTTTTTTTTTTTTGTGACAATCTTCGTTCCGTTTTGAACACTACAGGCCACTAATTTACTACAGAAATTCAGTATCTCATTACTCTGTGCATTTAGTAGTTCCAGTTCCCCAAATTAACTAGCCAGTGACAGAACTATTAAGTCCCAGCCCAAGAAGCCATTGTCACAGGTAGAATACAATTGGATGACTTTGCCCTCAGCTTTAGATTCTGAGGTCTGAAAATCTTGAATAGCTGTACCAATCTGTTTTATAACGAATAGCTTGCAAAAACCTTTGGCCCATGAAAAGCGAAGGTTTCATAGACATTTTATTTTCATTGGAAATTATTATGTATTTGTGACTGCCCTGTACTTGATGCGTATATGTTTGGCTGAACACCGCAGCCTATCAAAGGAAAAGAGACCGCTGTAGTCAATGGCAGCTTTCGCGATCTGCTAGAAGGAGGCAAAGCTCAGTTGTGGGGAAACCGCAAAGGTGATCCGCCATGTGTTCCGCAGCCGTTGTTCTGAAGGAAATGAGTGCATCTTGTGGGTACTACGAATTATAAAGATAAACTTGGACAACCACAAATAAGCATTAAAAATTAAATGCAGCCTGACTCCTGTTTCATTTTCCTTTTGGAGGTACACAGCTCACTGTCTGTGTTGGTGTTACCTAACCACAAATAGCCTTCTCATCTTCTGCAAGCTGCACTGCTGTCAAATGATAGTGATGACCCAGACACTCTGTCTAAAGACGTCAGGGAAAGAGAAAAACCAGACTACTACAAGTGACACAGCGAATACTCCTTTCCTGTTACGAATTCCACACTAAATCTAAGTAATTACTTGGCTGCAGTGATACTTAGTCTACAGGACAATGCGTTTACAGGCATTTAGGAACAGCAGTTTACAATAATGCTTGCATATGGGTTTGATATCTCATGTTGTTAAAACAAATCAGCAAGTCTAGACTGTAATTTGCTGAAGCAATTTATGGTTATTTCATGGGTTTTTTCTCTAAATAGAGATGAATACATTTGACTGTCCTAAGTAGGAAGGATGGTAGTGCACATTCTTTTCATTTGCGCTGTAAGACAGATCTGAAACAGAACCATTAACATCCTGATTTTCATACCACATTAAAAACTGCCCTAACCTATTAGTGCTTTATTCCACTACGATGTTCAAATATTTTGCAAACTGCTGATTAATCGTGAAAAAAGCACTGCAAGTTGGTCAACACTGCTGCAGCCACTTCTTCACAAATTAGTAATGTGAGACTATGAATACAGTAAGTCAGTAGCAGAGCAGGGAGCAAGGACCCATCTGGGAAACCCTCAGCTGCCTTACATTGTTAGTGAAGTCATCGAAGCGTAACAGCCGACAGTAGCTGAGGGTTCCCCTTAGCTCTTCACTCCTGGGCGCCTGCTCCAGTAGGAAGGCAAAACAAGTGCTTTTTATATTTCTGGAAACATTGCTTTATGACAGACTTGCCAATACTTTTCTTCTAGGTGAGCAAATACTTGCAAGTAATTTTCTCACCCTACTTTCCCATCTTATTGCGAGTCTTACACAGCATCAAAATCTGTACAATACAAGAAGACATCGCGCTCGTTCTGCTTAGATGTGATTGCGTTTCTGAAGAATGCACAGCTAAATAAACAAAAAACAGGCTCTCCACAGTGCAGAAATACTTTCCCAGTGAGAGTTTGATTTCATTGTACCCTTCAGCCAGGAAAACGAGTCCCCAGTCCCACACGGCTGGTGCCTGGCCCCCCTCTGTGGTGCACCCCCGCATGCTGAGTCCCCCCATGGGTGAAACTGTTTCCAGACCAAAGAGCCAGAGGGGCTCTGAGATCTGCAGTGAACCTGCACAGAATTGTCTCCCGCTTTGAAGCTCTCTGTGCTCCAGAAAGGGAGCCTCCTCGAACAACGTGGACTCACCAGCAAACCAGTACACTTGTCACTGGCGGAACAGAAAATGGATTTATACAAACTAGTCATTAGCTAACTACTAATCAGAAGAAAATTTAGGATGTATCTTGTCCAGAAAATTTTGTAAAAAAAGGCAGCAACTTAACCAACAGAGACCTTTTCATTTGCATGGACTGCAGCGTTTTCCAAAGCTAATGAGTTATAATGAAGATCCTCACAGACTTGATGGAGCCTTGTACTCCACTACTTTCTTTTTTCTCTTTTTTTTTTTTTTGTAGTGCTCATGCAGTTGTATATGAATTACATTCTAACAATGTACTGTTTAGATAACTATTTTTTTGTGTACTGTGATTGTCATACTACTGACAGAAAGACTTTGAAAAACCAAATGCATTTATTTTTCCTAGAAATCATCAGATATTGAATTTACAAGGAAGTATGTCCTTTTATTAAGAGGGTAGAATGGTCATCATCCTCTATTGCTACAAAGTGGCATAACTCCGCTAATGTTAATGATTTGCTGCACTACCTTGTTTTCATTGAAAGTGGAGGTACGTTACCAAGGCCCTAACTATATACTCATTGCTTGTTGACCTTAACTAATACCCAAGCTCCTAGACATCCATTTCACCTTTGCCATTGGCTCCTAATTTCTATGCTTCAGACAAGCATTAATACATCATCTTGTGGTAGAAAATGAAAGAGTTGGGTTTACAGAGCACTACATGAGCATCTCACACCATTGTACAGAGCATAACTAATATCGAGCCTTTGAACCTTCCAGGACCTGGGAGAAAGACGTTGTATTGGACTTCTGTTCCAAATAGGCTGCAGTTTGTAACAAGCCACCTCATTTCAAATTATTGCTTTTCTGATATTATTACACTTTGGGCTGTGTTTGATTTTACTTACTTTGTGCTGCCCATATGGACTGCAGTTTTTCTGTAACTTAATCCTTAAAAAAATCAGTTCTAAGAAAGGATCCTCCTTCATGTAAGAGAGATGTGCGTGTTTATCAAGGTTATCAAGAATCAGACTTGAGCTTCTACAGGCTGGCACTTAGAATTCTCTAAACGGGTAAAAAAGCCTGTTTTGATGATCTAAAAAGGCTGTAGAAAGACAGGCATGAAACTGTGTGATTGTTTTGAGGTAATCTACAAGTAGTAGCTGAGTATCTGTCCCTAATTGTTCAGAGGGATGTGCTAGGTTATTAAATTAACAATCATAAGTGAAAAAAGCCCTAGGGCTCGCTCACAGTGGTGTTTGTAGGAGGCCTCTGCCCATGTAAGATATTTTTGAAATTTCCACGCGCCATTCCAGGATGTGTGTCATGGCCTCTTCTGAGAAGCATGAAGTCACTTGGCCTTTGGCCTTGTGACTTCCAGCACACCCCAGGAAAGGAGTATCTCATCAGGAGCCATAGCCTGTAATGTCTTCTTCTTTAATTACCATGCTAGCTGTGCCAACCTCTATTAACCCTTACTAAGCACGTATGCTGCCACGCTTCCTGAGATGCCTATGCTCAGATAATCTTTGAGAAGGCTTATTGCAGTATCTGTCTCAGTTGTAACAGGCAATCCCAGCAGGAGTGATTTCAGTCTCTCCAGTAAACAGTTCATGCACAGAATCTGATTTATTCTTTTGCTTTTCAGCATCTTTTCTATAACACAGAAAGTTTTAAAATGGGATAAAAATCAACCAAATACAAAGTCCCTGCAGTCAAATCAGGCGCAATCCTCTCATACTCCTTTTCTCCCATGACTTCTGTGAACAGTTTGCTCTTCAGCACAGGATGACGACACTGGAATGTGACTGTGACACCACAGCCGCTGACAGTCTGATCAGACCAAAGATGTGACTGTCCCAGAGAGGGTAGATCTGGGCTTAGCGCAGATATGCATTTAACCCTTTCGAGCCCTGTGCCAAATAAAGATAAGGTAAAATGGGTCTTTCAGTGCCATCACCCTAGTGTCCTCCAAGCAAGCACTCACATTTCTGTGTGTATGACAGTCACTATATCTGGCAAGAAGCACTGTGTTTAAAGAAATATTTCTAACTAGACCCTTGCCTCTTAGCACTACATTAAAGGGTTAAAGGTATTAGACATTAATGTGTTCAGACAAACACTCTATCTAGTATTTTTTCCATACTTCTAAACATTTCTGACAGCACCTTTCATGATGTCCAGTCCAAATGTTGTTCCAAACCTCCTAGCAGCAAGAAAGTGGGAGAGGTCCCAGGTGTCATCCTTTGCTGTTTTCTCTGCCAACCCATGTAGAAGATCAGAGAGAATTTATTTTCTAAGAATTTGAAAAACTAGCTAGTACAAAACCAGAAACAGTGATTAATGAATGTCCCCATGTCATACAGGACTTCTCTGTTATTCCACTTTTGCTAATTAGTGTGCAAAATTATCACTTTAAAACAAGGCACTGTGTATCTAGCTTTGTGTACAGCATCACATTCTACTTTAAGTGACACTGATGTAAACGCAAAGCAACTGTACTGCAATGAATTTTCACCAATGTGAAAACATGATTGGCCTGTCCTTTTTATCAGAGCCCTTACCTTTCATCTGGAAATTGCCATTGCTCCAGATGAAATGACGTTTGACTAATGACAGGAAACCAGTGTCAGAAAAACAGCATATAACGTACCACTTAGAATACACATAGCAATCAATCAAGGCTGAGGTATTATGGCAACTGTACTATTTAACACTGCTTAAAACCTATGTAAAGCTTTTTTCGGGGGGGCGGGGAAGGAGAAAAAAGTCTAAATTTTTCACAGTAGGCCTAACTGAGAAAGCAATTCATTGCAGAAGATGTTTTAAAGCATTTTTCTGAGTGTGTGCTCATTTCATCTGCTGCTGCTGTTCAACCTTGTCCTGAATTTTTGGGATGAGGATTTTTCTGGCCCACAGCTCTTGGCTGAGAATGGACCGCTCTCTCTTCTCACAAACCTCATCAAAAGTCCATCAGCTGCAGCACAACTATCTTAGACATTTGACTTCTTAAAATACTTTTTTCAAAGTAGTTACAACCAGCAGTCATAAAATAACAACCTGCATTTGCAGCTGTAACAGAACAGTGTTATATTGTGTATTGGACCCTGGAACCAAGTATTTGGTGGGAAAGGACCAGACCTTCCTGGGCACTGCAGCCACATTGGGCTGTACTGGGCCATAAACTAGCCTGTCCAGTCCAGAAATCATATTAGGCAATACTGGAAGCTGGTCAGTGGGTTATTCTGAACCTGTTGCTGCTTCAATCATGAGAATATTCCTGAAGAAAAGAATACCTAGCAGAAAAGCTGGAACTCGTCATACAAGACATCTTCATTCTTTCTTGATGAATATGCTTTTTCAGCTGCTCTTAGGCTTGTCTTGAATTCCCTGATAAGGAGATGCTTGGTCCTTCTGTCAAGAATAGCATTTTCCTTGTTCCTAAGAGTTTTACTGGGAAACCATCACTCAACCCACCTCTGCCCACCAGAGCCACAGTGAACAGCAGCGAACCACGAGCAGCTCCTGCACCTCCGGTTTAGGGCCTGGTTCCCCAGATGGTGATCCCAGGGCTCGCTTTGCCAAATCTCAGCTTCTGGCTTTAGTCTCTGCATCATGGAGCATTCAGACAAACTGAAGTACATTAAAATGATATTGAACACATCTGTACAAACTTTACCCTGCATGGTGTGCACACAGCGAAGAGCCAACAGGGGAAGGCAAAGGGGAGATGGCTGTGCCATGTCTTACAGGCTTCATAGATAAGAAGTATCAACTCTGGCATGTGAAGGGGAAGAATTTTTTTTATTTCTTTCTGTGGTTGTAAAACAAGATGTTCCTTGAATTCTTTGGCAGGGCCTTTAAGCCTGACTGGAGAAAGGCAGCCGCACTTGGAGGGAGTACCGTGTTATTCTGGTACTCGCCAAAGTACCTCTGAACTGAAGTAGGAAGGACCAGCCAGCTGGCTTCTGGTTGACACCGAAAGAGCGATGAGGGGGAGAGAGGCAACAGACTGAAAGCAGACTACCCACAACACATAAGAAACATGAAGCAGGAGGACCAAAGAAAGAGAGCTGTATGAGCGGCTGCTCTCTGGAGGACTTTAAACACTAGCGTGATCACCATCAGATTTTTGGTTCATGTTTCTATGACCTGAGGCTACCAAACAATTTTCAATTTACATAATGCAGGATTTGCAGGATATTCATCAAGATGTCCCAGGGCCCATCCTACAGCATCTGTATAGATATGACCTAACTGCAGCTCTTCAATATAGACTTTTGCTGGTAAGTTTGGCTAATCAGTTCTGCATTGGATGAGCTCGTCCATCCCCAGATGCCTAACAGAAATAAGCTCTTCCATGAAGATAGATTCTGCTCCTGTACATGTAGGAATAACACAGAAGCATAGCAAACACTTCAACGAAGCCTCCTGACTCTTCGTATTGGAAGTAACTCCTGTTCAGTAGCAAAAAGTGCATAGGGCCGGATTCGGTTGTTTGCTTCCACTTCTGCTGGGAGGCTGTTCTGGAACTTCACATGGTTGATGGTAAATGTCTTCCTCCAGATGCATAACAAACAGGTTATCTCAATGTTACTATGTTGACCAATGTGATAAGTTTCTGGGAAGGCAGGAAGAAGGTAATTTTACTAGAAGAAATAATCCTAACTTGGATACGATTTCTGCAATAGGAACTGAAGGAATAATCATAATCTGATACCAGAACCGAGAGAAAAGGGGTATATAACAATGCCAAAATTATCAAAAAGAAGAGGATGACATTTGTGTGAATGACAGTCCTAAACATAAGTACTTCAGTTGAGTTGGTAAATGGAAGAGTGCCACTGAAGATGTCTGCAGTCTGGTTTACTGTTCCATCAATCCATTAGATATTTCTGTAGCCATTATTCCTTTAATTTGATGCTGCCACTTGTATATCATGTGAAATACCATTTGAATGCCAGGGCAACTGAGATTCTGGCACACACTTTGACAGCTGTTTTGAAACTACGAATATGATGTGTGCTACATCTGGTGAGGTTGGAGTGGAAAAGTACAGTGGAAAAGTACAATTCCTCTTTTGGGACTGCTGGGAAGGGTTTACAGTATCTAAGTCCCTTGTTAAGTAAAGGGACTCTACAATGACCTACCCATACAGAGCCAAAGATCGATTTGAGTATTTCTGCAAATCTGGTTTGTTCTTTGTAAGTAGGAAAAATGACATAAAACATGAAAGAAGAGGGATGCTTAAATGAGTGCATGAGTGAAATCAGTGAATCAATAAAAGATCTAAAAATACTTTTTCATTAATTTTCATGACACAGATGTGACTATGCCAAGCAAGGCATCATGTGTACTCAAGCCTAGTAAAGTCTAATACCTATGACTCAGTGGCAGAAGTGGCAGCTGGCCTCCTGGAAGCTGCAATGAATAATCAAGAGATTGTTGGTGTTGGGTTAACGTTGTAGACACTACCAAGTAAAAGAGAGTGAAACCACAAATAATATGCTTTAGAAAGTTTGGAGCATAACAGCCAGGTGAGGAGTGTTATGTCTGTTAGCTCCAGATCTGACTGTTCTTCACAGTTGATTTTGGTGGGTGTATGTGGGTAAATGCGGGTGATAAGGATGTCTGCACTGATCTGCTCTTCTCCTAGTCCTGTTCTTTTACCAAGAGAAAAGTCATCCCTCGACAGAAAGACTAAACTAGCAACAGAAGAGACTGACGTGGAGTCTACGAGCTTTTATTTTGCAATTTGCTGCACAATAGTCCATCTTTACCAGAAGAAGAAATGCTCAGCCCTTTCCAACGTAACCCAGGGAGTCCCTGGAGATGTAAGATGTAAAACTGACATCAATAGACAGGGCTGGGCTTCCACGTAGGCATCCCAGTTTCATGACAGGTAGCCCAACTGCCCAACTATTATATGTAAAAGTGGGCTTTGACAAAGCGAGCTGTTTGTCAGAACCTAAGGGCTGCCTTACTAGGTGTGTTTGGACCGTGACTCTCCTTCTCAGAGCAGCAAGTTAGACAGCTACCTGTGGGACAACGGGAAAAACTTCAGCTACATCTTGGCATTGGAGCTTCTCATTGGCTTTCCTGTTCAGTTTTCTGATTGCTAAGAATCCTTTAATAGGCTCCTAATGCTTCTGTGTATTATACTGAGGTAAGACAGATGGCACGGTTAGGATTGGTAATACTACAGTCAATCTCTTTTTTTTAAAAGTTTAGCCCACACCAATGACTAACCTTAGACAAATGGCTATGTGAGATAGTGAGTGAAATTTATCTCAGCCAGATCCACTAACTATAGAAGATTCCATTGCAATTCCCTAATTTTTGCTACCAGATAATTAAAACTAAAAAGGACTAGCATTGCTGTTTCTGTATAGGAAGAGAAGTAACAGCAAGGTATCATGTAGAAAGAAATCCTTGGATGTTTTTGACACTTTTACTGTGAGTCCCTAAGACATGAAAACCTCTGCAGCAGATGGCTTCCACCACTGGGGCCCTCGAGGCCTCCTGGAACTATTTGCAACCAAAGATAACTGGCAGTTTAATTTGGAAATAATATAAACATGAGAATTTAGCTTTTCCTTTGCAATCTGCCTTTCATCATTTTAATTTTCATATAGGTAGATAAATTTAGGCAACACAAAGCTAAGATGTATGAAAAATACAGCTGTAAGGAAATGCTTAAAAACAAACAAAAAAACACTGAGAGAGTCCATTGATGGTAAATAGTAAAGGAGAAAAGACTTAATTTTCTGTGGGGATACAGGAGTATTCATGATGAATAACCAACGATTTTGAAACCATCTGGTTGCCACAAATAAGTGTATATATTTATGAGTGCATAATGTATAAATAATTAAAAATGTACACAGTGACATTTTAAATGTCAAAGAAATTATAATTCAGGCTTTCATTATATCATGTCAAAGCTAACAGTTTTCATTATTCCCTGAATAATATGTAATAATGATTTAGCGCACAGAATAAAAAAAATGAAATATCCAAATTCAGCCACAGAAGTTCTGGAAACCATATAAAATCTGGGTGCTGAGTAAACTTGAGACCACCCAACCATCATTTGGCCACTGGTTCTGCGAGTAAAACCTCACTAGCTTCTAGAAGTCTGAAGTACTACGTAGTCTTTGACAGCTGTTCTGGATGGGGGAAAAGAGAAAATGAACATTTCATAGAGGTAAAATAGTAATGTGAACTCTCCCTGATATTTATGTGAATAAGAAGCAAGGTTTCTTAAAAATAACATATCATTCAGGAATATACAGGTTTCTCATTTAACAAAAAATAACTTATTTATGTTCATCAAAGTTTCTCTTCTTAAAATGTACAGTGAATGGAGCTGACTGAGGAACTTCGAGATTTTCTCAATTTTCTTTTCCTAACAGCAGCTTTCACTTAATGTAAAATCACTCTGTGGCTGATACTCAAATCCTTTAAATATGTAATTTTCCCAAAACTAAAGTCAAGTTCTTTTGCTATTTCTTTAACACAGATTGATTAGACTGAGTGTCAGAACTCGATTAAGACCATCTGATGATGGAGCTTGCCTGGGGAAAGTGAGTACATCAACAGCAACACTAATATTTTATTTCAGATGGAGAAAGACTTTCTGTTGAGGTTGCACATTTCTGTGTACTGGAATGATTTGGATAGAATTTCACCCCAAAAATCTGAACACTTACATTTTCTACTTCTGTGTGCTACAGGGCCTTCAACAAGGAGTTGTAGGGCTGTCAGGCTGTCCTAGGCTCTACTGAATTTTTTGAAACATGTCCAGACTGGAAGTTTATTTTGATGATCGCCTTATTCTTAGTTGGCTGATATTGGCAAGGATTCCTGCATTTCCATGGAACAACGCCACTGGCTTCACATGAAAATACAGCCTTGAAATTGGAAGTGAAGAGCGAGTACGATGCCATGCTTGAACAAGAATATACTCTGGTGCAGCCACAAAATGAAGCACTCAGTAGGAATCACCATTTTAAGCACAAGGGTGAAGACAAGTCTGGATTTTCTGTAGTAACCATCACCAAAGCATCTAAGTGCATCCCAAGTGCATCCTCAATTGGCTTTATCAAATGTTCTGTTTTTTCTTCCAGGCCCTGTGAAGCTTCACTGTCCTGGGCACTGATGCACAGACGCGGGAGAAGAAAGGGACATCTCGACGCTTTGCCAGCTCCTCTGCTGCAAAGGGGACTTGTGGAACTGGGCAGAGGTGGGGAATGCTCCATCCAGGCCTCGAATAATGTGGTACGGTGAGGTCACACTGTTGTTATGTGGCACAACACAGCTTTGAAGAGGGATATACTGTGGACATGAGAGATCCTCAGCTCCCCACTGACCCCACTTTTGCTTCAGGGACGTATCCGGTATTCACAGCTGGCACTCAGTTTGTTGGAAGCAACATGTCTCCAAAAGCCCAAAGGATGAAAACATTCAGAAAAAAAACCCAAGAAAATGCTAATGACCAAACCAGTCACCAATCCCAGCTTCCTTATGCATTATAAAATACCCAGGGTACTTTTATTTTAGGAGGAACATTCTGGATTGATAAATAGAAATCTGAAATATTTGGGAAGTACTACTCTCACAAATAAGTGCTGCAGGAGGAAGGCCTACAGTTCCAAAAATGCATCGCTCCTTGAATGCTACAGAGAGTAGAAGAACTTGGCCAGCTTTATTTTTTAAGTATGCAAGTGTACAAACTGAATTTCTGGTTTGCTCTGAAATTAAGCAAAATTGATTGTATTTTTATATGGCCCTAAAATTGGAAGATTTCTTGTAACTAGAAGAACGTACTGGTTTTATGTGATACAAATGTGTGACTGAAGAGTTTTTGACTGGACAGGACATGAAATCATTAATAAAGGATCATCCTTTTCCCAGAACAAAAGTGTCTACAGATCAAGTTTAAAAAAGTAACTTGCCAACCCTTTCCCTTCCACTCCAATGCTTTAAGACATATTGCATCTTAATTAATTAGGTTTGCATTTCTTGACATTGATAGTATTACCATTTTACCAGTTCTGCAGTCATCCATAAAGTCTGCTATGAAGTTGAAATCCAACTTTACACTGGTATACATTAAGTAAAAAAAAAATCTTAAAAATTAGAAGAAAATCAGACAGAAAACGTATATCTTTTGGCTGCCATTTCAGGATAGTATAGGCAATGTTCATGAGTCCTCTGACTGAATATTTAACTTGGTTTTATTTAATTTTTTTTGTAGTATCACAAAATGTGCCATAGAGTCTTTGGCTTTGATTTTGCAATGGCATCTGCCTGAGTAGATCCTTATGGAGTCCCCTTTCTGAATGAGAGCTTAGATATTGTAAATCTATCCCAGCCATCCCTACAGAGAAATTGGACTTTTCCACTGTCTGCACTCAGACCTCCGCACCTCCAGATGTAGCACGCATCGCAGCCTTCGCTTCAAAACAGCTGTCACGAATGTGTGCCAGACTTGCAACCGTCATGCCATACAGGCAGGATCCCACACGACATACAAATGGCAAAATAGAACTAAATAATGGTACATGATATGAGAAGAAAAATGCAATAGAGTTACAAAATGGTAGCAGTCATGCTCACTGACTTCACAAAACTCAAAATTGCTCTGCTGGAGTGAGTTTAATACCAGACAGTTCTAAAAATCATGAGGTTAAGATGTAGCTGCCTTTGTTGAGAGAAGAAGAGTAATTCTACCTGCCTAACATATTTTAAGAAAGGTGTCCCAATATTTATCTGGACTGTTAACTTGTCTAAAGCGTCAGTTCCATTTAATTTAGCTGCTATTTACTGTGCATCTAAAGCTCTTTTGTTCATGAGTGATGAGGCATAGTGTGTGACTTGCAGCCTTCACCCTGTGGTGTAAAAAAACCCTCTGAAACTGCCTTTATATAGAATTTGGAATTACTTCATAAATTACTAACACTCTTCCTAAATATAAGTAGGATTTTACTTAGTAGTGTATTTGACGAGGCAGATTAAGCTGACAACTTTCATTAGTCAGACGTACAACCATTGTAAAAACCTTCCAAACCAAAAGGTTAGCCTTAAGATATTAGACACTGATGTTGGCAGGTTCAGAGATATTTTTTCAACTTTATACAACAGTTCATCTGTGCCATTATAAATTGCTCAGAAAGTAATATACTGAAATATATACTGATGGCCTGACACTGAAAGAGGCCAAAGAATAAGGAAAATTTACATGGTCCCGATCCAGTGGTTTTATTTGTCAGATGCTATGACACCAGAAGCAAACAACTTGAACTGAAACTCAGGTAAATACAAGGAATTCAGTTTTGCATTGGATTTTGAAATAAACACTATCATAAAAATGTGTATCCAAGAAATATGCTGTGAGAATTATTTCATTAAAGACCTGTATGACAAAGCGTTTCATTTTGTGTAATAGCACTGTATGTTATTAGTTATACAGTATCAAATAAATTGAGGAAGAGCCCTCTCAGAGGACTCTCTAGACATTGCTTTTGTACAAGATCAAGTCAGGCCGGATGATCTAATAGTCCCTTGTGACAAAAACATTTATAAATCTATGAAAAAGTTTTAATAAAATATCAGACCAAAGATGATCTTGTATTTCTAAGTTTTTTGAGCTTTCACATTCCCGGGGGGGGGGGGGGGGGGGGGGGGGGGGGGGGGGGGGGGGGGGGGGGGGGGGGGGGGGGGGG
>JAVKLA010000027.1:34396496-34407956 GCA_034782735.1 Sagittarius serpentarius | reverse complement strand
TCCCTGCCCCCACCTCTCCCCCCCCATTTTGTGTTCATCTCAAAGAAATTCAGCTTTTTATTTCAGATTTTCTTGTATATTTAAACACACTGGTTGCACTAGTTGTCTACTTTCCTGTTGTTATTCTTCAATTCAGTAACCTATCAGTCACAGTTTCTACTGTGGCAGTGGTCTAAGTATTTAAGCTTCTTATACACTATTTGCAAACTTAAATAGAATGTTCAAAACAAAGTACTGGATCACCAAAATCCATCAAAATTATATCTTAAATGAATACTGTATAGATTTTTCCCTACCTCCTCATTGTACAACTTGCATGTTACCTTCAACACTTGTCCCTTGTTCTTAAGTAAGAACCCCATTAACTCCTCATGGACAAAATGCCCTGCCAGGTTAGCTCTAAGTAATGAGATAATTTGATTTATTATAATATTTTAGGTATGTCCTGCTAATCAATAAATGTAAATTTAGACACTGCCACTCATTATATTATTTGTTCCCTGTTAATGTAGCCTGTCCCTTTATTCCTGCCAAATGACACTCATCTGCTTGTTCAGAGTGAGAACTTTCCATATGTCAATTAACTGCTATTTCTTGACTGTCACTCAAGTAATATTTCACTCTTCTGGTATTTCAGTTTTTATTGAGTATCACTCACATTGGTCAGGGAATTCTGAACAGGTTTTCCTAACACGATGGCAACTTTTTTTATTGTAGGCCATCTAAAACTAACAATGTACTTGCAGGGTGGGTTTGCCTTTTTTTCTGTTTTTGAAAGATTGTAGTGACTATGTAAAGCTAATACAAAGTTTGGGCATTTGTTTGGTTTTTTAAATTAATTCAGGGAAAATTCCACAGTAGTAAGAAAATTTGTGTGTTCAGATGCTACTACTGAATATCACTTTAAGAATCTACATGAAGAGATGGACTAACGTAGTTTTCTTTTGCTTTGTATCCACTTAACAGCAACAGGAAGCACGCAAAGAAAATTGTACTTACTGGACTTTTGTATACCAGTTTCACAGACTCAAAGAATTATGTTTAGAGTGAGCTGCCAAACCTGGCTTTGGTGGCAGCCCGTGCAATCTTGGTTTATCACCAGCTGACCTGCTGCTGCAATTCTAATACCCACTTTCTGGCTATACACTCACATTTCCTTAAGAATAAGATTCCACAGTCACTGCAGTATATCTACCTTTTCCAGGGTGTAAGCCTCAGTTAAAGTATGCCCGGAAAAGACTGTAGCCTACAAAGGACCCTAATATCCACCTGAGTTTCTACCTGTGCTTACAATCTCCACGAGGTATTGGATTCCCTAACTTTTTACGGGTATCTGTATCTAAACTGACAGCATCCACTGTAGCCTGACACTATCCCAACTGGTCTCCAGCAGAATTTATGCCAGTGGGCACTGTCTGGATCTGATTTGGAGGATGGTGATGGAAATAGGGATTGTTAAAAACACCCCATTATCATATGGTCTGGTAGTTGGCTACAGTGCTGTTCTACAAACATGATTTAGTACAGATGTTTCATTTAAACTCTAGGTTTATAAAGGTACACATTTTTTTGGTTTACTCTGATTATAACCACAGTCTACTCCTCCCCAGTAATCAACTGCTAGAATTTGTCAAATGTTGTCATTTAATATGTGGGTCACTTCCAGTGCTGTGTTTGTTGCATGGAATGCTCCACTTCCATAGAAACAGATGTTTTAACTTAACAGCAAAAAGAGCTAAACAAGTGCATGTGAAGGCGCAGTACAAATAACGTGTTTCATTTCTGTTATTTATAGCTGTCCGCAGCTATCATAATTTTTTTATTTGAAAATTATTAAATCAATTACAATAAGTTTATTTGCAGATACTGCCAAGAATGATGCATGCTAGGCAACTGCTTCTGGGGAAAAGTGGCTTCTTCTGGGCCATTACAGAGGCGTTTAAGTGAAGGCAATGAATTTCTGAAAGACTACGGTATGACAGGGTCTATACACTGAGCCTCAGAGTATATGCATTAAAAAAATAACCTTTCTAGATCTCCCAACCCTTCTGGCATATATGCCAGGTGGCAAGGGCAGCGGAGCTAGTGCTTACTTAATTCCTCAGTGTATTTGAAAAGGGCAAGGCCAGCTGAGATGGTTAGAAGGAAAACTCCAGGGAGGGGGCTCTGGCTGGAAAAAGGCTGGGCTGAGAGGATGGGTTTGTTCCTTCTTTCAGGTTGATTGGACTGAAATACATCCCACTTAAACCGGGAATTACGGTTGTGTGAAAAACTAGTAATAGTCTTATCTAGAATGCAAGGGGGGAATATTTTTTTGAAACACAGAACTATATACACATACTGCAATGAAGTAACAAATCAGCCATCTGTGAAATTCTTTGCTCTTTTAAATCCTACCTGACTAGTTTCAGGTCACTGTAGGAGCCACTGATTTTTATAACAAAAGTGATGTTTGAAAACGAGCCATCCTGCATACTTTCCAAAGCACACAGACAGAATAATTTGTAACAGTGCTGTAATATTCCACATCCAGGGGCGGATCACGTAAAGAGTGAGCTGCGTGCAACCAAGGTATGGGCTGATAGCTGATACTGTCTAACATCATTTCCCAAACAAATCCCCTAATTTCTACACTTGAACCGTGGGCAAGCCTGAAACTACAGCCCAGGTTTTTCCAAAAGTTCACTGTGTTCCCCTTCACGTCCCACCCAAACGCCCTGGACGTGTACTCCACCCACCTATACTGGGGTTTCTGTGCAGAAGACAGAGCCAGGCCAGATGAGAGAAATATCTCTGTTTGGAAAGCCTCTGCAAATGTGGGACACAAAAGCAGTAAACAAATCAAATGGGATGCCAGACCAAATGTGTTCCACATTTGCAAAAATAACAGAGTTGAGTCAGGAAGAAAGGTTTATGTGTCTTCTCCTTGTACAATCCTTCCCAAGGTACTTTCTTTCAATCCCCCCAAAATTAAACCCAGCACAGACAGCAGCGATATTTGCGAGTACACAGCACTGACCAAACGCACTGCAAAGCCACTGACAGCTCCCCGTGGCTTGGCATGAAACACAGCTCGAAGGGATGAGCAGGTGCTTCCTCCCACAGTCCTCCTTCCGCGCCCGGGCACGCTCCGAGGGACACGGATGTGCCACGGCACGGCACCGCTGGAAGCAAGCGTTCGCACCTCACCTGCCACTTGCAGTGGACCCAAGCTCACGAGCCAGGCTGGCAACTTCTTCCCATGAAACTCCGTGGATTGCTGCCTGGGAAAATCTCCGGATCATTTCTCTAGCCATGAGAAAGACCTTGGGGAGCCTGCCTCCGTTCGTGTCAGTGACGGACAGCCTCTTCAGACGTCCTTTTGAGGAACCTGTGAAACCACGGGAATCGGCGCACCTCTCCTAAACGGGTTACACAGCATCTGGTAGCTCCACGGTTTGGTGTCCGATAGCTATACTACAACAACAGGAAGCAAGAGGCAACTGAAAAGCATACAGGCAGTATGGGATAGAACTGCTGTTCAACAACAAATCTACATTAAACATTAAGTGTAAAAAAAATCAGTTACTGAAAAGTTTGTCCAAAGTTTCTACTAATTCATTTTTCTATGAAAATCTTGATGTGACAAAAAAATCACTCAGGGCTATTCATTAAAATTGTGCTTTAGCACTTCCTTAAGGAGAGATGGGAATTCCTGAAAGCTGGGAAATCTGGAAAGCTTTTACAGCTTTTTTCAGTGTACTTAAACTGAATATTTAATGTCCGCACATAGCAAGTGAGCACAGTCCAACCCAACCCTGCAATAAAGAAAAATAATGTCAGCTGATGTTTTAAAATCCTACTCTTTACACAAAAATAAGTAAGTCATCATGATTGTTTGGCAGCAGACCAATATGAAGATATCTTGCATTAATGTATTATATATTAAGGGATACGGGTATATTATTTATTCAATTAACTCAGCCCTTTCCCTGACTGCAAGTTTTTTACAGAGCAAGTACTATAAATATGTCTTGAATTCATTTTTGTCTTAAGATTAAAAAGTCGATTTATGGTACAATTTACATGAATGAAGTTAGTCATTTAATACTTGAAGTTTAGAATTTCATTGTCCACCTGAGTCACCTCTTGTTATTTTTAGTCTTTTTTGGATAACTTCACCTTTATAAAGTGGGCAGAAGGGCCTCATTAATTTACTGGGACTTTCATTCATTTAGAAGTCTGGTTAGAGAAGGAAGATGTATTACACTAGTGTTGGATAAGCAGATTAAAGGAATACTAGGGCATTACATATTTTTCTTGCTTTCTTAACTAATAAAATCGTTATTTTCATATATACATGGTCTTCATATTTAATATATGCTCTCTTCCTGACCAAATGAACCAAAAAACCATATTGCAATAAAACCCAACTGATTTAGTAGACCTCAAAATCCAGAATCCTTTTTATGGATCAGATATGCAGAGTTTTGCCTGCTCATTATAGTCACATATAACTTTCTTCCTTTGATATGGTTATTTGCCATAGAGTCAAAGTCTGGAACAAAGATGTGAGGATCTAGCTTTAAATATCAATGAGAAAAAAAGTCTTCCTCTGCGATGTTAGGTGTGGCCTCTTCCTGCTTTTCTTTCTATTAATTACACCTATTTTCTGTTCACTAGCTAACTAATCCTCAGGACAATCCTAAAAAATAAGGAAAAAGTAATAACAAGCTTACAGCTTGCTTTCTGTACCTGGCACCATAGCCATGTGTCTTCTACCGAGCATTCCCATTTGCTTCAACTCCTTTATTTGCTGCAAAAAGTAATGGAAGAAAATACCCTCTTGCAGAAATCCTGGCCTTTTCAGGGATTTGTGTGCTGAACATCCAGGGGTTCAAGGGAGGCTTTTGCCATGCCTGCCTTCTCCGTGGGATTCCTTTCACTCCTCTGATGTGGTGCCCATGCCTTCAAGGCGAAGGCTCACAAGCAGGTCTTTGCTCATGCCCTTCTCGACTTTTTTATCATTTTACCTACATTTATATCCTTGTTCTTAATTCCATAAATGTAACAATCCGTGCATTGCAGGTTCCGGTATATTCTTGATCTGACAGACAACCAGACAAAAAGAGAGCTGATATGAAAAGCATTTTCACAAGGCAAAACTATCCTGTGACAGTAACTTGATAATAACCATTCTCGTACAAAATTGAGTTTATCTACCACCCTCTCTGTTTCCATTAGGTTGGTTTCTATTTTTTTGTCTTCTTCTGTTGCCACCACTCACCACTGTTATTTTGCAGGAAAGAGTTAGATACAAGAATAGAAATTACGTGCACATGCGCATCTTCTTGTCTCAGCAAGACCCTCCTCCCACTTTCAGCATGTGCTCGCACACAAAGCGCAGATGACGAAACTCATCTCCTTTGGCGAGTACCGGACCGCGTCCCTGGGAGGGGAAGCCGCCAGCCGTGCATGGGAGCTATCACCAGCAAAAAGTACTGGCTAAAACCTGACGGCTGCAGGCTTTGACTCCTGTCTGCTGCTACTGCGCCTGTTCCACAGCCCTCCTCCCAAACCACCGCCTGGCAAGCACTGACACAGATGTTTAAAACTAACATGCCCATGACTCATGGCATATGAACCGGTTTGATTTTCCTCCATTACTGTATTTAGCACACGTTCGCTAAATTGCAAGATTCAAGACTCCAGGCACCTCTGTCATTCCCCTTGAGCCCTCTTCACACACCCCAATCACATGCAGCTCTCAAAAAGACATAATTACAGTAACTGGGACACTGCTGCAACCCATAGGTAGATATGTTTATAAGCCATAAACTTCATTCCCTTAAAATCATTGGAAGATCTAAAAAAAAGTAAACCGGACGAACAGTAAAGTCAGGGGAAGTCCTGGATGAAATGTCTTCAAAATCTGAGTTTTGTTTTCTTTGGGTGTTTTACCTGTCCCAGGTAAAGGCTTTGTGTTCTGGGAAAATGCATTCGTCCCAGTGCTGCGTGCCGAGTCCCGCCAGCCCGAGCACCCCAGCCCCCTGTAGCAATTCTCCTAAAACCCAAATCCCCACTGGATCTGCAGCACTGTCAAATTTGAAAGTGCTGCGGTTGCTTTGGTGGGAAGATCAAGCAGTTAATTCACAAGAGGTAGAGATAAATTAACATTTTCTAAACTTCCTAAAAAGACTGAGGAAAGGGGGATTTTTTTCAGTTTCGATTTAGAATTTTAGAAATAAGCTTGTCTATTAAAACCCACGTGGAGCTAAACGCTGTTTCATTGGAACTGGCATATCTGGAAAAAAACTCAATTGGACAAAAAGTCCACAAAACCAGCATTTCAAAATCAACTGGTTTCATGCTAGAAAGCTGTCATTTAGCGGCTTTCCAGACAGTATTTTGTGATGTTATATTTTGTATGTTATTTTATATTATTTTATTATGCCTTGTTAAAAGCAGAAGAGTTACTTTACATTTTCAGAATCCTTAAAGATATTACTATTAAGCCCACATATAATCTTCACTGAAACATCTTTCATTTCCTTTCTAAGCCAAAAGACCTTGTGTTTGATAATGAAACAGCTGGGCACATGGATATTGCATGTGCATAATATACATTACCATTACGATACCGGAATAAAGCAAAAGTGAAAATTATACAAAAATGAAAATTAATTTAATACAATGCAAAAAAATTTTTAAAATTTACATTCAATTTTACAATACCTTCAAGATACTTTTCATCAAAATAAAATTTAAAGGAAGTATTTCAATATAATCCAAAGCAACATTTTCATAAAAATTATTTTGTGAAAAATTTCTACTCACTTCTATAGGGAGTAATCAGGAAATAAGCTTACCTATTAATCCCAGAATGAGGAGATACAAACATCCACTTATCTTTTATTATTTATCTGGAAATACGAATTCCTGTAAACTGATGCTGTAAAATAGTATAAAATGTTAAAATGTATAAAAATGAAAAATATTATAAGATAAAACTGAGGGAAATATCTCAACTTAATACAATTTTCCTAAACCTTACAATCTGGAATTTCTGGGGTTTGTGAGAGAAACATGGATAATTTTTATTATACATCTTTTGGGAAACTCCTTTTACCTGTTTGGGGTACAGTGACAAACTCAAAATTCCACTGAGATGCCAAAAATGCCAGTTTTCGCTGCTGGAAAATTAAAGCTCTAACTCTCATTCCGTGGATCTTTGGTTTCTGCCCCACTGAAGACCCAAGACGTCAGTACCGATCACTCATCTCCCTGTCTCATTTTACAGTAAGGTGCAACGAAACATTGATTTCTTTATGCAATTTAGCTAAGGATGCTAGTGTTCAGGTATTAATCTGATCCTCGTTTTCATTTCCATGGCTGCAGAGAAACATTTTATCCTTTGAAGAGAGTGGACTAAATGCTTCTCTCACCCTATTTTTTGATCTGGCCACTTGTGATTACATCTGTAACCTTAGAATCTCCTGCACGGGCTTCCCAGCACATCGCGACCCAGGAGGTGGCACGTTCTCCAGGCTGGACTACGCAGCTGCAGCCCACAAAGCCCTTCAAAATGCTTTTGAGCAAAAGCCACTGTGTCAGAGATGAATAGCAATAGGCATGAACTTCTCTGGAACTGTAATGCGGGCGATATTTGAAATGACATTCCGAAGTCCATTTTACAGGCAGCTTGCACGGGTACGGTGAGCTCGTGCTTCATGCAGGCTCAGGATTTTCCACGGAAAGTACCTTCAGCCGTATTATCCACGCAAGGTGCATCATCGCAGTTCCCCACCAACAAAACGAGAACCGCCGCTGAGCTGCTGCTGGTTTTTTCCCCATGGATGGTAAATCCGTTCTGGTCACATCCTTCTCGCGATGCTGACAAGAGGGCTGGGTTGTCCAGCAGCAGCAGGAATGGTCCGGGCTGTAGTCAGCACAGACTGCAAAAATCAAGCAAAAAGCAAACTTCTTCTCGCACCTGGAGTTGAAGCGGGAACAAAGCTACATCCAGGAATGCATGTATTTTCCCACCCTGTTTTATCTCCAGTGCGATAGTATCAATGAGCTTCTGCTTCCTACCTGAAATCAGTCCCCTGAACACACAGCTCCTATCCTATAGGTCTGCTCCTATATGCTCTCCTTTCCCTCCCTGAGAAAAGAATATATCTGTACCAGGAGCTTCCATATTCTCCGAGCCTCCTTTGCGACTGCTGTCTGTGGTCACCAACATTGCCGAGCAAGCAGTCTCCTCATGAGGAAGAGTATGTTCATCTCCTGTTGGACAACTCGAAGAATCTTCTGGAATAAAGTAACAAAAAGAATTAAACTGTATTTTGCATTGAATTTTGCAGATTTCTAGTTGTCTGTTCATACCAGGACTCAATTTTAATTAAAATCTTGCAATGTTTTCAGACAATTTTTTTCCTTGGGAAATGTTTTTACTTAGCAATAATGCCATTTTAAAACAAATTTCCTGAAAAGGCTTGTATTTCAAACCCAAAAGAATTATTTCAATGAAGAGAAGTGGTTTGCTGGTTTTGGAACATACCACTCCGTGTTGATAAACAAAGGATTCAATGAAAGTGAATGAAAACTGAAAAGATATGAAGTGCTCATGGATGCAACATAACTTCACGTCCCAAACCATTGTCCTGAAGTAAAGCCAAAAGGAACCCAGTAGGATTTTCCTAAACTCAATAAGCTTTAGATTAGATCAAATTAGGTATGAGCCAGAAGTTCTTCATGCTCACTGCAGAGCTGATTTCCACTCTCCATTTCCCCAGGATAAAAAAATTGGTTTATCTTTGCAGACTCACTGGAATTGAGCCTTCTGCGGGTGAGGAGACAGCAGGTCTGCGGGACAACAGCACCCCAGTGCACCCAGCAACAGTACGGGGGAAAAGCAGAGCCAGGAAAACTGCACCCGCTATGAAAACAGAAACGTTACAATCTCACTTGGCTCATTACGGAAACATGGCCACTGACTTTTCTATCTTTGAAAAATAAAAAGATGAATCAAAAATGTTATTATTTGTTCTGGTAGTTATAATGATCTTTAAACCTGAAATTTGGGCTGCTAAGGCTTTCTGGCTTCACGATTTGTCTCAATTCCTGTGCAAAAATGAATTACGCACGTGCACTTGGAGTAACTGGAATTATTCCACTGTGCGGCTGCAGACAAAGGCAATTTCCAACAAGTCTGTTCCAACGTCTGGCTCTTATTTTTACCTGGTGTGGGAGGGTTAGCCCACCAGCTGGTGGCCCCCGTGCAGATCCATGGGTTTTGCTTGCTTTGATAGCTCCTCCTACGCAGAACCCGGTTAAATGCCCTGGCAGGTTCGGGCCTGCTTTGGAGAAGCCATCCAGGGAAAGGCATCTTTCCTGCCAGCGGGGCACTGCCTGCTCTGCCCTGTGGTTAACGGCCTTTTGTCAAGTGCGGTAGCTGCCTCAAGAGTTCAGAAGAGAAATATGAGGCTTTCATTTAACAAAGTAATTTGATTACTTAGAAATCAACCCCTTGCTAGGATTTGGCAACTACAACAAAATTTCCTACCAAATTTGACAGAACTTCTACTTAAAACAATCTATGAGCTTGTGCTTAAGCACTTAAGTTAAATGAAGACTTAAGCAGAGGAAGACACTGTCTGTGTGCTCATCTTTGGGAAAACAATCTGAAACGCTTCAAATTGGGTTTGCAGCCCCTTACATCTTTTATACCGCTCCGTAAGTCAGAACTATATCTTCTGTAGAAAAAGAGAAATGACGGAAACTTCTCATGCTGGAAACTGTTTCCAAGCCGTATTTTTCTTGAACAAGATTCTAAAGTTGTATATTACAACTAAACTTAAGTTTAAATGTTTTAGGCCATAAAGTGTCTAGATGTTGCCAGTGTGCTTAGCACACTACTCCTGGAATGCTTGTAGTCTCCAATTTGTTTATTGCAAGTGTGTTTCCTGAAGAGTTTGCTTCTTATATATTGGAATCCGTGGCTTCTTTTTTTCTTTTTCTTTTTTTTTTTTGTTTTTGCATTATTAACCATAACTATGTGGGAAAACGCCTTGTCTGTTTATAAGGTCTATCTCTTCTTTAGATATCATCAGTTTGGTGGGGAAGAGGGTTATTTTTGAGAATGGGAGATAATGTAAAAGCACAATTTCCTTACATCAGACATGTGTCTCTCCTTCACTCTTCTGCTTCTAGCTCTGCATCTAAATCATCGCTTTCCTCCACGCCTTGGAATAAATGTTTACAAGACACAACAGTTGGATTTTCCTTATGGGCATGCAGAGTCAGCCCAAGACCTGGGATTTAATAATGCACATAGATTTTATGCAGAGATGGATCAATTTCACCAGAAATAAAAGGCAAGAGCAAGCCCGGTTATCTGTGTATTCCTTTGTACCGTTGGCTTGTCTCAGTTCAGTAGACGGAAGCACACATATTTAGATTAACACCTGCAATTTAGTGGTGGGTAAAAATTTTGTGAAGCGTGCGAACTGTGCAACACTTAATTTGCTCATTTTTTCATTCAAGCTAAAAAAACCCCTGTTCTATAACGCACTGCTGATGGAAAGGCTGTGTTCTCAGTGAGCTCTCACATTCCAACAACATTTTTTGGTGGTCTAAGCACAAAATGTTAATTTCCTTGGAGAGTCAGAGGTTATCACCTTCGGGCCCAGCCTCCTGAGGTGCAGCTCAGCCCTGCTTCCCTCAGTCTGGCCACGAAGAAGGAGCTTTGCGTGCAAAGACCGAGACACCACAAGACACTAAACGGTCACCAGCTTGCCTTCAGTGGGGAGCAGCTCGCAGCAGTGCTGCTGGAGAGCGGATCACACCTTCTTTTAAGCATGGTGCATAATAATGTTGTTTTTCATGAAATTATGAACTATTAAATCTGTGTGACATAGAGATGAGAGAAGAAATGTTCACAGGCCCATTGTAATTTATGAACATGTGGTGCACAGATGTTACATGAGATTTTTCTTCCCTTTACTTTTGAAAATTTGGATTACATTTTCTCTCCTCTCTTGTGTTCAAACTCTGTACTTGATGCTCTATTACATGTCGCAGCAGGGTAAATGGATGATTAATAATTGTTGATGACAGAAATATGGTTTCTATAAGCTATGGAGTGAAAGATAAATATGATGGGAACGGCCATACCTATGTACGACAACTAAGCCTCTTGAAGACTGTGTTAGGGTTACCCATGATTTATGGGGATGTCACCACTGTCCCTAGATATGGAAAACCTCTTGCAATTTCTCTTATTGTAATCATCACTTCTTCTTCAGGTACCTGGGGGAAAAATATCACCCCCAAAAAACAGAAAAGAAAAAGAAAGAAAAGAAAAAAAGGATATAAAAGAAAAAAGAAAGAAAGATGAAAGATGAAAGAAAGAAAGAAAGAAAGAAAGAAAGAAAGAAAGAAAGAAAGAAAGAAAGAAAGAAAGAAAGAAAGAAAGAA
>JAVKLA010000027.1:34382705-34396396 GCA_034782735.1 Sagittarius serpentarius | reverse complement strand
GAAAGAAAGAAAGAAAGAAAGAAAGAAAGAAAGAAAGAAAGAAAGAAAGAAAGAAAGAAAGAAAGAAAGAAGAAAGATGAAAGAAAGAAAGAAAGAAAGAGAAGAAAGAAAAAGAAAAAGAAAGAAAGAGAAAGAACGAAAGAAAGAGAAAGAGAGAAAGAGAGAAAGAAAGAGAGAGAGAGAGAGAGAAAGAAAGAGAAAGAAAAGAAAAGGTTAACTTTTTCAGGGTCAGGAAATACGCCATAAAACCCCCAACTCCTGATAGCAGCACCATTAGAGCTTTCTTCAGAGCAATACACACTTTGTGCTGCCATCTCTCAATTAACCCTCAAGAACGAACCATCAAAACGAGACCGTGGTGTGCATGTGCTAGGATCCGGGGCTGAACTACGGGTTCACCACAGACTCTAGTCCCCACTTCACTGCTGTATTGTGAGGAAAATCAAAAAGACAGTTCTGAATCCCTTCTGAGCAGAGATGAGCCATGCTGTCCTGATCTGGATCCTGGAGAGCTATATACCAAGGTAAGGTTTTGCTTCGAGACCATTTCTTTTGTAACGAGAAGTGGCTGGCCACAGCAAGTTAAATCCAATTTCCAGTCCTTTAAATTCAAGGAAGAGATTTTAATGGATTAGGTAGGTTGATGGACAGGAGTAACTCAGCAGTTGGCAAGCTGAAAACCTTCCCTCATTTTGAAGTCTATCAAATTCTAAAATACAAAATCCTCATTTGCAGAAATACATCACTTCTGTTTCTTTTCTTTCTTTTCTTCTGTTTCTTTTTGCTGGATAACTAGCAAAAAAACCCAACAATTTTCTTGGTAGTTCTTTCTAGTTTCTTTAGGTCTTCTAAAAAAGTACATAGATGTTGCCATTGTGATATTAATTTGTTTCTAATGTCAGCTCTTTGATAACTGCAGAACCCTGAACAGAACTGGAAATCCTATAGGCAAAAAGTATACCAGACAGGAACAGAGATGAAGAAGAAAGGTTGAAACATAACCAAGGGAGGTCAGTCGTAACAGCTGAAAAAAATGAAATTTGCCTTACACATACATAACAACTTATTTCATGACTATAGTAGTACTACATGTGCTAAACAAATTTCAGTCTATTACTCATTATTTTATAATAAAGGTCCCTTTCGATATGTAAGCAACTACAGATGATACTTTTCTCACTCAAAACATTTGTTCTGCAAAAAGAAGAAATTTTCTGGAAACTTTCTCCTGAAGTTAAATAGTTTAAACACTACTACAAATTTCTCTGACTCTTACTGTTACAGTGTCATCCCCCTTTGGGTCTGTAGGAGGACAGAAACACTCTGTTTTTCTGCATCTTTCTTCTCATCTCCATGAAATTTTCATGAGTTAAATTTGCATGTAGAAAAAGAACAAATCCTTCACACATCTGGTGATTGGTCTGGGAAATGTATTGATACAAGAGATTATATACTTAAGAACCACAGTCAGTTTGACTGTTCATATTACTACAAATTACTCTTCATAGTACTATAAATTATTCTTCCTAATTAGCAATTATGCATATTGATAGGAACCTCATCTGATTTTTATTTCAAGAGAGTATGCAGCCTGATGAAGGGTTTTTAAAAAAGGATAGAAGGTCCACTTTCTGTTTGCGAAGGAAATACCTATCATGTTCAGGTTTGGCCCTTCCACTGTTGCTTTGAGTCCCAAGCCCACGTACACCTGAAAGCCTAACGCAAGACTGACTGAAAGCGAGGTTAATTTGAAGGGACAGGAAGAGACTGTGTGCTGCGAGAGCCTCAGATACTCTGCACTGACATACTGGCCTCCTCCTTCTCCAAGGCTTCAGAAAAAACAGCAAATTTATATTCTCCTATCTGCCACTTTGATCTGAGCTTCTGGCAAAGCATTCCTCCACAACAATATGAATTACCAAAACCAATAGAAAACTCCCCTTAATTTTAATTGGGTTTGGAACAACTTAAACATTACTAAATTAGCTTTGATTTGATCACAACTTAATTGTGGACAGAAAGGGTGGAAAACTTAGAAACAGGGAACCTCTGCCAAATGTTCCTCTGAACTGTCAGAACGGGTTTCATTATGAAACCCCACTCCATCCTGCCGAAGCAAAACAGCTCTTAATTGCTTGAGCAGACAGACGAGCCTGAGGTACAGCTCCACTCACATGGCGGCTCCGTGGCTGGCAGGAGGCATTTCAGGGACACCCAAACTGCTGGTTCTTAGTAGAAACTCTGAGGAAAACTAGTAGGAAAATCTTCTAGGCTAAAAATGGAATATAAAGCTCTTTTAACCTCATCTCAGTTGCTGCTGAGGGCTCGGAGAAGCCCTGATGCCCCGTCAGCGTGTCGTCCTCGTGCTGCTCAGGCTGCAGGGAGGGTCCTGGCACTTCCCACCGGCTGCGGCAGCTCCTCCGCAGCCTCTGTCGATGACGGTAAAGTCCTTCTCACGGTATGATATGCGATAGTTACTGTCGTGATACCAGTTCTGAACCAGGGCATCCAGGGCCGAGACCACTGTTAGTTGCAGCTACGCAGACAATTTTCTTCAGCTCTGCCTACAGCAGATTGTCTTTCATCTCTGCTCTCCCCTCGGCACAAAGAGGGACTGACAGAGGATTACACGGGGTTAGCAAGCTCCATTAGGAAAAAAAGACAATTTCTTAGAGGTGGGAACAAGTATGTTTGAATTCAGAGATGTTTCCCTCCGGAGCAAAACTCTCACTTAACGGTCTGAAGCGGGATGTGCGTTTCCAGGCTGAAGGAGGGGGCGACCCGACATCCTCCAGCGGTTTCCTGGTGCTGCAGCCTGTGTCTTTCAGGTTCAACAGTGGGGGTGGAGGGACCAAACCTCTCGAGTTTCTCCAAGAAATGCTCAAACTGGCACCTTTTCAGACATACAGAATAGTAACTTCCTGCTGTCCCACAGCACTGAGCAGACCTTAACTTATTTTAGGATTATCTGAGGTTTCAAGCCAGTGAAAAACAAGAGAGACAGCTGCCCCTGTATTTTGGCTGTTCTTAAATTTTCATGCCACCCACAAGGCTGAGATGAATGTTTACATTAATTCTAGGTCAGTGGTGCTGAAGACAATGAATAAGTAAATTGGGTAGGTTTGGAGTCTTACCACCCGTGGTGGCTCCCGTGATGGTCTTGAAATCACTTACCACCTCTGAATTGCATTATCTTATAGCCTAGTCATAGGCATTATTTTATAGTCAATAGTCTTATAGCCTGTCTTACAGCCTAGATCTATAGGACGAGGCTAGCTGGAGAAATGTACTGGAAGGAATCCACACCACCATGCATGTCCAAGTCAGCCATGCAATGTACAATATAGATGTGCACAGGAACACCTTTCTGCTGTTCCACGCCTTACTGTTGTATATCTCATCTCCGAGAGCTGACTGACTCTGGAAATGTGCACATTTACAACACAGAGTAACGACACGCCAGTATTACTAATAGTGAAAACTTGCCCCAAATCAAATCTAGTTTTCTTTTCTGGTTTTCTCTCTTCACCGTAGCTGAGACAGTGTAGTTCTCCCAGGTGGATCAAGATGATGGATAGCGCATTTCTTTCCAGAGAGGCTGACAGATAGAAGGACAATGACAATCAGCATAAAGCTATAATAGATATGAGTCCCTCTGTTTCACACCTGTTTTTTTACATTTATTAAGCTACTGATTGAACAGTTTTACAGACTGCTTTTTTCCTCAATGAGCAGCTTAATAATAAATACTAATTAACGAACACTAACCCATAAAGAGAGCAATGCATTTATCCAAATATTTCTGATCATCTCATAGTTCCCACCAATAACGTAGAAGAAACCATAAGAAGAAAAGATGTAAGGAAAGAGAAGTTAGCAATATTGTGGTGGTTAGTCTTCCTTTTGGAGTCTGGCATGCAGCACCGCTGCAGAGAGAAGACTTGTCTAGCTGGACTGCTCACACTGATGCAAAATAACCTGTGTCCTTATAGTCTATATCCTGGACTGAGCTGTACAGGAGGATCTGAAGTAGTATTGCATTTAGGTACAAATCTCACTCACAGCTTCTGCTTTCGGTCACCTCCAGAATCCTCAGCTTAGTAGCAAACCATGAGGCATGAAAGAAAGGAGAGAATGCATTTTATATCTGCTAAGAAGAAATGGAGCACTTACTACCTTATATCGAAGGATTAATGCATAAATTTCAAATATTCTTGCTTTGTCTGTTACATTTCAAATATGCTGCCCTGTGCTAATGAGAGGGGAAAAGGGGACACGCTGTCTCCTTTCCCCAGCTGATCTGAGCTGAGCACAAAAATGAGGCTCTAAAATTTAACTGGTTCCAGCTGGATCCTACAGAGCCTATGAAGGACTAGTTCCTCTTAGGCAGATTAGAGGAATGTAAATTCTTCTTATGTCAGGACAGTGACAAGTACTCAAAGCCCCTACCATTGGGAAAAGTTGTGGAGGGCAATACAAGAGCATGTAACAGAGAACAGAGGAATTCTCTTGCGGGGGGGAAATAAATCCACACAAGAGATTGCAATAACTACATGTACACAAGAGTGGACTTCAGGAAAGTAGAGAGAATCATATCCCATGAGTTATTACAAAGTGGACTGGGCAAATAATGCAAAATATGCTGTATTGAACAATCTTTCATTAGGAGCAGGAAGGACACAGTGAACTATCAAGTAATTTTTCTTATTATGCATGTCTTTTATTGCTTTTGAAAATAACCTGGCTTGCCAGACAGATCCTTGCTGTGGGACAGAAGAGCCTCACATTTATAATAATAGTCCACAAAGAATGAGTCAATGGGGAACCCTTTGTAAAATGCACCTTTGACAACATTTTGCAGGTTGCAGCTTGTTGCTTTTTATTTTGTCTTTCATAAGCAAGTACAAATCCAAACTGTAACTTTTAATGGCAGGCACACTGTGCATAACTGAAGCAGTTTCTTGTAAATATGTGAATGCATTTAAGCAAACGATCTAAGGCAGACTTACCACAGTGAATGACAAAAATGAAAATCAGTATAATCCTGAGTTAAACTGGCATGTGCTCTTGCAATATACACCTATTGGAACTTAGTTTAAAAGTGGTTTTGAAATATTTATTTCTATAATATTTATTTAAATGGAAACTTTCCCAGCTGTTGATGGCAGATATCATATGCTTGTGGTGATAACAAAAATGGCAAATTTTCTGTTCCTGTGGAATGTCTCATTTTAGCTGTATGCAAAGAAACACCATATTGTAAAGCTGAACTGGAAGCCTGTCAGTGACAGGAAAATATGGAAGAAATTTAATTGTTTCCATAATTCCTTATTTGAGTTAAATAAATCTACTCAGACATGTAACCCCTAAAAACATGAAAACGCAGCAGATGTTATGAAGTTAAACAGTTTGTGGTTTTCTTGATAGCAAATCTTATTAAATGTGAACTGATAGGGTTTATGCAAATATACGACATACAAAATAGTAGGATCTTTTAATTTAACTCTGATAACAGCTTCCAAATATAATCTGTAAATATTTAAGCAGGGACAAAAGGTACTGGCTTTTACAGATCTCTATAAAACATTTCATTAAAAACAAAAACAATAACCTAGTACATTCAATTATAGTATAATGCTGGCAATGACTGCTGCTCCATCCAATATTTTCTCATAATGTCTGTTACTTTCTCCCATTTTGTGATTGCCCTGAATTTCTCCTCTTACTTTATCAAAACCAGGCCTGAACCAGTTTGGTTTATTTCTTTCTTCAGACTAAGGAAGAAAAGGTAGCATAATTCCCACTAAACCTTGGAATACACTTTCTTTTGTACTAGCAAGTATTTTCTTTTTCTAAAAATACATTTATCCATTGTTAAAATTTGTTGTAAACCAGAAACTGAACTGGCAACACTGAGTAAAACCACATATCCAAACCAATTCCTTTACATCTGCTTTTATTTCTTAGACCTCTTCAACCTTGCTCAGATTTCAGCTCCGTGTACCAAGTAAGCAAGAATTTTGGAAGGGATAAAGCTATCAACCTGCATGAACAGGCAGAGTCCATCAGGAAGCATCCGAAGATACTGTCTGAGGGGTCAACACCGACATGATGAGGTTCTCCCTGAGCGTGCTGGTATACAAACCATCCTAGCACAACCTGTACCTGAAGCCACTGTGTAAAGACAGCTACAGTGTACCAATTACAGATAGTTTACTTTCAGTTATTATTTGACTAGTATTGCTAACTAGTAGCTAGTCTAATACTAATACTGTCACAGTATCACAGTGAGATGAAGCATGTTATGGACTTAACGTCTGGATGAAATTTTCTTACGTGTCTGAGGAAAGAGGTATCTTTAGAAAAGAGGTAAAACTGAACCAGTAACCTGAACCCATCAGAAAGAGGTGTGCCAGCTTCAGAGCTGATCAGGACTGGCCTTCGTCCACTCAGCTGGCAGGAGGGAGGCAGCTGAACGGTAGCTCTGAGTCTGTCACAAGCACAGCAGTCCCATGGCACTGGAAACATTGCTCCCAAGAAAAAGACGGGTGACCATGGCTGGCACATAGTGGAGACTAGTCCATGAAGCAGTGGGAAGATTTAGACCCGAGACAGAATTCCTCCTTAAACCAGTAATGCATGTACTCATCACGCTTGACATACCTGGACATAAATCCTTCAGCCATCTCACAGAAAACCAGAACATGATTTTTCAGAGCAACTGCATTTCAGATACTTACTTTAGAGTCTTGCTTTTCTGCTTTGTTCTCCTCTAGCCAATTAAACAAAGAGATGTAGAAGAACCAAGGAGAGAAATAGAAGTAGTTGAAAAAGAAAAGTGCTGTCATGATTGTACAATATGTTGCTGGTATTTACAAAATTCCACATATGCAGATTCAATATTTTCCATCTGAAGATCATCACTTAATATTAATGCTGAAGCGGTATGGAGGATAGGGCCCCTCTTCCAATAAATAATTTGCATACACAAGGACAAGTACAATCCCTGCCCTGAGGAGCTTGGAAATAATATCCTGCTTGTATAAGTTATAACAGAAAGGTGTTTATTTGTACTACAGTAAGTGCTTAACACGCAATAACTAAACCAAAACAATTATTTCAAAAGGATTTAGAATAATATTTTAATTATCCCAATGTTTATAGAATTGAAAAAGTAGGAACTTTTAGCTACTAATAATGACAGGCTCAAATACTTTTATTTTTTCTTTGGAAAATCCAGAGACTGGTATAATGATACGCACTTGTAAAAAAAAAAAAGAAATTGGACAGACGAGCTCTTCCATTACAGGATCTGGCCTAGAGGAGTGTAAACAATCTAGCATTCTCTTCAGGGCAACATACACCTATTGGCCTCCAGAAATTTATACTGTTGAGGAATTCGGGGAGTTTTACTATGCCAAGTCAGAAAACACTGCAAGTTATTTATGAGACCAGCGAAGAAACAGTAACCACATAAAAGAGTATATAATACTTTATTCAGGTTATGTAGGAATACAGAATAGAAAAAGTAACAAGGAAAAAGGGTAAGAATCAGGAAATAAAAGTGTTGTGGGAACTCACTCTTTTCAGATAATTCTTATCAACATGAATCCTGAGAAGCATCCATCCTTCATTGTCAGTCAACTTAGGCTACATCTGGCTCTTGAGAAACGTTATTGCATTGTCTGCTTATCGCATTCACAGAGTATCTATGATATTCACCGAATACCCGTGAATGAGGACCTACGGGTTCGCTGTTAAGTTACTACCCCCTCTATAACACAGACCAACATGAACAGAGTACATCAAGGAAGAGATTCATGACAAGCGCACATGCATGAAAAAAGAAAAAGAAGTGCTATTTGGAAAACGCTGCAATACGGACAGCACAGAATAGCTAGCGTGAGACGAGTATGAAGTGGAGACAGGACCGGCCTGACATGTGCCATGCAGGGAGCTGCTGGGCTCCCCAGAAGTGGTCCCCGGGCTCCCTGTTTTCCTTGCTATGCTCCTCTGCCGTCGCGAGCAATACCAGAGTCTCACATGCATGGGATCTGCTCCTGTGCCTGTCAACCGGGGCCTTTACAGGATCACACATCCCATGGAGGAGCTCCAGCAGACAGTATAAAAGAGCTAAAAGAAAAAGAGGAAAAGACCCAGAAGAGAAAGCAGCACAGAAAAGAGAGGAAATCACTGCTTTAATCTACACCACATGTACAACACGGCTGAGCTACAAGCTCTAGGGAGTCATAACTCTGAATGTCCTGACTTTTGTGTGTTTAAAATCTCAACTGTAGCATTACAAAATTTTTTTTTTTGCATTTAATTTAATTTTTTTCTTTGGGGAAAAAGAAAGTATGCTTTACCATACAGTCAAAGAGACCACATGACGGACAGTCAAATAAATATCATCCACACATTTATTTGCATGATTAAGCCATCAGACAGTCAAGTAAATGGAATGGAGTGCATTTATTTGAATAACCTCCAAGGTATTTTGGGGCACATAAATAAAATGGCCACAGCAACCCACGGCTCTTAATTTTCTCATTGTTTAAAACAGTGCAACTCTAGAGTAACTCCTCTGAAATAAATGTAAAATCTGCGTAAGAACAAACTGATATACATCTGAAAACCTCTCTGCTTTTCCCACCCTCACCCTACCCAAAAAAGCTGCTGATTTTAATACTTTGTGAAGGTCACTATACATTACAAGTATGTGTCTAGACAAAGCTCAGTGCTGTAGTGGCTAACCAGATATCTAACACAAGATACTGCCCATACATTCTTGATCTATAAGATCAGGACGCTAAAACAATTCCCAAAGGGGTAAGGAAGAAACATGGACAAGTGGTTCTACTGTTCTCACAACTCCAAGGTACTCTGTTCTTCAAAAGCGTGTAACATCTGCACTGTGTGCTGTCGTTTCCACATCAACAGAAGACCAAGAGGACAGAACTGGTAGAGCAGAACACTCAGTGTGGAAGACCTGACAACCACAGTACACACATTTTAAGGTTTTTCTGGCTTTTATCTTGGTTTTTTTTAGAGAATTCTGGACTAACTCTAGACTGGTCCTATAGACCAAATGCCCTATTGTGGGTGGAGGGCATTAGGTGTGCTCTGAGAGTCTATATTCCAATTTAGTTTCATCCAAAGGGGTCTAGCCCATGTGCTCCAAAACTACCCCACAGTCAGAAGCAAAGCAGCCAGTAGGGAGAATCGGGAGTTTTCTTTCAAAAGTGCACTCCTGATTTGCACTAAAATGTTAACATTCACACACTGTGAAGGAGAGGAAAGATGACTTAAGCTGATAAACTATGCCTTCTACATTTTTCTCAAAATAAAAGAACAAAGCTTAGAAAAAACACCCAGTTCTCACTTCTCCCATGGTGTGGACAGATTAATGCACCTACAGCTGGGAAAACTTCAAGACATAATTGTGGAAATGCTTCCAAGGAAGTGCATATGAATTCAGACATTACTTATAGTCCTTCATGTCTCAGACCCTGGTATGATGCTTAGTCACGAGTCCTGTGCTTAGGGAGTGATGACAGAAAACATTTTAGTATCCAGAAGCATCCCAATACCAAATGGATCTTATTTTTACCATCTGAAACAATAGCTTCATTCAACAATGGTGAGAAAAATTAACTGAGTTTTGTTTTAAATCAATAGTGAAGGCAATTTGGTACAATATTACAAATCACAGAAGTGGTAAAAGTGTGAAAATAACGCAAAGTGACGATTATAAGAAGAAAGAGGTTTTTAAAAAGTTGTATCAAGCTAAGGAAAATGTTCTTTGACTTTCTTGTGCTGCCTTAAGCCATGCAGTATTTTCCTTATGGACAGGCTCATGATCAAGGCCATTAAAACAGCAAAGGTTGTAACTTTCAGACCTGGTGAAATCTGGTGATTTATAGTGGAAGCACTAACCACTCCAGAAAACTGCCCCAGGAGCTAAGTATTCTGCTTCGTATCATGCAATTCACAGTATGACATATCTTCCAGCAGATGAACTACATCACATGGGGACCTCAGTGGACACGTCTACATTGTGCTTAGCTCCTTGACAAACTCCCAGGTAGTGGTCACCTGGCTACCTTACTCTCCAGCTTTCTTTTGCAGAAAATCAGCTAGCTCCCTTCAAATCAAAACACGAGGGCAGCTCTGTGGACAGTTCACTAGCAACTGTTCCCAAAAGACAGCACGGGCTAGCCTGTACTCTGTGTGGGTCCTGCTTACTGTAGTCCTCCAACATTATTGCAAATAACCACACATTCCTCTCTGTCATACCCCAGAGCCTGCAGCACATACCTTAAGATTCATATAATGAAATCACCACTCCAGCAGACTGAAGTACAACCCACGCATTACACCGATCAGAAACACACGTAAAAACCAGCAACCTGTAGGGCCACCATGTGAGGCTCAGAAAAGTCAAACACTATGGACACGACCAGTCTGTTTCAGAGTACAGTAGCCCTCAAAAACATGGATGTGACCATCCTGCACCAGATGGTCTGTGGACCAGGCATCGCGGTCTACAGCAGACATGTTTAACAGCATAAATGCACTAAGAGCACCTTAGTTTCTTTGCAGGAAACTCCTGGACATCTGAGAAGTTGTCTGAGGAGAGCTAGGTGGATTAAGCCCCTTCTTCGATCTCTAATCTCAGTGGAGGAAAGTGAAAGGCAGTGCAAAGGGGAGACAGCGGAGCCACTTCCCGAACAGCTGGCACAGCTTCCTAGAGAAGCAAGAGATGGCTGTCAATGGACCACTTATGTAGCCCCTTGAACCTGAGCTACTATAGAGAGGAACTCCTATAGAAGTCTCATACAGAGAGGTCTCCTATGGAGAGGAACATCAGCCATACGGAGATGTGCTGGTCTAGCAAGCTAAGCTACAGGGCAGGGCAGTGATTCTGGTGCCAGGAAGCTATAAATTGTCACCTTTGGCCCCAGGGTACCAGCCTGGCAGCCTGTGAATACAGGGTGAAGAATACCGCTTTCCCACGGCAGGCGGGAAGAGTGCATCCATCAGGTTCGCTGGCACCTTCCGGGTGACAACGTGAGATGTTTCAACTCTGACAGAAAAAATGGTTTAATAAAGAGATTTATTCAAATATTTATGTCTGTATTCCCAGTGAGGACTAACTGAGATTAAAAACGTTAAAATTAACAATAAAAGTTTAATCCTGAAATAAGTGGGACTTTTGCCTGAGTAAGGATAGACTCCAAGCTACACTACAGTGCACTTTTACAGATAAAAATAGGAGCTGCTGTGAAAATAAGAGCATTCTTTGGCAAGAAATGAAATTAAGCCATGTTGAAAATATTTAAAACAATACATATTACCATAACAAACCTTAATTACTCTATCACATTACTAGGAAGGATTTCGTTAACTCCCTCTGAAACAAATCGTATCAGTCATCCAATAAAAGTTTTAATGATCAATCTAAAATGGAAGTGAACCAAACCATAACTTCTCCAGGTTCCTCATAACTACTCACAGAATACGATCTGCTAGTTACCTCTGAACTGTAAGCTTAACATATAGGTTGCTACTTTGAAATGGTCTAAATGCAGTAGACATCTATTCCAGGGGAGTTTTAAAAACCCCTTCGCAGCTTCTTGCTGAAGAAGCAAAAATTAGTTGCCAAGAAGAAAAGTCAAGGGAGGGCCAAATGCAAAAAGAACAAGAAAAACTTTTGCAAAAACTTTAAAAACCAACATTGTTGTTCACTACAAAATTAAGGCTTTACCTACCCAGTACTTGTAGTTGTTTAACTTCACTAGTGTGAACTTGCAATCAGTTAAGCCAATTCCCTGTGGCAAGCTGTGACTGAGCTTTACTCAGCAGGGCACTGACTTGAGTCTCTCTCCTTTAGTATCAATTTTCATGAAATGTATAAGACCTTAATAGTTCTGAGACCTCTAATCCTCAGTCAAATTTGGTTGAAATTGGCTACCAGGATCAGAAATTACTAGAGGACTGTTAAACAAGCAGCTGGATAGATGGAGGAACAGAAGAGCAGTATAGTCAAGTAATTTGTCTTTCCTTATAAAAACAGTTTAAAAGAAAAGGGGCATATTGAAAGTAGGCCGTGAATCAAGGAAAAAGTTTCTACTGATGTTCCCATTTGATTATCAGGAGTCTTCCAAAGAAGGTGGTGGAAATGTCATCCCTTGAAACCTTTCAAAAGTCACTTGACAAAGCATCTGTGAATATATGATAATAAATTACACTGTAGTCAAAGCATTTTAATAGTGAATAATTATTTTCAGTAGAATTGGTAAATATACAGAGATGGTTCCTTGTCATATCTCTCTTTATGTGAGCAAATACACATGCATACATATATACAGAAGTTCATAAATGTATGAAACAGTTTCTAAATGAAAATGTCCTTCAGCAGGTCTTAAGATACGAAAAAAAAGTCACTATGTCAGAAAGAAAACCCATAAGGCTTAGAAAGGACACTACAGGTGTTAGACCAAAAATTTGTCCCTGTTGGGCTGTTCATTAAACCATCATTTCAAAGAAGTACAACGAAAATAATTGGTTTTACTTAACATTTGTATCTGAATGACTTATCCTCAAAGTCAACCCGAGGGGCTGGTTATATGTCCTTTGTCATTAACCTTTCTGAGGAAAAACAATCTTAACTATCTCCTCAAAGCACATATGGATAGCTTTATTGAAAAGAATGTACCCTGGCAGTTAATAAAAACCTCTTTACTTGTACAGCTATCTGCCAGTGTTCATTGTGTGTACATTTACAAAAAAAAAGAAAATACCCTCTACCCAGTCTTTCTGTCAGTACTGAGTAAACTAATTTCCTTATGAAGACCCCAGTTCAAATTAGTTTCTCCTCAGCATCTTTATTGTTAAACATCATCTTTTCAGAAATTCCTCATCTAACATTTGGAGTTGTTTCATTTTATTTCACAGACCTAACCAAGGCCATCTTCAACTGCTCTGAGCCCCACAGCGCGCATGGACATATGGTGATGAGATTTGGTAATGTAAATGCAACATTCATTACAGGGGCACTGGCTGGGTGGTGGTGTTAAGATTCTGGGATCACAAAAGCTGAAGGTATGATCATGTACTTTATTGCAAAAAGACTCAGAATCATTCACTGGTATGTACACCCACAGAGCCATAATACATACGGGTTATATTAAACAAATATTACCTCTTTAAAAAAAAGGCAAAGTACTCTTGAATGCCATATTCATACATCAGTTCTGATTTTCACTAAGTTTTATTTTTATATTGAGCTTTTTATTAACAGCAAGGGCAAAGACAGAAAGCAGGAAAAAATATGGCACATACAAAAAGAAATCCCAGCTGACTACTCACTGGTACGCAAGAGAAAACATTTGCACTTTGAGGAAACTGTTAGATGGCTGTACAATGCTGTGGGTTTCTATGAGCTCACCTTAGTAATAGCTACAGGTAGGACAGGTACTGCTGCTTTCCTTAAATTAATGGAGTAGCTGAAAGATCAAGTTTGAAAGTCTAAAACTGCTCTTAAATATCTAAGTTAGCAGATAAAGTTTATCTTTTGAAGTGAACATCCAATCGAGGTCCTACAGAAGTCACAGAATCATAGAATCATAGAAAGGCTTGGGCTGGAAGGGACCATCAAAGGTCATCAAGTCCAACCCCCCTGCAGTGAG
>JAVKLA010000027.1:34362004-34380551 GCA_034782735.1 Sagittarius serpentarius | reverse complement strand
CTAAACCCAAAACACAGCGCTGTACCAGCTACTAAGAAGACAATTAACTCTATCCCAGCTGAAACCAGGACACACATTAAACTAGGTTTCAGAGCGGACCACTACTTCTCAAGTTCAGGTCCCAAGGCCTTGTTGGAACTCAGACATCTGGTGTTTTTTCACTGCTAAAAACCACCATGACTATAGTGCTAACCACCTTGATAATGGCTAAGGTGATGAGAGCACTTAAAACTCAGAAAGGATGAGCAAGATGAAACCTGATCCAGGATTACTCTCCTGTATTTCCGTTTGTAAGTTGCACTTGAGGCATGTAAGAGCTATTTTGCAATTTACCCCAAGTTCAAAATCACATTCTCACAGCCACTGAGAAGAGGGCAGGTATTAATGCTGCTTTGGACAAGGTTAACCTATGCCAGGATATACACTGGCCTGAAAATAAGAAATATACCACCTCTAAACATGTGTGACAAGCAAAGACAAAGAGCTTCCCAAATTACAGAGAAAACGAATCTGCAAAATGCTTTCTACTCTTCCACTTTGGGTAGACTCTGTAGACGCCTGCTCTAACTCCTGTGCTAAAGGGCTGGTATCCTCTAGGAGATGAGATGCTCAAAACATGCAATGTTTTACAGGGTATTAGATATACTGTATTATTTCTGAGCTCTGAAAGGTTTTTTAAAACACTGGCAAGTACTTCCTATGCAAATATTTCTGCTTTTCTACAAGGAGAACTGTGGATTTCTAAATCAACAGTTGGGACTGTTGAAATAAATTTGTATTTGTCATATTGCATTTCTACTTAGTATGTTTGCTTTCAATGGCAAAATCATATATAAGGAACATTAAAGCAAAAGATGATCAATCAATCACACGCAAGATGAAAAATCCTTGCAAAAGTTTGTTCACAGAGTTACACCTTCTGGCATGACCAGAGTTGCTTACATATATATGCAGTTGGCACAAAAAATATAAAATAATAGTGAGTAAAAAAGTATTTCTTGGAGGAAATTTTTTGTGTGCTCTCTTCTCTCAATCTATGAGACAATTCCCTTTTTTATGTAATTTGAAATACATCAGGAATATTTTAATCCTAAATTAACATACCCTGAAGTTAGTTATTCCTCTTTTGCAATGCTGGTGCAAATACCTGCAGAAATAGAAAGATCTTCCTTAGTATAATTTTTTTTTTTGTCAATGAAAACTATCACACTTGAGCTTATGGATTTAAGTGTGCATTCATCAGTCTTGTTCACACTTGTTCAGTGAGTAGTTCCATTAAAATGAATGAACCAGCTACTGTTTCACCAACGTCTTGATCCAGAGCCTAAAAATGTCTCTCTCAATCTCAGTATAACTAATGTAAATAGAAAAATATACTGTGCTATGAGCAGTGAAATCTGAAATACAAATACATTGAACTGTATTCCAAGCTAATTTGAACTCTATATGAATAAAAACTGGAAAAATGAATTTCCTTTTAGTGAACTGAGGTGGCACGTTGTTGTCTATAAGGCAGCATGTTGAATCATCCCTTACTTCCAAACCTTCAATTTTAGGAGTGGCTCAAGCAGTATTTAATTACAGTTCTGTTTGCAAACCTTGAAAGTATACTAAATTATGAAGGCATGGAATAGCTGGTAACATGCATGCAAATATGAAGACACCTTGTAAGACAGGCTATTGGTGTTTTGCAGTTTGCAAACTAAGGTGTATTGTAAACTCTGGAACTCTACTATCTGCAAAATGTTTTGCATTGGGCTGTTTCATATAAGCTTCTGGTACCAAGACAGGCAGCCAGTCATCTTACTGGCTTTTCTATGAAAAACAGATATTCCCTCTATTTATGTTAACATTGTATAAATCAGCTTGAACATTTTCATTAAGGGATGTCATTAAATTTTGTATCTACAGAGCTGAATGTTTCAAAATGTACATCCTGTTATCCTCAGGCAGGGCAGAACAACACATAGATGGAAAGAAATTTTAACTTCTACAACAGCAATAGCTAGAGCCAGTCAGTTTTTATTTGAGCTCGGAGTACACAGTTATTGAAGACATTTTCAGTATTTGGAGTAACAGCTGTGATTCCTACACATATTTTGCCAATGGGAGGACAAGCATTTTCCTCTGAGTAACTAACCATGCCTCCAAAGGGTTGCATTAGCAACATACACGGGCTTTTAAAGGAATAGGGAATGCCATTTTTGCTACAATCTTGACCTAAGGCCAAAAGAGCAAGGCCCTTAGGGTCGTGACTTTAAACAGCATTACCCACACCTTTCCCCTCAGTCACGTGTTACATCTTTACTTCAGCACTATGGGAAAAGAAGTATGAGCAAGTTCATTTCTGCTTTTACATTTCTCATGATTTCAGCAGTTCCTGAAGTCTGACATATAAAAAGGTCTTGTTAGAGACTGATTACAGTCTGGTTGCCAGAAAGATCAAATAAGATATTTTAAGCTTCATCAACCATATGGATGTGCCTTAGCTTTTTAGAGCATGGTTTTTTCCCTGAGGATTTCCAGCACTCTGAAGTTCTACTATATTAAGTGGAATTTATAATCATTTCAGATAAATTTAGGATGACTGTGAAACTCAGCACAGAAGCCCACAAAACTGACAGCAATTGTCCAAAAGTGCAAAGTTCTTTGATGTTAAATTTCTTTAACTTCTGTGATTGTATTTTCAACTGTGGATACATTAGATAGCAATTATTAATAAAACAGAGTTTAAGGTTTCTTGCACACTTGATTAGCTGCAATCAAATACTTCTTGAAAAAGCTAGTTTTGTCTTCATGTCTCGTGGCTGAACTGTAACACCAACAGCCCCCTCCCACCCCCACAACACATACACACTCATATTTTGCAACCATATCTTCAAGTTCTCCTGATCTACTTGTATTTGTTTTCTGTTGGACAAGAGACTTAACGCTCTACACCTTGCAGCTAGATACATACCTGACAGGCTGGCTAACATGTAAATATTGATCTACTTGGCCACCAGGAAATCCAACTCTCTCATCCTCTAGCAGATGAACAAACAGGTTCAGGGGTTGTCTTCAGTCCCTGGAACTACTGCAGAAGATTTTCCCTTCTGGGATCTCTACCCTACTTTTAAACTTGACTGAACTGGCCTGCAGGTGAAACAACTGTTACAAAGGTACTAACAGAGGTAGCTGTGGCATGACTGCAGAAGTCTTACTTCCTCAGTGAACTGGGTTAAAAACTGACTCACAGCTCATACCAGAAATTACTACACGTGAAGTAATGGCTGTTGAATGCAAGAATAACTATTCATGTCAGCAGTGAAACTAACATTCTACCAGATCACAGTCATAGGAGGCAAAAAGAGGTGGCTCTAAGTTTTGACAATCTACCTATCTCACTACCTCACAATTTCCACTATTTCAAATCCTCTAAACCCAGTGAAGCCCACTACAAAGGCCTCCACAATAGGATGTCAGTTCAAAGCTCTGGCAAGGAATAACCTTATATGTTTGAAAATACTCCTTCAAGTCCTCCCTATCCATACCTGAAGGAAGAATGGGATGAGTAGAACAAGATGTTTATCTCTTGTATAGCGTTACTGAAACTTGTAAATTAGGAATTTCTCCTAAAATAGAAAATTGTCCTGAAAAATGTTCTAAATTTTAGGTAGATAAATGAAAAGTTAAAGAACTATAATAATACATACCACATAATGACAAGCAGCCCTTAAAACAAAGCCCCCAAAGCCTATAGAGAAAAATATATATTAAGCACATGATGACATTCACCAGATTTAATTCTTCAAAATGTGTGAGCTTATGAATGTAAAAAAGCAGGAGCAGAAGACAGCAGTGCTACAGAATCTAGAATATTATCTCCCAATAACCTGCAATAGAAACAGCACTTTCTTGTAAAACCAATGCTGTGCTCTTGTTTGTGTGCCACGTAAGATATGTGCACAGTAACCATGAGTGCCGCAAATAAATGTTAGGAAAAACCTGCAGTTTCTATTATTTCACAGCAACTTCAGAGCACACAAACAGCACAGGATCAATCCCACTACCTTTATGTACTTTAGCAATGTCATCATTAACAATACCTTCAAAGGAGATTCTGGCCTACGCAACTTCATTTCAGTCCCTGAAAAGTCTCCCTATGACTTCCAAGAGAGCTGGGCACTGTTTTATATGAATTATATTTCCCTTGTAGACTGACCTGCATTTTATGCCCAAGTTAAATAATACCAAAACTCCTAACAGACACAATATTCCCTAGAACCTACCTTTTGCCCTGCCTTTATTCCCCTAAAGCAATCCTGAGTAGAGGCATACAAATGTAATGAACTAGTTTTTGGCAAATTTTGCCCCTCAGTTAAATGTTTATTATATTTTTTCAAAGTAAAACAAGTATGCTCAATGAAAACTGAAGCTTGGAAACATTGCTGGGAAGCTAGATAGTAAAAGGTCTACTACAGAAAGACCACCAGAAGAAAAAAACAGAATTCATACCAAGTAGGAGAGAGCAAATGTCCCATTAATTTCCACAATAGGGACAGGTCAAAACCAACACTGTAGCATGTAAGTAATAACTGCTGATTTATTACACATCGTAAGCTTTTCTTGAAGGAACACAGAGCACAAAATTTGCAAACCAGTTATATTTTCATTGAAGAATCAGCAAGACATAGGGACAACTCACTAGAGCCTCAGGAGAGTAGTCTCACACGATGAGCAATTCAGGAATGGCCGTACATGTGCACAGCCACCCCCATTCTGCCTACTGCTGCATTTGGCATCAAGACATAACAGAGCGTGTTGGCAGAGGCAGAAGTTCAAGAGGAAACCACAGCCTCTCTAAAGAGCAGATAGCAGCTCCTAGAAACAAGTGCATAGGCACAGGCCATCCACAGCAGCAAATATAGAGTACAGAGCACACATGCATCCAGCAGATGCAAACCTCCTCCCACGCATGAATGCAAAAACCTTCCAAATCCTTCCCCAACTTGTTCTGTTTTGTTCAAGGAGCTCACTTTTCTCTTAGCAGACAAAACTTCAACCTAAAGCTCTACTTACATGTGATCACAAAGAAGTTTACTGTTAAGAGTAATACCTGAATGCATAAAACCCCTCTAGTTTAATTACAGGAAGAAAACTGTAAGCATCATTTGCTCTCTCTTATGTAACTGCGTGTGCATGAAGTATCTTTAACCTACATGATGACAGCTATGACAATTACGTATTATATAAAGTGTATGCCATTGCTTTTAGATTTAGATATCCTCACATTATTTGAAATGTAATGTAAATATATTATTGCTGTAGTCGTGCCATGCTTCCTGACCAAATTTCTTTAAAATGTGATGCATACACTGAGAAGACTTCCCCCCCTCCTCCAGGGGTATATTAAATATCTTGGGAACACGCTGCGCCAAGCAATGGTTCTTTTCGATATCCATATACAAGAATATGCCCGAGAGTTTTCACTATCCTCTGGATTTGTTCCCAGAATAATTTCAGAAAATTTCTAGGCTTTTCTGTATAAGTAAGCTTTTCTAAAATACTCTTTGGGAATAGACTCTAGAAGCAGATGGATCACAAACATTGGAGCCCAGCAGGAAACAGATTATTAGCAAAGTCAGCATTTACACACTTGTACTTCCTTAGGACTGTTCTTTTTGTTAAAAAGTGGTGAGTTATTTGTGAAAAACTAAGATCACCCATTTTGGTCCTCTGAACAGTCTCTTAGTCATATCTGTGACATCCAACTATATTTGTCTGATATCTTCATCCTGCTTACCTTCATGATGCTTCCTGAATTTGTGCTAGTGATACAATGCTCTGCCACATTTGGTTAAATAAAGAATTAAATTTCACATCACTTTCTTGTCAATGTGAGAACACCAAAATGATTCTTGAACAAAAATGTCTCGTCTTTTTTTGAAGGAACAGCCCTTAGAGACTTAGTGAGTGGGCTATTCCAGAAAATAAAATGGCAAAAGAGAGAGAGAAGTCAGTGATGAATCCCAAGGCCTATTAATTCCAGTTCCCTTGGGAACTGTACCATGGTTTGCTTAACATTACAAAAGACAGATAGGTGTGAATTATACTCTACTGGAGATAAATATGGAAACATATTAAAAAGCAGTAGCATTTCAATTGGATTACCCAGGTCCTGCCCTCTGAATCAAGTTTTCTTCTATCCCACATATAATGTTTACCAAAACTTTTCTACACTTAAAAGGATGAAATATATTCCTAGGAAAACAGACTGGCCAGAATTCGGGGAATAGGTCTTTGATTCTTAAATATTTCTAAAAGGCTGCAACAGAAGTGTTTTTTAAAAGTATTTCATATTAGCATAAAATATGTATTCACTGCTTTGGACTTAAACTTATTCTGTAACCACAGTAATTTCATATTTACATCTGACAGAACTATGGATCAAAATTTACATGGAAACATTTGCTTGAACATAATTGCACTTGCAAGCATAATACTTAAACTTTGTTATCTCAAAGTATTCCAAGACAAACCATTGATGTATAGCTAAACAACCTGGCAGGCAGGAAAAGCAATATTTCAGCAATTCTTCAACTTATTGTTGTCTCAGCACAAAAAAGCCCATACGCACTTTATGAAAAACATTACAACATCTCTAGGGTGTATAAAACAAATTGCTTTTAATGCAGCAGTTTGGGCTCCTATTGAAAGCATGTGGAGATTAATTTCTCTCTTTTTGGAGGTAAAATGATTTAACTCTGCCAACACTTAGCAGAAGACTTCTGATGCTCTTAAGTACTCCATAAAAACACCCAGACCCCAAAGTTATCTTTAAGTGACAATGTAGGTATCACATGAAACACCACACACCTAATATTTAAAATTAATGTAATAGATTTTTTTTTTTGCAAGCTTTTAGGTATAAGCAAGAAATTTCATTTCTAATTTCATTCTAAGTAAGTCCTTTTCATAAACCGACATTATTTTCAGGATACAATCATCCAGTTTGATCTGATATTAGAAGCAAAGTGTCAACAAATATATGTATTTTTATACTGTTTTGCAAATGAATATTGAATAGAATACTGCCACCTTTTGGCTATGATCTGGACTTAAAAATGAGACTATAAAATTGTTAAAAAACATTTGATGTATAAAGATTACTCTAAAGAATTCAGTATGTCAACAGGCTAATGTTATGCTTATCATTAATGCATTGTTGATGTAAGAATAAAACTTTACATACTTAACTGAATAGTATTATCCTATTATTTCTTGACAATGAGCAAGTACTTTCACAAGGGCTTTTGTCTTTAGCAGAAAAGACGCAGGCATAGCTTTGACATCAAGCTAATGGAATTGCTACTTTACAATTACGGCAATTCCTTTACTGCTTAGAGTAAAATAATAATACTTTTGTGTAACTCATACGCTTAACTTCATAAATATTGATTCAGTAACTGATTCTCAAAAATTCTTACTGCAGAATTGTTGAATCTAATATTAACATATAAGCATTTAAAAAAACAGCTGAAAGGCACATTAAGTCTTTCAGCAACCTCCAAGAGAAGGGCTCTAAAGTCTCTTAACATGAACAAATGATGCCACTAGAAAAGGCAGTGCAGAAGAATACAGGGCCTGGGATTTGACGTTAATCCCTAGCAAGTGTTCCAAGTCATTGCAGAGAGATTCTCCCAACTGTGAGCTAATCAGGTTTCAATTTAATTCATTTATGCTGAATAAATTAAAAAAGAGGATTTGATCCATCTTTGGGGAAGAGTTTGCTCATTAAAAAGTTCAGGAAAACAAGCACTCCCTTTTTTGTTTCAGTATTTATGAATTGGGGTGACTAGCTATCAAGCTACGTGGAAGGACTATCACTTACCTAAGGGCTACTTTAAATCAGATCCTATAAGCCTACAAGAAGTTTACTGTGAATTCAGCTATCTAAACTCCATTTTTGCATTGCGAAATAACTAGTAACTTGATGAAAAACACAAAGAAAACCCTAAATTTCTCTAATTTAAAAGAAGAAAGGTTCTTACCCAACTCCTTGTAAAATGCTAATGCCATAGTTAAGTGGAATATGATTTTAAATTGTAAGCATTTTCATACAATCATGCTTTAAAGAACAAGCTAAAAATCAATAACCACAAATCATTTTGCTACTGTAAAGGCAGGGTTCTTCAATCAGCTTTTTCCCTAGTATTGCAAATACTTTATATGGAAACTTTATTAAACCGCATCAGAGTTAAGTAGGGGGAATTCACTAGACTGGAAGCTTAATTTCCATCTACAAGTAAAACACTTTGAAATATATACTGACAAGGACATTTGGGAACTGCAAGACGTCATTCACATTTAGAGAAGAACAAACAGCAGATAACACAATTCACACACTTTTAGCCACCAATACACTAGTTTCCCCTTTTAAACGAACCCTACTTAAAATATCTACATTTTGAGTATTGGCTATTGGCACAGGGAGTTTTTACACATAGATCATCCTAATTTTCTGACTAAAACTGTGCAGGCTCAGCTTGAAACTATTTATACAGAAAATTAGTTCTTCATAATTAATCAAGTGTATAAACAATTTTACTTTAGACACTTTCTTCCCCATCTATCCTATTCAAAATTATTTTTTACCAAATAATCTGCAAAGGACAACTAGTAATATTTACAAACTGCTTGTATTTTGGAAACAAAATTTTAAGCAGTGTTTAACTTTGACAAATAGCCTTCACTAACCCTTACAAATTTGCCTGTAGGGATAAAATGACAAATGACTCTCACAGTGGGGCTTATTAGACTCCTAGAATATTGCTCTAACATGGCCCTTCAGGAAATACTATTTCAGATTATATCAGCACTTCCATTTTTCAGGGCCTAACGACTCAGCTTGAAAAAAATAATCAACCAAAAAAACCAAAACAAAGCCCCCTCACACACCTTCCCTGTGGGATGAAACTTAACACATAACATCATGAACAAACCTTGCTTCAACAACTTGAAATGTATCACAGTTTCGTAACATTCTGTGCCTGCATGTAGCTCATGATGCCTGTATTTCTGAAATAACAATATTGTAAAAGATTACCACAGACAACTGAAATGTTTTCAGTATTTTGGGAGAGGAAAGGAAAATTGGACCTCTTTAAATCTCTTAAGGTGATTTAGTATAGTAGGGAAAATGCTGTGCTGCTGCAGGCAGTATTTTCTGTCATGCTAATGCTCTGGTCCAAATCCTCTGTTGCTGACCCTCTAAAATCCACTGAAATTAACTGATCCTTCCCACTCAGGAAGGATCAACAGGTTTGGATCAAACTCCCTAAGATTATATCATGCCACAGGAGACTAGCCTACAAGGGTATGACACCGGACATTTAGAAATACCAGTCTTGTTAGGCAAGGAGGGAATAATTATTGAGATCCAAGGCATCATATTCTGTTGACTGAAAACACGAATACAAATGGTGCAGATCAATATTGTATTATGTGTACAACAGTGAGAAAGGAAAGTCAGCTTTCCCTTCACCTTCCTGGCTGAGGCTGCATTTAAAATGAGGATTCTGAGCCAGTTCGTACCAGTAGAGGCAATCACAGCATCTTGGTCAGTAGCTGATCTCCCTTTACTGTCAAAGGGGAGAGAAGCCCATGACCACAGGGTGAATTTGATAATTTGACAGGAGTGCCTATACCATTCCTCCTTCCACTTCTTGTTCCTAAAGCAGTCATGTTTATTACAGTAACTGCTAAAAACCTTGAGTTAAGTGATGGACTCAGTAGATGGATGTTAATAACAAGTTAGTATCCTCACTTCAGATATTCCTTTAGTAATAACAATTTCTCCTCATTGCATGCTGCATCTTCCCTTCTTTTATCCACTTCTTCAAGTTTCTTGTTATAAAATCTTTCAAGATGCTCTTAAAACTAAATTTGCTGAGAGTTCAAACAGTCCAGTACAATTTTTTAATAGCAAGAACAGAAGAGTTGGAAAATGAGAGAATACCTGGCTCTCAAAAACTTTAGCACAGAACTGGTAACAAATTTATACAGGGTGTCTCAAAAAAAAAAAAAAAAAAAAATCAAACCCAAAACAAACGGCCTGCTGAGTGCTGCCTATATTCTACACCCTTCAGGAGTGTAGGAGAGTACCTCCTACCCAGTGCGTGTGCTCTGCTTCAAATGCATTGAGTTCATCTCACATTTTGTAAGGCAGCAATCTCTCTACTGTTGCACCTTCTTGCCTCTTTGGATGAGTCTCCACTGCTCTGCAAGCTCTGTGGTGTCTCTCAGTCCCAGCCTCCCAAATATCCAGACCCTGCCTGTACACCTGGATTTCCTACCAAAGGAAAAAAGTGCACTTAGACCTCCTTCTGGTATGGAAAAAAGATGACAGGGTGCACAGGGAGTATAAAGCTCTTCATGAGCATATAGAATTTGTTTCCTTTTCTGTCCATGAGCTACTTACTGTATTTTTTTTCTGCCTTACCTATCTGTAATACTTCAACTCATGTCCTGTTATGTGAATCCTTCCAGCGAATGTTTTAGTTGCTGTTTCTCTTACGCATTTTTATCCCTATTTGGACCTGCTGTACCATCTCCCACATTGTACCCTACAAAAATTGTCCTTATTTTTTTGAGCTGCCTTTGCATAATTTATTATCTCCATATGATCTTCTAGTAATATTCTTACACAACTTTATCTCATGTATCAATCATCCATTCTACATATTGTCCCACAATTATCACAATGAATGTAGGCTACTGCAGCTGTGGAAGAACAATGCCTTCAAAGACAGCTCTTGAACAAAAGAAGAGAAATGAACATCTTCACCACAACCCCCGCCCCCGTGAGAAATTCTGCTTTCCACTGTCTTAGACTCATTACCGACTGAAGGCCCCTACAACAATTAAGTACTGCAAGAGACCAGAGTGAGGTCAGATCTTTTCCTCTTTCCCTGGTCCTGCCACCAATCTATTGTGCTAGCTCTGAGTAAGTCTTTATCATCTCCCTGCTTCAATTTTCCTCCTCAACAAATGCGCCTAAAATGTTATCCCTCCTGGAGAAGTTAATTTGAGATGAGTACAGGGAACACTGTAAGACCGGAATGTTTTTCTTGTAGTTAGCACAGTGACTCAGTCCACTTCCCATGGACAAAGCCTGAGAACAGCAATGGTTTCTTTTTGTATTTTCAGGCATCTTTGCTGCATCACTGTTCTAGGGGGAAAAAAAAAACAAAAAAAAAGTTTAAACACTAGCAGGCAGGTGATAACTGGGTCTATACCTGTCTGAATGTCCGAGACAGAACTTTTGAACACTCAGGAAGACTGCTGATTCCTACTGGCAACCAGTGCGGTCTGGCTATAAATTTTGATAAAACCGTGACTGAAGAGTGGCACATCCCAACTCCTCCAATTAATACAGAGACAGAACCCCCAATTAGGAGGCTGATGCATTGTTTCTACACATAGACTACTTGAGAAAATGAGAGGCTAGGGGCCTCAAAGAAGGGTTCCCTGAAAAAAAGACATGACTTTGGAGAGAAGAAAGGGGCCTGGAAAGAAGACAGTGAAAATCCCTGCTAGATGAAAGATCCTGGAGATGGGGGGTATGTGTGGAAATGACTGCCAGGGGGTGCTCAGGGACCTTGGTCTGTAACGCCTGAGGCAGGTAACTGTGAGCACTGGCACACCACAGTCCAACACGACTTTGTCTCCAGTGTTCCTGGACCAGCAGTGACCTCCCTGCTGGGAAGGGAAGCCAAGACCTACTGAACATAATGCTGGCAGGGAGCGAGGGCATGTGAGATAACCTAGTACGGTAAAAGCTTTAATCTTGTTGGTTCTTGAATAAACCCAAGAACCCAGATCCACTATGGATCCACTCTGTCTTGCCCATGAACATTACAAGCTAGTATCCTGCAGCCTGTAGCAAGAGTCCCGTCCTTTCTGAACAAATGCCATCTGTTTGACACTGATGCAGAAGGCCATGGATGTATTAGACTAATTTGAATACAGCTTTCTTGTAGGATTTGCCACGGTAACTATGACCATTATCATGATCTCCTGAAGATAGGTACAATGAAGGCATCCAAAGCTGAAATATCCTGCCCATATTTACACAGCATGCTCATACAGTGTCTCCAGATTGCCCTTAAATACACGCTATATACCCCAGAAGGCCCCCACAACAAAGGCATCTAGCACTACCTGCAAGTATTCACCACCCCCCTTTCCCAAGCCACTCACTTCTGTAAAGCTACTGCAAGCAGGCAGGACTAGGCTTGCCAGCTCCAGTCCTGTCCTGTAACAGAATGGGGCAGGAGAATGGGTATGGGGCTGCGATCTCTGACACCCCATCCTCCGTGTTACTGGGGCCAGCCTAGACCCCAGTTAATCACTTTGCTGTCAGCCTGCCCTGTTAATGAATGATCCTGAGAAATGACAAATTGTTTCTTCAGTAAATGCAGATAAATATGCAGCTGCCAAGCAACCATCTATTTAAAGAGCGCCCCTGTTTTTAATTGTAAGCTCTTCCTAAGATACCTGAAACCAACGTCCACACCATTTGCTCCCAGCAACATTTACGGTTTGGATAGAGGAACAGTCTGAACTTATTTGCCACCTGACTTGTCCACTCGCCCAGACAACAACCCTAAGTCTCTCTTCTCTTCAAATTTTGTCTTGCTGCAAGAAAGTATTACTCCCCATCCTTCTGGGAGGTTAAATGAGCTACTTGGCAACCCAGGCCAGGGTGCACGGTGGGCTGGTTTATGAAAAAAAATTGTAGGTGGGAAAATAATGAGAAGTGGAAGAGAGACAGCTCCCTTCTGCTCTGTCCTGATTCTGAACTGTTCTCTGATGTGTTTAAGTTCATGGCCAGGCCCACCAGCTGATTACAAAGCGATGGATTTTGAATCTAAAAAAAGATGGAACATGTATCAAGGATTATACATCTCTTCCCGTTTTTCCCCTTAAACTCTTGGGGCAGCTTACTTGAGCATTAATTTATTGTGGGATTGATCTATCTATTTGTGCTCCAGTCAGTAAGGCTTTTAAGAAGGTTGTGCAGTGTTTTATGTTAAGAGCTGTAGACCTCTGGATCAGAGCTGACTGGTTCCTAATGATCCTAGACAGCAGGCACAGTGTTTAAATTTGGGTACTACTTTTGCTCAGGTACTTTAAAATCCTGTATTTAGGAGTCAAATTTAGGGTTGTGAATGTTACACATTTGCAGCCCTTATTAGAGCAATACGGTATTCATAATATGCCGTAATTACTCAAAGGAACATTACCAGTTTCATCAAAGTTGGAGTTAAATATTGCAGTAACTAAATAAAGAAACTAATGCAGTACTGAATAAAACAGTAACAAAACATGTACAATAAAATAAAAGAATACAACAAAAACAAATTCATCGCAAGCTGGTAAACTTCTGTAGGTACTACCTAACGTACATGAATGTGACAAAAAATTATTTTACCCTCCCTTAGTTGGAAAAAACTAAAAAACCTCTTCCATTTCAAGAAATGCACCCACTTGCTATATAATGCTTGCAGTTTGGAACCCTTACACTAAAGTCCTAGTGAAACAAACACCCTCTCCATTTTCTGTGTATTAAAAAGATTTTTAAAACATTTTAAAATACTAAAACTTGGATGGAAACATCGTAAGCTAAAATAGTTTCAAGTCCTGTTTCCTGAACAATGAAGGTGGGAGAAAATTTTTAAAGCCCCAGTCAGAAAATATATCCGAGACAAAAAAAAAAGCATATAACAGGAACAGAGCTCATGAAACTCATGGCTACAACCAGGTTTATATCAAATTCAGATGGCTTTCAAATGATTGTTTCAAAAAGCCTGGTGATACAAATATCTGTATCACCTTTAACTCAGATTTTCATGTACAATCATTTCACAAATGTTTACTTTTTCATAACTGAACTTAAACTGATCCAATGGTCAAAGACAGAAAGAATATACAGTAAGAGCTGCTTGCTGTTCATCAGCATTTACAGTTCTTCCCATATGTAAACTTATAAAATAATACTTACTACAAGTTCTTGTACACTGATTATATTGGAAATTTTTCATAATAACCTATTATGTTTCCCCAAATACTTCCTGGGGATATAACATTTAAAAATATTATCCTCCGGGAAAATTTTCTTTCTTTCCCCTCCCTTTTATTTCCCTTTTCTTCTTTTTAATAAATCAAAGAAACAAAAATTTCAAGTTACTTAACGCATGATTTATTGTACCCCTTAATGTATAATGCTATTTTGAAAAATAACTTTAGAACATGCTTATTTTGAAAAGCCTCATTTATTTCTCTGATCTCCAGTTCAAGTATACTTGAACTCCAACATTTTTTCTCCAAATCTCTCTGCTGCAAACAACTTGGGATTGGAAAGCAAAGCTGGTTTCTTTCATACTCATCCATCATCACCAATAATAAAGATCTGAGATTAAATTATGCCCTCCCTCACTGATTCCAATACTCTGGGATAACAAGCTTTACTTACAATTTCCTTTGCCTTGTTCTGTATAGTTAAAGTACACTATGTCATACTTACAGAGCCAAATTCATTTATTCCTAAGAAATCCAGCTTAGCTCACTGAAGTCTTCTGTAATTCCCAGATCTAGTTCTGCCTTCTAACAGGCCTTTCAAATCTCTCTTGAAAGCACAGAATTGGACAAGCTGGTAACAATGAAGATGCATTTGTTATTTTCAAATGAAATTATACTTTCTCCTACCTTTTCCTGTTACCTTGACAAACAAAATCAAAATTTGACCACAGGGCGGAAAGATAAAGACTATTTCTGTGTAAAAGGTTCACCCCTCCATGCCTTTGATATACTGCATTCTCTAAACAAAGCAAAGCAATAGACTAAGAACAGGCTCAAAGCCACAAGTCATATTTTCCCTGCAATTATAATTTTAACCCTATCGTGCCAGTATATTATGATACATGATGTATCCTTTAAGAGGATGTCAGTCAGCAGAGACACCTCCATGTGTAAGAGATTCAACTCTTAAGCCTTCATTCTGACAGGTATCCTGTACTTGTAAGCTATGAGAAAGGGAGTATTTTTCCCCACAAGCGGAATGTACACATGAATACCCTTCCCTCATGAAATAATTATCTCCTTGCTTCCTCTGTTCATCACCTTTGTGGAGGGGGGTGAGAAAAGGTATTCTCTTTACCTGTTTTACAAACCCTAAGTTTGGTTGAAAGCTTGAGAGAGAATGTATTAGAACTGACTGATTACTATTAAAACGTTCACTTGATGCAAATTATTGGTGAACCTTGCAACAAAATAGAGTTCCATAAATTGTTTGGGTGTTTTAATAACAGAAATATTTCCAAAAATACAGAAAATGTCACACTGAAAGTTGAAGATAAAGCACAACACCATTCATTGGTCAAACACAATCAGGTAAGTACTGCAGCTGCTAGCTTTTTAATATAGCCATCCTTTCACATGAGGAAAACCTGCTTATGCAAGTTCCACGAGTACAAATACAGAGTTACTCCACTAATTATTATTCCATTAGACAAGTTCCTTAGTAATATCCTTGTACCAGAAAAAGCATATCAAATAATTATGAAGTTTTAACATGGTACTTCCACCTTGGACTCTTGTGTGTTTTCTCTTTTTTTTCCCCCCAAATACTTTGAATAGCACATCAACATGGTCATCTGCTATTTTATGATGATTCAGCTGAATTATGAGATACATTTAGTGTAAATTTGACTGCTATCCAGAAATAGTTGACAGCAGTGAATTCTTCTAGATCTCACATTCTTGATTTTAGGAGTTTTGTTTTAACAAGTGTAAAAATATTTATGGAATACAGGAATTAAAATCTTTTTTCAGATATAAACAGAGCTAAAAGACAGAAATATCATTTCTGAATTACAAATACCAAAATGAAAAAAAATAAACAAGTTATGTAAGATTTGAATCATATCTTCTGTGTCAAAGGATGTGGAATAAGTTAATAGGTTCAATTTCCCTTTGATAATGTGAGACAGAAAAATATTTTATTATGATTTTCTAGTGATTATTTAATTCTAGTAATTCAAAGAATGTTGGATTCCACTGCTGTGTTAACAATAAGATAAATGACAACCAGCTATGCAAATGAAATCCTTCAGACATTTCCTCACTGTGTAAGAACTATGAAATCAAAAGACTGAGCCTAAGCAAGACACATTCCTGTTGATTTTCTTAAGATATTTTTCTAGATAATTCTAGCCAAATGGCTTTTATTTCATGAACCAAACTAGCAATCTTAAGATTCTTAAGTACCAGTGTACTTAAGTACAGTGGACTGAATTTCCAAAAGGGAAGTGCTCCACTAGCACTTCAGCTTCAAGTCTGGTCTATGTCAAAAACGAAATTTGGCCTACAGGTTACTACATTTTGTATAATTCCTCAGTCAGGTGTTTGTGCAAGAGTTCGAAATAAACTCCAATTTCCAGTTACTCAGTTAAGATTGGCCAAGACTGTTTTGCCATGAAAGCTTAAATGTATTTTAGAACAATTTTCCCCAAAAGGACTATAGCTATTTCACTAAATAATATGGCTAAAGCAGTTAGACATGCTCTTATTTTCTCAGAACAGCAGTCCTCAGCGCAGAGTATATTCCACTTTGGGAATTTACAACAAACAGTTGTCCTGACAGTTCATCTTGGCACAGTACTGTTGTAATGGTCCTTCTGCTAAAAGGCTCTCCCCAGTTCTTTATACCTTTTCACTCATTACTGTACTTGTTTCTTGCAGATAGTCACTCATCGAATAGAATCAAGCAATGCACAGTACCTTGCATGCTTTAGTCTTTTGTACTGCTGAGGGCCTTCCACTGGCAACTCCGCAGCCTGCTTTCCTCTGGCAACTCAGTAAGCTAACTGCCATACCAAGGAACAACCAATAGCCAGTTTGAACAGGCCTTGGTAAAACACATGTAGTTACTATAGGAGAAGTATTACAGGGGGATAGCTTTCACCGTTAGAGATGATGTATGCCATCAGCAATATGTAGGTATCATATAGGTACCATTTAAAGCAACTGTATCTACAATTACTATGAAAAATACAAGGTTGTCTTGCAGATAAAAAGAGACTCTTCCACAGCTGATGTTCTGAGAAGAGTGCTACTACACACAAAACTACACACACCACAGATTTATATAAAAGTGTTAATAACTCAGGGTCACGTGAAGAACTGACTTCGTTCATCCTGCATAAATACTTTTTTTTCCTTACAGGACACCTTCTACCATTGTAATCACTGAGCTGCTCTGAAGACCTACCTCTAAAAGCCAGCCTGTCACATCCTTAATTCTGTAGCCTTTAAATCTTTCTGTTAAGGCAGGAAGAACAACACCAGCAGCCTTAAGAATGTCTTAGTAAATGTACTACCTCCTTCTTCCTCATTTCCCATTTATATTTAAAACAAACCAACCATGTCTAAAACTAATCTGTACTACATCTATATTAACTTACTAAACAGCCATAGACATAGTCTCTAGTTAGACGATTCACTAAGCAAATGATTTATGCCTCTGCTCAGGGAAGGAAAAGTTTCCTTGTGACAAAGGCTTGAGTCACACTTTATGCGAAGAGATGCGGCTTGACTCACTGGAATCAACTGTATGCTTTGACAAAAATCAGCAGAAAACTTACAAACTATAATAGCAAAAAGTACCTTTTGCATCTTTCAGTGTTCTGGTGAGTTAACATCATGGTGAACTTGTTATTTTCTGTACTCTGGCTACGAGAACTATCCAAGTTATCATCAACATTACTGATTCCTCTGCTTCTGTTGTTAACAATACATTTCCACACTTGCTTGGATTTCACTGTGTAAGGCACTGACACACCAACTCCCCAGCCTCCTTACTGCATCTCATCTGTCATGCCCATACCACTAAGCACTGAGAACCATGGCCAGCATGGACCAACACTTAACAAATATTTCACTTTGGACCAAAGACAGTTTTAGGCCTCCCTCCAGTTCCTCTTTACCAGCTTAAATCAAGATCTCACACCAAGCACAAAGTGGTGGGGCTGGACTCATGCCTCTAAGCTACTCTGTGCTGCTTTTAGGAGAAATTCACCACTTCAGAAAACAAGTTCTATTAAGTTTTCCCCACCACAAGACACAAACTCTCTATGAGCACTTACTAACGCACTATACCAGCGCCTTCACCCAACCCGAGGTACAGGCGGGGCTGGGGGCGCAGGCAGGGCCCTGCCTCATGCCCACGGGGCCTCGATCCCACCACCCCCCGCACCCGGCCGGGCCCTACAGCCACCTCAAGTAAAGAAGCGGAAACCAGCCCAGAATTCAGCCCAGCCATTCCCTCCACACCGACGACAAGAGCTTTACGCTCCTTGCCGAAGCCCCGTTCGCGTCCCTCTGCCAGGCGGCCCCGGCTCAGACCACCCGCTTCCACAACTTCACTCAGCGACGAACAAGCCACCGCGCAGGCGCCCGCCGCCTCCGCCCCTCCCCCCCCCCCCGCCGCGCTCCGGCAGCGGCT
>JAVKLA010000027.1:34350118-34361904 GCA_034782735.1 Sagittarius serpentarius | reverse complement strand
AGCTCTTTCTTCTAACAACTGGTTGCAAATAGGTTTTATTGCTCAATGGCTGGCTCAAGTAGACATTTAACAGGCTTTAATTCTTCATCAAGCTTCAGATTTTCCACCCGGGGAATCTTCCTCCTTTTCACCCTCTCTCTTTTCTTTTCCGTCGCCAAGATGGCGGAGTACGACCTGACCACCAAGATCGCGCACTTCTTGGACCGGCACTTGGTCTTCCCGCTGCTGGAGTTTCTCTCTGTCAAGGAGGTACGTGGCTATCCCAGAGGGGGGAGAGCCGGCCCCTGCAGCTGGGGGAGCGGAAAAGTAGCGGGCGGTACCACCAGCCTCTGGGGGGCCTGGGCGCGCCGTGGCCGTCGCCGTCTCCTTCCTCGGGCGCTGCGCGGCCTGGGCCCGGCCCGTGAGGCGACTCGGAGCTTGCTTCCTGAAGGAGGAGCTCGGGGCTTCTGCGCCGCGTGGGTAGAGAGTGAGGCAGAGGCGTGTGGGTCCTCCTCGGGAGGGAGAGCAGGGCCATGGGCCTAGAGGAGGCCTGGGGCAGCCTCTTCTCCCGCAGCGCCGCTCCCCGGGCTGCTCGCTTGGCGAGGCCGAGGGAAGCTCCTCTTTCTCCTTCGTCGCATTTGGCGTAGTTTTTTCTTTTCCTTTCCCCTTATTCGGGAGAGGGAAAAGCAAAAGCTCTCCCTCACAGCCGCGGTTCGTTTTCTGCCTCCTTTCCCACAGCGTGAGACAGCCCTCCTTAGCCCCGCGTCTCGGCGGCCGCCGGTGTCACTCGTGTTACCCCCCCCCAGCCCTGCTCAGAGTTGCAGGGCGGCGTGTGGGCTCGCATCAGTGTAGATAGTGTTGCTGATAAACTTTAATCTTAAACCGTTGTCATCACGAATTTGTGTTTAAACGAAATGTAAGTTTCTTCTGGTGCTGTCCCTTGTCGATCTTTTTATATGTATTTTTAATTATACTACTACGAAGAATCTAGTAATGCTGGAGATACTTTAGACTAAACTCATCAATCTAAACTATCTGAAGTGCTCATGTGATCCATTTTAAAATGGAAACAAGATATGTAAAATTACATAAGCTTTGAATTTAAAGTAGGTTAAATTAAATTTGCTCTTATGCTGTAGACCTAATAACATATTTTTAGCTTAATCTGTGCTATAATTAAATTACAAGTTTGATCTTGAGTATCTCTTCGGAGATCCACTTTAAATTATTTGACTAGTCTGCACTGTTCAGCATGTTATTTTGTGGAAAGTATTCACTACTTTGAAAGAAAAATCTGACCAAGGTTTTATTGTGTTTGTTAAATATATATAACTTTTCATGTTGATTTTTTTCCCATGAATTATAGTAGGAGTTACTATTCCTTTAACAGGAATAGTAATGTAAAATGTTACTTGTCCTCTAACTAGTCTTTGAAGTTCTTGCATTCATAAATAGCAGGAAGTTGCCAGTATCACGCCATGACCGGAAATGTAGAGAGGCTGTATAATAAGCACAGTAAATGAGAGCTGTAACATCTTGCAAAGCTGTGAGATCTGATGTTTAAAATGATTTAATTGGACAAAAATGCATAAACAAACTGTGCCATAAAGGTAACTACATAATATGAATTGGAAACTATTTAACAGTATTCAAAGAAATCTGCTAATAATTCCTGTTTCAGATATACAATGAAAAAGAGCTACTCCAAGGAAAACTGGATCTCCTTAGTGATACCAACATGGTGGATTTTGCTATGGATGTGTACAAAAATCTTTATTCTGATGAAATTCCACATGGTAAGCTGCTCATTTAGAAGTAAAATTTGTTTTACAACCTTTCTATTTACAATAATAAATAGCTAGTGGTGATTTGCTTGTTGCACTCAAAAACTAGAATACTGTTTAACTTTGGCCTTAACAGAAGGACGTGCAATACTGAGACAAATAGAATCCCCTAATCCCGGGAAGTTTGGGTTTGTTGGTGTATCAGGAACTTGGTCTTTGACTGACATCTGAAGTATTTCAGTGCTGATTTGGTCATTTCAAGCACTTTAAGCTCTAGCCTAATAGAGTTGCACTTGCTTGTCATCTGTCAAATTAAACACTACTGCACAGCAATTTAGGGTTGCTAAACTTTTTAAAGCATTTGTATATTAAGGCTAGATTTCCATTGTAAGTAATTCCATTAATTTGTCTGTCTGTGGCTGATTTTTAGACTTTGAGGACATACAGATGTTTTTGAAAATGCGTGTTTTCCTCACTTCTGTGAACATATAAAGTGCTGTTTATCTCAAATAAAATAAATTATAATTAATATGAATCATAATTAATATGAAATTTAATCTCTTACTGTCTTCTCCATGATTTTGGAAACTTCCCTGTTTATTTCTTAAAATTCTGTCTTCCTGAGGAGTGTTTGTGGAGGGGGAAAAAAATTAGAATATCTTGCTTTCTCTAATTTTTATCTTTCATGGGCATTTTGGTTTTGTGTTGTGGTTTTCTTTTTCCTATTGTTCATTCTTTTTTCTGGGTTGCATTTTTGTTTGTTGGTGTTTTTCCTTCCTGACCCTAGTCTTTGAATATACACTTTCTTCCTATTTTCCAATCTCTTTTCTTTTTGTGGAATTACTCACCTTTTTCTAAACTAGTGGGACTACAGTCTGTCTTGCCTGACGTTTAGGAGGAAGAGACTCGGGTGCTTTTGCATAGTCAGTTATAAGATCCAACTGTTCTTCTGCCTCTGGGTCTTACTCTTTCCAGGTTCTTTCAGTGGCAGAGTTGGCAGTTAGCCTCTTTGGAAATACATGAAGAGAACTGATAGACTTATGGACATCGGATTCAATGTTTTGACCAAATCTTTGATAATGCTCGCATTAGTTGTTGTTTATGGGTGTATATGCAATGATATACCCATATGGGACTGATAATACTGAGAAATAGAGGTTTTCACTTGTGATCTAAGAAACAGTTGTAATGGTAGCTTCACCTTTAGGTTGCTTACTTATTAGTTCTACTAATTAAAGTCAGACTATCTCAGGACTGTAAAAATCTTAAAGCTGAATAGGTTTTCCTTTCTTTCTTTGCTCCAGCCTTTCTAAACTGTTGGAAGATATTACTGTATCAGTAGTAAATAAGTAAAATGCTGAAGTAGTAAACAGCACAAGAAATAGCAATCTTGGCACACTTCTACAAAGTAACTAGTCTAATATTTTTAATATTCTGATTACAGCCACTTATTTAAGCAGGTTGCTAAGAGTATAGTTTCATAAGGTCATAGCTGCAAGTAAGTTGAGTCAATTTGGTCACTGGGAAAGCTGTGCCTTCATATAGTCCAACAATTTCCACACTTAATGTTTCTTGCACTTTTTTCAAACATCTCTAAGATTTTTACATCATCAGTTTGAAAGGATTTTTTTTGTATGATGACTTACTGTTGTTTGTGGCTTTTATTTAACAGTATAAAATTAACTTAAGCAGAGGTAATACTTTTATGCAGAGTTGGTTCAGGGTGCTTGCTTGTACAATAACAAGTTATTTTTATTTATGGAATTGCTGGTTTCTTTAGAATTTTACACTGGGTTTTTTTTTTTGTGAAGACCTCACTGTTTTAAGTACTCAAAACTTAAGTTCACTTACACTATTATACTTAGAAATGTGTCTGTGCAATTTATAGTTGCTTTTGTCTTGTCTTCCATGAGATCAACTTAAAATTACACAGCCAGGAGATGTCACAGGAAAACATTTTTGTTCTCTTAGTAAGTCAACTGAATGTTTTTTCTTTCATTTGTTTCCCCTTCCTCTTTTATAATACCGAGATTCATCTGAAGTAGGAGATAATTTCTCCTTATTGGAACGCTTCCTATCAGGCAAGTCATTCTTAGATTTAGGCTAGGTCACCATTGTATTATCCACTTTGGTTCTCCTTTGCAAATAGTCAAATCACGAAAGAAATGTCTAATAGGTTCACTGTGGCATTGAATGCCCTGGTGTGTGGCTCACTTTCATGGCTTACTGCATAACCTTTTCTCTTGGGTTTTGGTCTTGGTGTCTCTGATCCCATGTGTTTCTGGTTCGTATAGGCAGTCTCGGAGTGCTACTGTTTTTTCTTTAGTTTTGTTTTTTAAGCGTATAAGCTTTTTCTGAATTTTATTTAAGTGTTCATTTTATTGCACTGGTAGCACTTGGTGAGGAAGTTTGGGTCTGTGTAAAATAATCACCCTAAAGCTGTTAGTTCTATTTCCTATCTGTTTTTCATAGAAGTGTAAACATGCGTAGTGTTTTGGATCATAATTTTGCACATTGAGCTGCTTTAAATTCTTCCGGTCGATTTTCAATTAAGTATTGTAAAAATGTGCTTTGAGAACCTGGTCAGTTAGAGGAAAATTAATCTTATTGGTATCATAGCAGTGTTTACTTCTTTCCAAGTTTATTTGGAATAAGTGAACTTACTTAAAAGGTTGTTTCTCGCCTAGTGAAGCCTGAAGATACCTTATCTAATACAGGCTGCTCCAGCTATACCTGCTCTTTAGTGGCTTGATTAGAACTCCACACAGGAGGAAATAAACCAAATTTTAGAAGCTTTTTATTAAGTTAATTGTTAGATAGCTCTGGTTTTGTGACTTGAATGAGAGGACAAGCGAGGTAGGAATTGGGAAGACAAGTTCAAATGTGCTGTCAGCACCATGTAATTACAGGTTGGCTTCTGTAAAAACTTAAGGTATTACATTAAAATATTTTTTGTTTATGTGTTTAGCTTTGCGTGAGAAGAGAACAACTGTTGTTGCACAGCTGAAGCAGCTTCAAGCTGAAACTGAACCCATTGTCAAGATGTTTGAGGATCCAGAGACTACAAGGCAAATGCAGTCCACTAGGTAATTTCTGACATAATTTCTCAGGATAGCTTGTTGATACCTCTTAGGTGTTGATTATAGGAATGTTCTCTGTGTAGCAACTGCAAAGAAAGACTTTTTTTATTTCCAACCAGTGTTTAAGTAGTCCTTGTGGTCAGGTAATTGAAATTGCTGGACACAATTTACTCTTTTCAGTGCTTTTACCTGCTGTGCATAAGGCATCTCTGTTCTTAATGTTGATGAATCAGGACAAGTGACAGTTGTCATTCAGTGCAGTCAAATCACAGCTGAGATTGATTGGGGGGTTAGGGGGCTTTTTTTTTTTAAAGGGAGTTGTTTTGGGGGTTTTTGAGGGGAAGTGCGGAATGAAACGATTCAGATTCTCTTCTCTAGGAGACCTCTCTCCCTTTTCTACCTTCCACAGAGGATTACGGAGTGCTGTCTGTCTTATTCTGAGAGGCCTGGTGGATGAGCATCCTTTCAGCCTCATAGCACCTATTTCTTGCAGGGATCCTGTCTTTTCCCTCATTACCCTCCCCCACCTCCCAAACTGGCCAACTTCTTGGTATAAGGTAGTACTCATAACAATCTAAGACATATCCGGTTTCTTCTCCCTTTGCTCACAGGAGTAATTAAAGTAGAATGAGTTTGTCTGCACATTATATCTAAGGACTGTGAGAGTGTTCTTGTGGTTAAGCCTGAACTGGGCCCCGTAGGAAAGGGTTCAACTGTAGTCATTGAGGAAGTAACTGTACAACTTCAAGAGGGGTGCATAGCTATTTGTTTAGTCTAAGTTACTGCTTGTATTCTTTACACAGGAAGCATTGCCACTACTGTTGTAAAAGCGTCTAACAAACTCTGGAAAACTAATTAGATCCCCTTTTCATCCTTACCTGCTCTAAGATTTCAGATAGAGCATTCCACATCAGATGGCACACCTGTGTCTCAACTTGCATTTGAAGGTGAAGCTTGTACTTAGATTTATTGTTGGCAAGCTTTATGCATCTCCTGATATGGGAGACTGTACCATTGCTTTTGGAATTTTCTTAGAAAAACATTGAATGCACAAATCCTTTTTTCTAGTCTGTGGAAATCTTGTTGATGAGGTGTACCTCTGTTTGGGAGCAATCCCCCTGAAGAAAATGGGTCCCTGAAGAAGAGGAAACAAGTAGAATTTACTCCTTGTTTCAAGTGCAGTTTATCATCCTTTTTTCCTTTCCTCTCTTTGCCCAACTTGCTGAGAAACCTATCAACCCATTTGGCCTATGCTTCCTTCACTCTGCACATTGTTTTCAGAATCTGTTGTAGTCTAAATTAGAGCTTGGTCAGTGCAGAAGTGGTGAGGTGCAATGCATTGGGTCTCAATGTGCACATGAAACAAGATGTCAGTAGAAATCATGAAATCTGTTTAGCTTTCCAGCACTTCAGAAGAAGCTTCTATTTTCTGTTCTATCACCAGAATGTGTTTATGCTGCTGCTGTAAAAAGTGTTGTCAGGATAAGTAAGCTACCTTTATATCTGATTTCCGCATAGATACTTACGTCAGATAATAATATTAAGAAAAGGAGTTAAGTTTGCTTATGACTTGAGTGGTTATACAAAGCCAGGAGCCACTCAACAGCTTTTGGAAGTATAGCTTTGAAAGTGAAAGGCCCAGTTGTTGTTAGTTAACTGCCTTGAAGTTATTAACTAGGACTATCTTAACTTTAAAGAAAAGACTGCCTGATACCATCACAACTCTGTTCAAATCTAATTGAACTTCTGATCCATATGTAGAGACCTTGTTCACTTCTTGCTTTTTCTTTAGCCAGTTTTTATAAAAATATTTGGCCTAGAGAAAAATTACCTTGTTGCAATTCTAAGTACTAGCATTTCCTGGGAAATGTGGTCTGTTACTTGACCTTTGATCCACAGCAGTTGGGAACTTGTTCCAAATTGGAAAAACCCTGTTTGGAAGCAAGAGATAGGATCAAAACCTGTGTGGAATATAACTTGCCTAATGCTGTAAAATACTAGCCCTACTCATATGCAGCAAGTTTTGTTTCAGAACTGGTATATTGTTTTTGCTTTTAAAATGTCTGAAGACTTAGCTCAGAAACACTGGGTGTGTGGTTATTGACTTGACAGAAGTTCTAATCCAGATTGTTGGGGTGATACAGTAATGGGGAGAATCAGCCTGAAATGTGTCAATCTGTTTAGACCTGAGTAGCGTGCTTTAGATAGTAGAAAGCAACTTTGGATTCTTTTGGCTTTTGTGAATTTCTGCTGGTGACTTGGAATCTGTATCAAATGCAGAGCTGCATATTATCAGGGCTTTAGATCACGGCTTTTGATCCATGACAGTGCTGTTTGGAACATCAAAGTCTGGGAAATGGTAGAAGATGATGTGTAAAGGAGACTTTGCAAGTGGAAGTTCTTTCAAGAATAAGCCAAAACATTTCACTTCCTTTTTTCTGTGCAGCTGTTGGAGGACATTGACTTTAAAATTATAGAGGAATAGTCAGTATTCCTCATCCTTGAAGTATGTTCCACTGGAAGAAGCCCATGAGACTACTTCATTGCTTCCACAAGTGTTACTGGGGACTGTCATTCTTGGCTACCTTGGCAATATGCCATTTCCCTGTAGAATCTTATAGCATAAGTTCTAACTAAACAAACTTGCAGCTTTGCAGTCAGTTGATTTCAGAGTAAATGGAGACATTTTCCCCTGCATACACTTTTACTGTATCTTTCTCGCAAGAGGAGAATTTATAGCTTGGTGCTCTACTCCAGTTAAATCCTGGGTATGTGTTCTGTCAGACGTGATAGTTCTGTGAATTGTCCAAGTCGTCTTTACCACATGATTAAGTGTGAATGCACAGAAAAGATTAAATGCAGGGTAGCTACAGGTATAGAAGCATGCCCAGAGGGGTGGGGAGCTGGAGAATAGAAAAAATGTCATTAATTCTTTCTGTATTGTAGAAGGGCAGTCCATACAATCGAAGTGCCAAATTGAAAATATTTTTTCATTTATGAATATGAATTCCACCATGTGTATGAATTAGCTGTGGTTCTTGTTGCGAGGCGGTTGCAGCAGAGTTTGAATGGAATTCTTATTGCATTAGAAAGCTGATGTGCTAAAATACCACTGTTAAGAGCTGATCAAGACCCGTTGCTGGATAAAAAATTACTAAGGTAACTGTTGTTTAAAAATACCACAGGTATCTAAAGTCCTGTGGTCATTAATACGAGACTTATTGGTGGTAGATAATTTTGTACTTGCATACTGGAGGCTTGAACTTCCCTTTGGTCTAGATAATATTGCTTGTGCTTTCATTATCCATGTTGAATTAAAAAAAAAAAAACTTCAGAAATGTGATCATGTGTGAATTAGATGTTTAGAACTTACTAAGTTAAGTGTGATTATTGTTTAGTTGTGCATTCTGCAGGCATTTGCTGTGGTAGAGGCATTCTTGCTTAGCCTTTGGCATTTTTTTTTTTTTTTTTTCCCCCCTTCGTCTCCTTCTAAATTCAAACTGCTTGACTGGAGTAACTGCTATGTGGAATTAGAACATGAGGGTGGGAAGAGCTCAAAATCAGAATTTAAGTTTTATGCTGAAAGCTAAGCACGCTATCAAATTTAAACAACCTCCCACCTTTTCTTAACTCTATTGTTGCAAGTGGCATTCTTTATTTAGAATTATATTAATTTTAAGATTTTTTGACATTTTTGTGATACTTTAGGAATAGTTGGCTCGCTATTTCTGTAGTTGCTTTTCCATGACAAGTGGAAGAGTATCATTTTAAATTTATACTCTCTCTATTTGGGTGTTTTAACAGCTAAAGGTTATGTTGTGTAGTGTGTTGCATGGTGACAATGTTTGTTTTGTAAAAACAGCAGTTTTTATCTTTTTATTATAGGGACGGTCGGATGCTGTTTGACTATTTAGCTGAGAAGCATGGTGTAAGTGTTTTAATTCTTGTATCTGAGTTCAGTTCTAAATATTTCCATTCACCCTCCCCCACAACCAACAGCTCTGAGAATTATGGGCTAGCATTTTGGCCTGTGTCATGTCAATGTAGCTAATAGGCAGAATTGCTAATGCGTTTTATTTGAGTGCTTTAAACTTCTGATTTTTATACAAACAAAAAATAAAGCTGGAGCTTAATTTTAGCTGCATCCTTGTAACTGAGATGTGCTTTACTTTGTAATACAGAATTTCATCTTTTTTTTCTAGTATTGGTATAATCTTTAATACAGTGGCATGGATTAAGAGTTTTCTATTGTCTTTTCTGTGTACAATGTCTTTCAAAGAACCTAAAGACTTCAGATGTTACTTTACTATTAAATTGGCTTATAACAACGGCATTTTTCCTAGTGAAGAAAATTTTTTTTATTCCTTTTCAGTTTAGGCAGGAGTACCTAGATACACTCTACAGGTATGCAAAATTCCAGTATGAATGTGGTAATTACTCAGGAGCTGCAGAGTATCTGTACTTCTTTAGGGTTCTGGTAAGTTTTGGATGTCTTTTTTGTTCAGGGTTTTGTCTTGTGGTTTGTTTGGGTTTTGTTTTGTTTTGGTTTTTTTTTTTTTCAATGAAACACTTAGATCAGTAAGTTGTCTGTATTCTTAAAATATAATACTTTTAGCTTTTTTGAGACAATTACTGTGCACTAAAGTTGAAAATAATTGTTAATAATCATCACTGACTATTGTCCAGCAATTCTGTTATTGGCATGCTGAATTCAGAACTGTCCTTCAAATTTGTAGATTTTGTGATAACATTTAATTACAGAATACTTCTTTCCTCACTGTAAATGTATCTTGGAAAAAATATTAAGAAAAAAAAGAATAACTTTTTTTTGTGCACAGATGTTATCAACAGTAATGAAAAGCTTGCAGGTGAATTGAATGTAATTGGTGGAATGGTGAACTGCCAGCTTCTTACCTGAACTCATCTGTCTTTTGAATTTTGTGATGTATTCAAGAGTATGTCATCTGCCTAGGAAATATAAACAGCTTAAATGAGAATTGTGGAACCGGATCCATCATTTCTGAAGCAAATTTTTTCATGTTGTTGTAATCCATATAATTTGTTAACAGTGGGAGTGAATTTTGAGAATGAAGTTTTAGTGTCTTGGGAGAATCTCAACACAGTGAATTTATTGTTAATGGTCAGTGAATGTGCCATTTTACTAACAAATGGAAATTTAAAGTAACTGCTTGAAAATCCAGGTAGTGTAGCTAGAAAAGGTGCAGTATCTAAAGGCAGTTGTTGTGAATAGCTAACTGTAATTATGTGATTTGGAACCAGCACAGTGCGTGTGAACCTCTTCAACTAAAAGTATCTGCTAAATTGGCACCTTGGTTGCCTGGAAGAAAATGACTTCTAAACTGTGTATCTCTCATGGATATGCGGAGTGATTGCTGAAAATATGTAGTGGTTCATATGTTGAGGTTTGTCTCTTGCGGTCTAATTTCTAGTCCAATCTAAAAATATCCTAAACTTTCTGAAATACTGCTAGAGTAAATAATTCCTGTAATTGACTATAATTAAAGAAGCAAAATTGGGAAATACATCTTTAATCAGAATAGTGTTTAAAGTAGGAATGAGGTGAGTTCTTAGTCTAAATGTTAGTGATAAAGCTGAGTTCTTCTGTATGACTTTGTGTTACAGGTACATTGCGTGTGCTGAGAAGGGAAATAAAAGTTACTTATGTAGGTTTGTGAGCAGCTGTCCTTAATTCTTTCTGCTTTAATTCTGGGCTTAGCATTATGTTCTTATATGTCAAATAACTAATTTCAAAAAGTCAGGTACTGGTTTTGTGCTTGGTATAGGACTTTTGTTACTAATTCTGATGGGAGAAGACTTGTTTAAAGTTCTGTGTGATGAAACATAACCTATGAAAGAACTATTGTAATTGATCTGAGAACAGAATTTGACACTGTGAATGACCTAGTGTAATTCCTTCCTGTATAAAACTAACACAGCTTGACCTTAGGACTACCCTTCCAGGAAACATTCACTACTGTGCAGTTGCAGTTTTACTGGACATTTCTGTAAGAAGTATGCTTTTTGGCACAGTGTTAGCAGAAAGAACTTTTGAGTACTAGGTTGTTAAGGTGGCTACCTACTGTCATGAGGAACCTGCTTTGTAGTAACCTTGTTTTAGTAGTTTAGAAGCATTTTTATATGGTGTGTTTAAAAAAAAAAAAGTAAAAAAACCCCCAATAAACCAAAACAAACAAACAAACAAAAAACCCAAAAAAACCCCCACCCTAAAAACCAAAACAACCAAAAACCACCTAGTGTGTCATCTGGTGCTCAGCCATTTAATTTTTTCCTTTTTTTTTAAACTTAAACTGTAGCAGCATGGAGCTTTTTCTTACTTTGACAAGATTTTCTAGTTTCTACTTCAGAAGTGTTATTGCTGTTATTTCTTCTGGACTTAAATTGCTTTTTTAAAAGAAGTTCTTCATTTGGAAAGACAGGACTATGCAAATTTGATATCTTGTAAATTAAAAAAACGGCCAGAAAATATTTTTCTTATTTTTTTGAAGTAAATAATAAAAAAATTACTAAGAGTATGACTTTGTTACTATTGAAAATAGGTTCCAGCAACAGACAGAAATGCTTTGAGTTCTCTGTGGGGAAAACTGGCATCTGAAATTCTGATGCAGAATTGGGATGCAGCCATGGAAGATCTCACAAGACTAAAGGAGACAATAGATAATAATGTAAGTAAAATCTTGGTCGTGTTGTGGTTTAACCCCAGCCAGCAGCTAAGCACCACACAGCTGCTCACTCATTTCCCCACCCAGTTAGTTCCTGAGCAGTGCTCCTCCCCTGGCAAACTCCCACAGTTTATATACTGGGCATGAGGTCCCCTGATATGGAATTACCCCTTTGGCCAGTTTGGGTCAGCTGTCCTGGCTGTGTCCCCTCCCAACTTCCTTGTGCCCCTCCAGCCTTCTTG
>JAVKLA010000027.1:34314336-34350018 GCA_034782735.1 Sagittarius serpentarius | reverse complement strand
TCATACTAACCCAAAACACAGCGCTGTACCAGCTACTAGGAAGACAATTAACTCTATCCCAGCTGAAACCAGGACATCGTGTTAGTAAAGTGAGAGGTTAGAGGTGTTAGTATTCAAGTTTTATTATGAATCACTTGCAGTCTTGTTCAGGAGTAGTTTACCACCTTTTCACTAGATAATTTCTTAATAATAGTGGGAGAGTCAAAGGGTGCTTGTGAAGAAATAGTGAAGCTTCCATTTTCAAATTACTTGCTTCTTTCTTACAACACTTGAAAATGTAGCTGAGAACTTAAGGTATTTCCAACAAAGAAAAAACCAGACTAGTTGCAAAGATGAGTTTGAGGGCAAGGTATTGTTGTGTGAAATTGTTTGCTCCTTAAATTTCAGGTAGTTGCACGATTCATTTTCTGTAAAGAATAAAATGCTTGTAACTGAACTATACCTTCTCACATGAAAATAACACTTTTGACAGAAAATGCAAGACAGCTTGGTTTTGGAAATAGTTTTCAGCCAATTCAGTTTCCTCACCAGCTCCTGAGCTCAGATGAGCACCAAGAACATGAAAGGAAAGAGTGGGGCTGCAGTACTAATTCAGAGCACCTGAAGTGATTAAAGGCCTCTCAGTCTTCCTCTCTGCTCATGGGGCTTCAATGGCCATATCTGAAATGTGAGAGTTTTCAAGATTCTCATTCAAGAGAGTAAAAGGTGTTTGCTGTTCTGTTTTTTTTTTTCCCCAGAATTGTTCTTTATCTATGTGGCAGATAACTAATGTTAACAAACTTTCTTCTCTAGTTTCTCATCTTTATGAACCTATATGGTTATAGGAGACTATTAAATTTGACTTATTCATTAGGCTCCAAGATTTTTGGGGGATAGAATCATAGTGGTTAGTTGTCATACTCTTTGGAGTGGTTATTACTTGCTATGTCAGTTTGTTCTCAAAATGTTGCTTTGCAGTCTGTTCAAAGTGGTGCTGAAATTTGGAACCAATACAGATACTTAGAACTGAATTATTATTTGTGCATTATCAGCTGGTTTAAATGATGATACGTACATTCTTACTACTTAGCTGAAAGTGATTATGGTGTTTCATCATTGTGTGAATGTGTATGGCAAAAAGTTCACGAGGCTTTAAGAGAGGAAGAAAAACTGAAAAGCTAAAGAAGGCAAGTAGTTCCTCAGATTGCATCTGAAGAGGGAATACAAGAAACAAAATTCAGTATTAAAAGAGGAAGTAACAACTTATATTAGTATGGTGGCCTTTGGAGAACTAAAATCTATGCTCTTGCCATAACAGAATACAAATTTTGGCAAACAATTTGGAATACAATTTTCAAAAATTTGTCTTGGTTATAACTTTCAGCACACTTATGTTTAACAGATGACAGGTCAAAAAGCTGGAGGTCAAACTCAGCCTGGTAGTGGTAACAGCTAAAAGGAGCCAGTGGAAAATAAAATTTTTGAACAGTTACGTTTCCATGCATCAATATTCATGCAGACTTTGTGTTTTATTTGACTTAAACCAATGTTATATTTTCTTTTAGTCTGTCAGCTCTCCGCTGCAGTCTCTTCAGCAAAGAACATGGCTCATCCACTGGTCTTTGTTTGTGTTTTTTAATCATCCTAAAGGGAGAGACAATATCATTGACCTTTTTCTCTATCAACCACAGTAAGTTGTGTTGTGCTATGTTTGAGTCTAAATCAAAATGAAGGCAGATGATGAATATGCAAGCTTGTCAGACTTTTTTCAGCCCAAAGCCTGAAGCTGTTTTGGAAGTTCTAATGATATTAACACTTTGAATATTTTTTCCAAGCCTTGTTTTGAATTTCTGTGTCAGCTTTGCTTCATGGTTATACTTCTCCTTCAAGGAGAAGGGGTGGTGAAGTAGGAAGAAATGGCTCTTTTTTTTCTGGTGCTTGGGGGGATGGAGTAACTAGTTTTGCTAGATTACCAACTCCTACCACATCTTTTAGGGCTGTAGGGGAAGGTATTGTTCTATTTTAATTTTACAAAACCTGTTTAAGAAGGGTTCTTGAAAATCTGAGAATAAAAATGAAAATTGAAACACTGTAGCCATTTGTGAGAAGACTGGCTTCTTATATGTAGATTTAGGAGTCTAGAACAGTTTAACACTGAGAAATTGGTTGTAAGTTTTGCTCTTCTCCTAGTACCTCTTCTTGGAGGTACTGTATTAGAATAGGAGAGTAGTACTAAAGAAAAGCAGTTGAATTTTTTGCATGATGATCCCAGTAGACTGGTAATTTGTAGTGGGCTTTTTTGCCTCCTTTTTGTTTCATAGTGTATGTGTTGGTTTGTTTTTTAATTTTAATTTATACTTCTCACTTGTAAATATGGGCTCATTTATTGGACAGTTGAACAGGCTCAGATGGTAACACGAAAAAGGACTTCCTGTGGTTCTGTGTGTCCATGCAAACACCCCTTGTGAAATCAGGGTAGCTGACAGCTTAGGCCAGTGTTGACCTGAACTTACCGTATGGACTGTTCTTTTGCAGTGCAAGCCCCTTTTCTCTCCCAAGTGCACTACTGCCTTCTCTTCCCCTTGCTTCCCTCCCTCCTCCCCCTGTCTCAAAAAGATGATCACAAGATTAACAAAAATAAATCATTCTTCTATATTTGAATAAATGGTCAGTCACAAGCCCTGGTATTGTTTTGCATAAAAGGTGCATAAGCTGTTTATCATGAATACTGTTTTGATGCAGAAATGCACTATCTGAGCCTCATCTGTATTTTTTCTTTGTAGGTATCTCAATGCAATTCAGACAATGTGCCCACATATCCTCAGATACCTGACTACTGCAGTCATAACAAATAAGGATGTTCGAAAACGCAGACAAGTGTTGAAAGATCTAGTCAAGGTTATTCAGCAGGTAAGGACTGAAGTATCTTATATTTTCTGTCTTTTTTTACTGAGGCTTTATAATAACTTTCTTCTAATAATATGTCTTGTTTAGGACTTCTGCTTACGGATTTTGGTGCTCAGTTTCTCTCATTGAATTTTTTCACTGTGAAGTAAAATGCATGTCAGTCAGTGGGAGGACAGAATAATTTTTTTCCTCCTTTCATGTCAACAAGCAATGAGTAAAATAGAATATGCACTCAGTTTTGCTTTTCTTTCTGTATGATTAAATGCAGAAAATTCAGCAAGACATGTGAAATGGCTTTGGATCTGATTCTTCTTTTTCAGCCATCCCTATGAGAATTGTTGTATGAAAAAGGGATCTTGTTTGCATTTCAAAACAACTGAACTGTTTGCATTGTTTTGTGTTCATGTGCGTTTTCTTGAAAACGCTTCTGTTGTCACAGTTACATGAGGGTGTAGACATGGGCAAGAGCAATAAAAGAATTGTGCTTGATAGCAATCAAGGGGGTTATGGCAAAGGTTTTTATCTGAAATCAGCATGCAACTTGTATACAAGCCATCATGCTTCAAACATTTTCAATGATAACATATTGTGAATAATAAACTGATATATATGTGACAGTGCAGTTATTACAGGCTAGCAATCAATTATATCCACTTCAAGCACTGATGTAACTATGTATGCAAAGAACAATCAATGCAAAGATCAAATTTTAAGTATATCTTAATCTGTTTTTTAAGCATTAGTGTTCATAAAAAGTAGCATAAAAAGCTATAAACTAGTTGAAATGTTAAGACTCATCTTTTATCTTAAGCTACAACCTGATTTTTAGCATTGAACTTCTAATGTAATATGAGCTTCTAATACTTGAAGTAACAATTTACAACTTTTTTTGCTTTTGTTTTATCTCATACAATTGGTACAAAGTAAAAAAAAAAAGGGGGGGGGTCACTAGGGTGTTCCTTTTGAAAATACCAAATATGGCTTCGGTTTTGAAATATCTGAGATTTATTTCTTAGTACTCTTCTCTGTATGGTTTGTTACATTAAATCAAGTGGTAGAGGTTTTGTAGATTTGAAAGTGGTTCAGACAGGATAACTAGCAACTTGTCTACATGGGAAAAACAAAGCACTGAATGAAGTGACTTGTCGAATCTTGTATGGTAGGCTGATTGCTCTACTAACAATTAGAGATTACTAATACTTGCAATACCTTTGCAAGTATTGAACTGATAGGTAAGCAGTTTGTTGTTCATCTCTATTAAATTGAAAACATGATCAATCCAAGGCAGTTTCACATGGTGGATGTGAATTATGTGGTTAACAAGTACAATTTTGATGTTAAAAAAAAAAAAAAAACAAAAAACCCAAAACAAACAAAAACCCCAAACCTTTACCTATAACTGAATTTTAAACCTAAATAATGAGACTGTAAATACAGTTCTTTGGGGAAGGAAGAATAACTTTGATCCAGGAAAAAAAATCTCTTAGTAATTCCCTTAATCTGCTGATTTTTTTTTTTTGTATGCTAAAGCAGATACTGAGTTAAGATGTCTTAAAATATCCATTAGAGATGTATCAGAGATTGTTTAATTACGTCTTAATTTACACACCTATACAGATTGAGTGTTGCTCCTGCCTTATAGTTAAAGTTGAGTAATTCCTGTAAAGCCAAAATAAATTTAAGCATTTTTTATATAGAAAGTGGCATTATTTGTGTTAGCTGTGTTATCAGTGTAAATTGAATGATCCTTCAATTTGAAGCATGAAGGGTTTGGTGGTGGACTAGTCTTTGAAATCAGAATTTAGGAAGAATATCTGTTCTACTGTATTTTAAGAAATTCAGAGGTTTGATACAGAAACAGCCCTATTTTCTGACGTCTTTCTAACCCAAAGACTGCAGCACAAAATGCTGAAGGTGAAACTGCACTTCTGGGTTTTTTTAAGCATACTATTGGGGGGAAAAAGAGTGCATTTATTCAGCTTTTATAAAAGGAATTGGGAATTTTAACTTAAAATTTTATTTACGATGACGTATGAACATGTTTCCAGTATTAAATTTTGTTTGAAGAATGTAAGGAATACTCAAGTGATCTTGTGGCCTTGATTTCTAATACTGTTCCTAATTTTTTTTGACAGGAGTCCTACACATACAGGGACCCTATCACAGAGTTTGTGGAATGCTTGTATGTTAATTTTGATTTCGATGGTGCACAGAAGAAGCTGAGGGAGTGTGAAACAGTAAGGTTTATTACATTTATAAGACTTTCCTTCCTTTAAGTAAAGACCTCTAAAATTATCAATGGCCACCTAATTTGTTTGACAATGGAATCAAACACCACTTCAATGTTTTCTGATGAGCTTTAATTCATGAGTGAGGAGTTTTTCTGGGGCGTTTTTTCATTTAGTTTTTTTAGACAGCTCATTTTGTAACACTCAAACAAGACTTACCAGTAAGGATACAGCTTTAAAATTATATTTAAGCAGTTCTAGAACAAGAAGTGAATAGATAATTATGCATTTGGCCAAGCTTCAGCTTTTCCATTAGTGTTTGAAAAGTGCTTGAAGAAAAGCTTGGATCTGCATTTTTTTGTGAAAGATACCACATCCTGGAACTGTAATGGTGAAAAGTAATGTGAAATAACATTAGGATAGTTAAATACATATTCTTGGAAAAATCTTAGTTAATCTACTGTGAATAGTTAGATACCTAACACTTGGGTTGACTAGTGTGAAAGTGTTTCTGATATCTGAACATCAGCACCAATTCTTACAGCCTATGGTTTGGCTTTCCTGTCATTACTATTAGTCACTTAATTGGGTAAATCAGAAGTCTTATCTTCACTGCATAGGGCTGCTTGTCCTGTAATCTGAACTTTGTAGGCACACTTGCACTACTAAGTAAGCTGGTTTGCATGGTAAGGAGAATGCTGATCAAATTGCAGAGTGAGAGAAGAATCCTACAGTATGAGGGGGGAGTTAAATTTTGTGTGTTGGAGGGATCCTCAGTAGAACTATGACAGCAGTAGACCTTTTTCTTTTCTTGAGTCAGACCTCTGTGGTCATGTTAGCATGCAATTTTAATTTAGCAAGCTGCAGAACAGTGAAAAATTCTGCTAAATCTGTAGCTGCTTCTCCACACCTTAGAACATACCAAGAACTGTTTTTAGATGGACTGTTCACTGATCTTATTGGCAGTGTCTGCCAGTAAATTACTACTTTCATGTTTGTTTTCAGTGTTCACTTTCTCCTTACACTTGCAGGTGCTTGTGAATGATTTCTTCTTAGTGGCATGCCTTGAGGACTTCATTGAGAATGCCCGTCTTTTTATATTTGAGACTTTTTGTCGCATCCATCAATGTATCAGCATTGGGTAAGATAACTTCTTAATACAGCAGTTCAGAAAAATCAGTCACAGATGACAGTTTGACAAACAGTGTAAACTTTAGTAGTAAAATATTCAGTCATCAGATGAAATGAAAATAATTAACTAAAGTTTAATTGGATAGTTGACTTTCTAGTTTTATATAAGCTCTAATGTGATATACTTAAATTACAGCAATCATATTTTGAAGTTGAATTCTTGTGGTTAACTCTAAAACAACCTCGCTCTGCCATCCCTAGCCCCCCAAACAAACAGTGCTTTCAACCTAAAACTTTTTCATGGTGTCAAGTTAGATCTCTGTTGGATTTAGTGGGAACTTTCATACCTGATGTCACTTAAGTCCAGGTGTCGTAATTTGGAGCTCAATTCCACATCTGTTGATATAGAGTGGTAATATTAAGTAAAGAGGAATTGCAAATACAGCAATTTCTTAAATTTCTTTATATTTGGTAAATACAGATGCCCATGTCTGTCTTACAAGAATGTTCTTTGAAAATTTAGAACTGTATTGCTTTTTTTCATTAATTAAATGGAAACCAATAGATCTTATTTCCTCTGGCTCAAAGTGAGTGATCGGGCTGTAAGAAAATGATGTTCTTATTAGCAAGGATGTCTGTGGTTTACTCAAATTAGTTTTGTAAAAGCAGACTTTTCAAATGGATCAGCTCTGATGCCTCTATTGTAGAAACTAAGCAGGAAGATGTTATGCATGCTTGAGATCCCTTTCCACTTGGCCTTTGCCCTCATTCCTCATATTTCCACATCCTTTAAATTAAAAAAGAAAAAAAGTGAAGTGAAAAATGGTGAATGCTATAAAAAAAATCTCAATGGTAGAGAACAGTGCAGAGATCCTTGAGAGAGCAGAAACCAAAACTGTTAAATCTATCAAGTTCAATGGAGTCTTGTTACCAGCTTGCATCCAGAGCAAATGTGTGTCTGGTCCTCTGAGGAAGCGATTTAACGGTGCTTGATTTCAAAAGAAAAGGACTTGAGAGAAAATGGACTAAAAGTTTTGCAAGCTTACTGAAAGGATTACTTTTTTCATGGATAGGTATAGTTGGAGAAAGGACAAAGATTCTTATTACTTTTAATCTCTCTTCACTGTGTGACACGTTTGTCTTTAACGCGTTTGGAAAATGGTATTTCTTTATCCTTTTTATCAGCTTAAAATAGTGAGTTCAATGTAAAAGGCAGTGAATCTGAGCATTTTAATCAGCTGTGGTGTATTCTGTTTTAAGCATAGTCTTAATAAACTGAACTAGATGCTGTGAACAAGACTTCCATACTTAGCCTCCTTTATAAAAAAAAATGAACCTAATACTTTGTCTAAAATGACTTTTTAAGCGGAGTACTGCACATTTAGGGATAAAGGGGTTTTGAATAAGTATTTGGAAGAAAAAATGTAAATAAAATTGTCTTAGGGATGAGTTTCTGGGGAATATAAAACAGCATAGTGTCTTGCTATTTCCTATAAATGATTTTTAGTACTGTGAATACTGCACATATTCAAACACAAGTTTTCAATCAAACTAGGTGTTTAAGCTTTTTTAATGAAAGACTAGATGCATTTCTAAGTCTGCTTCTCTGATCTGGCTCCAGTCAATGAGCAGAGAGTCCAGAGGATGTTTCTTAGGTGTATTTCAAGTCTCTCTGTCAAAAGATACTGAAACTCTGGGGAACATACCAGTGATTCATTACAACAAAACCAGAAAGCTTTATTTACGAATCAAGGTCTGTGGTAGGTGGCTGACATTTATTTAGTGTTTATTACTTATTTTACAGTTCAAATTTTTTGTGCTGTATGTGGTATTTCAGGTTCAAGTATGATAGAAAATACTGTAGTCGGCTCCCCTTGTTATGTGTGATTCATAAATATGGGTAGCAGTGTCTATTTTATAAGCATTATGGTGTGTTCCAAGGCAAGTGATAAACTTTAAGTTGAGATGTATTTCAGATATTCGTACTGTGTATCACTTCAGGTAATTGCACATGGAATGAATCATCAGTAATAAGATCCTTTTCAATAGGTTGTTGTGCTTTAAACGATGGACATAAGCCTTAAACTTCTGCGGAAGCTCTAACAGTCATTAGATTTGGGTTTATTAATTGGGGGCATAAGTATTTCTTAGTGCATTTCAGACTTGGTTTTGAAGAAATTAGCCAGTTGAAATGTTTTTAATTAAAAGTTTGACTGAGGCATAGTTCTTGCATTTCTTTGTCCACAAGTGATTTCCACTGCTATTCCTGGAGCTGAAAACTAGTTGGTTGTACCACAGTGCTTGATAAGTACTGTTTAACTATTCAGAACAAATTTGAAAACAATTAGTGGGAAATCTGCTGTTCCTTATGTTAAATGGAAACTAGATGGCTCATTAAATGTTGTTTTTTTTTTAACTACTTCTGTTAGGCAGCTGACATTTTTCCAAAGGATGTAGTTGCTTTATGAGTTGTAACTTTAAATTTATATATCTCAAATCATCCTGCAATTAGTTTACTGTTTGAAATATTATGTTTAATAGGGAGTAATAGATGAAATTAATTCAGAATATGTTTTGGTTAGTTTGATATGCCTGTATTTAATTGAAGAGCTGAATATGCTTCATTCTTCTTTTCTATATGTTTTTCTTTGGTGTGCAGTACAAGATAGGCTTGTTTATATATGATGATGTGTGGAGTTCAGTAAACTTGCCTTTTAAGCAAAGGAAAACTTAAATAATGCTTCCCCTAGCATGACCCAAATAAGTGAATACCCTTATAAAACAGAGGGACAAATAATCTGAAGAACTATTTTTGAAACTACTATTGGGAAACTAAACTTTGAAATCACCTCTAACTTGAAATGCTAGACAGTATTCCTTAAATGTTAATAATTATTTCATTATAATTCCCTGATTTTTACTGAATTATAGTGGAGGTCTTTATAAACAATGGTAATCTAAAATACAACTTTTCTTGCTTCCATTCTTTAGTATTAATGGTTTTAATATGTATCTGTAAATCTGAATGTGCAACTATTGAACTGTTAAACATGTATGGGGGCTAAGGAGTAGCTTGCATCTCTTGAGAGTATTAGATAGCTATTTTAACAGTGCAACAGGAGAATAGTGGTGGTTGTTATGTAATTGTAATTGGGATAGATCTTCAGTGTGTTTTGCTCTGGAAGGATGGAGAATGCTTTTTTGGCCGTATGTGTTGGCTTACCGGGGAAGTACCTCCTGCATGTTATGCATCCAGGCACTTTGGGTGGTGCTGGCTGTTTCAGTGTAGCGTGCAAGGAGACCCTAAAATGGAACCCTGTTTCAAGTCAGGTGCTTAACATCACTGATTCAGAGGTAGTAAAGCAATCTGTAGCTTCTTCCTGTTGAAATACCTGTCTTATTCTGCCTAGATGACTGATAATACCACGAAAATTTACATCCCTGTTATCTTCTGTTCTCTTGTCTGCCTTAACTCTTTGCAATTGCTAATTCAACCACAGAGTAACAGTTCTAATGGAACAGTAGCAACTGTGGTTGGAATTTACTTCCCCTTGCTTTGCCACACTCCAGATACTTTGCTGCCTGTTTGTTGTGTCATCTCACTGCAGTAAGTTCAGTGTAAGTCCAGTATCTTAAGTTACTTTTGGGTTTTTTTCCTAGTCACCTCACTTCATGCTTGTCTGTGACAAAAAAATGGAATTTAGATTTATAGTTGAGAGAAGGGTGAGAGATCAAGAACATATAGGAGAGAAGACCATATAAAGAAGACTATGTAGATAGTCTAGCTAGATAGACGAGGTAATAATTGATAAATTATAAAGTACTTGCTTGACACTAATAATCATCAAGAGGGAAATCACTCTTTCTGGTGGAGAAAAATATGTTTAAGCAAGGTGCTGTAAAATGGTGGGAAACTGACCTCTTGTGCAACTTGGCATAGCCAGCTGACTTTTTCGTCATGTCTGTAGCCCTTACCTCATGTTTGTTACCTTAGTCTGAAAGCTGATGGAAGACTGAGCGTTACAAATGTCCTGTGTGAGCCAACTGCCAGCAGGAAGCTAAAGAAGTTGGCTGGAAAGCCACAGGAAGCACCATCAGAAGGAATTATTCCTGGACGAGAGTGCCTGTTTCATTAAGAATTTTCCTTTCTCTGTCCTTTCCCACCATCCCTCCTTGAAATTGCAAGAAGTTTGAGCATAGTGTTATCTGTCACATCTTCTGTACCAAACTCTTATCTCATGACTGTTGTTCCTGAAACTTCAGGGTGAAGTTTATAGCTAAATCAGCTACTGAGAGACACTTTCCTGGACTAATTAGTCTGAAGTTTTGTGACTGCTGGCTGGATTTAAAGAAGAATAAGAGCAATTCAGTTCTCTTTATAATGATGATTGCTGGTTTATGTTGTGGTGAGATTACTTAATTGACAGTTTTCCAAAGAATATTCATGTAGGCAAGGTTTAATAGGAATATATAAAAATCATGCAGGTCAAGATTTAAATGCAAGATTATGTAGTTTGGGACAACTAAGTATATACTTTCAGAATGTGAATTCCTTATTCACAGTGTCCCAGTGTAAAGCAGTGGGGATGAGAGACGTGCAGGAGTGCACATATGTAAGCTTTAAAGTCATTTCAGTCAAATGAAAGTATGGTTCCCAGATATGTGATATTTATTGAATACAAGTCTGGGGCTGTGCCAAACTTTGTGTTGATTTAACTTGTATTGCATAGTCCCTTGTCCTGTTTACCAACATCAGGGGGGTTCTATTTCACCTTTTGATTAAGTCTGTTATCTTTTAGTATGTTGGCAGATAAACTGAATATGACTCCTGAAGAAGCGGAAAGGTGGATTGTCAATCTGATTCGAAATGCACGATTAGATGCCAAACTGGATTCAAAGCTGGTAAGACTGTACAGATGGATTCAAGTGAATTTGTTGCATTTTTCATTAAACTTCTTTTACGTTATTCAGGAACAGCAAATGATAATTTCTGCTGTTTTTTTTTTTTTTTTTCTTTGCCCATGAAGTGTAGTGGACTTATTCTTTTTTTTTTGATCCTGTGTGTAAGATTTGTGAAAGCTCTGAAAGCAGAGCATTAAAGGTATATGCATTCTGAGTGACTGTTAAATTTGCTGTGTCTTTCCTGTGGTTTAGGGCCATGTAGTTATGGGCAACAATGCAGTCTCACCTTATCAACAAGTGATTGAAAAGACCAAAAGCCTGTCTTTTCGTAGTCAGATGTTGGCTATGAACATTGAGAAGAAATTGAATCAAAGTGGCAGATCTGAGGTTGGTATAAGTTATATTTTTCTGAGTTCCTGCTATCTTTTTTTGAGATATATTTAAGTGTAATTCTTCATCTGATGAATTAAGGAACAGGTTTACCTACTTCTAGTTCTGGCACTGTGTATTAAATTGAAAAGGTTTGTTTTCTTATAGTGAGTGTAAGACAGTGATGTTTTCTTCTTGCCTCTCTTCACATCACTAGGTATTCCTTTTTTTGTTGCATAACTAGGTGTGTTTCTGTGATTGTTTGATTCTCTACTTCCTTTAAATGGTCTCTTTCACACCTGAAAAGGGCTGGCTTTGTAGAGTGATATTTGTAAAAGTAGTGTTACTGCTTTTTTTCAAGTGGGTTGTGCTTGAAAAGTATCTGTAGGTGTGTATATATAGTATTGAGAGAAGAATGAATGATGCTTAAGACTGGAACATGAAGGAGGAGTTGTGCAAAACCCTGACTGTTAAACCTGTTTCATGAAATACTAGAGAATATAATTAGGTCAGCCAGAGGTTTGAGTAGAACCAGTGAAAATAAGGAAGTTGGCAAGATCATATGGTTTTGCCTCTGCCCGCTTTACAATATGGGAAGTTTTGTGAGGGAGAACACAGTGTAAGGTGGATGAGTCTGAGGTCCACTAAGGACCTGGCCATCCATACTTAAAACAAAAAAAAAATCAAACCACACATTAAAAGAGCTTAGAAAATATTAAAAACTTTATTGGACTTCCTCGCTGCTTGGCTGAAATATTGATGGAAGTTGAACAAACAGTGGTGGATTAGTTCATTCCATTAAAGGTAAAGTCATGTGAAACTTAATGTGATCGTATTTTCTTTAAAAAAAAATAGCTGCCAAATTACTTTTATATTTATTTTGGAATCTTCTAGGACTTTTCCTTTTTGAAACTACTCGGTTGGGGAACTCAGGCTGTAGAACTCAATTATAGCATGTATTTCTGCCCTATCAACACTTCCTTTAAACTTAAAGGGTATCCTTCACTAACTATTGCCACTTGTTAGCCATATATCAGTATTATAGTTTTTAATCATTTTCGCATAAATTTCAGTAACCAATAGATAATACAGTAATTTTCTTTTCTACTGATTGTTTTTTATTTATTTTATTCTTTAGGCACCTAACTGGGCTACTCAAGACTCTGGCTTTTACTGAAATACTTCTGCAGAGGGGAAAAAAGCAATTTTCATTTGACTAAAAAGCATATAAATATGTAACTTTTTTGAGAAAAGGTAATTGTGTTGCATCTAACGTTATTGGAATAAAATTGGCTAATTTTAACAGTCTGTGCATCTCTACCTTAAATATTAGATACTTAATTATGTTTTATAGGGCTTTTTAGCATAATGGTGTTCTGAAGCATTTTGGATCACAGTTTGCAAAATTTAAGATGTCCATACCAAAGGATGCTATTGCTCTGAGTTGTCTGAATTTGGAAGCGGGGAATTATAGTTATTGATTATCTATTGCAAATGTCACACACACAAACTAAAAGCGGATGGTACAAATGAATGATTCCTCACTGAACATTTGGCCAAATCAAAATCTTTTCCTGCAGTTCCATGTTTTATCTTGTTTGCCACAGAATAAGCTTGGTAGAGTGAAGGCATGTGTAGCCTATAACTCTTATGAAACCTAACATAATCTACATGCAGAATAATTTGGGTAGACCTGTGTGTTCATGCTTCAGAATTTTTCCTGTTCTAAATTTCATTTTTAATCTTGCCCAGTCTTGGAAACTTTCTGGAGCAGAGCTTTTTGTTTCGGGGGGTAAAAATTCTTTCAACAGGTCTGACTAAGGAGCTGGGTATGGTTTAAAGCTTTTATTTTGAAATCTGAAGTTCTTAAGATTCGTGATGCAAACATGAAGCAACAAAACCCTGTATTGTTCAACTATTGTAATTTGAAGGGGTTTGTTAAGTTTCTGGGTTTTTTTCAGCCAGTGTTTCACACTTCCCTGGGTTTCCTTGGCACCTTTGCACCACAGAATGTATCATAGCACCTCTAAGCCAGAAAATCCAAGATCCTTGTTAGGGTTCTGTGAAGTATAGTGACTGATCAGTGAAGTGAATGTGAGTACTGAAAAGGAATAGATGCTATCTCTGCATACAGTTTTGCATTTAAGGTTGAGGGGAAAATATAATGACTCGCCTTCACCTTATCCAGCCACGTACCTTTTTCTCCTCTTTGCTCTGGAAGTTCTGGAACTCATCTATATGTGGAAAGTTGTTTTAACTTGTCAACCGTCCTGCTTACTGCCTGTAGTTACATGCTGGTGGGGAAATAGTCACAGGAACTGATTTGTCCATCAAGATGGCAGGTGTCTTTCTTTAGAAGTGATTTTCAAGGCAGGCTTTTCTTTGCTCTCCCATGTCTAATCCTGTGCTATGTACTATACCAAACTCGGGGGTGGGGGGAGGCAGTCCATATGCTGGAGAGCAGGGTTGCAGTTCAGGGGAGCTGCAGCAGGCTGGAGGAGTTGGCTCATGAGAACATCCTGAAGTTCAGCAAAGCAAAATGTCAAGTCCTGCGTCTGCGATGGAATAACCTCATGTAGCAGTGCAGGCAGGCGTCATGAACTAAATGGAAAGGAACTTTCCAGAAAAGGACTTGGGGATATGGTGGACAGCAAGGTGAACAGAAGTCAAAGTGCCCTTGTGGAAAGAGACGTGCCTATAGCAGAACTATGGTGTCCTGTCTGGGTGTTATTAGCAAAGAGCAGAACCAGCAGGTTTAGGGAAATGTGAGAACACTGCTGGAGTACTGTGACCAAATTTGGGCTTCCTGATACAAGGCAGATGGTGATCCTCTGATGCAAGTTCAGTGTAGGGATACCAAAACAGTGAGGAGGCAAGAGCATGTGACATAAAAGGAGAAACAGAGAGCTGAGTAATGACCATCCTTAACAAAAGCAGGCTAAGACCAGATTTTAGTGCTGTCTTCAGTCCTTTCAATGGGAAGACTGGTCATGAAGGTGCATGGGGCCAGGATGAGTAGCAATGGACACAAATTGGAACATGGGGAAATTCCAGTTAGATTTAGGGGGGAGTGAAAGATTCTCTTTTTTTTTTTTTTTTTTTTTTACAATGAAGATAATCAAGCATTGGAACCAGTCACCCAGAGAGGTTATGGAAATCTCCACCTTGTAGATGTTCAACTTAATAGGTACCTGACCTCCTGATAGACTTAGACCTGCTTTGAGCAGGGAGTTGGGCTCAATGACCTCTAGAGGTCCTTTCCAGTCTAAATTACTTTATGATTTAATGTCTTGTATTTATTAATATGCATATAATAACTTATTTTAAAACACACTTTAATACAGCAGAGTAATGGAAGTGTTTTCCAGCAGATGATTTTATCTAACTCGTGCTGCAGTCTAATCTTGTGATGCTCACAGTTGTAAAAACAGAGGGTGGGGGAAAAGGGGCAAAAATCATACCTTCATAACTTAGAAGGTAATAGGTGTACAGGGCATTTGCCAGAAGTGTTCTACCATTACATAAAAGACTGTAGAAGAATAGTTAGAACTGGGATATGTGTGGGGTGGGGATATAATTAATGATTATTTCTTTAAACCTTTTTCCCTTTCCTAGAAAGCATTAGTTTTTGGTTACTAGCATGTTCAGTAGGTGTTCTGATTCTGCAAGCAGCTGCTTTTACACTTTGTCCTGTGTATGCTCCTTGGCCAGTTGTTCTTGCTGTCATCCAACACTCCTTTTGTCCAAACTGTGCCTTTGAAGAACTGATCTACCTATAATAAACTTTTTTCTATTGTGTTTAATTATGTCTTTTGCCTTATGACTGTCAAAACAGTTGTGCTGGCCTAGCAGATGGAATGTAAGAAGTGGTAGAAATAAGCAGTTAAAGTTAGATTGCTGCTGGACTGTATGCACCAATGCAAAGAGCTGGTCTACAGCACAGGGATTCGCTTTATTTATGTAGAGGATGGGTTCTTCTGATGGGGATGAAGAGTCTGAATCAGAGCTGAAGTTTACAAGTTGCCTTTGGAGAGCAAAGTTTTCTCTCAAGAGATTGACTAAATTGCAAACTGTAGATTCATTCTGTGTCATTACAGCCCCAAAACACTCACTTTAGAACAATCCAGATTGTGTAATAGCCATGTTCCTTGTTTGATAACACAATCACAAAAGTGCTGTTGTGTAATAATTAAAGAATTTTTAAATGAGAAAATTGGAATTTTTTTTTTTAAACAGCAGGGAAATGGCCCACATGCAGCTTTCCTTTTGACAGGAAGAATTTACTTAAATAGTCAGAGTTTTAAAATCATCTCTCCTCAGGAGCACAATACTGTGTTATCACAGCTTTCTGTTCTGTTTTTTCTGGCCTTCTGTCGGTCAGGTGTGCATGCATAGAAAAGGTATGTGCAGGTGTTAGCACTGCTTAAATTCTTGGTCATTTCCCTCAGATACTGAGTGAAACATCAGTTACATGAACAGTTTTGAGGCTTGAGAATTTTTTCCTTGTGTAAACCTTACAGGAAAACTTCAGTTCAAAATGATTGCAGTACCTCCTGTAAACATATTGTCCATCAGCGTATTTCATGTGATCGCCACACTCAAATTCCTGCACCAAGGTACTGTACATCTCAAAGGGTCCCCTATCAAGGGGTTCAGTCCAGCCACTTTTGCTAAATGATAGTGACTTTTCTTTGGTCCTTTCTAGGAAGCTCAAAGGGTGAAGTTTATTCAACGTGCTGTAGATGTAAAGTTAATGATTTCCTGGGTTGATTTTTATTTTTTGGAAGGGAGTGGTGGGTGAGGAGTATCTTGGTTTTGCACTAGCATTTAAATCCTGGTGCAGTGATCACTGAAACCACTAACTGAAGTACAGTCAGGTGGGTTTCAGGATAGGAGTGCAAAATGAGAATTCATATCACTTTCAAGAAGAGATGTTTGATAGTTCACTTAAAATAAAAATCAAGTCATGTAAAATTCAGAGCAAACTATATTCACTGGTGGTATCTGAGGTACTTGCAAGTATGTTGTAAGTAATTTTTCCAGTTTTTTGAAATTCTGGTTTCAGGTGAAAGGGTTTTAAACAAATGATTTATTTGTATTGCTTCTGTCAGTCACCTGACATTGTCTTGGCCTAGGAGAAGTTGTGAAAAAGCTCATGTTGCTCTTTAAAATAAAAAATGAAACATAAAGATGATTATGTGGTTGGAAAGGAGTGCCTATGTTCTGAAGCCCATCTGCTGTTACACAGTTAGGGTAATGTTGCTTACATCATTCTCGTAAACTGCGTAGATCTTGCCTGGCTTTGGGTGAAAAGAGAGCACCTCATTCAAAATGTTGGTATCCTGTAGGCTATGAAGGGCTTTAGTTACTGGTGACTCTTAGTGAAGTCACACATCTACTATGTGCTTTCAGTGACCCAGTAAGAATTTAGTCCCCTAATTTTTCTATATATGCCAGCACGGCTATTCAGAGAGGAAAGCTTTGTTGAACCTAAGTCTCAAACGATGAGCCCTCTCACGGGATGCACGTGGCAGTGCTGTAACGTCACTCTGCCCTGCCGATGCTTGCCAAATGGCTTTTCCGCATGGCTGAACGTGTGCTCAGCAGAGCTTGTTGCCGTAGGTATTGATAACATGCGGTCTTCCTCGCTCAGTGAACGTAGGAGGTTGTCACAAAAAACTAAGTTATGCTTGAATTACACCGGGAGGGGAGAGAAAAGAGGGAAGGCCAAGCATGCTCCCAGCTAAAGGATGAAGCTGGCCGGAGCATGAGTTTTGCGATAGGTTGGCAGTAGATGAAACTTACTTCAAGCATGACAGTTGCAAATTCTGTCAACTTTCCATTGACTAAGCTTTAGCAATCTCATTAGTAGCAATATTTTATAAATATGCAAGAATAGTTCTCTTTAAATTACATGAAGGTAAGATACACTTTGTGCCTCTTGTTTTGGCTTTGCTTTTACAAAAATATTTGTAGCAACTGATAAAAGAAGCCCTTGGAAAGCAGAGAGGAAGACCGTTTTAAGACTTCGCTCTCTTCCTTTTTTTTTTAAGGGAGGAAAGGAAGAAAGGTGGAAGGTGGGAAAATCTTGTACTTCCCCTGATGCAAGGACTCTTTTTGAATGAAGTTGGCTTATTTTTTTCAGTAAATTTGTTGAGCAGTTAACAATGTTATATTGTCAAGTTTTCCTTGTTTTGTAGAAAATAAGGATTGTAGTTTTCTCCTTAAGTAAGTGTAATGTGTAAAGCTGTGATTCTCTGGGGGTTAAAATATTTCCTTTCTAATAGTATTTAGAGAAGATCTGTTGTTGTGCGTGTACATTTTTTTTAATAAAATTTTTAATAGTTTCAATAAATGCCTTCTCCATTCCTATTGTAGAAATGCCATCAGAAACTAAGCCTGCAAAAGCCATTCAAGGATTTTTAATTAAAAGAGGAGGGTAGTGGTAAGGGGAACAGTGCTGCTTCTGGTAATGGGCTCCTTTTATAGCATGTACAAGTGGAAGAACGGTGTGAGGAACTCCTAATCTTCCCTGCAATTAGCTGATAATTAATTATGTATCCTTTAATATCCTTTAAAATCAGATGCCTGTGAGCTGTACATTGAAACAAAGGTTTAAACAAAATCCCACCAGCAGCTTGGAAAAGCAGACGTATTATTCTCTACTCCAAGTCATTGCTAGATTTTATGACCGAAGACTGCTGTGCCAACAAAAAGCACTGACTGCTGGAATTGCTTTAAGTCAGAAGCAGGAATAAGCGAATGGAGGAGGAGGTCAGCAGAAAGTGCTGAGAGCACAGCGTTGCTGAAAAGTGGACTTGGCTTTCCTTGATCCTTTTGTAGCTGTTGGCAGAGGATTTGGTGTGTATACTATCTTTGTAAATAAACAAGATGGCAACAAATAGGTACCTACATCCTTATAGCAAAATAACGCGGCAAAGACTTATGAGGCTAGCGAGGACAGCATGGTATGGTGGTTAGTACTGAGAATAGACTGCCAATAAAATGTACAGGAGATGCATGTGAGCTCCCTGCAGCTGGATTCATGAATTCAGTATCCTTGGAGAGGATGACAATTGGCAACAGGAGCAGAGTTGTGAAACTAATTCATTACCATGACTGAGCAGCCACCTGACGGACTGTAAAATAATTTTCTTCTTTACTTGTATAATGTAGTCCTCATTAAATAAACTAATTTGAAGATGTGAAAATGCAAAACTGCAAGCCTCCTTATGAATATTTCCATTTTATATGAGAATGAGCAATGCTTCGCAAAGAACAAAACCATCATTGATTTATAGCTATCCAAAGATACACTAAGTTGTTGAAGTAGAGGGTGGCTATGGTTCCTTAGCAGCCTGCGCTAGGGAGTAAGCTACATCGCAGCATCTTCCTTGACTCCACTCCGCACACAGCTTCGTAAGTGCTATATTTGTTTATTGCTCAGTGCATCCTCAGTGATAGGAGGGCATTTTGAATTCGGGCTATGTGCAGTCCCTGTCTCCCCTTGTAAAAAAGCAGGCACAGCACACCTCACCCATCCCTGCTGCGCTGATGCTATGGACTAAACTTCATGCGCGGTGTCCCAAGATATCTTCAATGCGAGGGTTTGCATTCATACATGCGTTATGGCCACTGGACAAATCTGAACTTTAGTATCAGGTAAAATAATGCAGTATAAATATATTCCATAGCTTAAGGACTTTGAAAATGTTTATGAATTAGATGACTGTGATGTTGGATCTTGTCTTCCTGGAGCTAAACAACCCTGAATATGCTAAGTTGGGCATGAAGAGAAATTTTAATGCAATCAACATAGAAGTTTAAGCTTGTTTCGGTAGGTTGCGCTTCTTGTTGCAGTGAACATCCAATGTACATGGAAGAATTTGTCATGAAAAAAAATTGGATGCTTGTGAGAGCTTGCACATGCTGTGACAGAAGTGTGGAAAGGTGCTGGCTGTGCTGCTCAGCTACGGCTGGCTTGGCTGAAATGGCCATGGGCTGGAAGCTGTGCGAGTTTTTAAGAGTGCAGATTATATTCCTCTAATAATGGCCCTGGGCAGGGTATGTGGAAGTATTTAGAACTATAAACTGTCTTTATACCTATTTTGGGAACCCTTAACTGTTGTCCCTTAGTGATCAGAGGTTATGGTATTTAAGGAAAAATTGTGCTGTGTGGAAGAGCTGTTTATTGAATGTGTAGAGGTATCAACCTTGTGATTGAGTGATGAGGCTGGTTGTGGAAGGATTAAGATTCTACACATGGTTTGGGCACGGTTTTCTTTTTTAATCTTACAAAACAGAAACGTAATCTTTGTGTCTGCACTTAGGAGTTAAATTACCTTTTTGGAGTATTGGAATGGTAAATAATTGAATTAATTTGGTATGTTTTCATATCCTTGTACAGTCGGGGCCGCAGAAATGCAATGTGTTATTTGATAATTGTTCAGATTATACTTAATTTTTTTTCCCTATTTGTACTGCTTTAAGAAGCATTTTTCTTCCCGTGATGCCAGATGCGTTTTTGAGAAGGCATGATGACATTTAGACAGTAAGAGTTTATCCTACATAAAATTGTAGTCCATGCTTCTCTCTTATATGAACCTTGTGTTGTATGATTTCCTTGACGTAAAAACTCTTTCCCTAATGATTTTTTGGAAAATAACAAAGAATCTTTGTTTGTAATACAGGAAATTTTGACGTTTGAGCAGTATGTAGAATAGAAAGCAACCTGTTCATTTCTTTTCTGCAGGTTTATTTTTGACCTAACTATGGACTATTTGTTTAGTGCCATGCCTTTCTTACTCTGTAGGTAGGAAAAGGCTTATTTCAACTTCTTTTCCTCTCCATTCCTCACTTCATACTGCCTTATAAATCTTCCTGAAGGATGTGAAACTCACTCAGGGCAGACAGCTTCTGAAGCTTTGAAAACATTGTATGATTTTAATACAAAGCAAGTGTTACCAAGAATGGGAGACATCAGAGAATTTCTGTGGGGCTCCAGGAGGTTCAAATTAAGTTAGAAGAAACAAGGACACTCATGTATTTTGGCTTTCAACAGGGTTAGATACTAGTTTCTTGTGCAAATTCAATCAGTGTTTTCAAAGAATATACAGTTTCAGCTACAATTACTTGCACAGCTTAAAGGTACTAATAATTTGCAGCACCCTGCCCGGCCAAGTAAATAGAATTTGTGAGAGGTCAGACACTTGTGATTATTGAGTTGTTACTGGTATGTCCAACTATAGATTGAGGAACCTAATTTAGACAGCTATGTCATTTCAGATCTTGGCTACATTTTGGGGAGTGCCATAGGAACCTTTTGGATCAAAGGTGCTTTATTTTAATAGTACAATGAAAGAATACCCCTGATGTGAAATGAGCTTTCCATTTTGACTTCACTCAATCCTCATCCCCCCAGAAAACTATCTGACTGCATCTTGTTATATAATTTATCTGTCAATTCCGTCAAAAAGGAGAGCTTGTGTTACTTGGAGGGCCTTCATGCCAATTCCAAAATGAAAAGCAGTGAACGCTGCCAGTACAGCAATTGCCTGCAGGCTTACTGAATTTCTTTCTTCACTCCTACTCACCACCAAAACCAGCTCAAAAAAAGAAAAAATCCCCCAAAAGGCTTGTTAGCAGAACTGAAAGCTGATAAAATACTAAAAATCTTTCCTGGGAAAGAAAAAGCAAAATTATATATTAAACATTATTAATGGGCTATCATATACATGCTTTACCCATGTATAGAGCCAGACTCAGTGGGCCTGTTGAACAAGTAGGGAGAGGGAGCCACAAAGAGGTTTATGTTGTGTTAGTTTAAGCCCACATATTCCAGTACCCCACCATGTTCTCTTGTATCTCATTTGCTCTACGGGTTCTGGGTTGATCCCGCATAGAGAGCCAACACAGCACTCCTCTCTTTCACCCCCTCTATGTGTTAGCTCTGCTCTTGTGAGAAAAACAAATAGGATACAAAACGGTATCTGTCAGCTGGCAGGATCCATCTATTTAACTAACATTACCCATTGATTTGTGCAGGATGCATCAACTCAAAATGGCTGGTTCCAGAGCAGCAGGGAATCTGAGATGCAGTATTTGCCCCCCACGGGTTTTTCCAGCTGTATCATTCTCAAACTGAGAAATTACTAAGGACTCGTATGAAAGAGTAAAGATAAAGGATGTGAAGGGAAGGCATGGAGGAAGCCTCCACTCCAGAAGAGCGTTTGAAAGGGATGTCCAAAGAAACAGGACGTAGCAAGTGGAGGAGAAGCCTGGGAAAAGTACAAATACAGTGTGAAACAACATGAAGCGTGTTATGGAAAAGAGAGAGAAAAGCAGCTGTCAGATAAGAATGAAAAAGTAGTAGACAAAGTTAGGAGGAAATTAGAGCAGAGACATGGACAAAATAAAAATTCTTCATTGCCATGAATATGGGGGAGAAGTGTTAAATTTGCATTAATGCACAGGACTCATGAGCCAATTACATTGGTTGAAATGTGATTTCTAAGTATCTGTCAGCTGTAGTTAGTGGTAATAATGGGGATGTAAGAGCTGGACAAAGCATGATGGGAAAAGAAAGAGGATAAAACAGGCTCTAGCGTTTGTCTCTTAATTTTATCTTTCTCTGTGTGTTGGCTCATTAGGAATCCTGCCTGCCTGCCAAGAGGGAAACCATTTTGGTTTTGCATAGTTGCAGCCATATGGGGAAACAGAGATACAGTGTCCTCCCTGAAAAATTTTGTTTTCTCTCGAATGTAAGATAAGATATTTTGGGCACACCATGCTGTTTGCATGGAAATATTACAGTTGAGGAGTTAAATGGCAGAAACAGAAATGGAATAATAAGCTTGAGGAAAGTAGTCTGGTTGGCAGCTCATTGGAGGTTTTGGTTAGTAGTTACAACAATCCAAAGGCTTCTAGTACCACAAGTGGCTTTCTTTTCTTTTTGGTTTATTTGTGATGAGAGAAGAATGACAGAAAAGATCCAGTTTTAAATTTCCAACATACTTACATTTCTTTCTCTTGTGTTTGGAATGGTGATTTATTAAGTGACACCGAAGCAGCCTTCCCACTGGGGGAACGGCACGCTGCAGCTCTCGCTATCCATCAGACAAAGGCTCCAAGCTGTAATTTGCATAGGAGCTCTTATACAAAATGCCACAAGTAAATAACACGATGTGGGGATGGCTGAGAGCAAGAAGCTGCCGCAGTCCAAACCTCCCAGAGCCAGAGGAGAAGTCTGGCTGAAGAATCCTTCGTTTAAACAAGGGAGAGAATACTTCTCATACTGGAGCAGCCTGCCAGGAACTGTAAGAATCAGTTTATTATTGCTAGATTGATCTAAAATGAGGATAAAAAATTACAGAGCAGAGTTGTTCCAAACACTATAGGTGGCTTGTGTGTCTTGATGCTGTCAAATGGCCTGGAGTATGGAACTAGAAGCGTAGCTGTTGTGTTCGTCAGGAGCTTCCAAACCAAGACCTGCTTTCAGGAACCTCCCACAAGCCCCCTTCCAGATGCGTCTCTCAAACTGGCGAGTGGAGAAGGTACAAAGTTCACTGAAGAATTAGGGCCTTAAGCCTATTCTTTACATGCAGCTGATCTGTCCGTAAAAATTTAGTAAACAGCTGTGTGTGAACAGGGCTCGGGCAATCTAAAGCATTCGCGGAGCTAAGGGTGTACTCCACAAAAGAGAGGTGTGAGCACTGCATACAAGGGTGTACCCACGCCAGCCTGAAGTTACCTGATAAAGACACTAGCAGTGATAAGGGTGCTGCGTTGCGGGACTCAGCACAGATGAGGAATCTCAGAAAGGTCTCGGTGTCCTCAGCAGGTGTGCAGAGCCCGCGGGGAAGCCCAAACCACCTCTACTACCTGCCTGCTGGCTTACACTTGCAGTTTCACTTGCAGCGCAGGTTTAGTCCGTGTGTTAAAAATCCCCCAGACTATAGCAATGTTAGGATTGCCGTGTAAATATCAAAAAGTAAGGACGTGCCATGTCTGCTACAGCAATACTGTCCTAGCTACGCTGTGCATTCCCAAAATGGTCTGGCTTTCAAGTGAAAGGCATGGCTAACTAATACCTTTATGTCTGACGTCAAGTCTAGGGGGGGTTCCTGCAATGTTTACTCAGATTCTCTAAGGCTTAAAGCATGATGTTTTCTTTGTTTTTAATTTTTGTTTTCAACCATAACTCTATTGACAAAGAAAGAAACCAGAAGGAAGAGATGTGTTTAGTTAACACACTAGGTTGTGTATATTTAACAGGCAGGAATGTTTAAGAACAGTCAGTATTCAACCACGTTTCTTCAGCCAGGCAGTGGGATCACAGTGCTTGGGGAATCTCTTTGATAACTATTACACCATTTGTCACCAGCAGCGTCCCTGTGAGACCCCACAGGATGAATTAGTGATAGAAAATCCTCCTTTCACTTTCAGGTGCCTACATCCAAAATGTAAACCTGCGATGCCTTCCACAGCTGCAGTCTAACCCTTGAGACTTCTGAAACACGGCTAAATTCCGGATTTTGTGCCCGCAGGCTCAGCTTTACAAGAGCTGATGGTGTGTTCCTTCACGTGGAGTCCATCCTGCATGGTGGGCACTCTCTGCAGGCACCCGTGAGACCTGGCCTAGCAGGAAAACAAACAGAAAAGACAAAGAGGGATATGTCTGCTGTATAGCCTGAGCACATGCCTGAGACACTCAGCGACAGCCTTACATCCCTCTTTTTCCTGATTTAGAACAAGGATTTGAACCTCAACAGCTCACCTCTCAAGAAAGCACCAGGCTGGCGTTTCCTTTTTCTGTTTGTACACTTCCTAAATGATTTTTGGTCTGCCCCAGCAAGTTTGAAGGTCATTCCCTTATAATCAATGTTTAAGCGCTTTATTCAAAGCAAAGCAGCTATCTCTAAGAAAAAGAAACTGTTAATTGAGAACCCAGTAACCCAAACGCAAATACTTTCTATACCTTGTATACAAAACAGTGCAGTTTATGGAAACGTTTTGGTTTAACCAGAACTCCTTAGCAGTGTAAACAGAGTAAAAAGATGGATTTATTTTGACTGAGGTATCAGCTGATGATATCTGAGACATATGAGATACCTGCAATGGGAACCATTCTTAGCATAGCTATGCTAATTGCTAACTTCAGGTGGTTGGCTCCAAGGGCGGCTTTCTTCTACTATTTGTTTGAACAAATTACACAGTATTGCAGGTTTTTTCTTACATGTCCACAGTCTCATGCTGGACATGTATGGCATACATAGGTTGGGTTTTTAAAATTTTTTTTTTTTTAAACTAAAAATACTAAATTATTTTCATTAGCTGCTCTGGCATGTTTTAGCTGTTAAGCTACTACTCGCTTTTATGAAAACTCTCCGCTTCCAGAATATCTTGCTGGAGGATTGAAAAAGCAAATCATAAAAATAAACTTCTCAGTCAATATTGTATGTACTACAGCATCAAATGAAAAAATATTTGCAGACAATTTGGGATTTAATTAAACACGCTGCAGCCATCTCAGCCAAATTACTGACCCAGTATAAACAGACTCTGCCAGGTTTGATGTTAAAATAATATTTGTCATGTAATTTTAATAGGGCCTTTGTTCTGCTGGATCTGGGATTGTGTGTTCATGACAGTTTATCAACCTGATTAGGTTGTCCACAACCAGGCCCAGATCTTTTGTCCTCAGGCTTCCTAAGCAGTCGCAGGCCTGTGTCCATCTCGCTTGGCCTTTCTGTGCCAGCTCAGAAGAACCACCACTCATTTCCCCAGTTCAAGAGAGGCATGGATTTACTGGAGCGAGTCCAGTGAAGGGCCACAAAGATGATTCAGTGACTGGAGCATCTCACATAAGAGGAGAAGCTGAGAGAGCTGGGACTGTTCAGTCTGGAGAAGAGAGGGCTCATGAGGGTCTTATCCATGCATATAAATAAATACCTGATGGGAGGGAATGAAGAAGAGGGAGCCAGACTTCTCAGTGGTGGCCAGTGACGGGGTGAGAGGCAATGGTCACAAGTTAAAAAACATTAAATTCAATCTGAACACAAAAAAAATGCTTTTTTACGCTGAGGATGGTCAGATGCTGGCACAGGTTGCCCAGAGAGTTTGTGGAGTCTCCCTCCTTGGAGATATTCAAAAGCCATCTCGGCAGCCAGCTCTCTCTGTCCCTGCTCAAGCAGGGGGTTGGAGCAGATGACCTCAGAGGTCTCTTCCAACCTCAGCCATACTGTGATTCTGTCATAATCCCCTTGTACATGAGACTGCTGAAAGGAAACGTTCCAGCTGCAAACACAGCAACTTGCCCATGTTTAATAAAAATGTATGACATGGTCATGCAGCTATGCCAGAGCTAAAGCCAGGCCCCAGACCTTGCTAAGAGTGTGTTCTCCAAGGCTGGCATGGTATGCTCCCTCTTGTCTTGGACAAGAGGTCCAAGATCCCCGCTACCACAAACCATCCGCACGAGGACAATAGTTGGGAATGTCCAAAATAAGTTGCTCCCAGCGACTGCAAGATGCATGTGGCCAGGATCTGGCACAGGATTGGCCAAGGGTGAGTTCTGATGAAGGTCTGGAAGAAAGTTTGGTTTGATGGGTCCTCTGGAGACAGAAGAGTATCCTGCTTCTGTTGTGAACGTTTGAGTCATACCCTGGGCACGAACAGGAATGGAAGGGATTCTGGAGAAATCATCTTCATTCAAAGGTAGTTTGCATTTTGCATTTCTCAGGAGGGAGGTGTAATATAAGAATGACATATGACCAGAGTGAATGAGCGAGAAAGCAATCAGTGGGATGGAGATGTCTGCTCTAAGTCTTGCCAGCAGAGTTTCATGCTTCTACTCTTGCTACTATTACCACTGGTAAGAAAGATGATTTGCTGCCTTCCCACCTCATAAGTTTAGGATTAGCTCTTCAAAAGTTCTCCCCTCTTTCAATATTCCTCTTTAACAATGGCTGATTTTACAGTTGTGAGTTGTGCTTTTCCTTTCTTTCGGCAGCTGCTGGGTGTGCTGCTGCTGGCTGGGCAACAGCTCCTGCTCTGTCCCCCCTCCACAGACACCGCCATTTGCCTTTCTCCAGACCTCTTCCAAACAAGCACTGGGCAGTTTGGATAACAAGTAAGCAGGACAGGCTTTCCTGACAAAACTGTATGTTGTGACCTTATCAGCGTGGTCTTGGACCTCTTCTGCGCCCACTGCTTTTTGCTCTGGGTAGATCACATCCAGGCACGTGGTGGCAATCCTGAGAATTCAAACGCATGCACAGACATGGCAAACATTCCTTACTACAAAAAGAAGAGCATGGAAAAACTTATCTAGCTAGACTGGTTTTATGTGCTGTTCCCTGCCTTTCTTTTCCACCCCTTCCCTGCAGATGATCATAATTTAAGCATCCAGCATCTGACAAAACATCTGTAATGATAAATGTGAATTTTAACCTGAGGTAGCAAAGCAATGCTTACCGAACATTTCATAGAACGGCAGCCTCCTTGGCTGACCCAGCAAGCAGTCGCTTTGCCATGTCACTGTATCAAATGGTATTAGAGAAGCAAACACCAATACAAAGCATCTTGGTCTGGGCTTCCTTTAGCTTGGGTGACGAGGTGATTTTCCTGCCCCGGGGTGTTACACTGCAGTCTGAGGGCTGCCGGAGGTGCATCAGGGCGGGTGAGTGAGGCTCAGCAAACACTGTTAGTGCTCTTTCTCTTGACCATTTTCTCATCCTTGACTTGTGAAGGGCATTTGTTAAAAATCATGAAACAGTAGGTAGCTGTAAGCCAGTGATCCAGAGACCTCTGCTTCCCTCACAAATGCCCAAAAGCTGACCCGTGTTCGTCCCATGGAGCTGCTCAGGAAACTGCCGAAGGAGTCCTGGTGCGGGTTACAGTTGCCTGCAAATGATGTCTGATCAAAGGTATGAGGGAGGCAGCACAGTGTCCCTGCTTCTCTCCAAAGCACCACCGTAAGGGAGATACCAGCGAAGGGCTTTGAAAACTACGGTCACCCCGTGCCCTTACCTGCAGCCATTCTGCCAAAGAACAGATCAAAGTTCACCATTTTCTTTTAAAAAGAAGGCTGGGAAGTTCGTGTCTGTCTTCTGTGCAGTAATTTACAGGCTAGGCCACTCAGCCAGGGAGGGAGAGACGGCGGGTACTCAAACCCGTCCTCCGCGGTGTTCGTTCACATCCACATCTCCTGCCCCCAGGCGCTGGTAGCTGCGTGTTTTCCTAACTGGAAACCAGCAAGACATGCATTGCTTCCTTCACTCACAGCAATTTTATTGTTACTGATCGCAGACAAGTTGTGTCGTGGGCTGATTGCTCCAAAGGAGATGTATAGCTGCGGGCTCTCAGCCTCCCCTTCTGAGATGTTTTTGTAGCTTGACACATGTAACATTTTATGCAGTAACTGATGAGTGTATAGGTACATCTTTTAGGGGGCAGAACCCAGAAACCTAAGCGTGGCTCTTTCCTAGGCTGTGGGTTCCTTTCTCCTGCTTCTCTCTACTCTATCAGATCCTGATTCCCTTCCTGCATAGGGGCCCAGCCGCCACAGGGATGGTATAGACCACCTCCTCCCCACCCTGCCTCCCGCCTCCAATTACTTTGGGTACATTCAGAGATACAGGTTTTGCTATCATCAGGCAAACGAGGAAAAACAGTCAGTTGTTGTGTAGTATGGGCGTACTGTTGCTGGCTGTGTCTTTAACAAAGTCACCACAGCCGTGTTTTGTGAGGAGACCATTCCCAGAGATTTTCTCAGAATGCGTCTGATAAACCACACTGACAGGGCTAGGGGGATAGACTGAAAATATTGGTACACTTTTCGTGCTTGTTTTGCATTTAAGGCTTGAGAACGCTTCTGTCAGAGAGGGTCTCGGCCTTCCACATTTGCTGGTTTGAGGCAAAAGCAAAGCTCTGTTTCTCCAAGATCTTTGAAATTCAGCTAAATGGTGCCGCTGAGTTCAAAGCCTCCAGGTGAGAAGCAAGCCAAGAGAGGGTTTTTTTGTTGTTGTTATTTCCATTTTGGATTTAGGTGCATCGATTCAGGTGAAATTTAGTTGCAGACATTCAAATATGTTCCACTTGACTGATCCTTAAAATTCTTCAGGGATTTAGCCCCTAGTTTCTATCCCATATATATATATATGGTATAAGATATAAGGTATCTTATATTTCCCTAATACTCAAAAAACACCTTAAGTTTTGAAGGTGACACTTTGCTAAGTGGACAGCAGTAGCACAAGATGAATTCACTTTTGAAAATGCCTTGCCTGAAATTGTCTCAGCCACATCCCTCTGCGCCCCTCATGCTGGGCAGATAAAATGTGGATTTTGATACCACAACAATTGCTTACTGTGCAAGATGCTGTTCCCCAGAAGTACTAAACAGTGGGGAGTGGACTTGGGCCCAGTGTTATTATTAGTTGTATTCACCAAGCCAGCTATCAGTCATAAAGTATTCAGCTGCCAGCTGTGGGCCAAACCAGGACCGGGGTGAAGGAAGGTTTGGGAGTGTCATGAGGGCATTGCAGATGATCAGTAGCTGTTTTTAGACCGAGCCATGTGATTTGTAATATTCCCTTTGTTAATTGTCATGCTGGCTAAAACCCCAAACTTTGTATTTTCCCCAAGAAGAGAAGCTGGCATTAAATAATGAAACTCATCACTGAGGACCAACTGATCTGAAAATATCCATTACAGTGATGATTAAAACTTTAGTGTCAAGTTCAGGGAAAGCAAAGTGAAATATCTGCATTTGGCATGGCCTCACTTATTCTCCTGTTTTAAAGGGCTCAGTGGAGGGAAAAAAAAAAAAGAGTCCAAAAGAAAGTAGAAATTAAAGGCAGACAACATCTTCTAGATTATCACATGTATTATTCTGCCAGTGCAGGGCTGAGTCCTTTAATACTTATTTAAGCCTTTCAGTCCCTAAGAGCATGATTTATGGGCTTTCTGCTGACCTACAGAAGATAGGCATGGTTAAAGACTACAGCTACTTATGTACTGTGGTTCATGCTTTTGGCTCCGGCAGTCCCCTTCTCAGACCCTGGGGTATTGTTGAAATGGCAGACTTCACAGCTTCTCTGCCCTATTTTCTAATTTCATTTTACTCTGAAGAATGATGACCTTAAGTTTTCACTTTTTTCCCCTTATGTTTTAGCTCTATCTTACTGTAAGGACAGAAACAAGTCAAATTTTTGTTCCAGAAGAAAGGTGTGACACACCTTTCCAAAATGTGCAATGAAGCAAAAGCTGGCATTCGGCTCCCATCGTGATTAGCAGGGTACAGAGCCCAAACCAAACAGGATTCTAGTGTGGTTTATGCACTTTTTAAAATTAAAAGCTGTATTTTGTGGCTTTCAAGTTCTGAAAATATGTCCTTGGGTACGTCTGTGCAATTCCTCTGACAAAACTGAATGTAAGCTCTTTTCTTGCCCTTTCACTGAAAACCTTCATTTCCGTAGTCGGCTATTTGTCACAACAGCATGTCAAGGGCTGGCATCCTGAGCACAGTGAGATCATACACCCGTTTCCTATCCGTGTCACCATCTACTGCTCCTTTGGTGTAGGATTATCTACTGACCTGGGCTTTCTTCTGAGCTGGGCTAAAGGAGGTGACAGTGTTTTGGAGAGAATGCTCATGAGTTCTCTTTTAATTTGTTTTCCTGAGCTTTGTTAGATACATAAGACAAGGGGTAATCAACGATGTGACAGTGGAGAAGTATAATATTCTGCAGATTATAAAAGTGTCTTGAACATACACTTTTGTATTAATGGAGGCAATTTTACTTCTGGAACTCGCTGGAGATTAACTGCACAAATTGTTAGGATTTTATCTAGGGATTCTTAACTGTCCAAAATTCTTTTTAAACTCCCTTCTTTATTATCATTTGGCAGAGATACTTCTTGTATATTCCAACAAATATTGCAGTCACTTTATTTCTAAATAGATATGCTGGAGAAAGCATGTGCTTAACACCACAACATTTAACACTTAGCCTTTATTAACATTAAGTAGTAAAGGTCTCTAAATTGTACTTGGAAGACATCTCTAAAGCCCGTCAGTAGATCAGCTTATTCAGAGAAGATGTTGAATACAGAGTATGTCTATGCTGAATTATGCTTCTGTTACAAGAAAGTAATCTGCGAGTTCTGACATTTCAATTAAAAAGTTTCTATCATCATATCACTTTCCTTTTAATAAGGGATCATTTTGAGAGCCACTTTTGATTACCAGTGCTCGTGGTGGTAATGGTTCTGTGTTTACAGGTATACAATCGTCTTTGCTCCTCTTTCCTTCTGTAATCAACAGAAACAGTGGGAGACAAGGTAGATGTCTCAAAGAGACAGGGTTAATCTCAAGGATGAAATTTTTAAAAATATCTTAAATATTTTCTCCATTGTTTGATGTATAGGTGAGAAAGAAACAGAGGAAGTGCAAAGTAGAAATAAAAACTAAACATACATTTAAAACAGAATATACCAGCAATATATAAATATAATTCAAGGTATAAATATATATATACAAACAAACATACAAATATATATATATTCAGATATAAAAGGGAGCTTATAAGAAGACAGAGTGCACAGAGACAAGCCAAAGGGCAATGGTCACAGCTTGCAACAAGGAAAGCTCTCTGGACATATGGAAAAAAATTTCACCGTGAGGGTGGACAAGCACTGGAGGAGGTCACTCAGAGAGGCTGTGGAATCTTCCATCTTGAACATTTTCAAAACTCAGCTGGACAAGGCCCTCAGCAACCTGACCTAACTCTGAAGTTAGCTCTGCTTTGAGCAAGAGGTTAGACAGATGATCTTCAAGGTTCCTTCCAAACTCAGTTACTCTGTGATCTTGTGTAGGTGGGTTTGTATGTGTGAGAGAGAAAGCAGTGACTGAGTAAAGCTTAAGGCAGAAGATGTAAAAATCTATGTAAAAGTATGTAAAAAACTGTGTAAAAACCAGTTCACATTCCACCTTTGCATTCCACAGGTCCTTGTGAAGCCATTTCTCTGAGGCCGTATTAGAGCAAATTTAAACTCATACATACACGTTGCAAACTGTATAGTTAGAGTGCGTTGAAAAGCGTTGCAAAACAGAAAGCCTAAACTGGCTTGATATACATTAATTTTTTTAGTAATTTTCTGCTCTATATGCTGGCAAACTAAAATCACCGTTCTCCAAAAGAAGTGGATTATCTGCAGCTGCCAAGCTGGAATTTGACCTCTCACCTTCAGAATGCGATATCCACACACGAGCACACTGGCTCTTGCACGCTCCAAGAGAAATATGGTGTCCACAGCTGGCAGGCAGGAACTGATTGTCTTGTGCCAGTCCACATTGGGAGAGGAGGACACACATCATTTAGAGCATGTTCTTCTTATTACTTTTTCTGTGTCTTTTTTTTTTAACAAAGAACTGGAAATTAAACTCAAGAGAGCTACCGAAGTTATTTTAGAGATGTTACCCCTTCTTTCCATTTGCTTCTCTGAGCCCTTAATGAAAACATACAGCTTTAATGAATTTGTTCTTCTTCAGGCAAAATGCTCGTGGATACTACTGGAAGTGTTGCATGAGCAAAGCCTGCACAAGCAGGTAAAAAACTGAGGAGTTTGATTGTGTTTCAGGGAGGGAGGAGAGTCAGAAGGAAGACAATCTTTGATCCTCGACCCAATACGTAAGAGAATTTAGTTGGATTTGCTTCTGATCACAGTCTCTTAGTATCTACAGTCTTCCTCCATAAGGCCTCAGGTATTTTTGCTGAGACAAGACATTTTTTTAAATTAGCCTAATTTGAAATTTCTGTAGCCTGAGAGAATTCGGGATAGTCACAGTTCACTGGCTTTACACAGATAATGATTTTTAAAGAACATTGTAGATTAAATTTTTTTTTTTAAATATTATTGCTTCAGTCATTTTATTGCTTCAAACCAGAGACAATTTTGTAAAAGTCTGGGGTTTTTGTGCACTGTGGATGTCACAGAGATACCAGGTGGCCAGGTAGGGTTTGAAGGGAACCTACGTGGGTGTTTAAAAGGTGCACGGGGCAGTCATCTCACCCTATTTTGGGAGCTCATGGTTTTTATAGGATTGCCACATCATCCACGTTGGTGGGCACCTTGAGAGGTCCGCAGTGCAACCTCTTGCTAAAAGCAGGATCAGCAGAGTCCAGACCAGGTTGCTGAAGGCATTGTCCAAGGAAGGCGAGTCCACAGCTTCTCTGGGCAAACCTCTTCCAGTGCTTATTCATTCTCACAGGGAAAATCATTTTCTTTTACACCCAGCGTGGATGCCTCCTGTTTCAGTACATGACCACTGTCTCCCATGCTTCTGGCCGGCACCTCCATAAAGATCCTGGTTCCACCTGCTCAGTAACCTCCTCGTAGGTATGGGAAGGAGCTGTTAGGTCTCTCCCAAATCCCCTCTTCTTCAGGGTGAACAAGCCCAGCTCCCTCAGCCTTCCCTCACAGGGCTAGTGCTCAAGCCCCCAGACACGGTGGCTTTCCAGTGGTCTTGCTCTGGTTTGGAGAGACCCCAAACTAGGCACAGTATTCCATGATTGTTATTTATTATTTTAGATCACATTTTGAAGAATTAATGAACTAAGTGTATTTTAAGAATTGAAAGATTGACTTGGAAATAAAGAGTTGGAAGCTGTGTTGTATATAAATTTATTTCTTTGTGAAGTTCAGATGTAAAGCTTGTCAGGATCGCTCATTTCTTTCACTGAAAACAAAGATACATCTCTTCTACTGCACTGTAAAGCTATGAAGACTTACATATTATTGCTGAGACTCTGGTCTTGGGAAAGATCATGACTTCAGTGTAGAGGAGATGAGTTGCCCAGCTATAGGAATATGGAGAAATGTCTTTTAAAATAAACTTCGGTATTTTTCATTTTAAGATCTCTCTCTGCTATGTGATGAAGTTAGGATACTTACAGATCACATCTTAGGGAGGCCAGTAAAGAATGGAAAGGTTCAATTACTTTATATTGCAAAAGCAGCAGCGCTTTGGCTTTAATACAGCCGAAGTGTAGAAGGTAAGATCTTTTACAGTCAGTGAAACCCCTGTGGAGCACAACACATAAAACTGAATTTTCAATGAACAGAACTCTAGTTCTAAAAAACAATATGATTTCTGAACAGTCTGTAATCAATCATCTCAGCACTGTTCAAATGCATTAATTTGGCTGCTGAGACTTTTGAACAACCTATGTAAAATGCACCCCTTCCTAGCTATCCCCACAGCTAAAGCTTTTGCCCAGACTCTCATAGTCTGGTATTTCAATCACTGCCACATCATCTTCTTGGGCCTTGACTAATGCATTCTTTCTGTGACCATGTTCATCAAACATGCTATTGCTCTGATAATTTTCCCAGTTCCTCACTTTGACAAAGTCCCCCCTAGAATGCGTGCAGCGTTCATTAGTGCCCCAGAGCTGCACGATGGTATACGCACAGTGCCATGCCTAGTGAGTGAATTCCTCTCTGTTGATTTCAGTGGGACTACAGGCACAAAGGTCTACCACATCCTACAGAACCCAGCCCAGTACTTCTCCTTCCTCTGCTCTTCAACCTTTCAAGCCCCCCAACTCTTTTCCCTCTGACTGTAAACATGTTCTGGGCTCTGCAGACGGTGATTCGGCTTCTGAGCCGCTGACACCATTCTTCCCCAAGTCATTAATGACTTTTTCTTAATCATATCTCAAAGTTACCTTCATTCTTCTTGATTTGTCAGCCACCATAAAAAGCTAGCGATGTGCTTGAACTCTTGGCCTCTGTTAGCTCTGTGGTTCTTGTTCTCCTCAGCCTTTGCTTCCTGTTACCGTTCCTTCAGAAGCTCACCCAAAGGGGATACTCATCCACCTTCCAGCTGCCTGACAGGGGCTGGCTAGTCTCTGCAGTCTATCTCTTCTTTCCTCCCTCTACCTTCTATCTCTGGGTAGTCGTCTCTGAAAACACAAATTCAGTTTTTATGATGTAATGGCGACTAGTCATCATCAGAGACTTACCTGCAGATCTGACAACCAAACTATATCTAGTCTATACCTAGCAAGAAGATTCTTTCCATGCAGCCTGTTTTAAAACATGTATTTTCCATCCATCGTAGTGTCAAAACTATGATCCAGATTCTTATTGCCAAATATCTTGCTATTTCCAACATTGTATTCTATGAATTTAAATCCAATTTAGCCTGTCTATCTAGCATTGTGTTCTTGGCCATTAACTTTGATTGTAATGCTCTTTTCTTGCATACTTCTGCTGACTCTTCCTCATAATAGGAAGAATAAGCTTCTTGTCTTCTCTTTGAAAGCACTTCTTGCCTATCATACCTCATGCAATACTGAGAGTCTACCTCCAATCACCATTTGATCCAGGATGCAGGTCTCCATCATTCAAATTCTGGATCTTTCATACAAGTGCTTTCATACTGTCTGCTTAACAGCCCATCATGCTTAGAAAGAGCTCTTGACAAATACTTTTAAAAAAATAATTAAATATATTCCTTTAAAGTCAACATAGCTCTGTTTCCTACCAAAGTCTTGAAAATGCCACTCCAGCTCAGCCGCCTGCCTGTTACAGACCAACAGTGTCTCGCTGTCTGCGGATGCTCCCCGTTGGCTGTCTGGTGATGTAAATCACATCAAGCAGTCCCAAGGAAGTAGCTATACCCTGTACTTACATGGCATGATAGGATGCTAGCCCATGCCTAGTGCTGCCAGGTATTCCGAGGGCTGCCTGTGTGTGGTCTAGCCTGCCTGGCTCAAACTGGATGTCGAAATCCCAGCCAGCTCCAGAACCATCGACTGCAGGCTTCCTCCGCAGAGCTGGCTCCCACCTGGGCCACTGCCTCCCCCACTGCATACAGGAAAAACTCAGCGCTGAGGCTTACTCCTGCTCTCAAAGTCTAGGAATTTCACTTGGAGATACTTTCCTCGTATTTATTTTCCAGGTCTGGGAAACCTTCAAAGGAGCCCAGGCTGGAGAAGTGTCGTGGTTTAACCCCAGCCAGCAACTGAACACCACGCAGCCGCTCGTTCACTTCCCACCCCCTGCCCCCCCCAGTGGGATGGGGGAGAGAATCGGAAAAAAGGTAAAACTCGTGGGTTGAGATAAGAACAGTTTAATAGAACAGAAAGGAAGAAAC
>JAVKLA010000027.1:34287376-34304762 GCA_034782735.1 Sagittarius serpentarius | reverse complement strand
GTCACTGCAGCCCAGGCTCCCTCCAATCCTGACGTCACCAATTAGCTCCCTCGCGTTGGTGACCATCAGGTCCAGTACGTGTTGGTGCAGCTCTTAACTTTCAGGGACCGTATCTGTTGAAGTTATACTTTCTCCTGTATTACAGATTTACTTAGTTTCAGGTATTTTTAATACTAAATTAAATTCTTCAAGCATACCCTCTCTTTTCATCTCAAAGTTTTGTTTAGGCACAGTTGGAGAAGCTTCTGTATTTGTCTAGGCTCCAAGTATTTGCTAATCCTTTTCTTAGTGAAAAGCGTGACTTCATACATGTTGGCTGTTCATAATGCACAAATGTAACAGCTTGATCCTTTCATCATGGGCTGCTTTAGACACCAAAATTAGATGCTGCCATGGTTTGTATACTCATTGTCTTTGTAGTACCTGTTCAGCAGATGTAATGCTTTGGAAAGTGTCAGTTGCGTGCTGCAAAGTCACTTTGTGCATGCAGAGGAAATTTACCACTTTTTGGGACAGTAGTGTTGTGTTTAAAGCCTGTTCCCAAGTAATTTTTGGTGTAGAGTGTGGAATAGGCTTGTGGTATGACTTTTGGATACTTGGATTCTGACTAATACGTCTTAGGAAGAGAAGTGTCAAGTGGATCTTGCTTCTGAGCACCATCAGGCAGATGCAGAGTTTTCGTCGTGCAGCTATTTTTCCTGTCTCTGTGATGGCTTTGTCCGGCCAGCTCCATACATAAAGGCCATTTACTGGCCAGGGTTTGCTGTTACGCTTGTTGAACTTTGTATATTTGTGGGCAGTAAGCCTGTAAGCTTACTTGTAAGCCTGACGTGAAACCTAGCGACATCACTTTATTCTCTTTAAATCTGGCCGTTCCACCTCTCACAGGATTTTACCGTGAGGTGAACCATCCTGTCCATTTTCACTAATACTTTTTCAAAACTCAGAGGAAGAATGAAGTTGAAAGGGATCAGGGTGGTGGTCTCTCCAGTGTGTGCCCCAAAAAGCTAGATAATGGTGCAACACAGTATCAAACACAGGAGAGGCAAGAGTGAAAGAATGGGTCTGACAGACACTCTAATTAATGTCACCTTTCCAATGCAGTTTCTGCAGTGGAGATGGGGAGCGGGAAAGAAGAATTACAAGAAATTGGTGTTTGTACGTAATTCTGTTTCAAAATAATTGATGTGAAAGTCGATGTTCTAAGCATGCAATGGAGATGACAGCTGTAACTCATCTAAAATGATGGAATAGCACAGTACTTTCCTCTGTAGATCTTCCTCTGAGACTACAAGGGTTTGAGACCTTAATTGTATGTCTTTACTTTGGGATTGCTCCATCTTAGCACCTTGACTTTGAAGCTATGCACATCTCTGACCTTTATCTATCAAACTGTGGTCTGTGGAGCAGGTGCTAGCGTTTTCTGGACGTGTACAGGTCACGCTTCCTCATCCTTGTGCTTGTACCTAAATACTCTTGAATGCAACACTCTAATGAATTTATTTAGCTTTGCTTCAATCTTGCTGTATTTTGATGAAAGTGCTTGTTGCTTAAATGCAAAGTTGTCACTTCAAATTTCTTTTTAGGTGGTAGCACGTGAAAGATGGGTGATTGTATTTCCTGACCTTTCCTCTTGTTTGTGGACTTGAATGTACAAACTGTGAAGAGTGAAAGGACATTAAAAAAGGAGCAGAATTGTAGTATGGGGCAGAAAGAGATGATTTTTTTTAAGGGAAAGCAGAGAAGCAACTAGTGTTTCAGGTACCTTGATTATGTGATCAAGGGAAGGTTTTTAAGATCCCATCTGTTAAGATCTGGTGAGCAGTGCAAAAAATGTTCATGCTCTTTGCTTCACTGTACTAGGAGAAATATCTTGATAGCAGGCAGTTTGCGAATCTTGGCATCCAGTAATTCATCAGTTATGTATTTCTTTTTGAAATACCAATTTCAGTAGAGCCAAGCATTTGTTGTATCTGTAAGACTTTGTGCTTTTATGAGGGAATGGAATTTATGCTATCTGCTGTCATTCCTTTTTGTTGTTGTTCTTCTGGGATGTTTGTATGACTGTAACAAGGAAAGCGTAAGTAATTACAGGTAATATTTAGAAGAGGCATACAGTTCTATAATTATGTTTCAAAATAAACCCTTTTAATTGAATTATGAATGTTATTTGAAGAGGCTCATAGCAAATCTCATGTATGATTAACATAGATCGAAAAAATAATGAAAATCCTTCTAGTATGATTTTCTGTTTTTAAAAAATAATTTTTGCTCTCTAGGATTTAAAACATGTAAATTTAAAAATAATCCGGAGCGTGTAGTTTAGGGATTATGAGTCTCAAATTTACCTTGCAGAAACTTTTGTCTATTTTTTTTGGTGAGAATTGTCAAGATTTTCTCCATCTTGATGAAAAACAGACCCAAACATAGATGAACTGAGATGGAGGAAGGGATGGGAAAGATAAATAGTGTTTGTGATGTCAGCTTTTAGGTACTGCCTAAATTGGTGCTTTTTTTAATCACTGGGCAGTTGCATGAACACTAACTCCTAAGCAGGCCATGTGCAGCAGTGAAGACAACGTCTGTGCCTTTTTATATATTGGGAGAAACTTTTACTGCTTTACACTGCAAAGGGACAATAGTATTTGTGTTAGAGAATTGCCATGGTGCGACAAAATATAAACTTCCTGATCCAGACACGTTATTTTCTTTTTTGAGTTGAAATGCTGGCTGAAATATGTTACACACAAATATATACTCTGCACTAATGTATGGTCTTTTCAGCCGTATGGTTGCCACCTTTGAAATACCAAAAAACCCCCAAACTAGCCACATCAGACAAATGGCTGTTGTGCGTGCACAGATTAATCTGCACATGTATAGCAGCGCTGACAACACCCAGTGCGTCCGTACTAAAACTTGCTGGGCAAGTTGGAAACCACTGCAACAGCAACTATGCTTAGCAAAGATAGGTGTTACTGATTTGCTTTTGCTTCTTTCTTGTTTTACTCAAAAAAGCATTTTGGGAGATACGGTATGTTTTCATTATAAACCTACTGACTGACTAGTGATTTCACTGACAAGCATGTATGTAGGTATGACTCTCTTAAATATGAATTAAAGTTTCCTCATCTTTCACTTTATCTATGTTGAGATGGTACTTAAGGATCCCAGCTGACATAACGCCCTGCAGTGCTGGCCCTGCTTAGATCATAACCTCTGAATTAAGGTCCCCAGAGCACAACCTGCCCCGGATTTCCCTCCGCTAGCAGAAATGTTCTTTGGCCTTTCATTACAGCTAGTTCAGACCTGGTTTAGGTCTCATTTTACACAGTGCATGCTAATAACGTGATGGACATGGATTCAGTTTTGACTCGGTAAGAGTAACTAACTCAGCAGGATCACCCAAGGTGCATTCGTTTGTGTTTGCAGCACAACACAGCAGCTACTTGTTTTTAGTTTGCTTAAAGCTATTGCCACTTATTACAAAATACTTACAAATAGCCTGTGATCTGAGATGCTTCACTCTTGCAAGGGACCTAAACCCAAAGAACGTTTTATAGCTGGTTTGCTTATTTATCTGTCCTTACTGAATTACATGTTTTAATACTTTCATCAGGAGCATTCTCAGGAGGTGGTTTTACCTCTAAATTTTGTCTCCTGTTCTTTCCAAAATGGTCAGCCTTCTCTCCCCTGGTTTGTTGAATGGTTATTTGTGAGGGAAGTTGACTTTGAGGGATGTCCAAGGGAAGGCACCTTTTGTAGTAGGGTAGTTGTGTGCCTTTGCTGTTGTGATCTGCTTTTGTGTCAACAGCTGATGACAGGACAGTTCTTCAACTTAGGCTCCTTGCCTGGGCCATTCAAAATATATGTGGCCTGCATGCATCTGTCTTGGTGATCTTTAAGGTGTTTGGCAAATACTGGTTGCACATGGGCAGATTGGCTCTTTTGTGTCTCTGTTGTCTACCTGACTTGGTTCGGTGCTGGGAAGTCTGCCTTGCTGGATAAGAGGGGACCTTCACGAAGTCAGAGGGATCCCTTTCATTGTTAGTCTTTCCACATGTAAAACTTTTCGTTAATACATGTATGCATCAATGGCAATGGTAATAGAAAATAAATCCTTCTTTTATGTGAATGCTAAGCAGCGTTCCAGTGTGAAATGTTAGTGTTATGGCAGTATGGGAGTTAATAATGGAAGCATCTAATTGAAATGGTGCTTCTGAACAGGTGCTTTGACATCCAACTATATTTCTCGCAGCAGTACTGCAGTATGCTGGAGCACAGCAACTTCACTGATGCTGGATGACAGTGGGTCTTGGTTTCTCTTTTTATCTAATGAAACTGAAGAATTATAAGTGCTTATCATAACTCTTTTATTCAGTCTCAGTTTTTTGCTGAATTTTACCTGTTGCCCTTGGCCTTCAAAGGTTTTTTTGGGAACTGAGGTTTAGGAAACGTTTGTAGCTGTAGTTGGGAAGTAAAATGAGAAAATTCTCCAACATTTTTGTAGTGTTTATAGTAAATATTTTTTTCTATAAAGCTTACTTTGATTCAAGTTTACTGTGTTTTGTTTGTGGGTTCTTAATATAGATTGTTGTAGAAACAGAAAACTGAACTGCTTCAATGCAATATGTGTGCTGTGAAACTGAGAAGCAAATCTTCTGCACAGTCTTATATTTAGGTGAACAGAACCTGTATGCCACCTAGTGCTACACAGTGTGTATCTCTACTGCTGTACAGATGTGTAATAGTAAAAATACATACTTCTTTTGAAGGGTTCAAGTAAGCAAAACTGATGCAGGGTAGGAGAGGAAGAGGAGGCAGTGAATAACCTTGTGATAAACAGTTTGGGAGAAAGTTGAGTGTCTGATCTCCAGTTTCGATTCTCAGACTTGTCCATGTTCACTGGATTATGTAGTCCATCTGCATTGAGGGCATGTACTAGCACAAAAAAACATTTCAGATAGCAGAGTTCAGCCTCATCTGTGTATCTCTCAGTAAGAAAGTCAACAATTTTCCTGTTATCTTCCTGTATTGCTGCTGCACATGCTCCATCCATCTCTCTTTTGCATGATCTCTGCAACCCAATAACAGAGACTTCTATATTATGTCAAAAGGAATCTAGTTTTGCTCAATTTGGGTACAAGGAAAGGAGGATATTGTCTGTTCTGCTAAAAATGTGTTGTTATTTGCATCTTGTGTCAGCAGTATTCTGGAAATTAACACCCCCCCGCCCCCCGCCGCCTGTCCCAGGGGAACTTCAACAGGCTGGAGAAATGAAAAGGAACCTTATGAAGTTCAGCAAGAAGTGCAGAGTCCTGCACCTGGAAAAGAGCAACCCCATGCATCAATATATGCTGGAGGCCGCCCAGCTGGAAAGCAGCTTGGCAGAAAAGGACCTGGGGGGTCACGGTGGATGATATCTTGAACGTGAGCCAGCAACATGCCTTTGCTGCAAAAAAGGCTAATGGTGTTCTGGGCTGCATTAGGAGTAATGTTGCCAGCAGGTTATCCTTCTCCTCTGGTCAGCACCTGGAGTACTGTGTCCATCTCTGGGCTCCTCAGTACAAGAGAGACATGGACATACTGGAGAGAGTTCAACGAAGGGCCACAAAGACGATTAAGGGACTAGAGCATCTCTCCTATGAGGAAAGGCAGGGAGAGCTGGGACTGTTCAGCCAGGAGAAGGCTCAAGGGGGATCTCATCAATGTAGCTGAGGGGAGGTTGCAAAGAGGACAGAGCCAGGCTGTTTTCAGAGGTGTTTTCAGTGACAGTACCAGTGGCAAAGGGCACAATCTGAAGCACAAGGAGGTTCCCTCTGAACATCAGGAAACACTTCTGTACAGTGAGGGTGACTGAGCAGTGGCACAGGTTGCCCAGGGAGGTTGTGGAGTCTCCCACCTTGGAGATACTCAGAAGCTGTCCAGACATGGTCCTGGGCAACTGCATCTAGCTGGCCCTGCTTGAACAAGGTGATTGGATCAGGTCACCTCCAGAGGTCCATTCTAACTTCAACCATTCTACGAATGGTGGTTTGGAAACGTATCAGGTACCTAGCTTGTGCCTGCTTGGTTTTTAGTCAGTCAGCTGTGGAGAGGAAACAGAGTCTGTTCCCTTTAGGAATCCTTGGGATATGTGGCTGAATCATGTGCAGTTGCCATCACCCAGATCAACCCAGAGGAGCTTCCTGGTATTTAGCAGTGACACAGGACTTCCCAGCTCTGTCACTTCCAGTCAGCAACGCTCCCAGTCTAGCAGAAGTCTTGAAATAGCACCTGCTCCACCTCTTACTTCCCTTCTCCCTCCTATTCATAATTCCATGCAAAAAAAGCTGATGATGCACAGCAGAAATGAAAGGTAGGAGGTGAAATCAAAGGGAAGATGATAAACTAAGTTTGTCTGGGCGAGCTGAGCCATTAAAGTTACTATAAAAATAAGGTTCTATATCATGCTAAATTTGCTCCCCTATTTTTTTTCCTTCCAAATATTTACAAATACCAAACAGTGCACTGTGAATGTAATAATTAAGATACTAGATCTAACTCTGGTCTCATTTTGTTGTAAATCTGGGGGGTAATTTCAATCTGTCTCAGGTATAGTGTGTATTTCTGAAGTGGTACTTGCTCTGGTATATTGTTATCTCATGCAAAATGTCAGATCTTACAGAAAGACTGACAGTCAGTCACTTCTCTTTTTTTAAGAGCTGTAGTTCACTTGGCTAATGCTGTGTTTGAGAACTCTTTTTCATTACTTTTTAGTTCTTTCCATCAGACTCCTGGAAAAAGTCTTGCTGCTTCCAACTTTTATTGCAGTTATTGTAACATTAGCAGTGGCATCAATACGTAGGTTGTTTTCAGCTTTTGGAAAAGGGTTGAAATGTGACTCTATTAAACCTGAATCTGAAGACAGACTTGGTTTCATATTGTTTTCTCTTAATAGCTTTCCAAGTAGCTGCTAAGTGAAACTACTGCATATTGAGCCTGGTGTAATATGAGGCTTATTGGGTAAAATAACATTAGTCTGTGCTACTTAAACACACTCTGGAAGGCTTAAGGAGGAGAGGAAGGAAAATATTTGAAGAGATCAACTGGATGTGGTCGAATACAAGTAATGTCACCTGAGAAGGATTAGAATTTGCCAAAGCTTGACCTGAATGAAGACCTCCATTTAGGGCTTGTGTTCCTACCAGATCAGTGGCGGTGGTTTTTCCATGCAGAGTTTTCTACCAGCAGACATACAGTGAAAGAGTCCAGTGATTTACTTGGCTTCTGTGTCTCAGCTGCTGTGAAGTTTATAAAAAAAAAAAATAAAAATCCCAGTTTAACATTCCTTCTCCTTATTAGCTGCAGCTGGCTTCTTCTAATTATTAAAGTCTTAACATTTTTTTTCATCTACATTCTGTTGCTTTTGTCCTTGCTGGGAGCTCAGTGTATGCACTCTAGCTGATAAACAGCTACACGTGTAGTTCATATCCTTAGATGTGGACAGCTTCAAAAAAATACATGCATTGACACTTCAAAATCCAGGAGAAGACCCAGTGGAGTAACCAGTGGAGTGGTTAGTAGCAATGGTACTTAATCCACCATCGTCTTTCTTTTCTGTGTGGGGTTAGTAAACCCAGTGGCCTCATATTCTTAACATACCTACTGTGATGGTGTCTTTGAAAATCCCTTATTCTTCTCTTTTGTGATTGTGTTTTGGAGTGCTCGGGACACTTTTCTGTGTACCTCTCTGAAGTGAGGGGTCTCTCTTATAGGTGTGGAAATTGAGTCTTGGGGTTATAAAGGCCTGTCCTCCATAAGGTAAAAGAGAATGAGGATTGGGGATGCTTAGCACATCTGAAAAAAACAAGTTGCAAGTGATTTTGTTTTTTACTCAACGCTGCTATAGAATTGGGATGGGGTAGAAGAAAACAAAATGACTGATTGTGCCCACATCATGCGACTAGGTGGATGTTCACCATAGCAGGCCGCTATAGCCATTCCTTCTAAAGCTGAGGTTTGACCGTTGCAGGGTAAAGTACAAAATACTTTTATATGGAAATATAAAAAAATTATGCTTATGAAGACTAGAGTTTTTCAGAGGAACTACTTAATCTAATGCTTCGAGGTTTAAACTTGAGTGTCACAGACTGGGCATACTCTTAATGTGGAGATGAATTTACCTTTACCACCAAGAGGTTTCTTCTACCTTGCTCTAAAGCATTATTGACTGCTGCTGGAGTGAGCAATGCTTTTGCTCAGTATATAGATTTCCATGTAAAATTTTCATTACAAAGTTTGTATTTCTACAGAAAATGGTAATTGATTCTAGACTTCTGTGAAGTTCAGCATAACATGTGCCTTTCTGGACTTGATCTTTCGTCTTAAAAATACCTCAAGTCACAGTTAAGCCTGGCAGATACGTAATGAGAAAAAGCACACAATGAAATGCAGTGCTGCGGAGGAATAGCATGTCTCTCAAGAGACTTGTATTGAAATGATTTAATGTCAGAACTATTTAGTGCTATCCTTCTTTTGCATTTACATCTCACACCGCTAACTTATGAAATTGTGACTAAGCATTAACCATTTTGTTTAGCCACAAACACAGCTGACTTGTTTTTCATCACTGCTTGTTACCATGTTGTTTCTTGATTTTTTTTCATTCGTGCTTAGTTTGTAACAGAAACGCTATCTCTTCTCTCCTTGTAGTAACCATGTAGAGATCCCCATGATACTGTACTGTATGGAATAATTTCTATTCTGTTTATGTATGTTTAGCCAAGGAGAAATCCGATTAGCCGAATGCTCTTGATAGTATTCAGCTACATCCTAGAGCTTTGCATTTGCTGTTTGAAGTTCCATTTTACAGCTTTACTTAAATGCTCTGCAGGGATTGTGGTTTAGTGGTCAGAGCATGAAATTTGAAGCCAAGGTGCCTGGTTCTCTTACCAACAGAGCTGGTCAGTATGTTTAAAACGAGATTCTTCAACACCACCACCCCCATAATGGATTTTTGCATGTGTGTCTGCAAAGAAGGTATTTTCCTCTCTCTTTTTTTTTCTCAAACAAATGTTGAGCACTCGCAGCTTAAGCAGACACTGGAAGTCTTTCTTTCACTTCTGTGCCTCAGTTCCTCTGGTGCAGAGGGTGGAGTTTATCACAGTGCAGTTTAAATTGTAGCAGTGATTTGCATGACGAAGAGGTCGTAGAGTGTTAATCTCTAGGCATGTATATGGTTATTATGAAGGATAATAAGCACATAAATCAGCTTCCTGCCTCCAAGTTTATTGACTGAGCACACACCTGCATGTAGAACATTGCATCCATGGCAGTGATCTAAGATTTAGAAAGTGCTGGCTCTATGTGTTGTGAAGTCTTCTGTGTTCTCATGTCTGTCAGAGATGACAGCAGAACTGGTGTGAGTCTGCATCACTGCTCTGTAGTGTGCAGAAATTACTGCCTTTTTTTCATGATGTGTCTGAAAAAGTATTTAAATGGAATTTTATGCTGACATCTTTTATTAACTTTCAGATACAAAAGATGGAGCTCTTCATATGCAAGTAAGTATTTGCAGTAGGCTGACTTAACTGCTGTAAGAACAATTTATATGTTCATAAAAAAAATTGTGTTTTCTTTCATACCAAAACAAGATAATTATATTATCAAATTTTGAAAATGACAAGACGCTTGAGGCATCTCAGACTTGGGCTGTGAAATTAAGATGTTTCGAAGAGGCCTGCATCTAGGGATGCTTAGCTGAACAGCTTACTGACTATAACTTATCTGAAAATGGAAGCATAGCTTTGAAAATCTGAGGAATTCTCAAAATTAAGAAATGTGTATTTTTTAATACTAAGAATACTAAAAAAAGTTTATAGCATATTGGTCTTTACCCCCTCAGAGCTGCCAGTATCTTTCCTTTAATTCTGGAGTCTCTTATTATTCACATTACAAACGTAATCTATGTAATGTAAGACAAGTGGCTTTTGGTTTTTTTATAAATGACTTGTCTGTTTTTAAGACTATTTACATTCCCACAGAATAACAAAAAAAATAATCAGTAGGCCCTTGCCAAATACTAATTTTAATTTCTGCTTGAAATGTACTAAGCACCCAGTGTGCACAAGTAAATTTAATACATTTTTATTTTTTATCTTCTTTATGAGGGAATTCTGATTTGGATTAAAAAAAGCCCTATAGCCATTAAGTGTCATCGTTCAGGATGAGACCCAGCCTGCCTGTGATTTAAGTGGATCTGAAATACAGAAGCTACTTCATTTAATTCCATTTTTAATGGTATTTCTGCAAGATGAGGAGATAAAGCTATACATATCTGAAGAGCAAATATGCTCCATCTGTTCAAGATTTCTAAGTCTGGTCCATCACCATTGTCTGGTGTCTTAAACTGATGCCGTAGGCTGACAACAGGGAGGATGACAGAAGATTTGGTGGATGTTTTGAACGTGCTAAGTGCATGCAGGATGTAAAGCACAGTGTTGTTGGATTGAATTAAAGTGACATCCTGCAGCTAAGCGTATATTTGTGTAGTGTGGAAACAGTGAAAGTTTGAGTTGTCTTTTCCATACATTTTTCTGTAACCCTGATACATTCATATGTGTTAATATATGCATATTTCCAGAGTTGTAATTTTCCAGTCTGGTTTCTCCACTATGTTTAAAGACACCTATTCTGCTCTTCTACCTTCCCCATTTCTAATTAGATTGCTTTGCTGCTCCTCTTCTGTCATGTGCAGCTTTGGCATAATTTTTAGCATTTATTTGTCCTTCACAGTTTTTCCAATTGTCTATAAACTCTTTTGTCTTGCCTGCAAATCCTTCATTTTCTCTCCAAGTTTATTGCTGAAACTTCCATATTTATGTGAAATACCACCTTCTTCCTGTCCCCCAACCTCCAAAACCACCTGTCTTTATTGAAAATGGTTTTATTGGTTCATTTTTGTTTTGGAAGAAAACTTTGTAGGAAGTTTTGAAGTCTCTTAAAATTTAGTAATTTGAGTTTTTTAAAGAGCTCTATGAATTATGGTTTTGCAATGATTATGTTCCATGTTACTGAAGATTTAGAATGGGATGACTGCAATGATAAAGAGCCGTCTCAGGGTACAGAAGACCTGTTTTCACTTGTGACTCTCAACCTGTGTGACCTTGTTGAAGTTGTTCAGTCCACCTTCTGTCTCCACTTATCTTCATCCGGAAAATGGGGCTACACATTTGCTTCTGGCACAGACTTGTAACAGTGCTACAATGGTGAAGACTCGGCACATCTCTTAGAAGAAATAAATTCAATTCTGTTATCTAGTTCTCTGTTTCTGCTTGCATTCTGCTACATACCATTTTTTGTTCTGATGTTTATAACTTGGAAGACTTGTTCCTTAGCATTCAGTATTTTCTGCTTTTAGTGCCTTTATCCAACATGTTCTTTGGAAGCTTTCTCCACAAACAGTAACGTGATGGTCAAAATCTCATGCTTGGACTTCAGAGCAGTGTACTTCTCTATTTCTTTAAACTGCTCTGCAAGTTCTTTAGCGCAAAGATACAGGGAGAACTCTGGCCCTTTGAAATGAACGGCTCATCTTCTGTTGACTTGAGTGGAATGAGAATATCATCATTGGTTCACAAGTGCCGGGTGAAATGCTGTGACAGTTGGATATATGTCTGTGAACAAACTTTGCTTATCGAGTGATTTTCCTGGGTTCTGGTAGGACAGTGTTCCTTTGCTAATTTGCCTGGTACTTTCTGTGTCTTATGTAGATAATAATGAGGCCTCAGGTACCTTAGAAGTAGCTGAGGTGAGCTGGAAAACAAGCTGTTTCTAGCACAGAGCTAAGCTTGTTACTAATGCTCAATAAAAAGAAGAGAATAGGATTTCCTTTAGGTTTCTGAGTTTTATTTACTCAGCATAGTCTCAGCATGTAGAATCTTATGGGCATGAACGAGATTAAGTAACGTGCGCTCTTGTTAGCATTGTTTCAGACTTGGCAATAAAGAAACTGTGCCCTTTCCAGCCTCTCAGTAGATAAATGCTTCATATTTATTAGAACAATTTGGCTTCCGACATGAACTGTAGGCCCATTAATCCTGTAATATAGTGAATAAGACTGGAAAAATACAGGATGTAAATATGTTCTTCATTATGCACTTTAATACCAACCAGATATATAGTGTGCATTCTAGAACATGGTAGTCGGATTGTACTAAACAACTAGCAAATTGTTGACAAGGCTCATCTGCTATTGGTTTATTTTGGGGTTAAGAGCAAAAAGCCTTAAGAAATTTCAACTGTTTGACATTATATGTTGATGCCTATCACATCTTGCTGGACACAGCTTAAATAGATAGGGCCAGTGGCTTTATTACCTTCAGCTCAGTATTTTACATTGAATCCAGAAACAAGGCAACTTAAAGAATATGTGAAGAGTTCCTCAGTAAGTCTTACGGAAGAAAAAAACTCCTCAATTATGAGAGTGGTTACATTTTTACATTGGGGTTAATAATAATAATAATAATAATTAAAAAAAAGAATTCTAGTCGGTGAAGTAGTAAATCCAAGCTCTTCTGTTTTACCATGATCTTTTAATTTGGGACTGGTTTTCCTTCCCAGATTTAATCTGAGCGTTACTTGGATCACTTAAGAAGTGGGAAAGAATAAATTCCTATTGATACCATAGCATGTGCTACAAGAATCTTAGAAGTGATGATCATAATGGTCTCAGTGGCCATACGTTCAGTAAATTAGTTGGTGTTAACTCACTGGGCAAAATGGACCTGCAAACGCTGGGCTGCAAACCGGAAAGTATGCTCTAGTGAACAGCCCGTGTATCTTATTTGTCGCTCATCTGTAGGGAGCATGCATGTGGAAAGGAAGCCTGAAAGCCTTTGAATACAGTTTTCATTTTCCCATGCAATGTTTTTTTCTTGGATTGTCAAGGTGCTAGACTTCTGCTTGAAATTTGTTAAGGGCAGAATATTGATCAAGAGCCTTCGTTACATGTGATGTTACAAAAGTTTTTGAAGTCCGTAATTCCAGAAATGGACCGACTGTGTACTGCAGAGTTTCGTATTGTTTATATTGAAAGCCATCATGTTTTTTTATAAAGGTTCCTTTTCTTCCCCATGGAGTTTGTCCTGAAGATATTTCAGTGCGTTGGCTTCCAAGTTAGACTGACTTTCAATACATTTGCGTAAGTGAAAGCACAGTCCTTGTATAAATGAAGGAGGACACATTCTTTTGGGACCACCTAATCAGTGCTTAATGAATTACTTACTTAATAATGCTGCAAAATTCTGGTATTGCATTAGTGTGCTGCCATATTACTTCCTTGCTCTTCTTACAAGCCCAGCACAGCAGCAATTTCAGATCTTCAATCATGGCATTTGTAAGAACAAGTCAAGTTGCACAGTACTGGAAACTGAGCAGTAAAAGATGCAGTGAAAGAGAACTTGTAGCCTTACTTTGTCCCTTTCCTAAGCCTCAGACCTTTCCTTTAGGACTGAGATCACTGTGCTTCCGCAGCACAGAGATGCTCATGTGGAAAAAAGCAAAGCAACCAGTGTATTTGGTGGAGAAAAACAAAGAAGTGTTTTCCATTGGTGGGGGAGGTTAGGCAGAGAAATAGGAAAAAAAAAAAAGCCTTTTTCATGAAAAGCAGACAACTTTCATAGAAAGTATCATTTAGTAAAAAGAAAAATAATTGCCAAACAAGAAGTCAGTGTAGGAGCTTACAAGCAGCCATAGAAAACAGTACCGAATTCATGGTGTGGGATTTTGGGGTGCAGTTTTTATTGGGTCTGACAAAGTGTGTTGTGATCTCTCTGGAATGAGACTTCATGGAAATATACTAACAGCCTGTGCACAGATTCAGAAAACATTCCTGTATTTGAAGTGGTTTAGCAAAATTCATTTATCCATTAAATCAAGGATTGTGTTTAGGCTGCAGGACCTGATGGCCCACATAATGTGCACCGGGCTCCTAGCAGTCATATGTAAACTGTCTAATCACTCTCAGCTGTGTTATAACAAATAATTGGAAACTTAATATCTACCAGCGGTCGTACCTGTATCTGTAACAGTAGTAGACATTCCCCTTACAGTTCCTTAAAAAAAGACGAGATCCTTCAGAAAAAGTTGTTTAGTTTTCTTTAAATTTTTTTTTACTGCTACTTTTAAAAGCTGTTGTTACAGCTTGGCTGCCTGTTGTCCGTGTTGCATTGTTTTCTTTAAACAAAAGCCAGTCCTTTTCTGGCAAGTACTTTGCTGTTTGAACAACTGTCGGTAGGGAGAGATGCATTTCTGTGTGGATACAGTGATGATTTTAACAGGTCACTGAGGCAGTGGAGGACGCTCCAGAAACATTCCTGGGTACGGAGGTCCCTGCTGTGAACTGTGCCTTGTGAATCCCAAGGTGCTGTACAGTGGGCAACTCTGTCTTCTCCACAGTGTTGGCCTTCATACTGGTTAGAAGACCAGGAAACCCTTTTGCAGTAGCATTTGATATTACTCCTTGCTCGCTTCGTATGCGTGGGATGCAAAAGCAATGAAAAAAACTGCACCCTATGTTCTGTAGAAAGATCGTTTCTCTTTTTGTAATGTTACCCGATCTATTGGATTTTTCCAGATATTGAACTGAGGAACCCAAATCTGCTCAAATGTATTACAAGACCTGGAAAAGTATCCTGAAGGAGGGTTGTGGTGGTAGGTAATACAGCTGTGCAGTCCTCTTGAAAACATAAAGGACATATTTATGTGAAAAATAGTGAATAGTTGAAGCACAGTTGTAATGAGGTCCCTTGAAAACTATCATTATGTACACTTTCATTTTAACTCAAATATGAAATGAGAAATCTTTTTTTTTTCCCCTCAATAGCCCTGTCTGAGCAGATGTAACAATTTTGGTGTTCTATAGTTAGCCCAGTAATTAGCTGATGATTTTTTCTGTGAAGAAGCCAACAAATCAAGAATATAAAGAGTACAGTGACTCATCTGAGAACATTTGCTGTGTCTTATATTTGATTGTTAATTCTTGGTTATATGATTGCTGTACGAAGGTTTTATAACTACAGAAGGGAGATAAAATGTAAGAGCTGGTTTTCAAAGGAAAGTCTCTTCTTGGGTTCACATGGAGATGATCTTTCTCTTTCCCATTTAGAATAAAGCCAGTAAGGCCAAAATAGGAAGGAAAAAGCTGCAGTCGTGTAAAGTTGCAGGTGATAGTATCTGCTTGATCAAGCATTTAACTGGGAACCTCACATTCACCTTCAGATTTGTTTGTAATATTTAACAGGTGCTGATAAGTATTAACTGCCGACATCTTCCAGGATGTGATCACCTCCTCTTGGTCTCCTCCTGAGCTGAACCAAGGCGGTGGTGGGGTCAGTGAGACACAGGTCTGCTCAACAAAGAACCTGGCACATCCTCATCTTTGGGGCCTTGTAACGCTTCACAGGCTGAAGGCTGGCATGTGAGGAGAAAAAAAGGTCTTAAATGGACGGTCCTTTCTTCCCTCCCATTTTCTTCAGTGTGTCTGCTTCTCATGGCCAGCATGTGTCTGAGACATTGTATTCATGGACTCTCAGATTCCCTTAGAACTCATGGCAAAAGCTTACGTTTTTTGGTACTAGATGTTAGTATGTTAAATTGGATGTGGTGGTCACATGGACTTGAAAATTTGAAGTCTTCAGTAAAAGAAGGGAGTTAGTTCCTTTACTGCCTTTCGTGTCTTTGAAAATCTTTCTTCTTAACTACCTGAGAAGTTTACTAAGCCTGGTGTTTTTTACATTTTAATTGCATTTCCCAGAGAGAGGGATGAGTAAAGATAAATGAGCGTTCCTGTGTTGCTTGCTTTTAGTTAGTCTCTGCTGTGAAGTTTTTGACTGACAATCCATATATGCATAAGTATGTGTGCAATTGCAATGTAGCTATATTTTTCTAAATATCTCTTAAGCTTTACTTCCCTGCTGTTTGTCATTTGGGTAGGACGCTTTGCAAGAAGATAGTCACTTGAACCTTGAGCGTGCACCCTGGTCCTTCCTTCTTGGGAACTTTTATCGTAGCCCTGATCTTGAAGTAAGGTATGCGCAAGGGATTTTGTAGGTTCATAATGAACTCCACTGAATTCAGGAACCATGTGCAAGACTGAGGCCAAACGGCTTTGATCAGGGACTCCAAAAGAGCATAAATAAAGAAAGGAAGGTGGGAAAAGATGATGATGGTGTAAGAGGGCAGAATGTGACACCAAGAGGAAGGAATAGTGAAGAAGGCCGTTTTTATTATGGAAGGGAGATCAGCTGAGTTGATTAGTTTAATGTGTGGGATTCTTTTTAAAAATACTTGTTTACAGTATGAAATGTAAATACCTTGCTTGTGAATATTGTGGTTGAGTATGGTTATGGATGTGTGACAGAGGATAACAATGTATACATTTAAAAAACCCCCCAAAAACAAAAAAAAAACCCCAAAAACCCCAAAACCATGCAAAATATCAGGAGGTTTACAGGAGAAGCACCTCTTCATTTCCTTTCACAGCAGCTAAATGGTGGGTGTCCCTGACTTAATTAGTGTCAAAGTTATTCAGCTCTCATCATATTAATCTTTTATTTGTTACAGTTAGCTGAAATATAGTTCTTGACATTGTTTCAGTTTTAGGTGCTGATGACAAAGTTTGTGCATCTTATAAATTGCATGCAGTGTGTAGAACTCTTATTAATTGGTGGTGGAAGTTACAATCCATATTTCAAATAAGTAGCATAATACAGCCATTCAGAATTACACCACAAAAAAGAGAGGGGTTTAATGGACTCCATATGTCTGCTTTTAGAACTGGTTGAGTAAAACTTTGTTATACCACATAATGGTAAACCATCAGTGCTATAATGTCTTTGGGGTCTTTTAAGAACCTTCTTTATAGACACTCTTCTGACAAAGATTAATTCATTAATCAATTCAAGCCAACAGTATTATGGTTTATATTGTAACAATAAGCAGGCATCAGTGTTGGTTGCATTGTCCCTTTAAATTCCTGAAAACTGAAATGTAATATCCCTGCTCTTGAGGAAGAACTAATTTTGAACAACAAGCAGCTTTTCCAGTATATCACTTGCGTTTTTAAAACAATTGTTTCAGTGGGTATCTTAGTTTATCTTCTTCCAGAACAGAGATTACAAAGAGCAGATGTATATAGGAAAATGTGGATATAGGATGCAGTCTTCCTGCATCAGTGATAACTTTTTTTGTACAGAAATGTTAATAACCATTTCTTAAAAGTTGTTTCATGGCTAAGCGTTTAAATAAAGCAGCTCTCAATCATTTTTAAGAAACTAGTCCTTAGGTACTAATGGGTAGCTGGCTTAGGGCCACATGATATAAGTAGTCTGATTGCCTTCTCCTC
>JAVKLA010000027.1:34275140-34287276 GCA_034782735.1 Sagittarius serpentarius | reverse complement strand
CCCCCCAGTGCTTACACTGGGGAGTATTTCGGAACCCGCTGACTCTGCCTGCGTGCTGCCTGGCCTAGCCATTCCTTTCGTAGTGAAAATCAGATCAGTGGAGTTGGTATCAACATTCCTGTGGGGGGAGCACGGTAAAGAGTCTGTTGCGATCCCTCCTGCGCTCGCACGCCCCTTCGGCAGAGGCTGGTGAGGAACGGAGGCGCCCACACCGTGTCAGAGGACCCGCTGCTTCCCCACTCAGGCCTAGCTGGGTCACCCAGACATCTGCAAAAGGAGGGACAGAAACTATCAGTGGACCCCGAGACGGGAATTCTGGATGTTTGCGTAAGTGTGCCCTAAAGAGGCGAGCAAGTTTTCGTAGAAAACAAAGGCTGTGGATCTATTAAAAGGGCACAGGCAGGAATCTAATCTTCTAGATTTTCATTGTACGTCTTAAAATGACTTGCGTGGTTCAGAAAAGTGTGTGTAAATGTGTGTTTCACTGTGTGAGAGCATATAGCGGAATTAACCCATACTGTTGAAGTTCTTACGAAGTTCTGTCTAGGTGTCACAAATCAAAATCTTACAAAACAGCACATAAAAATGGTCTTTTCCAACACTTTTTTTGGAAAGACTGATAAATTTCCACCTTTCTATTACTTTCATTCAGTCTTTTTCATACTGAATTATTAATTCCTTGAACTGCTTAAATTTGCTTAAAAAAGTAGCCTGACTTTGAAAGGAGCTGGTTTACCATCCCCTTTGAGGTCACCCCCTCAAAGGGATATTCAGAGCAGTTAGTTCTGTTCAAAGCAACAGACCCACGTTCAGGTGCATTGTCCACTTCCGTAGTCCACATGGATTTTCACACTTCACCTCTGATATTTCTATAAAGCAAGGGAGATAAAGCCGAAAATTAAAAGTTCTCTGTGGTCTGTGAAGTAGTTCATGCATTTCAATGCTGTTGTACAGGCTGGCTGCAAACTTCAGATGCTGCTTCTTCTATTTTTCCTCTTCGGATTTTTTTTTTCCTTAAGAAGAAAAGAAAGAAATCCCATTGTTTGCTCTTTTATTTATCACAGGAATCCAAGACCTGGGTATTTGGGATCCCATTCTCCCACATCTTAGGTGTTGGCAACACCACCTTTTGAGGGCTCTGCTCTTTAGCATCAGTCTTTTTTTAAATGGCACCTGGGACTAATTAATCTACCGGGGCTCGTCCACCCATGCATTTCACCAGAAAACCAGAGTGCTGCTGGACGAAAGGGAATGATACAGCTGTCAGAGAAGGAAAGGAGAGCTCTCATCTCATGGCAGCTTATTCTTATGTCCTCATTTCTGTTTTCTTAAAAGGCTGATAATCAATTAATTAATTAATTTAGCTGCTTGTCAGCCCACATTTGATAAAGAGGTAGTTACTGTAGAAACAAACATCCGTTCGTTATTTCAGATGTTGGGATTTAATACATGCTCGCAGTTACCTTCTGCACATATGTAATACATTCTAGCTTTTTATAAGGCTGTTGGTTACAAATAGCTTTGAAATAACTACCATGCCTTCCAGCTGTAAAATCCCATAATAATTATTCATTATATCACCATCATTTTTATTATGCTAAAAGAGATTCCTCCACAACCCCTCCCACAGCAGAATAATGTTGTAGAAGGGATTTCATTTGCCCACATTAATTCAGGATTGTTCAACACTGCAATACAGCTATATCATCTTTGTTTAAGGGGAAACTGAATGCAGTGAGACAGCTGCTCCATGAAACTTCAGTAATTGGATTCATGTTTAAATAACGTGTGGGCAAAAAACCCCTTCAGCTTCCTAGCTTAATTCTTTTTATTATCTGCATGTAATCTGAGTAGGTTCTAACTAGAAGTTCTCTAAGAATTAGGCTAGCCGGCTTTATAGCTATAATTTAGGCATAGTTATACATACCTCTGACAATTCCCACTTCCTGTTACATATTCAGAACATAAAAGACGAGGATGTTGAGATGGTAATTTGTTTCTGAAAAAGAATTCTGTTTCTTTTTCTTTTAACCCCTATTTCCTCAAATTTTAAAAATATTTCTGGAGCTTAGGGCCATTTATTTGTGTGTAGTGTGTGTTTGTTTTTTTTTTTTTTCTTTTTTTACATTTAAAACTACCAGAATAAAGTCTGATTTTTAACTTAATTTCATTGTGGTGTATGCTGTTATAACATCCAACTGCTTCAACATATTTTAGGCTTTAAAGTGCACTCATTTAAACTGCTTTGGTTCCAGAGCATCTGATTTAGATACTTGTGCATTCACTTCTTAAATAAAGTGAAAGCATATTGTGTCATACAAGATTTTTTTTCTTCATTATCTGATCCTTATGCATTTGAACTTGGGCTTCTGTGACAAAGACACAGTTGTTTGTCTGCTGATTGAATTTAACAAGAAGCTGGTGTTCTCCAAGTACGAGTGCCTCATTTCCTATCGCATAACAGTACATTAATGCTAAATGCACATATGTACAAAAAAGCATTAAACCCCAGAAAATCCCCTTAAATCTCAAAGCTGGAAGTTCAACCACTGAAAGGTAATTGTACTGAAATTTCAGCCAAAAGTAATTTTCTTCTGTAGTTAAGGAGTTTTAAATGTAATAAATAAACTGTGATAAAAGGGATCTTTAGAGGCAGCCTCGAGGAGCTGGTATGGATTCATGCGCATTGAGTGATCATTTCCAGCCAAATGTACAGCAAAAAGATATATTCAAACCTCTTGTGAAGTAATAGGCAAAAATAACCCTCATTTTACTGCAGCTTCTCAATTCTTTGTTAGATATTTATGTAAATTATATATTTTTGGAGCTGCTGCCTAGTAAACAGATACTGCTGGCAAGCATCTGTCTGCCTACACCAGGAGTGTAGCTCCCTTGCATTACAGTGGTTGTTACAGCAAACAGTACAAGAATGTCATAGATTAGAGAGGGACCCATTTCACTTAGTTTTAGCCATCTGAGGGTTAGATTCAGTCTGACCTACTCACTTGTCAGGGAAATGAAATTGGCATCTGGGCAGGGATGCTCAACCCACTTAGCTTTTAGATTCTTCTGTAGTCAATGGAAGAGGATGAGCACCTCAAGAGGGCAATTTATCTTATCCCAAGGGGCTAACCTAAGAGTGAATCCTTAAGGTTTTTAGCTGGTGAAGCTAGGTGAGGTGAATTCCATCCCCAGCGTGCTAAATATTGTAGCTTGTGACTAGGGCGTACTTGTTTATGACTTGAGAGTGATCCAGGATGTCTGTGGTGGAAATTAAATCATGTTTGTTACGAACTTTAGTAAAGCAGAGCATTTGTTTTAACGTAGTTGAGCAAAACAACATTTTGAGTGGTGAATTTGTGAAAAGAAATACCTTTGGCAAGACTCAGAATCCCTCCAGGTGGGGCTTTGGTCTGGGAAGCTCTGGGAGAGTCTGAAGACCGAAATTTCAGTGAATTTTTTTGAAACATCATTCCATTATGGAACGACAGCAGAAGGGATTATGGTGGAAGAACGCTTTTAAGATGGAACTTAAAAGGATTGTGACAAGTATTTTACACTGTACAACCTGCACAGGTCTTTTCCTGTTCTTTATTCCTGTATTTCAAAGTCAAAACCTTGACTTCAGAAAACTAGATTGGAGTCAATACATCCTGTAAATCTTCATGTGCACAAGGCTAACACAGTTCCTGTGGATAACTCTGTTGTCACAACTGTCAGTGAGTTGATGGAAATACTTAGCAAATAAAGAAATCTGCTTGTCTCCAATTCTGTTAAAGCAGCTTAGAAGTCGGCTTTTTCAGCAGTAGTCTTCGTGGAGAGTCTTGCCATGGTAGGCTGAATTTCAGGATTGCCTAGAAAGCATGTTAGGATGTTTTGCCAAGCTCCTAATCTTGATATGTTCACTTGCACAGCAATATTAACCTCTCCATAGTATTCTATATACATAAATAGGGTATTGTTTTCCTCTGGTTCCTCTCTGGCTTTTCATAGTTACCATCCTGGGCTTTTTCCGGTGGGGGGAGCGGAGCAGTGGTTTGGCTCTTTACTTGTTTTGCTTTTTGGCACTGGTGCTTGACTGGCTTCTGCCTTCTGTTTAATTCCTAAATACTTTTTTCTTTGCATTGTAGTACTGATCTTTATCTAATACTTATATTTGTGGTGATATGTTTGTTTTAGAGTTTCCACAGTGTGCTATAACTTCTTCTTTGTATTGTTGCGTATGTTCACTTACTGGCATGGACAGCAAAGAGGAAAAAGGAAAACAAAAAATAAAACCATATGTATTTTTTTTCCATCACTTGTAGTCAACACAAAATACACTGTGGAAAACACAGTTGTTTCAACAGACTCTCAAAGCTGAGACCTGAGTAAAGTTTATAGTTTCAACAGGACTCAAGGGAACATGCATTTTCTGCCAACTCAAGAAGGACTTAAAAATGTGTTGAAATCTTATATGTATTGTATTTGTTTTGTCTGTGTTGGCAAGTGCTTCTGTGTGGCCCCTGCTTTTCTTGATGTTCTCTACAGCTGACCTTGGAGGTGGGTTTTATGTCTCCGGTGTCGATCAAAGGGAATTTGTAAAGCACTTTTTAAAAGTGCTTTAGGAGTTGGTCTGACTCATGTTTCATGGGTTTGAAGGATTTATTGAAAATATATTCAGCAAATTAATTTTTTTTCTATGACGAATTTGAATTCACTTTCTTAAGTGTTTATTTTTTTCCCTCCCTGCTACAAAAAATAAGGTTTTCCTAAGGTATTTATGTCTCATTTAAATAGAAAATGGAGAATTCCCATTTTATTCTCTTGATTCCTTACAGCCGAATGTGTAATTTTTCTCATGGTGAAATTTACTGGCCACATGCAGGTGAAAATACTTCACTTGTATGAACCTGTACATTAAGGTAGGATTTTTAGAGTGGTACGTATGGTCTTGCAACTTCTAACACCTCATTAGATTAATTATTTAATTTGTGCTTGTCCTTGTTTTTTGTTGGGTTTTTTTTGCTGTAAGTCTGTTTATTCCAGTTCCACAAACACTTACTATTACTGTTAGACCCGACTCAGTGCAGCTAGGGAAGGCTTAGGGTATTTTGCTGTGCCGCTTCAGCTGGCAAGGAGAGAACGGGTACTTGCTAGTTGATGTCAAGTGAAAGAATAGTACTTGATCTCTGGGACATGGCTTGATTGATTGATTTACTGTCCCAAGCATGCTTGTTTGGTACCATATATTGTCTAGACTCCCCGATCATTTCACTTTGAAAGTTACTTTCCATACTCATGTTTCCAAACATAATCAGTTACATCTGTGCAAACTTGAATTTACATAGCTAGTCAAACGAGGCTGATTTCAAGACCGATGGAAGTGAAGAGTATCATATACTTTCCATTTTGACTATGGAGCAACTGGTTTCATACAATTGCTTAGCGAGGTGGGTTCAGCTGGTAATGGATTCCTATCACTACAAGGGGAGCTGAGCAGAATTCAGGCTCATCTCTCCACGATGTCATCTTCAGGAAGGTTCTGTTCTCAGTCTGTGAAAACGCTCTGCACAATAAGTCTGTAAAGATGGGAGATCTCACAAGAACATACTTGAAACTGCACCACATTTGTAAGCAGATGTTATTTTGTGGTTTATAAAGATAAGACCACTTATTTTTTACCTCCAGCTGTATGCCAGAATCTTACATTTGCACATTTTCTGGATACGGTCAGAAGTTGATGTGTCAGTTTAGCAAAAACTGGGCTGTTCTCTCCTGTCTTTGTGCCTAGTGTTGCCAAAGAGACTTAGACACATTTGGATGAGCTTTTTCACTTTTGGATGCATTTTTGTTTGTTTTGACATGTGATATTTTGAGATCGCATGTGTCTGCAAGAGCAGCAGCCAGAAGATGAGACTAATCCTTGGTTTAAACAGTTCAAAGACTAAACTGATCTAGTAACTGCTTTTAGAATCTCCAAACGGCTTTGTTACTAAAATTATATATTTAACTCTCTCCCTATTTTAATAAATGCATTTTTATTTAATCATCGTCTCTGTTTGAGAGAGGGGAAATTTGAGAAAGAGTGATTTGAGGGATTGCATTAGGAGCTGATGTCAGTCTGGGCTGATGTCTGGCTTTTTTCTTTTTTTGGTCTTTAGTCATACTGAGTCATGGTCTCCTTTCATAGAAGAGCACTTCTCTGCTAGCAAATGGTGGAGCTGTTCAGCTACAGAGATTGAGTGTGTGTGTGTGTATAGCTTTCCTTTCTGGGCATTGTTTTCTGAAATGTATATTAATTCCTGTTTCTAAGGCCAGGTACTTTTCCTCACACTCTCCTGTATTGCAGTGCCGAAATGTTCCTGCAGGTGGCGAATGATTAAAAAAGGCAAATGGACCAGATGATCACTCCTCTTCATGAAAGGTGACCTTTTCAGAGGTTTTCAGAATATCTAACTTAATTTTTCCTGTTCTAAATCCCACTTCAGCATATCCGGGTAATTTCTGTTGGCTGGACAGTGTATGCAGAAAAGGGCATTTGGAGGGAGGTTTCCTGAGCCCCGTGAACCTTTAAGGAAAAGCTGATGAATGGGCAGAGAGGTTACAGCTGCCCAGCAGGACTCCAGTAACTCTTTCTGTGCCTAGAAGAGCCTAGTACCTCCCTGCCTTTCCAGCTGAGTGCCACCATGGGAATCCTCTCCACAGGAATGAAAAACCTCCAAGATTTCTCCAAGCCCAGCTAAGTGTGATCTATCCCTTCGCGTACATCAAACTGACAATTCCTACTGTTCAGCAAGAGGAAAGGCTTGGGATTAGCACGTTCGCAGTTAATAGTTTCAGCCTTTCTGATCTGGTTGCAAAAAAGCTTTTGTTTGGTCTTCTGTTTCGAAGACTTTGCAGGTAACGTACCACAGGAGATCTGATGGTTAAGTTTTTATTTAGCCAGTCTTAAAACACCGGGCATGTGAACTAGGTGTCAGGTTTGGGTTTCTTCTCGGGAGGCAGCAGCAGCAGAAGCTCAGGGCAACCTTGAGCTGTGTTGGAGGCTGACCTCTTCCGCTCCTGTCTCCTTTCCCCCTCTGATAAACAGCAGCTTGCGGTTCTGCTGCCTCTTCTTTCTTCCACATTTGAAGAAAACGGCCGTGCTCAGGTTTCTGCAAGGCTGTGACGGTGCAGGGTGGCAGATGCTCCCAGCCCAGCTGTGCGAGAGGCAGCTGGCTGGGCTGTGCTGGCTGGTTTGCCTCTTCCAGGGAAAAGGCACTGGGCCAGATTCAGCTTGTTAACTTCCAGCTGGATCTTACTAGCTAGTCTGTCCCAGCAGCATGCAGAACTGGCAGCTGACATCTAGGAGGCAAGCATGGAACTGCACGCTGTTAGAGGACAGAAGAAATTTGAAGCATCTCTTAAAGTATTGACAGGACTTTGACAGTATGCAGAATTCATCCAATAATCAGTTGTCAATTCTGCATCTGCAACTGGGATAGGAAGGACTTGAAATCAGCCAGCACTGTGAAACAGAGTATTAATAAACTTCTTTGCTGGCTTTACCTTGGTATTTATTTTCTCTTCCCTTTCCCACGAGAGCTTTGTTCTACACCCATTCCTCTGCACACCACCTTCTCCAAGAACCTTTCCTTGAAGCCTGAGGAAGTGGTTTAACATTGGATACAGACGCACGCACACAGACACACACAAGTGTAACATCCCAGCGTTAGAAAAGGAGTGTGACTTCCTGTACACAGCGGGATTGATGGGGGTGGGAATGGCACGGTTGCTAAAATGCAAACAGCAGAAAGGCAATCCCCAAAGTATATAAAATTCTTATAATTTAAATGATTAAATCAGCTGAATGCTGGTAAATGCTCCACTGGTTCAGCACAGAGTCTAAACGCATAACCTGCAGCCTTTCTGACAACCGAACTTGGACTGTGGAGGCAAGCAGAAAGAACGGGGGGTATGGTAGGAATGGTTTTAAGCATCTTACTACTCGAAACTCATTGCCATTTTACAGTCAACTAGAAATGAAGTTGGGGAACCTAGCTGCAGCATACGGAATTTCTTTGTTGAAATGTAACCTAGGCTTCCTTGTTACTGTATCTCTGCTTCTTGTTAATACGCATCTTGTACAGTAGAGAACTGAAGTAAAGAGCTCAAGTCAAATGCATCCTGGCCTGGAGTAAGGTTGCTTGTGATACTTTTTCTTCTGATAAAAGAGGTGGAATAGTATGAAAATGGTGTGAATGTGGTGGACTACTTTTCCTTTTTGAACATTTTCTTGTCTATACTTCCCTGTATATATAATATACGTATTCTCCCCCTGTAAAACTGTGTTGCATGCTAATCTCCTTGCAAACTTGTCGAAATTCCTCCTGTATGACCTTGATGTTCCTACGTGCCCTCAGACCAGCCTAGCTTGTGGCCCTCTGGGGTAAAAAGTCAATGTGACCTGCTTCTCTGCTACAGAACACATTTAATTAGGTACTTGGGCATGTAAATACTTGAGCATCTTGGTTCCTAACCGAGGTGTTCCTAATTCTCTCTGCACCTAATTAGAGAATGTAGGCCTTTCCACAGGGGTCCGTGCCCTGCTAGGTGGTTGTACGGGGTCTGCAGGAGGACCTAGTAAGACAGCGTTTGGCTGGAACTTTCCTTTATGAGGAAAGAAAATGTATAAGCTGATGGTGGTAGAACAAAGAGTGTTCTGATGGACCAGTTGAAGGCCTGCGAGTTCTTTGTCCCTGCAGCAAACTCCACTGGTGCCTGTGGCATCAGTAGGAACAAAGCTATGAGAAAGACCACATTCATGTTTAAATGAATGAAGGGGAAAGGGAGATACTAGCTTGATCACAATCAGCTGGATGAACCCAGAAAAACACTGTAGCCTACTCATTACCATCCAAGGCACTTCTTGCTTCTCCACCAGCTATTTATGGGGGAAAAAATCCATTCTTGCAAAGAAGTGGCGTCAGAACTACCATCTCTTTTGGGCCTCGTGGTGGTGCAGATTTCCAAGAGCACAACTTGGACTGGAAGAGTTATGACAAGCCTTTCTTTCTCTCCTAATCACCGCATTCTCCAAAAAGACTGCCCTAGTAAACACGTGTTGTTCTGTATTCCTTTTCTCTTGTGTTTTTGAATATGATAAACTAAGTTTTACCCTTAGATAACCTTGTGTGCCTACAAAATTTTATTTAGATGTCCATGTTCCTAAAATTAGTACATGAATGAAGCATTCCAAGCAGCAAACCGCAGCTTCCTGAGGTAGCGGTGGCTGTAGCGCAGTTTCTAGTTCAAAGATTTTGTTTTATAAGTGATATAACATTGCAGAGTCTATGTCCAGTTTTACAGCATTGCTTTGCTGTGCGCTGTTTGTTCGTGTTCCTTTAATGATACTTGGATGCAAAGCATGTGTCATTTGATGGCTAATATAACAGAAGCTTGCTAAGGCGTATGTTTTGTGGTATGTGTGCCCACTCCACTACTTAACAAGGCTGTTTAACCTATATGTTGTTTCTAGCCTGCAATGATCAAACTACTGCCCACGTGTTTTAGTCATGTATTTTATCACTTACATACTGAAAGTGCATGCACTCTTGTAGAATATATTTAAGACTGAAAGTTTTGTTTTAGAACTCTGACTCTTGATACAAATTGTTTTCCTGGTGTCTAAAGCTGTGCTGCTCAAACAAACCCTTTGGTAAAAAGGGATCTGGCTGGGATTTGGTTGCCAAATGTGTTTAGAAAAGGCATCGTAAATGATAAATAATGATTTCAAGTTCATTTGTCTGGGACAAATCCAAGCACGATACATGTTATGTTCCAAAATTAATTCAGCAAAATAGGGTGGGGGAAATAAATGGGGGAGAGTGAAATGCTAATTTGGCAATACCGAAGTACTTAATTTTCTTGACAAAGTTCTTAATATTTTAAAACATTTCCATCTTTTGGACAGAAACCATACACTCTCTAATTACCGGCAATAAAACTAAGGATTTAAGAGCTATGAATGTTACAGTTGGAGGAAACTTATAATTAAGGCTGGCAAGGCTGTGTTTCCTTAAGGAAACAGAGTTCAGACAGCTTTTAAAAGGAGATGGTAATTATTTTTCCCATTGAACTTCTATGTATTGATAAATGCATGTTCTCTAGTCTTCAACCAGTAAGTTAAGCAGTAAAGTATATCTTAAGTAACTTCTTAATTTGTGTTTCCCACTGTGCTGTTTCAGCTCTAAGACGATTTATCTAGTAATAGTTATAATTTCTTCTGATTGTAAATCGGGATTCTTCAATTCTGTATCTTCTGTCTTTTGCTGAGAAAGAGAGGTGTAGAACAAAGTAAAAGTTCGTGGATATGGCTAAAAAGTAAGCTGATTCCAAAATAGCGCACTGTGTAGGTATTTGCATGCAGTCTCTTGTAGCCTGTCTGCTTCCAGTGAGCCAGGGAGACTCTGTTACTACTGAATATAGTAGCAGGAAGATTGTTAGTCGTAAAATAAATGTGGGTGCTCATAAGTATTGCCAGTCAGCAGGTCATTACGTGCAACCAAGTCTAGACCATCTTGGAATCAGTGCAGAAACCACTGGCGTAAAAATCCCTCTTAGTCTGGTGGGCTTCCCTGGGGCACTGTTTTGTAGCCGGGACAATGCTGTGGGGGCGGAAGCTGGGAGGGGTCTTTGCTGCAGCTCCTGAGTTGTGGGGCTTTCGCTTTACTGCGGTGTTCCAGTGCTGGCAGGTCGTTGGCTGCCCCAGTAGCTTCCCAGGCACTGTGGGGAGAGCAGACCGGTTTGTCTTGGTGCTGGTCACTGGGGGCTTCCCTTTAGCCCACTAAATACTATGGAAGGGCGTGAGTACGTGGGAAGCCCTGGGACTGCCAGTTCCCAAGCGCCTGTGTTCCTGCTCCTGGTGCAATGAAATACTCTTGTCAGGTGGGCAGCACCAAAATTTGGCTCATCTTTGAAATACTTATTCCTACTTTATTTTGCACTGGAATGAAGACTGATTTTGAAACAGGAAGATCTTCTGTGAAGTGGGATTGTATTTTCTGTACATCCCTGCAAATGAGAAGGACTGTTTTTGTACCACGGGGTTTTGAATTATTAGGTAGATACAGATAAAGAGTTATGTCATTAGGGAACGGAATACTTTAAAAACCTGTATTTAGAAAGTCATCACACAACTAGTAGTGTGGAAGTATAGCATGATATATAAAATTCCCTTCTACTTTATATAATTTTTCTGATAAACTCCCTTTTTCACAATTGTTACCAAATTGGCAGATTAGTTGTTTGAAGAGGCAATCATTTGTGGTGATTTTATTTCACTTTTGATGAGGCAGAGTCGCATATAGCCAGATCATTTTGAGTGAATTTGTGTAACCAGATCATTTTGCATGTGCATGAGTTTGTCTTTGAGTCATCTTCATCACAAACTGGTTGTCCCCTGTTAGAACCGTCTGCAGATAAATTGGTTGCCTCAGTGCTGTGAAGAGGACATGTGGTCAACTGCTCAGTGTCCAGATGGAGATCAGTGACAAGTGGTGTCCCCCAGGGGTCCATACTGGGACCAGTACTGTTTAATATCTTCGTATGACATAGACAGAGGGGATTGAGTGCCCTCTCAGCAAGTTTGCAGATGACACCAAGCTGAGTGGTGCCGTTGACACACCTGAGGGACAGGATGACATCCAGAGGGACCTGGACAAGCTCGAGAAGTGGGCCCGTATGAACCTCATGAGGTTGAACAAGGCCAAGTGCAAGGTCCTGCACTTGGGCCAGGCAATGCCTGGTATCAATACAGGCTGGGGGATGAAGGAACTGAGAGCAGCCCTGTGGAGAAAGACTCGGGGGTACTGGTAGATGAAAAACTGGACATGAGCTGGCAATGTGCATTCGCAGCCCAGAAGGCCAACCGTATCCTGGGCTGCATCGAAAGAAGCGTGGCCAGCAGGTCGAGGGAGGTGATTCTCCCCCTCTGCTCCGTTCCGGTGAGACCCCACCTGTAGTGCTGCCTTCAGCTCTGGGGACCCCAGCATAAGAAAGACATGGGCCTGCTCCAGCGGGTCCAGAGCAGGGCCACCAAGATGATCAGAGGGCTGGAACACCTCTCCTATGAAGACAGACTGAAAGAGTTGGGGTTGTTCAGCCTGGAGAAGAG
>JAVKLA010000027.1:34230486-34274926 GCA_034782735.1 Sagittarius serpentarius | reverse complement strand
CCCCATCCCTGGAAACATTCAAGGCCAGGCTGGACGGGGCTCTGAGCAACCTGATCTAGTTGAAGGGGTCCCTGCTCGCCGCAGGGGGTTGGACTAGATGGCCTTTGATGGTCCCTTCCAGTGCAAACAATTCGATGATTCTATGAATGTGTTCATGCATCCTTCTGTCTGTTTCTCTGGATATGAATTAAGTAATTTTTAAAAGCTAAATTAAAATGAGCGTGTCTTACAGTACTTGCAACAAAACAGAGCTAAGCATAGCACAATGTTTTTGTGCAGGTATGTAGCACAATTATGTTTTTGTCTCCGTCTTTGGAGACGAAGAAGGCAGCTGTTCAACAAGGACCATAGTGGAGAGTGAGGGAAATCTGTGCATTTTTGGCACCTGGGATTCTTTTTCAGTTTCTAATTTTTACATTGAACCAAACCTAAAAAGGCACACAAAATGTTAACACACAAAGTGTTAAAAATTACTTTCCAGGGCACAGGTTGTGTTTTAAACCAGACTCGTGTCGTATGGTTCCTGCTAATATTTCTGGAGTTAGAAATCTGTCAGTGTTTCCGTTTGGAGAGAGGGACCTGTAACTGTCTATAAAAATATGTTCCCAGCCAAAGCATGCCATGTGAGGTTGTTGCTGAAAAGCAATTAAAAGCTGGCAGCTTTGAAACTAGAGGCACATCAACAAGACTGGGAAACCTGCTGCTTTCTGACTGTGCTGCACCCCCTAGAAGTCAGGAATGTATGACGATAGGTGTGTGGTGGCTGTTTGGGGTCTGCTTTTATGGGTCATTCTGCGCAGAATCAGGTCTGGATGGATGACTTTGGTTTGTGTAGATGTCTTTAGTGTAAGGTTTTGTTGTGCTCTGGATGTCATTTCACAAATTATGCTCTCAATGGATATTTTAACACCTTCTATTATCCATTTCCTAAATCTCTTGTGCAATTGGTCCTTTTCCTCTGGTTCACCACAACTTTAAGTAGCTCCAGCACACTCTTCCAATTTACGACGTCTCCCTGACTCGCCAGCTGGACTGCACACATAGCCTTGGTGCTCCAGGAAGGAAGACTTGGCATCAAGCGAGTCTGGGGTTAATGAAAGCCTGGAGTGGGAAGTTATAAAAATCAGATGGTTATAGCAATTGTAAGGGGCTATACACCGAGTTTAATAGCTCCATGGGGAATGGTGATATACGAGGAGTGTAGGAGGAGACAATGGGCATAGGAAGGTGCCATTACATATCTCTCTCTTTTTCCCTCTTCCCCCCCCCCCCCGCCTTTCATTCCCTCTTTGCAGGATATTTTATATCTTTTTGCCAGAATCCTAGTCTGACACAACTGCGCTGCATCAGCAGACAATCTCTACAGAAAGCTTGCAGAGAGGGGAAGCTGTTTCCCAGATCTAGTCTTCTCCTCTGGCTGCAATGAAATATGTAAGTCTGATAATCACACGTGATTCTCTCTCCTGCATTTTCCATGATGATTTTAAATCATCTACTTTATCTTTCATCTTGATCAGATACTTATCTGTTTCATTTTGTGTTCAGGCAGATGTAAGACAAGTGGGGCTTTTTTGTTGGTTTTTTTTTGTTGTTTTAAGGAAAACAGCCACAAAGTTAACATAACCTTGTATTTTGCTGTGCCCCAAGTTCAGGGTCAGAGTTACATGGGCTCCTGCTGAGGTGGAAAGAGGGAGTAGCTGGAAGCAGGCCTACTCTAAAGGGTTGACTGTAATCACAAACTTACCATCACTGGCTGCCTGTGATGACCAGCAAGGAGGCAGTTGTGGTAAGCCAGGAGTTTACAGCTCCGTGTGGAGGCACTGGCAGTCTCTGTATGTACAGGGCTGTGGTACTCACATCCTTCTCCCTTCATGGAGGTGATGCCAGGTCCTTGATCTTAGTGAGCTGGACCATTGTGTCTCATCCCATGACCCCGAATGTAAGGAGACATGATGTTACTTACTAGACATAGGAGGACACTAAAATTCAGAGCTGCCTCGTGTTTAGGATCATGCTATATCTGGATGGTTGTAATACTAGCTGCTGAAAATGAGTGTTTAGGCAACAGTTAACAGGACTACATTGAGACACGGTGATTATATTTTGAATTAAATAGATCTTGAAAATAGAAAATTTTTTTCACGAGAAATTCTTTTCTCTGGGACCATCTTGCATGCGTTCTCTATCATTCTTGCTTCATAGAGTTAAAAGGTGCTTGTTTGTCTTGTTGGCTTTGCAAAGCCAGCATTATGACAAAAATTGCTTTAGATTCCAGCTTGCATATTTAAAGAATAATGAAATAAAATTGCACTGGCAACCTAAATTATGCCTTTATTTACATCTCCTTTTAATTAGGAAGGCCATGTTTTTTAAGTGGTTTAATAGAAAGCATAGTGAGTACAAAAACTTTGAGGGAGATACAAGTACCTTCTATGACATGATTTAATTAGTTATTTTCTAGGGCTGGTTTTGGCAGGGAATATGTACGCGTGCGTATGTGTGTGCATGTACACATTTACATGTGTGCAGCTCATAACTTGAGCAAACTTTGTTCTCAAAGTCCTTGAGGCATAAGTGTGGAACACCACAGTGTTGGTTTTGCAGTCATGTTTTGGAGAGGAGCTGTACTCTGAAGAATATTCTAACTGCATCATTTATTCCATTTTTTTAAAAACGTAATTCAGGTTAGGATAGCCTGTTTTCTGTATGCTTCACAATGTCAGAAAAAAATAAAAACAAACAAACAAAACCCCAACATGATAGAGATTATGTGAGTAACTTGAGGTTTCAGTTTATGTAGTTGTGTTTAAATATAAATTTAAATATCAATATGTTTAATGATTATTTTTTTCAGAGGCAAAAGTGAGGCCCATAACTTCCTAAAAATTTGTCTCTGGTGGTAGAGATGAAAATGTGCTTATGAATCTCAGCTGCAGCTTTATGTATCACAAATACCTCCTAAAATCTTAAGGAATTACAGACTCAAGTAAACCTGAGATACAAAGTGAGAGATGCATTTAAATATTTTGCTTTCTTCATGTGAAATAACTGCATGAAGAAAACAGATGTATTAGGGGATCATCTGAGTGCACCCTCCTTCTCAGTGCATGAGCTTGCATTAGTATATGCAACGAAGTATACTTGTTCTCAGTCATTTTCACTTCTCATTTTAGAGCCCAGACCTGTCCACACCAACGCTTCTTTTTACAGATTGTTATGTGAATAAGGTGGTTTTTAATTTATTTTTTTTTTAGGTCCTACTGTGTGACTGTGGACATATATATGAGAGCATATTTAGTACTGCTAATTTTCAGGTGGCTCTTGTTAAATGACAGTATGGCTAGGATTTTCTTTACTCAGATGATACTTTTGGGGCTCTCCATGGGCTTTCCTAATAGTCTAATTCTTAAAGAGCTTTTGCCTGTCTTTACAGAAAACTAGTATCATCTGCTTCCAGTGGGAAGACATGTTTTCTTCCAGTTAATTACTTTGAGTCAAAAAACTAGTAATGGGAGCTGTAATCATGGTATGAAATGGCAGGCTGAGTTACAGACCATAGCTGCACCAAGGCTGTACTACACAGTCCTTCCTTTCTGGAAGCTATCAACATATATTTACCACTCACAAAACCATACCGGGAGACTTATAACTGGAGCGGTCCTGGCTCCTACTGACTTATTTGAAATTACTGGAGTCTGTTAATGTACAGCAATGTTAAAAATAAAAACCTATTTGACTATCAGACCTGCCTGCAAAAGGCGTGCCGAGGCCGTGGACCCCCTGCAGCAGGCGGCTGAGCTGCAGGAGGTGATGAGGAGGCTGCGTAGCATCAGGGAGGCTGAGAAGGAGTGAGACAGATAGCTGGTTCCACACGCAGCTGCGGTGGACCCACGGCCAAACAGCCGAAAACTCCCCCACCAGCACACATGGAAGGAAGGTGTGGGGGGCAATAATGCGCAAGAGTGGAAGCTTGCAATGGCAAGGACCAGCAGGAGGATGAGACTTCCCCCAAATCCAGAGGTGCCCTTATAGAACCGCTTCACCACTCTGCAGACTGAAGGGGAAAGACCCATCACACCAGAAGAGAGTTGGGGTTGTTCAGCCTGGAGAAGAGAAGGCTCCGGGGAGACCTTATGGCAGCTTTCCAGTACCTAAAGGGCGCCTACAAGAAAACCAGAGAGGGAATTTTTACAAGGGCATGTAGCGATAGGACAAGGCGTAATGGCTTTAAACTGAAAGAGGGCAGATTGAGATTAGATGTAAGGAAGAAATTCTTCATTGCGAGGGCGGTGAGGCACTGGAACAGGCTGCCCAGAGAGGGTGTGGATGCCCCATCCCTGGAAGTGTTCAAGGCCAGGCTGGATGGGGCTTTGAGCAACCTGCTCTAGTGGAAGGTGTCCCTGCCCATGGCAGGGGGGTTGGAACTAGATGGTCTTAAAAGGTCCTTTCCAACCCAAACTATTCTATGATGATTCTAACATGATTTAGCTGCCAGGTTTCAAGTGCCTCATTTGAAAATACTGATCTGCATTTTTTCAGTACCTGTTTTTTCAGTGGCTTACTCAGTTTTTACCTCTGGTGGTCTCTAGGATGAAATGTTTTGAGAGCTGAGGGGAGAACTTCAGACAAATCATTTTTCTTCTATGAAATACTCCAGAAATGAAGTCTTTCAATTTTTAAATGCAATTGATGTCTTTTTTTTTTCCTCTCTTTTTTATTGAAGTGGGATGTAGGCCCATGTAACTTTTTCCTTCAAAGCATTGACACTCCTTTTATTCTGAGACAGTGAAGTGCTAGTATCTCAATTTTAAGAATGAGGAACTCAAAGTAAGAAAAGCTAAGTTATTTGTCTTAAGCCATGAGAACAACTGTGGCTGAATTATTCGTTGACCTTAGGTGTATCTTAGGATAAGCTGAGGGCTCCCTTGAGCAGTTCATTCCTCTTCTCAGAGGTACAGCCTTTAAAATAAAAGGGAATAAAAAAGAAAGTGATTCATTTAGCATATCATCATTTAAGATAGGAAGGACTCTTATTATACTATATTGCCAAGTATTATTACGTTTTATTCAGATGTATGTAGTCTAAAGACTCAAACTGGCACAAAGCACTTCAATTCACAGGTTACTAAACTATGTGTCACAGACCACAGCAGTGACCAAGCAGCCACAAAACACTTCAAGTCCATCGAAGGCGAGACATTAACTAAATGAAAACTGCCCAGACAGTCCCAGCAAGTAAACTGTGCCACATGCTGCAAGTCTATGCTGACCTGATGGAAAAAAATTCCTTTCTGAATGTAATCTGATAACTAATTTGACTCTGAGTATATGGGGACATACGCGAACTAGACACGAATTTTGGTCTAGCAAGTTACTTGCACCTGGAGGAAGAAAAATAATTTTCCCTCATTCTTGGGAAAATACATCTGCCAGTTGCATGTTAAAGTCAGTAACCTTTTCAGGTTACTGGCTGGGCCCTGAAGTGTGAGACTATATGTGATTTATAACTAACGTCTTAACAGGCATGAGACTGCTGAGGGCAATCTGGGCATTTGTCTCCTACCTGGGATCAGGAAAGACTCACTGGCCATGTCTACAATAGTAAGAAATAAGATCCAGTGGGGTGCATTTGTAGAACTAAACAACTAGTTCTGGGGACCTGGTGCCCGTCCTTTACAGGTTTCAGGGTTTTACTTTGGGCTAGCTCTAATCTGGTCCTGTGAACTGGTTATGCATACTACTTGCTGAAGAATGTTAGGTGTACACTTGGAGCATATTTTCCAGTTCAGGTTAATTTGAAGGAAATGCAGCTTCAGGGCTTCTCTGGCATGTAGAGCAAAGCTCAGTCTATAGGGGATGATATGGATTCCTGATATGAAAGCATGCTGATGATCCGAACTGTGACAGACACTCACAATTCATGTATTATGAAGTGCTTGCATGACATCTCCAGGGGCAAGAATCACATACGTTATCCCAGAAGTGCCATGAAAGCATACAACTTCTGAAGAGAGAAGTACTCTCCCTAACAAGGGCTTCAAGCCAGTCCAAACCTCTTCCCATTCCCTCTCCCCCTGCCTCCATCTTACAGGTAGCATGTTCCTGTGTGTAACTACATGGAGGATACATCCTGTTTTGGTTCAAGCCTAGCGTCAGCTGCCAGTCAGCGTCAGCAAGATGGACTTCCTCCCTCCCTTCCCCTGGGTATCTGGTACTTTGTTCAACTGCATTTTTTAGGTTGTAAATGTTTAGTTGAGACTTGAGGTGACTGTGCCAGTAATGGTTCCTTTTGATGACTTGTTACCCCATCAACTTTTGTCATCTGGAGACTGTGTCAGCAAAGGTTTGTACATTCTTTGGAGCTTTTTTGGTAAGCATTGATTCTCTCTTAATACAGTGGACATTTAGAGATTAGTCGGTAAGCTGGGTTTTAAAATCAAAATATTGTGTTGTACTAAGATGACTTGAAGAAATCAAAGTATAACTCACCAACAGTTTTCTGTTATTCCAGGCTCATAGAGGGTAACAGTTTATTTTGATCTAAACCCTTGCTTATTCTGTCTATTACATATGTATGTATATTTAGTCTCTACTTCTCAATGATGGAACACTTTCTTAAAGACTCCATTTTTTTTTCCCTTGAAATTGATGTCCGGTGAATCCGTCTGTAGTTGCCTGTTCGGTACATAGGCTGTCCTCCAAGCTGTTGGGCTTTCCTCAGTCTTCAAGCGTTTATTAAAAAAAAAAATAAATAGAGGGAAACATTAAGTTAATGCATTTAGCAATTGACTGGCAGTGATAGTTGCTTAATGTTTTTATCTCTTTGGCAAATGGTCTTGCATAGCTTCCTTTTGTATGGATGGCAAACTTGCTTACAGCTGTGTTATCACATTGGGTGGATACGTCCTGCTTTATTCCAAACATGAGATGTAACTGTTAGGCTCTTTTGCTTTCTCTGTCTGTTATTTTAAGTGTTAGAAATACGGTTTGTTATTCTGGTCTCTATTCACTGTTGAGTTTTTGGATGTGAGGGTTTAGAGGGGTGGGGTTGGTTTTTTTGGTTGTTTTTTTTTGATCTCTTTAGGTTATTTGTCAGTTATGACCATTTTTTTAACTTAGATTATTTGCTGTTTACGTATTGTTTTTCCATCCTTTGAAGCTGTACCTTAATCTCTCTTCCACATTTTTTATTTTTTTTTTAATTTTTTTTTCGTCAGAATGGTCTTTTTTGCCATGCATTTTTTTTATCTGGTATTTGTGGTACCATGACTTGTTATTCCTCCAGTAGAATATCCTTAAACACTTACCAATTTTAACTCTTACCAACATCTAATTTTTGTTTCCAGTTAATTATGCCAACAAGTAATTTAAGCTTAGCAAATTTGGCCCTTGCAAAGTCTCCAATAATCACATTTCTGGCTTATGCTGTTTGTACAGTGAAAATGTAGCCGTTCTAAAACTCACAGGTACAATGTCAGCTGCTAATTTTTGATCAGCACTTACCTGCTTTTTTGTCTTAAAAGTTAATCAAACTTTGAATTGCCCCATAAGAAGCACACTAATGTAGTGCTCTTTATAAATACAAAAAGACACCATCTTATTAAAGAAACTATAGATAATGTTCTTAAAATGCTCATATCAGACATATCTCATACGAGATTTCTCCAATACCAAAGCTTCCTGGGATGCCGTTTTTCTTTTCTGATAGCTGATGACTAAGGAAGAATTTATCCTGGTGTCTTGGGAGGGCTGGAAGTCCACCAGTACTAATGTTTTAGTCTTGTGAGTGGGCTTTATAGGCCATGGAGTTACTGTACTTCTGTGTGTGTGACACTAAAGGATAATTGTGTGTCTGATACAGAATACTGTCCCTGTCACCGCTTATCAGAGTCTCGCCTCCTGGAATGAGGGGGCATGGGTCTGATTTTCAGCCTTTGAACATACACAGCCTTTTCTCCTCATTCTTGGTAATACAAAGTGGGTATCGGTACCCAAATTCTCGTTTTAGGAGCGTCATAATGAAACCTCTGTTCTAGTGTCAGAGTAGGGCAGGGTGGCTTCTCCTTGTGGGGAGGTCCTCTGCTCGCAGGAGGCAGGAAGTTGCCACCTGTCCTTCTGGAGCATCTCTGCTCTTTTTAAAAGAAAGGTATCTCTGGGGAGAACTTTCGGGGGGGGGGGGGGGTTGGCCAGGGGTGGATGTTGTTTTGTGCTTTCCTGAATTTCATCTCATGTGAGCTGAGCTGCATAGCTACCTATAGGTCTTTTCCTCTGGTGAGCTTTTTTTGTCTGAAGATGTCTCACTTTGTGTGGGAGAGGATACTTCCAGCTGTGAAGATACCCTTCAGTTTCCCTTATGTGCAATTACAGCACATTTCCTAAATGCTTTGTTTCCATTTCATTCATTGATACTAGTTGCCTCCCTCCATGGGATCTCCTGTGAAAAGGCAGATATCTGGACATCCAGAAAACTTCTGCTATCCCCCTGTGCTCTGTTACCTGTTCCTCTTCCATCAGAAGTGCACTGCACATCATGGAGCTCAGACTGCCTCCTTCTTCAACGGAGAAATGAAATCTGACACTTCAGGTGCAGGTCGCAGGACCACAGGGTAAGTCAGTCTGGAAGAGACCTCCCAGGCAGGAGCCTGGACCTCCCTTACCAATCTCCTGCTCAAAGCGGGGTAGGTGTGAGGCCAGATCAGGTTAGCTGGGGCTTTATCCAGTTGGGGCTTGAAAAGGCTGTGCCTCCCTTTACCTGTTCAGAAGTGTTGCGATGCCACTGGGCGTTACTGAAACCGGGTAGCTGTTGGAGTAACCGCAGCATCCATCTAGCTTTGAATGTCCTCCCTGGGCACGAAGGAAACAGGATTACCTCTCTGCCTAGGGCTTCAACAGAGCTGGAATGGATTCAGCCCAAGTACCCCACCTGGGACCTTGCAAGTGCTATCGGTTTTCTAGTGCAAACGTAATCATTAACTGCTCTCTGTCAGCTGCTGTAGCTGAGGAAATGCAGAACTGTGCCTACACGGTACACAAAAGAGTTTCTTTTCATATCTACCTGGAGTCTACCAGCCTAGTCCTCTGCGATACTGTGGAGAGCAATTTTACTTCTGTGTGGTCCAAGCTTCATTCTCAACCTAATGCCTGACCTGAAACCCATGTTGCCTCCATCAGGTTTGGACATCTGGCAAATCTGCTTGTACAGACTCGCACTGAAGCTTTGCTCAAAACTAGCTTTTGCTCAATGTGAGGACCTCTGCAACATTTCTCCTGCAAAACTTATGATACTGTGAATATAACTTTACATGCATTTTAAAGTTTCCTACTCAGCTCCTTATGTCTGAAGCCATGAAATCTTCCAGACTATTCCTAACTATCTCTTACATGTCTTCTGTCTTAGAGAGTACCACTTTCTGTACCTTTCAGTCTAATAATATTTAAAAAAAAAAAAAAAAGGCTAAAAGCTCCATTTAGATGCTGTTCAACATTTCAGAAGTTTGGTATTTATGAAACACTAACCAGTGTGTTCACTGCTTTATAAACTGAAGAAATAAGGCATGTTCTTCACTGTTAGAGATTTACAATCACAGTCAAATATTTATTTGTTTGGCATTTCCTGTACATGCCAGTTCCTGTTATACAATAAAATGTGACAGTAAACAACAGTTAAGCACGTAGTTATTAGTTTAGTGGTGCCTAATATAACAATGAAAATAACTATATAGTCTTTGCCTCTGTTTATTTCTGTTGGAATTGTTGCGTGGATTGTCTAGCTTCAGACTCCAGAGTTGATATCTGTCACTTTTAAAATATGTTGAATTTAATCTTCCAGGAAGTGAAAAGAAAGGCTTGAGCTCCTTCTCTAACTACTTTTTTTTCCTGTTCCTCAATCCTTTCTACCTTTTTAGGAACTGTTCAGTAAAAGTATGAAAAGGCAAAGTGAAATATCATACATCATGACATAAGGTCGTCTTGTATATCATTGTACTTTGTGTCTTAATCGGAGTGTTCTGGATCTTCACCTCTTCAGCTTTAGTGCTTCCAATCATGTTTTGTCTTCAGCGGTTTGGGTGGATCTGGGTTTGGAACTGTGTTTTTGTTGGAATGCCTCTACGTTGGATCCCTGCAGTTTTCGGTGCTTGGAAAAGTTATAACTTACAATAGAAGACAAAGCAAACATGCCATCAAAGGGGAAAAAAATAAATCTCTGTTTATTCACCTGCATGCTAGAGATGAATCTTACTCACAGCAGCTAGCTGAAATATTCTAGATATAAAAAGGCTTGGAAAAAAATGAATTTGTTTAAATGCCTGGGACTTTGTTCCAATAGGATTTGTGTCCCAGATGTTGATTTGCAGCAGGAATATGCTGGATGGAGTTTGCTGTTGAATGTGCCATCAGATAGTGGCACACAGCATATATACATGGGGAAAAGGCATTCCTGTGCATTTCTGTGCAATTTTGTAATTAAGAAATAGGCTGTGACACCTGTGCATTTCTGGATGACTATAGCATGGAAACCTGAAACGGAAAGGTCCGAGACTGATGTCGAAGTGATTTTTAACCACCTGAGAGGTAGAAATACAGTGCCTTGTGGACTCCACTGACCAGGCCTCCCCGCCAGTGTGGTGTTATGAGGAAAGTAAAGGAGTGTTTGGGGTTTATTTTTGTTTCTCTTCGCAGGTTCCACGTTAGCACCGTATATGAAGAGCTGGTCCAAGGTATAGTAAGTCTCTGGAAGGAGCACAGCTATTTCTTCTGTATTAGAAGTGGAACTACCAGCCTCTGCTTGAGCGTCTGCTCATGCGTCTCAATGCGATTTATTTTCAATGGAAGGCAAATAAACTTCCCACTTGAAATGAGCTGAGGGAGGTGGGGGCTGTCATGTACTGTCTTCCCTGCTTCCCTCTTCCTACGTACAAAGCCTAGGAGGAGTTCCTTGCAGCTCATACGTAGGTGAGATACAGGAGACAGAAGTGAAAAAGAGATAAAGCCTTAGCTGAGGAATGCGATTTTCGAAAGCCTGTTTGGGAGGATACAGCGATTGGTTTTGAAAATTCCCAGTTCCTGCCGAAGACGGTTTAAGGTCGGCTCTGTGCAGGCACAGAGCTCCCCGTGCTGAGCCGCTGGGCCGCTCGGTGCTCACGCTCTTTTGTCCTTCACTGTCTGCAGGAGAGCTGCGGCTGGTGAGCGACAGCGTGGTGACCGGGCGGGAGGGAGCTGTAGATGTCCCTTCGTTGAAACCAGCCTGCCGTGCCACTAAGGCAAAAGAGCCCTGCCGCTGCACGAAGGGCATGCCGGGGAGGGCCGGACATTGGGCTAGATCCTAGGGGCAGAGCAGAGCGGGGGTCTGGTCTCTGTCCCGTCAAATGATTTATGCAGTTTTCATCAGTTGTAGTTAATCTGTGCTGTTGCCAAAGGTAATGTCTTGTGGTGCTTTGCCTCCATGTCTGCATTGCTGGGGTTTGGGGAACAACCCAGAATCTCAGGTGTGATTATTGTCTTCTTTTTAACTAGTGGCTTTGAGGGATTTCTACATTTTACTCTATAGACCTGTAAAAAGCTGAAAGTGAAATTCATGTAAAACCTAAATAAGAGAAATTGGAAGAGAAGTTATCCTTCAAAAGTACTCCATGTTAAAAATCCTCTTGGGTTTTATGCTTGGAGTTTCTTGAGGTTACTATACATGAAGCTACCGGCATTTCATCAAATTATCTGGGGCTTTTAAAGTATCCTAAATCATAAAACTACCTGATGGAAGTTTATGTAAAGCTTGTAACAGGGATATTTTTACAAAGAGTGAAGATGCCAAGTAAGATAAAGATTTCTGAGATTTGGAGTAGACAAAGCTGCCCGCAGCTGTGCAAACAGTACAGCGATGGGCACGTATCGGCCGTCTTTCGGTACTGCTAGACTACAGGGTTCCTAAAAAAGCATCATTCTAGCAACACATAAGCAGATGAAACAGAGGTTGTCTTGCAGGCACTCTTCAGCATGATAACAACTGAAGCACACTTTACAAATCAACAACTTGAATGGATTAAAGGAAATGGCTGGTCCATTTGTTGGTGTAATGCAATTTCTTACGAAAGCTATAGTAAGAAAGGCCTATAAATTAAAACTCAGAAGTGGGATTCGCAACATGCACGTGAATGTGCATCACGTAAGACTTTTGAAGGTCAAATGTAAGTATTTGGGGCGGGGGGGGGCAGGTGTTAGGCTTCAAGATAGATGACCTGTGAGTGGTATTTGTAAACCAGTTGGTTGGTAAGGCTTGGTGGTTTGTTTTTTTTTTTTTCTGGACAGGCTATGTACCTGGCTTGTATGCATGAACACAAGGGAAGCGGGCTTTTGTTAGTGATTTTATTTTACTTTTTTTTTTTTTTTTGTCTCTGCATACACTTTGTGGCTGTGATGCTTGGACCTTTTATCTCTAGTGTTTCAAGTGTGAGTGTTGAATTACTCTCAGTGACAGCAGGAAGACCTAGGATAAAGCTGGTGAATCTGTGAACGGCAAACAGCAATAAAAGCTAATATTTCCTAGGACATTTGAACAGGGAGTGGGCCACTTTCTGTGTCTGTTTCTGTACTTGATTTTTAGGATGGCAGGTGATGGGGTGGTGTTTGTGACCTGCAACAGATGTTCCTTTTTTTTTTTTTTTTTTCCATCCGGTAGCCAGCAGGGACTTCCTGTGCATAAAATGTAAATTGTTGACAGTGCTGGATTTCTGGATTGAAAGGACGAGTGCCTTCACTGGGAAACACTGGGGAAATGGAAGAGGTCTGAGCAACCAGACTGGGGAAGCACTGCTGCTCCATTTTCAGGGAGAGGGGAAACGTCCCCCAAGGAACTGAACAGAGAGAAATTGTGGAGGAGGATTCACATCAGAAGTAGAAGGAGGAAGCAGCATTCAGTAGAGTTGAATGCAAGTGAGGACTGGTAGGCTGTGAACAGCAGACAGAAGAGGACAAAGGGAGTTAAATGTTTCCAGCTGATAGCGAGTATCCAGAAAGTAAACTATGAGAGATGCCTTTAAAAGCTCCAGATGGTTGAATGAAGAAAGATGGCTGAGATTCCTCTGTGACTGGCAGTTCAGCCCAGCTGGAAAGTCAGTCATGTTCTCAAAATATCTAAGCAACCAAGGCATCCTGAATCCAGGATGTCATTTTATTGGTAAAATAGGCTTCTGAATTTGGTAGTCAGTATGCAATGCTGGTAACGCCTATAATCAGGAAATACTGCAAAATATCTCAATGTGTGGGTGATTTCTTGAGACTTGCCAGGGTGCTGGAGGAGAACAATATTTAACTGATCTTCGCAGTGATTCTCCCTACCATGGTGGGGGGGGAAACAGTACAGAAAATTCTGGAAGTATTCAGCTGGATAGCTACATAGCAAAAGTAAAATGTTTTGATTTGGAAGTGGAATAAAAGTCCACTGTCTCTTGAATATAGATGGAATGAAGACAAGTCTTCTGAGGCCTAGACTAGAATAATCAGAAGGACATTATAACAATAAGAGAATGAAATGAGCTGACAAATGAGAGTAGCTTAAGCATAAAACTATGATATTGAAAATATAATTAAGACCTCCAAAGGAAGTGAAGAAATAGTTTCATAATAAGCTGGCAAAATTGTTCACTTCTGAGCATAAATTTGGTGAGATTTATACCAAACTCACTGAAGTGAAATGCCACCCTACAGTTAGTCTGTCTTCAGAGGAAGAGTGGGGAAGATGTGGTTTTCTGAGTTGTGGACAACTTCAGAGAAAATGATCCCAAGTGGTTAAGGCCCAGCGTCCTGAGAAAGATAGCACTGGGTGATCTCCTGCGTAACTCCAAAAAATGGCTGCTTCCTGCCCAGAGCAGCGTGGTACGTGAGAAATCATGTCTTTGTGGTCAAAAAAACCTTACATAACACACGAATGTTTCGGGAGAGTAATATCTAGGAAAAGTAGAGAAGTTATATCACTTCTGTATTTGGCACTGGTACAATTGCTTTTCCATTGCCGAGCTTTTTTTTTGGTGTCCATAAGCCTGTTGATAAAATGGTAAGGGATTGATCAAAGGACTGGCTACTTTGCCTTGCGGTGAGACATTCTGGAATCTTGCTCTGTTTATCTTACCCATGAGAAGGCTAAAACTTGACCTGATCAGAGTGTCTGCATTGGGGAAAAAAACATTGAAAAACTCTTAACAATCTGGCAGGCAAAGATACAAAAAGGTCCAGTGGTTGCTATTTGAAGTTCAAAATTCCACTGCAGATTTTCAACACTGAGAGTGATTAGCCCCTCTGATATCTTAACAAAGGTTGTGGTGGTTTCCTTACCACTGACAATTTAAAAATCAAGATTGACTGGTTTCTTAAATGATACGTTTTAGTAAAGCACAAGTTCTGTGGCTTCTTTGTGCAGGGCATTGGGTTAATTGTTCATAAAATTCCCGTTTGACCTTGAATCTCTTAATTCTCTTTCAGACAATGACTAGAGTCAAGCTAGTAATTTTTTTCCCTTTTTTTTGTTATTGAAGTTTTTTGTCCAAAACTGACTTTTGCTTTTACACAGCTTTAATGAAAAAAGGTATTTTTCTTGGCCAGCTTCTGTTCATAGCCTATCAGATGTTTTTTAACTATAATGATTTTGCAGTCTTACAGTGTTAGGACATTGGTATACTATGTAATATTGGTGTACTTGTAAGGCTGTGTTCTTTGTTCCATTCTTTGGTACCCTGAAGACATATGCCAAGCATGAGTGTATTTTAGCTGGTTTTCTTGAGATATATACAGGATATCTTTAGAGCATTAATTGAATTCAGGATTATGAAATCTGCTCTTTCGGCAATAAGTGCAGCTTGTAGTGGTCTTTTAGTTGCTTCCCTCCTCTGAGCCCGTCTGCACACCTCATGTTTACAGTGATAAGTGTCTTGGAGACATTCCTGCTAGATCTGAACTAAAAACCACTTACCAGCATTTATGTGGCTGCAATCCCAGTTAGGGCAAGAGTGCCATTAAGCCGGCCATTGTACCAGTAAGCCCAGTTTCTGACTTCAGAGAGTTCAAAAGACCAAAGACTGCCAAACAGTGACACAGTGACCAGGCAGCAAGTGATATTAAGAACATAATGAGCATGTTAGCCTGGCCCTCTAAAGAAATCATATTTAGGTAAGGGCTTTTTCTACTGCTTGTTTCTCTGCCAGGGCCTCCTCTTTCTCCAATTGATTTTGGATTCATTTATCCATTTCAGCATGGTTTCTACAGAAGCGTAAAAATTGCAGATTCTTGCGGTGAGCTGAAGCACCAGGTTCAAAAGAGGTTTGTGACACCTAACAAGTGGGTATACCAAGACAGACACATATTAGTAGCAGTTGTGGTATGGGCTGCAAGACAGACAGTAGGATCACTGAAAAGCAAATGCTCTTAGTTCTTTCTTAAAGAACAACTTGTATTCTTGTGGGGAACAGGCTAGACTCATTTTGTACCGTTGATTCTCTTGTGATTTCAAATAGTCATAACAATTCAGTTAAAACCCCTTCAGCAATATGGCTTAAATACATTTGATCCAGACAAGAGTTAAAGTAATTAGCTGACATTTGATTTTACTTGATATGTATCCAAACCATGAAACTTTGAACACCCTTAGAGTTCAGAAGTGTTTCATTCAGTGTTTGGGTACTAGTCTGTGTTCTCAAGTAACCTTTTCAAACTTGGCAAATTTAATCCCAGATTTAAAATAAAAACGCAACGTAGGGAATCAAGTCTATAAAAGCTTTCTCTTTAAATATAGAGATGCTCTAGAGTATAGTTGTAGACGCAGCAAGCAGAAGGAATACAAATGAGTTACCTGTGTAAAGGTGTGTGTTTGTGTTTATGTGCGCTGTTCACACCTGCATACGTCCTTACGTGGCTGTACAAAACATTACTTGTGCTGCTATGACCTTACAATCTTAACAGACAGCCAGGGCAGTCATGCGCTTTCAGACCCAGAGGATGGTGCTAACTTACAGCATGTGTGCATTTTCGGTTTTATGATGTGATGACAGCAGCACTCTGACACTGGTTAACATTTGTGGGCCTTGTGGAAGGAGCGAGTTTCCATGAGGGATTTGGCTGGAGGAAACCTGCCTGCCTGGCACACAGAGTTGAGGAGGCTGTTCCAGGCAGCGTCAAAATAGAGACGAGTAGCCTGATGTTTTACATTGCGCATGGTGCAGCTGGAAACTTGGAATGTGACTGACCGTGTTTTGTAAGCTGCTTGTTTTTTCTTGCAGTCTAATACAGAAGGAAAAAGAGGAGATTATGAAGAAATCCAGAAGGAAGTGTATAGATGTTTCTGCTGAACGCAGAGGCATTCACTTCCTCCTTCAAAAAGCAATTATATGAGAACTGAAAAACCTGTATGTGATAAGAATACATTTTATTTGCTATGTTAAGAAACCAAGATGGAAGGGGAAGACTTGGGGGCAAGGAGGATTTTGTAGGATTTAATTATAGCCTGTGTACATAGGGGCAAAGAGAGAATGTCAAGTTGGTATCTTCAAGATGGCATGCCTAAGTGACACCAAAACCAGTGCTACGGTATTTGATTTGTTAAAGTTTATATGTTCAGTGTCCAGGTAATTTAGTAGTAGAGCATATAATGGTTTTTCCCTGCTTTGGGACAAGTTCAACTGACAGAAAGGTCACAGAAGTCAGTATGCTTCCCATGGAGCTCTGAAAAGAATATAAGCAACAACAATGTGGAAGAACACCGATTCTGTGAAATACACTGCAGAATAACTTACCGTATGCAGAATACCTGGAAATTATTCAGTTTGGTGACTAAGCAGCACAGTGGGAAGTTTTTAGATGCTTTAATAAACTTTACTCTCTGCATTACAGCATACAAATCATTTTATCTCCCCTTACCATTTTATAATTCTTCAGTGATTTTTTTTTTCTTTTGCTTAATGTGGTAGAGAAAGAAAAGAAAAAATATCTGATGCATTTTTAGGTTGTTGCTATAACTTAGTAACTAGGAGAACAACAGGGAAAGTCATCACTATGTGGACATCTTGAACTCCAAATTCAATGTGTGAGTTTAATAATAAATCATTTAAGTAACAATACATGTGTCACATCTATAATACCTGATATCTGAGGGTTTCAGAGCAGTTTACAAGTTTTGATGAACTAAATCTCAGAGCATTCCTATAAGAGGGGAAAAATACAGTCACAGAACTTACAAATCATTTGTTCAGGCTGCTCAGGAGATGAAGAAGAAGGAGAGTCTCGATGTCATGGTTTGGGGAACCTACACACAAGTTAAAATTTTGGGATAAATATATTCAACTTATAAAATTACTATATCATTGAAATACCTTGTGGTGAGGTTAAGCTGTGAAAGATCTGCTGTCCATCTCCTAAACAAAGAATAAACAGGATAATGGAGGATCATTTTATGCTGTTAGCTCCTTTTCATGTGAGAGTGTGTTAGGACAGAGCTATGGCTGGAGCCCAGAGAAGTTGGCATAATTAAATTTGTCAGCAGAACAAAGGGTTATCAACAAAGATACCTTACCAGAAACAGGAAAAAAAGAGGTAATTGAGGAGAGTAACGTGGACAGTAGAGTCAAACTGAGACACATTTTGTCACCGGGAAGTCTGAATTTTAATGAGGGTCAATAAGGGAAGGTGGACATGAGACATTTGTAGTGTCCATGTAGGTATCTGCTCCAGAGCCTAATCCCTGCTCCCCAAGCCATGCTACTGAGAATAGTAGCCTTTAGCTATATCCACGCTGTTCAGCAATTGGCCTGGCTCTAAGTCACAATCATTTACGTGCTGTATATGACACCCTGACTTCAGCTGATTCATACGCCAAAAAACATTGAGTGGTGAATAAATTCAGGCATCTCACATCTTTACTTTTGCTTTGTTCCTGTTAATTCTTTTGTTATAGTACAGGCTCCTCTGAAGAACCTTGAGCAAGCTGGAGGTACAGATTTACTGGAGTGAGTTGCAAGGAGACTAAAAGGGGATTCAGAATTCTACAGGATTGCCCACCGCGTGTTAAGCAACAATTGCTTTGGAGTACGTGGTCACATATTATTTGATGTGGTTACAGATAGGCAGTCCCTGCCGACAGTGAGATGAGGGATGCATCTAAGCCCAGCTCATCATCTGTTTGTTTCTCTTCTTGTATGTCTTTGAAGATGTGGATTGCGAATGAGAATAGTTGCAAGATGAACTGTAGGAAAAGTTATATCGGAGGTCTTGTGGGCAGCATGAGATGGAACTTGTTTAGGAGTATAAGGCAGTTGGTCTGGTGGGGTGTGTCATTACAAAAGGGTTAACAGAGAGCCAAAGAATCATACATATACCATGGAGGGTAAGGGTGCTGTTCCCATTAAGAGGATCTCACCAGGTGAGCCTGGTGCCAGAGGACTCCCAACACTCAAAGTGTCCCACTGGCTGAGCTGTTTCACACCGGATCCCTTGGCTTCTCATCCTGCCTGCCACCCGCTAGGATTATTTTTGTAGAAGATCGGAGTTGAATGCTGTCGTGCTGAACTTGAGGCATGTGCGGGGAATGGGAGCAGAGAGGGAGAGGGAATGTGGTGTGCAGATGTGTGAAGGTGAGAGTAAAGCTTATCAGCTACTGGTTCCGGAGGGTGGTGGGCTTTTCCTTTTTTCTTTTTCTGGCTCTGTTGGTGAAGTCATCCGTTGAACAACCTCAATTATCCATCCATACAAGATAAAAGTACCAGAGTACTATGTTAGGGTGTAAATACTTTCAAATATTTTAAAATAGAACAATTAAACATAGTCCTTGCCCTTTTGGCCAGCTGCTCGCAGGGTGGCCTCTATTAAAAGGCTCTTGAGACCCCGAAGACACTTTCCTTCTGTTGCGTAATATTTTTCTTTTTGTTTCCAGTAAACCAGGTTTGAACTGGCAAATTTCTGTGAAGTCCTGTAGCCAATTTAATATTTAAAACAGACCTGTTAAGTTATGCTGGTTTCAGGAATGTCTTGAGCCATTGTCCCTCTGCTAACCTGCTGTGTTGACTCAGCGCCTGAGAAGGAGTTGACAGCCCATGGGGACAGGGTTCTGCGACTCTGCAGAGACGCAGGGTAATAAAAACTCATAGGGGCAAAGAGTGATGCAGCTAAGGTTTGTGTTGCAGTTATCAGCCAAGTAATTTAAAAGGAAAAAAAAGAAAAAAACAAAACAAAACCAGAGAATAGAATTGAAGGCACAGCAGCTGGTAACCTAAAATGGTAGTCTGCATTAAATGCCCTCCTTCGGTAATGTCTGTGCATAAGATTTTCAGCCCGTTTTGGGTAGAAACTTGCAGCAAAAGGCTCTTAGAAGTTAAAACTGCTACTCTTTTTTTGGAAATAAGTGTCTTGACGTTCTCATTAGAGAGACCAAGAAGAGACTGCAGGAAGACAGCTGTTCTAGGACCCTCAGAGCTATGGGACAGCACATGTTGCTAGCGCTGTACCTCTTCTGCAGAGAGTTCTCTACTCTTAATAGTGCTGTCTTCGCAAGTCAGAAATTGCATTAGTGTGGTTGCTGGATTTCCATGGACATATCATTCCAGGTGCATATGTCGGGGTGCTGATGTTCTTATATTTTGTTGCTGTTGTGTGCTTATGTCCCCAGCTTCAAACTCGAGTTCAGCACCTAGGTTTTACTTACGTTACGCTGGTAAACTTTAGATAGCTTGATCTCTGCTTGCCTGTACCTTTATTTTAAATGTGTGTACGTTCATTAAATTGCCCTACATAAAATTAGAAATATAGAGATTGCATTTCTTTTTATTCACTTGCCAGTGGAGATGATGAGAGTGAGTGCACTTTCGGAACCTTCCTTTCAAAACTACTTGTGATCATGCGGTAGATAAGTAACACTTTAGAGGGAAGAGGACCTCCAGCCAAAATAATTTCCGAATGATCTTAAAGTGTAATTTATCTTCTTATTTTGCAGCTAGCTATGGACCAAATCCAATTTGCAAAGGCTGTTTATCTTGTTCAAAGGATAATGGGTGCATCAGATGCCAACACAAGTTATTCTTCTTCCTACGAAGAGAAGGAATGAGACAATATGGTGAATGCTTGCATTCCTGCCCATCGGGGTACTATGGACTCCGAACGCCAGATATGAACAGATGTTCAAGTGAGTTTTTTCTGAACCCTTACATTCACTTTTGTGGCAAGGCCATAATTCATGCTCTGTTTTTAAGATGATATGTTGTGGAACATGGTGATATTTTCACAGATGTCTCAAGATCATCATAAAACTTCTTTGCTAAAGAACATCCCAGCTTATTCCAAGATATGTAACATTCAGCAGATTAAATAGTTGATGCATTAACCTAGGTTTTATTGTTGTTGTTATTTTTATTGTTATTGCTTTAGTTAGAAGGGAAATGTAGGAAAGAACGATGATTTAAGCAGATGTTCATAGTCTTAACAAATTCCCACTTATATGAAAATAAAAAGGATTAAGCATTAATTTAACAGTGCCTCATGTAGGTACTAGTCAGTATATGCACTAACATATGGGTGGGCTTCTTGTCATGCTTTTTGCTCCCACACAAATTTCAGGTGACCAGACACCTCAGGCCAGACATGCTTTAATATGTAAGTGTTGCAATTTTAATAAAACAGATGTACTATTAAAAAACAAACAAACAGCCTTTCACTTTTAGTACTGCATTTTATTTGGATATTTACAACCTGCTAATGTTCAACAAGATTCCCTGTTTGCGTGTTTGTGCCTAGAAGCACAACTGTTAAAACCAACGACTGCTCTGGTATCTCTACACATTATTTCACTGCTGTCTGGCAGCTGTGCTGACTCGTATTGATTTTTCCATAAGCTCATATGTGGAGTATTACCCATATGGATTATTAATCATTGCTGTTACCTCTAATTCGTATTTGGGGGGGGGTAGGGGTGTCATAGTCTAACCAGAATTAGGTCACCGAACCTAAGAACCTGAAGTGAGAAGTAGCATTTCTTTGCTTCCTGGAATAATCAGGTGTCTGTTAAATATACGGCGTTCTGCCCCGCGGTCCTGTGGCGTGTCACTGGGACGCACCGCGTTGTGAGAAAGCGGGTGCTGGCTTTCACATCACATATAATCTTGAGACCCACGTGAGGTCACTCCGTGGCAGTCGGGGCTGGTCGAGGAGCGCTCACGGCCGTGCTTGGACCCGTCCCAGCCCATGCAGTGACGTCCCGCCTCTTTCTCCCCGTTCCCTGCACGGGCTCTGTGGATATGGTATTATTCTTCACATTGTGTTCCCAACTGCTCTGTAATATTGCCAAGTGCTGCCTAATCTATACCAGGTGGCTAGGTTTCGATGAAAAATTAAACGAGACCAGTATATGGTTTATGTATCGCTTTTGTAAAGTAATTTAGGATCTTGGCCTTAATTTTCATAACCCGTTTGTGAATTCAGCGACTTGTCCACTTTAAACCTTTCAAAACTCGGCTGTAAAAACTTGCCCACGTGAAAATGTTTCTGAATATAGTTACGGCTTTCGGAAATAGATGAATTTATCTATATTAGCCTGTACTGTGCTTGTGAGATAGGAAAAGTAGTCCGTACTGGCAGCCTTTGTTTACATTCTTAAAAAGAAAACCAGTTATTTGCAGAAGGTGGATGGTGAATTCAGTATGACTTTTTTTTCGGTTTTACCACTTACAGAAAGTGGCCTTTTTCCCTGAATTACAGGATTGGTTTTGAAAAGCATAAACGCGAGTTGTGTCCAACGCGTGTTGGCATGTGTTGAGAGCTGGATATTTAACTCGCCCTCATGCCTTTGACAGTCTCCCCCTGTGAGAATAATGATGCAGTTGCATTTACCAACCAGTCCTGGTTCCCCTCCAATGATTTTTGTATTGTATATTTTTATTTTAGTGTAACTGCCAACTGGTGTATTTATAAATCACATCTTCGTTTTTTCTCGGTTTGGTGATCTTGCATGGCACGTACATTGCATTGTGGACACACGGTCATTTTGTGGATTGAAGTTGAGTTAAAATAAATACTCACAAAAAATAGAATAGGTTTCTTCCTACTTGATGTTATACTTTTAGGTATGCTTTGTTACAGACTCCATTGCTCAGATAGTATTATCTCAGCTAAAAATAATAAAAATTCTGGCTATGTTAAAATCCTTCTGGGAGTTACAGGGCTTGAATTACATAAGTTGAAATGATTTCTGCTCTATTAATGTCTTTATAGGCACAAAAGCTGTTTGACATTTTATTACTGGAACACTTGCCTATTTTTGTTAGAGAAGCTATAGAACATATTTTAATGGAAAATGTTGACATGATTTTAAAAGCCAAACGTGGTTAATGCCAAGTATAACACAATAAATACCACAGCCAAATGCAGCAGCTCTAAAATGATGGAAATTTTGAATTTCAAGACTAATTTTCTTTTCTACATGTAAGCAGTATGTGTGTCTTGAATTTGCTAAGTGGTTCTAGACTGTTTTTCTAGTAACAGTGAATCATGTAATTTTGAGACTGCTTGTCTCTAGAAATTGATGTAGAGTTTCCTGCTGCAGATGATTTTCATCTTGAACACTGCAGTATGAGAGTGCAGTACGTTTGGACACAAAATTGGAAAGTGCTGAGTCTCTTCTGTAGAAGAATGCCCAAGAGAAGAGCTACACTATGTTAATTTTCCAAGAAATTTTAATAATTAATGACTATGAACTGAACTGCTCCAACAAGAAATGGTCTCACGAGAAAAAAACAAAACTAAATTGGAGTAAGATGAAATCTGTCACCTGGGTGGTTGGTTTCACATTGGTCTGATTAATGGATCAAGCCTATCTTGAAACTTTCAACTTAGTCTGTATCCATAGTAACCTCTACAATTTTAGGGGGAGGAAGCACTCAGTTTAGAAATTACAGCTCCCTTCAGCTTTGATTGGCTACTCCAGTTGTTCAGGTTCACTCCTTTCTGACAGGAGGGCCCGACATTGCTAAAATTGTAGTTTCCCCTTCCATGCACCTTCACAGTGCAAAGACAAGATAAAGAGAAGCTTTTAAACAAATTGAGCATTTATTAAACACGTGTAGTTAATTCACTGTGTTAAGAAAGGTAATGTTTTTTTTGAACTTTGTTATAAAATGGCAAGACATCGTTAATACATCATGGCTTGACTATTTCTTACGTAGTATAGCAGAGAATATGACCCTCTGAGACTGTTGTAGTCCGTGCAATTGTAACACTCTGTCAGGGGGTTCAGTTACCACAGGGGCAGCACTATTTGCTTTCAATAAAATACTTTTTTCTGACTTCTTAGAAATTATTTTCCTTACTTTTGTGTTTGTTTCCTTCAAATAGGGCTTTACCTTTTAAAAACAAGCTTATTATAGCACTCGGGATTTTGAAAATGAAGGTGGATGGCCAGAAATTGAGGTTTACCTATCATTATTTTATAGGCTTTTATTTTTTTCCTTCTCTCTTCCACTCTCTCTTCCTCCTTCAAATGGATTTGGATTTTTTTTTTTTATTTGGAATTTTTTGATTTTTGGCTTTACTCTGTATTTTGACAGAATTGTTTTGTTCCATCTGTCTGGCAACAAAAATCATCATAGTGCTTTGAATTAAGATTTATTAAATCTGTAGTCAATTTAGATTTAGTAGGGCAATTGTGTATTTGTAAATTACTAATTGAAAACACTGTGGTTTGGCATTATTTAAAAGATCTCAACTAATAATGAATCAAGATTAGAACATACTGGAAATGTATTGCTAAGTGTTGATTAAGTCAATTTGTTTTAAAAAATATACTCACTGTAGTATTTTATAATAAGGATGCTGTATCTCAAACATTGCTCTCCATGAAATGGTAGACCTGTGGCAAACTTCAGGACCTGTTACGGTCAAGTGGCTGTGTGTATCATTCTTTAGCGCTCATGTTCAGACCCTGCCAAAGTTGTAGCTTTAAAAATCTTTATTTGTATAATAATAAATGCCCTTGAACACTAAAGCTCTTTAGCTTGTGATTTTCCTCCTCTCCTTACTGTCTCCTCAGTGACTTCCCTGAAACTTTTGGTCTCTCTCCTCTTTCCATTGGTTGTTCAACTGATACTCCATCCACTGTAAGAACTGCTCGCATCATAGCTTTCTCCAGCATCTTGCCTCTGTCTCCTGCTCTGCAGTCTTTGTCCCTCATGTGCCCTTGTGTCCTCAAGGTCAGTTATAAAACATGTAGTCTGTCTGGATTTTTGAGGTCTCTCCCAGCTCAGGAAGTTCAGGAGAGGATTAGCAGAGGAGGTGGTGCTGGTCAGTGACGGATTGGTGTGCAGTGCCAACGGACACATCAGGACGGGGACAGGTGAAGTTAGGAGGTTCTGGGGTAGAAGAGGCAGAGAGATCTGAGGCACTGTGGGTCAGAGCTCAGTGTGAAAGACCAAAGTATTAGGTGCTTTGGACCAAGCAACCGTTGTCACTCCCCAGGATAACCAGCCTCACAAGTTACAGGCCCAGAAGCTCCTCTGGAATGATGCCTCAATGGAAAGATTGATTTTGACCTTCAGAAGGAAAACGCTAACTGCAGTGAATCATCATTTGTTACTTCGACTTCTTAAACACAAGGGGATGCCTCAAGCAAGGACCCAATTTCAGTCCAAAGATTACCAAGCCCTTCAATTCAGGAATGCCACGTTTCCTTCCCCAGCTTCAGTCTGCAGCATCCCCTCGCAAAATACGATCATTATCGTACTGTCTCGAAGGTGTTCAGTACAATTCAGGACAGTTCTCTTTCTTACGCTTGTGGTTGCTGTTTTCCACTCATGCAGATCCCCTCACGTGTTCTCACTTCCCTTTCCCATACTCAACTGCTCTTCACTGGTGTCTGCGTTTCATGTGGAGCAGAACTTACTGTGAATCGTCACTGTTATTAACATTACTAGGAACTGACCATCTGTCTTTTCCACTACGTGTGCTACAGAATAGCTTTGTTATGAAAGGAGATATGGATGGGTAGTCAATCACATTGATTATGTTTAGAAAGGGACAATGTGACAATGGAAATGCTACAGAATATGGATCTTTCACAAAGGCAAAATAAAGCTCATGTAAAATTTTCAAGATTATGCATACCAGTAAAAATACATTACAAATTAGTAACCACTTTTTACAGTTGAGGTGGACATCTTTTGACCTTAAATTTCATCATATTAGACTTAGTATGGGAAACTAATAGAGTAAACCTTCTTCTTGTTAAGGTATGTTAAAATATGAAGCATGTGCATCTCAATATGGAGCATTGTATGCTTTATTTTGAGCTTCAGAGGCATTATATTTCCCTACAATTTAACTTATTCAGCATCACCTTACAAGCTGGTGATAAATTTACTATGGAAGGATAGTATTTGTTTTGGTGACGTTATGCTCTCTGTAATTATAGTGCAGAAAGAAGCTGTTTACAGGAGCACATACTCTTTTTTTACAATAACAGGCGCATGCACCTGAGTCTAAATTTAGTTCAATATCTGAACATGTGTTTTGAACTCCTGAGCTTTTGATTCCTTCTCTAAAACATAAGTCTGTCAATTCTTTAATACTTATTTTAAAAGAAGAATGAGTAGAAGTGGCTTATCTTGACTGTCAGGAAGCCAAAGCAGGTCACAAAAATCTTTTAATATCACTGTGGTTCATCTGCTTAAAATGTATCTTTAATTTGGACATGATTTGTAATCCAGGCTTTCTCCTTCCAGAGTTCTTTAATGCACCATTTATGTAGTTTTCTATAAATATTGCAAGTTTCATCCACGTCAATCAGATTTGGCTTTTTATGATAGTCAAGTAAACAGCAGAGGAATATTTGGGTCAATATAAATGAGATTATAAAGCCTAAATACAAATGTTTTATTGCTGGCTAGCTAAATACAGTTTTTATAGATCAGATTGGTTGCCCTAACCTTGACTGAAACATGGCTCATAGCTATTACTTTTTTTTAAAATCTGGTGTATGTGCAAAAAAATATTTCAGAAGATAATTATTTCTGAAGTGCCATGGGGTGCTAGAGCTCACGGAAAATTAAGGAAAAGGGGACTTTGGCTGCTAAGTCCTGTATATAACTTATCTTTTGCCACTCTGTTTCAGTAAGCAAAGTTGAAGATGTTTTAAATTTCTGTCTTTGGATTCTTTTCTGACAATGGCCTTTTTTAAGGGAGATACTATGATCTTTTTTTTTCTCCTCTGCTCTAGAACCAAAGAATTTGGTCCTTCAGTTTGGTAGGTTTCCTGGCCATTGACTGAGGAGCGGCACAGTTGTTAGCTCATGGAGTTACGTTTCTTTCTTGAGCATGTTGTGTAACTGCTCTCAAGCGTGGAGGCACTTTTACATACTATAATCTACCCTTGTGCTCTACTGAGATGTCAGTCATTCAAGTTCTTACTCTCTTGTCAGCCTAAATTAAGAGATTGCACAGTATCAATAGACTTTCCATTGGAGAAGTTATATATCTTGTCCCATAAATCAACATTTCAGAGCTCTGTCAAAGGGATGAGCTTTTGTTTCTCTTTGTCTTGTCTGAACACTGAAGATACTTCAGCAAAGCACTTCTGTCTGATCTCAGCCCAGCTTAGCTTCACCAGATGAAGCAGTGATTTCTCTTCCACCCTTTCCCCTGGGAGGTGAAGTCATGGAGCTGTGAATTTATAACCACTCCTGTGACAGCTTGTGATTGAAAATAGACTTCTAGAAAGTTAGCTTTTCTAACTTTTGGAGTGCTGCTTTTCTTCAGTTCTCACTTTTCACTTTATACGTATGTATTTATCACGAAAGATTATATCTCATAAGGTTTTTTAATATCAGTTTTGCCCATTAAAGTCATTGCAGTGGGCTCTCGTCTATCTGATGGGATAAGGAAGTTATTAGTTTAAAACTGCCCTTGCTGAAGCGTTTAGGACCTTTGCCATGGTTTTCATTGAGGTCAGCATGTTGTTCTGTTACCATTTGCATACAACTCTTGTGGGAAGTACGGTGTAAGGTTTTAAAAAGTGTCATCTGTTTGGAAACGGTTTGTGCTAATTGGACGTACAAGCAGATTTCTCTGGGCATCCCTGAGTGCTTTTTGAAGCCCACTTATGTGAGGATGGTACCAGAGGAAGATGTGTGCTCTTCATGTGGGGGTGGCTTTCCGGGGTGTTTTATACCTTTCAAGTGGAAGGATGGAAGCACGTATTTGACTTTCTGACTTTCCCAACATCGAATCACTGGAAAGAAAATACGAGATTGTGCTAGAAGGGTTGCGGTAAGAGTGTTAGGAAGTCTGAGAGGTCCTGGGTATGAGTGGAGGTTAGTAGGGCCAGTGGGATATAAGGAGGCATGATGCTGAGCAGGAATAGAAGGGATTTGAGGTCTGGTAGGAAGCACACCCTTGATCAGACACTGCAAATTGAATACAAGGGAAGGAAGAGGTAGGGACTTAAGCGTCTCCCCCTGACCCACAGACTTCTTGTTGCTAGCTAAGTGGGAACAGCAGCCAGGAGGCTCTCTTTTTACTTCTTCACTCTTAGGTTCTGAAGATTAGGTTTCCAACTCTGTCATTGTGGCCCTGCAAGTATTGGTAGGCCTGCCAAAGGTATGTGATTGCTCTTTGGGGTTCTTCTGCAGGACTGAATTTACCAACTCTTTCTCCCTTCAACACTAATCTTATCTTTCCCTGCGCCCCCAGAGCTTCCACTTCCAGGCTTCTCCTCCTTACTGCTTCTAAAATCTCCCAGGCAGTTACCCTTGTCTATCTGGAAAATGCCAGTGGGCACCTTTTTCTGTTTATTTCTAAAGGGGGGAAAAAAAAAAGGCACATTTCTGAAGAATACTGTCACTTATGCATTTTCTGCTTCTTTCCTCTAAAGAGCTCCTCGGGTCTAAAATCTTCGCTATGATTAGCTCAAGTTTTTTTGGTCTTGTTTCCTTTGGGGTTTTGTTTTTTTTTTTTGGTGTTGCAAACTTCAAGATTGTCTTTTAAGTGGAGTAAAAGTAATACACTAGTCGCATGGTTTAGCTACTGAAATTATACAGAAAATGAAACCACTCAACTGGTGAGAAAAGCAATTGGATCTGTGGCTAGTAAATTGAAGTAATAAAATTGCTTTTGACATGAACCTTCTCCAGATGAAAAAAGAATCCCTGTCTTGTTTCAGTTTATTATAATTATATCAGTAAGCTAACTAGTTAATTTAAAGGGAATTTAAAAGGATTTAGGTAGGGATTTTTAAAAGTAGGAAAGATTTTTGCTTTCCTCCTCCAGAGTTAGGCCTAAGATGCTGAGATCAGAAAATTCGAAGGCTTGAAAACTGTGGCAGTCAGAAGAAAGCAGTTCAGGTCTAACTTTAAGCATTATTTCCTTGGGTTTTATTATATTATTTTGTGCAAAGGATAAAACATTTTTTTAAAATGCTGGTTTTCTTAATTATTGAGTATGTCAAACAGCTTTTCTGTAGATTTCATACTAGATTATTCTTTTATTATCCAATTAATTATTTAAATAATAGAATGAAAAAAAATTTAGGAATCTACAATATACTTCCATTAAGACCTATATTTAATAAAGCTTGCATAGATAATGGTGCTGATTAACAAAAATAAATACAAAATTTGACACAGTTATATTTATTTCCAAACCAAGGTATCTTAATATTCATAATGGAGTATCAGCTTTCTTAGGGGTCCAACTAAATATGTGTATGCTTTTTTTTATCTCTCCACATTGGTATATTTAGCTGTAAAAGCAAAAGAATTTAAAGAATTCATTTATTCTAATTTACTAACCTCAGTCACAGTTAAAAGAATTCATTAATAGCATTTTTAATTAAAAAGAAAAAGAAAATAGCCCCAAAAGCATTTAAACTGTGTAATAAGATGAAGCTAGGCACCAAAAATAATAAACTCTATAAAATTTTCTTTGTTTTATAACCACTGCTGTGACAGTTTGTGATTGAAAATAGACTTCTAGAAAGTTAGCTTTTCTAACTTTTGGAGTACTGCTTTTCTTTAGCTTTTTGGTTTAGTTTATTTAAACTTTATATAAAAGTCCATGCAAGGCTTAGCTGCACCAGCACCTTCATGCTTTGAGACTGAGTATATGCAGGATGTCAAAAAGGAGTTGTTGTCACTCCCAGTTGGTCTTCAGCTACGGTGTGGTCTATTACTGAGTTAAATTATCATTACAGTTAGCACCCAGTAACCCCAGGCATTGTGCTGAATATCACTCTGCTGAATTAATGTTTTAATTTCAGAATTCTTAAAGTATTCTTAATATTCTTTCAGTATTTTCCCCTAAATTGCATCTGATACAGATTAAATAATAGGCCTTCCATGTTTGGAGTAATTTATCTTCATAGGAAAAAATTGAAAATAAACTGCCTCAGTGGAAATTTCCACCCAGCCTTCACCCAGGAGCCCCTACTAATGCCTCCAAAATATAATTATCGTGACAAGGACTGTACTGTGATACAAAAGAAAACTGGCATAGAAGGCAAAGCAAAAAGTGTAAATAGGGTGGGAATTTTGAAGTATTATCAAGAAACTGAAAGAGGATTGATTCATTCCTTTCATGTTTAAATCTGGGGTATTCACACATGTACTGTTAAAGTAGCAATAGTTTTATGGAGGGTGTCCCCAATGTAAGGTGAGGCAGGCTTTCCCCTGATAAGCGTGTTTATGTGTTATCAAAAGGCCACTTGTACTGAAAGTTTTTCATTTAATCCCTCTTCCACCCAGAAAAGTTCAAATAGAGTAAACTGTAAACATGTTACTTCCCAACATGTTTTGAAAGCAATAGTTAAAACAATATTTTAAATATATACTTGTGTCACTTGGATGTGAGGGAGGGTCACATGATGCTAATTTTTCTTTTAATATTCTGTTCTGCACCTCATCATTGGACTACATGATTTGGAAAAACCTTGATGTCATTTCAAACCATCTTGTGTGGGTGGGCGGGCAAGAGGCAAATGTTTTTTCTGAATATTTAAACACACTGGATGTTTGATTCAAGCACTACAATTAATAAAATACTTGCAGTACATCTTGAGTGTAACAAACCAGAATTGCAATTAACTATTGTGATACATCTCCAGAGCAGCTCACCTTATCGTTTTGCCTTGCAGACACACTAATCTGGGGAAGTGATTTTGCAGGGTCATTGTATGGGCATTGATCTCCTGCTCCTTGGAGACTGGCTCAACCCTCATGAAAAATAAATTATCGTTCTTGGGAATTTCCTATAAACTAAATTGTGGATAAGAAGCTGAACTTGTGCTGCTTATATGAACACAAGTTCTAAAAGCCCCTTTGAGAGATGCTGGACACAGGAGTTGGTAGCATGCAGGTTATGTGTGGTTGCGTCTAAATAGAGCCTGGGGAGCTTGCCTGTGGCAGTGCAAGACTTCAAACTGATGTTCACACTCCTTCTAACCAAAGAAAGGTGTACCAGCATTTTAAATCTTTTTTTTTTTTCCTTTTCATGCAATCTGCCTAATTTATTGTCCAATGCCATGAGAAATCTGATCTAAAAAGCCTCGTATTTCCCTAACTGCTAAGAAAGAACAATTTTCCACCGCGACCCAGTTTAATAAGTGTTATGGTATGCCCTATTTTGGCCTGCTGAAGTTCAAGACTAAGTATTAAAATCTGTTTTATAAAGGTTGGCTAAATTTGAAGTATTGTTAGGAGATATTTACCAACAGCTGTTTCAGAAGTCCTTCTGGTTTGTGTTGTTTTTTTTTTTTTCTTTAGAAATGAATGAAGAATAAATGAATGACAGAAGTGACCAAAAAAATCAGTATATTGTTGCGTGACATGAATAACAAACGCTTCACGCTGTGACTTGAGATAGCTGAAGAAAGGTTATGGTTAATGTAGTTTATATAAATTAAGTATGCTAGCTGAAGGACTAGCTTTTTTTATATTAATTTTAGAGTGTTTGTTACTGTTCCAAGTATAAAGGCTTTTACTTTTTAATCTTTGGAACATTTTTCCCTGGCATTTTTTTGTAGGCATGTATGACTGACTTTCATAAGCCTCCATGTAAGTATTTCTGCTTTTCAGGTGTGCATATGATTGTTGGTATCTAGTTCATTTCTGAGTTGCCATGTTTTAGTATGGAATATGATGTTTCTGAACAGTCTGCTTCTGTGTCTGTAATCTATTGCAGATGATATTTCTCTTAAATTTTCAGAGAAATCCAATATTTCAAAAGGCAATAGTATTTTTTTAATAATAGATGAAAGCATTCATTCAGCTATTTATAAGGTCAACTCATGGAAAAAAAATGTATCCTGCTTTTAATGACAGATAAAAAACTGAAGACAGTACATATAATACATGCATACTTCCCAAAATAATTTGTTGCATCTTAGTTTCCTCAAAATTGTAATAGTTTAAATTGAACATTTTTCCTCCAAAAAGATGTAATTAACTCACTTAACTAGAGGTTTCTTGTACAGTTTTGATTAAAAAAAAAAGGATTTAAAGTATGTAGGGGAAAATGTGGTAAATAATAATTACATTTAACTGTCATTTGTCTTATAGAGCAGATAGATTTCAGGATGACAGTATTGCTCATCATAGCACTTCTGGTTTTGCTATTTTATCACTTTATAAGTCCTTCCATTTTTAGCCTTACCCTAACTTAGTTGTCTCATTGTTCCTTATGATCCTTTTGATTCAGGATGCAGAATAGAAAACTGCGACTCCTGCTTTAGCAGAGACTTTTGTACCAAGTGCAAAACTGGCTTTTACTCGCACAGAGGCCGCTGCTTCCGAGGATGTCCCCCTGGATTTGCAGCCTTGGAAGAGCTTATGGAATGTGTGGGTGAGTCGTCTAGCACAGCAATGCGGTGGAAGCAGCTCTTTTGCCAGGTGGCCAGGTTCAAATAGGACACTACTTTTAAGCTGAGGCTTAGCATTTCCTATCAAGAAATATCCACTAATGAGTTGTATCTGGATTTCTTTAGCCCTAATAATTAATAGTAATATTTTTCCAAACTTTGAAATATTGCATTATTGGGAATGCCTCTCTGTTCTACGTCAGAAAGTTCTGTCCTCTTAAGTGTAAATCACCTTGTATGAGGATTTATAACTCAGAATTTGTAAGATTTCAGGAAGTCCAGTTTTTGCATTAGAACTTTAAGTCAGTGATGGACTTGTTGGATTCTTGCCCTCATAAAACTACCTGCTCATTTTGCCTTTTACCAAGGCCATAACCCAGAGGGAGGGCAGATCGAATTCCTGTAACATCTGGGCTTCAAACTCACTTTTAGTTTCTCTGCAGCTCCCCACTTTTCCATTAGCAAGTAACAAATATAAACCACCAAGTAAGTGTTTTTAGTAGAAATTTACTTTACAACTCTAAGCCAGCATTGGCAGTTCTCACAATATTTCTGGAGTCTCACTGTTTGAGACTTTCGTTTTATCTTGAAGCCTGGGAATTGTGTCAGAACAGACTCACTCTTTCAAGACTGTTCCTTGCATTTCCTGATGGACAGGACCTGGAAATGTGAACTCTTGAGCTTTGCAAATCCGCATGACAACCAAATAGAATTTATTTATTAAAAAGAGAACAATTTAAACCAGTCTCTTGATTTTAGGAGGGGTTTTGAATATTTGGGACTGACATGATGCCTGTACATACAGATTGATAGTCTGATGGTTTTATGCTGAGGTTGAAACCGGCTAAAAGGATTCTTTCAGGTTCTGTAAGATTTTAATTTTGTTTCTAAGTTTTTGCTTGTTAACAGTAAACCTTTCAAGTGGTGCTTTCTAATAGTGTATTCTAATTAAAAAAAAATGAAACAAAGAAAAACAAAACTCAGAAGAACTGCTGACTTGTGTTTTCTTTTGCTTTATCAGAAGGCTGTGAAGTGGGTCAGTGGAGTGAGTGGGGAACTTGCAGCCGAAATAACAAAACATGTGGATTTAAGTGGGGCCTAGAAACAAGAACAAGGCAAATTGTGAAGAAGCCAGCGAAAGACACGATACTGTGCCCAACCATTGCAGAATCCAGACGGTGTAAAATGGCCATGAGGCATTGTCCAGGAGGTAAGTGTAGTCCATGCCACAAAAATCTTTGAGTTTTCCTTAACTGAAATCCTATTTCTAACTTGAAAAAAGAGCTTTTTCATCCTAGCTGAAGGGGAAATCCTGTCTCTGCTTTGCCAGCCAAGGCTGACAGGCATTTTCAGTTCTAGTTTGTGCAGCAAGGCTCCAGGTAAAGGCTCAGCATGGGAGCGATCAGTCTCTCAGTAGACTGCGAAACTGTGTTTTTCCTGGTGTGGTACTGAGGCTTTTTCAAAGGGGTGCCTCGTGGAAGAACCGTAACAGGTTGCAGTTTGAGCTTCAGCATGAACCTGAGTGGTGGTGGAATAACTAATTGCTCTGCACATGGCTTGAAAGATTATGATTCTAAACCTCTCCGCAGTTCTGGTGTGATGGGTATTTAAATTAAATGAAGTTAGTTACACATGCCATCGTTCGCTGGAACTATCAGCTGGAGTGTGCTACTTGTCCTGAATATCGCAGATAGAGGCCAACCTGTGATAGATGTGATACAAGCAGAATAGTGACAGATATCAAGCTTTTCAGCATGAGACCAGCTTGTGGCAATTACTACAAGTAGATAAAAGAAATGATCAAATTTCTTTAGCCTGGTGTTCTAAGACTTAAGTAGTGATGCTGATTTGAAAAAGAAAATGGAGTTTCAAATTTGTGTTCAGTTTTGTAGACCCCAAAGTGGAAACATGTCACTGGTAGAGACATTTAATTTAGTTAGCAGGTTGCCCCATTAGACACTCAAAGTTTCGTCGCTTATTTATTCACTGTGAAGTAGTGGGAGGCAGAGACACTGGTTACAGGGAAGCTCAAATCAAGCAGGTCATGGCTGCTAAGGAAGAGATTCTGTGTTTTTTAAAAATATGGTGTTTTCCTAATGTGAGAAATTTCGTAACTGAACTTTTAAACTGAGGAAATAAGAGAAAAATGTAACCGTAATCACTATAAATGTCGGTTGAGAGGCTGTTAATAAATCCTTTCTTCTTAATGTTCTCAGTACATAAACTCACGCAAATGTGTAGGATAAGTATTGGATTATATAGCTAAGATGGTTGTAGATTGTGATGGATTAAACTGAGCAGAGGAAGTAAGGATATTTTTGGTAGAACAGGGTCAAATAAAGTGCTTTTGACACATGCTTTCTACCTCTGTACATTTCACAGTTACTATTTATGGTCCACACTACAGAAAAGCTTCCGAAACAGATTTTTACATGTTTGCAGAAGTGGAGTTAAATTCAGTTTTCCTACTAAGTACTTCAGTTTCATATTTATCAGGGATTGAGATGTTACCCATCTGGCCATATGGCTCTGGTACAAATGTAGTTGATGAAGAATTCCTTGTCGCTTTCCCAGCATTTGCAGAGTTGTAGAGATACAAGCTGGAATGCAAGTGAAAGATGATTTCACTTCTTTCCTACTGAAGCCAGCAACATAAAAGGATACTCTACTTGATTTCAAATGTGTTATTCAGTGATATTTTCTTATTGTCAGTACTACTTGATTTAACTGTTATTACCAGATAGGAATGTCACATTTGTGTATCTGTTCATGTTATGTATGTTACCCTGTGGCTTGGGTGTAACATGACTCATACTACGGGAGGTTAGACTTAGAAAAAGATGGCTTGGATCATTCAGGCCATCTCCTACCCAAGCTGGTCTCTTCCTGGTAAGGAATTTTCTCCTCTTTAGCTCAAAAAGAAAGAAAAAAATAATTTTTAAGAAGAGTGATTGCATTACAAGCAATGGGGAAATTAGCAGGCAGAAATGTTCCATGGACTGATAAATCTTGCTGTCTTGAAGTTTTCCCATAAATATTCTCTTTTTACCTCTTATTTTTACATGTTCTCTGTGTTCATCTCAGTCATGTCTCCTCTTTTGTTTGTATCCTTGAGGAACTTGCAGATTGTTCTCATGTTTCATATTAAGTATTACACAGGCAAGCAAAGCAGCTCTCTACTTCTTCTAGTCTTCCACCAGACTGAGTTCTTTAAGCTGTCTGATACTCTATGCAAAAGTCTATTATTTCTAGTACAAATCACGAGGCCATTTATGAATGCTTATTTTAGACATGAAGGAAGAGAGATGAAGATGGGATGTATGCCTGTGTTAATTTTCTGAGCTCAAAAGGGGGAAGGCAGCAGGACAGGTCTTGAGGCTACAGTGGGAGGGAGTTCTCGCCTTGACACAAGCGTGTACCTGGATGGACTTTGTACTGGTTGACTGGATTCTGGGGGCTTTTTATGCAGTAATCTTTCCTCTTTCTATTGCTGCAATAGAATTTAAGATTTCTGGAAGAGCAACAGAAAAATAACCCAATCAGACTTCCTGTCCTTATACTGCAGTTACATTTCATTATTAATATTCAGAAATTATGACTGAAAAGACTAAAAGATAAAAGAATATATACTTAAATACAGAAAGCTGATAAATATGTAAAGCTGCAAAATGCATGGTAACTAAGTACTGTGAGGTTTTTTTAGTCTGATAAGCTAGTAGTGATATGGCAGATGGGGAGTTGATGATCCTGGTTTGCAAAAAATACTTAAGGTAGGATAGACAATATTTAGAGGAAAACTGTACATAAACTTTGGTGAAGACACTACCTATACACTTAGACTATACTAAACTAGCATAATTTCTAATAGAAGCCATGTTACAGGTATAGTTATCTCTAGTAAGTAAGTATTTTTCCCTTCTTTAAAATGACATATTTTGTCTGAGAGTGAATGTTTTAAAATTTCTGGCTTTAACTCAACGACCTGCAGTAAAAAGGGTCAAAAATGTTCTTATGTCATCCCCCCCCCCCCCCCCCCGCTCCCCACAGAAGTTTGCTGCTACCTACATTTGTTTTCTTTTGAAACCTGTCAAACGAAATCTGGATTTCTCTCTAAATATAAACAAACATTTATTTAGATGAGGCTAACTGAGAAATTCTTTAGTTGTGCAGCAAACAAAATCATAGAACTATTGAATAATACGGGTTGGAAGGGACTCAAGGAGGTTACATTATCCAACCTTCTGCTCAAAGTAGGTCAGGCTAGGTGGTCTGGAGCTATATCCAGTCTGGTCTTGAAAATCTCCAAGTGTGGAGTCTGCACAACCTTTCTATACAAATATGTTGCAGCACTTTACGGTCCTCATGGTAAAAAAGTTTTTCTTTATATCAAATGTGAACTACTCTTGTTTCAATTTGTTGGATGTCTCTCATCCTCCCACCGTCATGCAAAGCCTAACTCTGTGTTCTTGATGACCTCCTTATAGGTACTGGAAAGCTCACCAAAGCTTTCTGTTCTCCAGGCTCAACAAACCCAGTTCCTTCGGTCTCTTTTCACAGGGCAAGTGCTCCAGCTCCCAGCCATGTTGGTGGCTCTGTGCTAAACTCTATCCAATACCTTTCTTGAACTGGGGGACCCAAAGCTGCATATGGTATTCCAGATGTGGTCTGATGAACGTCAAATAAAGGGAGATGATCACTTCCCTTAATCTGCTGTCAGGCTGTATTAACAGGTCAGCAGATGGGGGAAGTGATCATTGCTGCCCGGGCACACAGCTGGCTCACGTTTAGCTCAAGTTTGAGCAGGACCCCTCAGGTCCTTCCCAGCAGAGCTGCTCTCCAGCCAGTCAGTGCCCAGCCCATATTTTTTCAGGGAATACTTCCTTCCCAGATGCAGGACTTTACACTTGTCTTTGTTGAATTTCATGAGGTTCCTTTCAGGTACAATCGATCTATTCTTCATAAGTGTGAAATAAAGAAAAAAAAGCTCGGAACAAATGTAGCACCAGAACTCAGTGAGTGATCTTTGTGATCTGACAGATGATTATGTTCTTTTGAGCTTTTTGACTACAGCTACACTGTAGTGTCCAAGGTGGAAAAGTTTGTAAAACAGGATGCTTTTGAGACCTTCATTTATACAATGCACTTGTAGTCAGTCTTGGTGCATGATACCTACAAACACTGTCTGCCCTTGGAGGATCAATGCTAGGGCTTTCTGTAGGTGGGTCTCAGTAAACATACCACCATATTTTCTGCCTCCTCTTGGTCATGCTATGTTGCCACAAGAACGGATAGCCTAAGTGGTAAAGACTAGTCCAGGAACAGCAAGAACTGTTGCCTCCCCCATGAGAACAGTCGAGTACTTGGCTGGATTGGTCCAGTACACTCTGCAATCACCTTCCTAGGAAGTTTCCGAGACCCAACTCAGCAAAGCCCTGGACAAGCTGGTCTGAATGGTCTTGATCCTACTGAGAGCAGGAAGTTGGACTGGATGATTCTGTGGCCGTGAATGGCAGAACATGCTGTGGGTTTAAGCTGAAAGAACACTGTTCTTCCTATTTGGGCCTTGCAAAAATTCTGATATCTTCTGCTCCTAATTAGAGAGAAGCTGGAAGGACTGGTCAAAGGGAAAAGGAACAAAATAGTGTCTTCGCCATGTTTGTTACAGTGCTGAGGTCTCTTCATTTGGCCTATCTTATTGATGTTGAAATAATATACAGAGTATGTCTAAGGTTTTGAATATAATGCTACCTGTTGTTTCACGCATTTCCGAGTTTAGCCTTAATCAGGATGAAAGCTTAGTTGGAAGTGCTGATTTCTTAATTTACTTTAGTATTATTTGACCTGTTCACTTAATTGTCTTTGGCTGAATGCTGTTCACTTGTAATTTTAAAATCTTACATAGGATCTAAAAGATATATAGCCTAATGTAACTTTATTTTAAGTTAATGCACTATGGCAGTCTAAGAAAACATTGAGAGACCAGCAGAGGAACTATAGCGATGCAGATATAGAACTGTATTTTAGTTTTAGAGTTCCTTTGACTTTTCAAATCTTAAAGAAGAGTCCAGTCTAACTTGTTGACATTTTTAGTAACTTGAGGATTTCATTCCATTGTTAAGTCATGACATAAATGTATGATGTGGCAAATTATAGATAAAAGAAAATGATCCTACTTAGAAAAGATTATCTTGTAAGTTGAGGCATGATCTGAAGAGGGATGGCAGCAAATGAAGCATTGTGGTTTTGCGAAAGATGACAAGATTTACAAACAGTCGGGTCTTACTGCTTTGGTTAGTATTGCATGAATCTTGAAGATATTGGAATATTATCACTGTGATACTAAAATCTAGGGTTTACAAGTCTTACCAGCCTTTTAAACGAGACTGTAGTACATAGAATTTACAACAATATGCTGTCATTGCCTACTGCAGCTCTGTTAATTTTGCAGTAGCATTGGACTAAAACTGCCCTTTTTTGCCCTCAGCAAATAGGTAGAAACTGTATTAAGTGTAGCTCCACTGAGTCCTGGCTCTGCTAGAATATTGGTATCACCAAGCAGGCTTGCCTCCTTGGTGTATTTTTTGAGCACCAGTTACACTCTGACCAAGAAGGCTTGTCCATAGCTTGTCTGAAAATATAAGCCATAATTTTCAGTTACTAAGCATGACTCAAAGCTTCTGAAGGAAAAAAGGAAAAACCATTTCAGCATCAGCAGAGAGCTTACAAGAAGTAAACTCCACCAAAGACACTTATTTGCACGGTGCAGGTTGGGAAAGCAATAGTAATGAGCAAATGTTTTTGTGAGTATTGTAGTTGATGGCCATTCTGCACATTTTGTGAAGGAGCTAGCAAGTGGGAGCAAGAAGGAACAAGACGAACGTAGTTTGGAAGCTTTCCAGAAAACAAGAGCTGTTTTATAGCGTGGCTTAACCCTCGGAGCCTGGCATGCTTGTTAGTACGTTTGTTCAGGAAACAAGCTTTTGTCAGCTGCACAATCTGCTCGTCTGGGTTGTCAGCATCTGCTTCGTACAGAGAATGTTGTGCTGAGAGTATTAAAATGGTGGGTTTTTTTCTACTGTTTAGCTGCTCACATTCAGAAGGGACTGCTGCAAGTGAAAACTAATAGTAAAGGATATCTAAACCCTAAGGAAAATGAAAGCCATAATACTGCTCATTTCAGTGAGAGTGCCTGCAACTAGATTTTAAGTATTTTGAGTTAAGGCACATAGGAAGAAGTATAGTTATATTATCAGTAGTCAATAAATTTTTGCCAGCTTCTAAAAAGAGCACAAAGACTGTCATTTCTGTTTGATAATAATAAAAAAAATCAAAATTAAATCATAAGTAATTCAGGTTGGAAAGGACCGCAGAAGGTCATCTAGTCCAGCCTCCTGCTCAAATCAGGTCAACAGTGAGAAAACTAGGATTAGCTATTCCTCTGGCAATCCTCAGAGATTAAATATTTTCCCTTTTTTGGTCATAGCTCTGTTCCTGTTCATATGCTTATTTGTGAGATGATGATTTATAAATCGGTGTTGGTTTTGTGTGTTTCAGAGCGAAAAATACAGAAATGCACAGCAAATTTGTAATTACATTTTCATGACATTTTTATTCATTGACACTTAAATGTGCATGCATGTATGTACGTGTACTGGAGCACTGCTATGCCTGATGCCTCTTAGATTCGCAGATAAATGTTGGGCAGTGTACCTCTCAGCCAACAGGACACTATAAAGTAACTGAGATATAGCAAGAAACTCTGATTTTTCTTTTCTGCATTATAGTATTTTATATTATTTTTTTCCTAGAAACAAAAACCCTGTTGGTATTTCTTGTGTGTTTGTCTTCTTTTTCCCTCCTGCAGCAGGGATAGGAAAATTAGGAATCTGTTGATGGAGGAGTGTTCTCCGTGCTTTCATTTCAAAGCAGTAAAGAAAATTAAGGTGTGATAATGATGAAACATGAGCAGATATGTTCTTTCCTCTTCAGGCTGATGACCAACAAATCTGTTAGCTACCGACAACCCAGTATGACATGATGTTCACAGCTATAGGGCAGAGATGCAGAAAAATTAATATAAGTATTATTTTTCATACAGTGTAATTTGTGTGTTATTTGGTCATAGGAATGAGGAAATATGTGATTGAATGAATCTATGAAATCCTGTTGTGAAACTTCCCTTGCACACAAAATGTTTCAGCTGAATTTGTGTTGCAGCACTTGTTTTAAAAAAACACCTCTCCACCTGAGCAACAAAAACCCTGAATGCATGCAGAAAAGAAAATGCCTACACGTGTGAGCTAAGAGATTAAATAACTGATTTGACTCATATTCATTAAAATGAGTTCAAGTATAAAGTTAGTGTGACTTTTAAAAAATGGCTGTTATTTTTCTCTTATGCTGTTAGAAACAATCCATTCCGTAGTTATTTTCTAAAGGGAAAATGCAATCCGACTAGACTCATATCTGAAAAGTAGTTAGAAATAGGTTTTATAAGCTACATAAACTTGAACATCAGTTTGAGTAGCAGTTATATTTAATTCTAAAACCAAGTACTCTCCGTCAAGGATCAGCATCCAGGTTTCCTTTGCAGATTTTACAGGAATGACTCCTCTTTACTGTTTATATTATATCACATTGCTTAATGGTCTAGGTGGCTCTCAAAGCTCTGTGAACAAGATATGGCTGTTGACCCATCCTCCTCCATTTTCTGTGTTTGAAATAAGGTCAGTTAAATTAAGTGGCTAAGCAATTAAGTGCTCTGAAAAATATCAACACTTACTGAAAATAACCCTTCCAAGATTTAGGTAATTTAGGTAACTGTTCAGTATTTGGGTTGGTATTTTCCTTGAAATTGGTATGGTGGATCTTGTATGGGAGTTGAGGCAGCTTGATATTAAGTCACAGTGCTCCTACAAAACTTTTTTGCTGTTTTAGTCCAGATAAATATTACTATGGGTTACAATTGCAATTATTACAATTTGTGGGTTTGTATGAATATGGTGAAATAATACACTACTTATATTGAAACCTGTAACTTATCTTAGATGTAAGTAGCCTAAATTTCCTTGCAGTGCTATTGTAGTGAAGTGTGGTTTGGGTTTGCTTGCGTATTTAACTGATGGGTCAGGTTTTTCAAGGTTTTAAGAGGCTTTGTTCCCTTTGACTTAAGCAGAATTTAAAAACACATCGTTCTTTTTCAGACTAAGAAATAAAATCTGTCTAAAGTGACCTTTAGAGGCTCCTTTCTTGACATTAGCAAAACACTTTTGTGGAAAAGTGTTGTTTCCTGATTTCTGTTTTAGTTTTCCTTCTTCAGTACCACTGCCCAAAGCATATCTTGTAATGGACTATACATACCTGAGTGCAAGGTTTTAGCCCTGCGTACCTTATCGGGACAGTTCAGCGTGTGGAATTTAATGTATTGTTTTATCACATTGCAGCATGGTACTTTTTCAACTTTTTTCAAGGGTTTGTCAGAGAATTACTGGCAGTGCAGAAGAGCCAATTCAAGCGCATTTTCCCCTTCCTTCTGAATATAAATTATCCTTCAGTCCTACCATTTAGTTAAAGTAATAGGAAATATTTTCTTGGGAAGACTTTCACATAGTTTTTCCAATCATTAAAAGGCTGTATGCACAGTTTATTTATTGCCATTACTATATCTTAGGCCAGATAAGTACTTTCAACATGTGTGTTTCCTTAACTATATTGTATTTCAGAGGCAGCATGAATATCATGTGATGCAGTATCTCCTGTGGGAGTTATCTGTTTTTAATGAATAACTGAGTCTACCAGAGTGTAAATCCTCGTAAATGACCAGAGTGTGAGTTAGAACTGTCCCATGGCAATTATACAGTTCAGGGTTGTTTAAAAATGCTGAGGGAGAGCCAGCTGCTAATCCACATGGAAATACAAATACTGAAAAGAGCTGTAGCTGGTCCAAGTGCACAGATTGAATTTGTCCATAAAAGGTACTTGACAAATTTTATTGTGCATGCTCTTATGAAGTAACTCCTGTTGGTTTTTGTCTTTTGCTCATTCTGAAACTACAGTCCACCTGTAGGAGGAAAAGCCATATACTTACTCATTTCGGATTTTCAACCAGAAAGCTGGTTTTGTACATTTTAGTGTCAGCCATTTCAGTCACAGCAGAGAAACCAGCAAACACTCACCTACCTGAGAGTATATTTTCCTCCCTGAGGATCGATCAGTAGGGCACAGTTCTGTGCGTACCCTCTCCCAAACCACAGGCCTGGGTATGGCAGGTCTGGAGAGCCATCCGCTTCACATGCGGCATGACTAGAGAGCAATCGGCCTCGCTCATTTTTAAGGATTCACTAAGGCTTTCCTTGCACAGAAGTCTCTTCTTAAGTAATAAACCTATTAGGCTACACAGATATTAGTTGTTTTCACAACACTGATATGAGAGCTACATCCTGATGTACTCCTGGCAGAATTTTTGGTTAGGTGTTTCTGATACACCTCGTCTTTTGTACAGTTCATCTCTCCAGCAGAACATGCGCTAACCATGACAGTGTTTGGATATCGGAAGTTATTCCATAGATAATGGCAACTGTGGCTGAAGTAGAAAGACTTCACCATACTATAATATCTAGAAAATATGCAGTATTTATATGCAATATTTAGATTCTATCTGCCTCATCATCCTTAAGGATGCTGTAAGAAAACACATGTATGACTCTGAATGTTGGGCCTTGCTCTGCAGGACTGGCTTGGTGATCTCCAACACCTGTGACAGAAATGAGATTCTTTGGATGCACATGTGATTACCAGCAGTTAAATTACCAGTTTAAGCAGATAAAACTTTACAGCTGAGACATAACTGGGTGCATAGTCCTTCCACAGTACTGATGCAAAGTAAATGATCTAAGTATACATCACCCTCCGACTTGCAGTAGGCTAGCGGTGTACATGCAGCTAATTACAGCTGCCTGGCTGTTGAACTAGGAACTCATTACACTGCTGTAACTTGATTGATTGCGATGGCCTGCCTGTACCCTTTACAATACCTTTCTTCTTCTGGAGAATCATTTGGAATGCTCTGCAGGCTGCTTGCTTGATAGCTAGCGGCAACCTAAGGTAGCCCAGGACAGGAGCCTCGTGGATTCAGGCTGAATTCAGCACAAGTTGTTTGCTCCTATCCCATAACCAGACAGGGTGAATCTGGAGAGTAAAGAATCCAGCAAAGAGGAGGAGAGAGGAAAGAATCTGAGAAATGGACTGCTATGGCTTCTTCCTGTTCTTTGGCTCTTTAGACAGAAAAAACTCATGTAGGGACATTTGAGTCCTAATTAATGGCTTTGTTAGCTGAGTGCAAAAGGTAATGCCTATCCATACATGCTGCTTCACTGTCTGGTTTCCAAAGCCTTTTAAAACCTGACACACAACGGGCACGCCTACAGCGATGCGTAGTTCAGTGGCTCCCAAGCTGGCGCGGCATAAAGTAGCTCAAGAAATGGAAACAGTTTGAAAGTGTCAGCATAATGCTGTGCAAGAGTTAATTACCCCTGCTGAGAGACAGGATTTATTAGATCTGGCACAGTGCTGTGCAGATACAATGTTTTCAGGCCATGAGGTACTACGTTTGCGATAAAGAACTGTGATTTGCTGTACGGAGGGATAGCTCACAAGTGCTAACTTGGGGGACTCGTGCTCTAGTGGGGTTTATTCCTGTCAAATAATTATCACAGAGGGGCTCACAAAAATTCTGGAAAGGGACACTGCTCGTCTCTTAAATGCAGCAGCTTCCAGTACTCTGCTGTAGGCCAGATTTAATTAAACTAACTTGTACCCGCTCTCTACAGGAGTCAAGGGGGAATGCCAACAGGGAATAGGTGGAGGAGCAATCTCTTGATCAAGTCTCCACTGGTGTTCAAACTGGGCTGGAGTCAACTGCACTGGTTTTTGAGGATGTGCTGTGGAAATCCTTCGTAGAGAGCTTCTAGATATGTCTGCATCTTTACCTCTCATGAGCAGCAGAGAAGGAGGGGAATGGAGGAAAAGGTCTGCTGCTTTTTTTATTGTTGCTTGGTTTTCCTTGGGTGGTTGTTTGGTTTGGTTTTTTTTTTATAGCATTCTCAGATAGTTTGAGATACTTTTACCTCAGACTGGAAAGCTCGGACACCACTGATTCCTGTAGTACTTTTTGCTTTCTACCTCAGAGGTTAGTGAAAATAACTTCCTCTTCCACAGTTTGAATTCCAGGTTCTTTCTGAAGAACTACAACATGGCTGCAGATAATGTTTGGAAAAGAAGTGGGAACATGAGCAGAGTAAAAGAGCAATAGAAAGCAAGAACTGCTCATGACGAACAGGGCATCCCTACTCTGCATTGATTTTACATGGCATTGTAGCCTCACATTAAAAATGGGTAGATTTAAATAATTTTCTGGGCAGTCTTATGAATGAATTGGCCTAGCATAGCGAGCTGTAAGCAATCTAGGAGAATCCTAGATGATAACTTCCTCAGCCAGGTGATAGATACCCCCACCAGAGGGGAGGCGATACTGGACCTGATGGTCACCAACGCGAGGGAGCTAATTGGTGACGTCAGGATTGG
>JAVKLA010000027.1:34185880-34226091 GCA_034782735.1 Sagittarius serpentarius | reverse complement strand
AGAAATTAAATAAAAAAGCACTGAAATTTAATTATTGCTTTAAAATCTAGCGGTTTTAAATTTTATTTGCAACTGGCTCATATTTTTTGACTCAGTGTGATTGTCAAACTTGTACCTGACATCCAGCCCCAAAAGGAACATATTTAAATATGCTGGTTTAGAGTTTTGAATGTTTGCTAAAACGCTGTGTCTCATTTAGGTATTCATATGAAAACTCTGATGTATTTCCGTATGAAAATATTGGCATATAGTTTGTGAAGAAGAGAATGTTATCCTGTAGGACTATAGATTTGGCATATTTCCAAAGAGCTTGCTTTCATGGTATTTATGTAAAACCTAGTCAGCAGCAAAAAATCAAGTGTTATTAGTGAAGGAACAATTCAACACAATGATCTAGCATGCTAATTTGAGGAGATGATAAATTCATATTCTAGTTTAGGCTCTGAAAAATGAGCTAACGCAATGCATTGTGACCGAGCGAAATAATAGCTGTTAATTTACTTCCTTGGTTCCTGTCAGCAGTTTCATTTGTGTTGAATAGGTATAATTGTGTGTCCTCAAAGAGATTGCTCTAAACCCACTTATGATATAGTCAGACTTTCCAAATCCTTTATTAAGCACAGCAATTTCCTGCTACAGATAAAAATACTTCAGTATTTAGTTATATTTACATTCTGCTAGTAAAAAGTGGCTTTCTTTTAAAAATGTGTTACTTGTGGTCTTCAAAGTTGAGTTGATTGAAGTTATCCTATTACATTAGTGTACGTGTGAATATGGTGTTCAGCTGAGCCAAATTTAAAATAAGCACAGTTTAAAAGGCTGTTAAATCGTAGTGATGCCACCATGCTACCACATGTATTAGATTTTGAAAGCAAGCACTTTCCATTGTTTAACAGTCCGGAGTAGTCACAAGGGGAAAGTGTGGGAGGCTTCAAGCCTAAGCCATTTTACAGAAAATGAAGTCATAATAGTTACTGCCATTAGCCATGTGACTCAGTAGTAACTCAGAGAAAAATTGTTTATGCTTGGCAGAAGCTAATACTAAACAAGCTCCATAATCTCATTTTTGCTAGCAAACATATTTTCCCATTAAAAAGGAGCTAAATTGTACTTATGGTGATCTTACACTTCTGAAGATAAGTGCAAGAGGTACTTTGTCTAGTTTGGAAGTTTTGGAGTGTTTTTCTGCCAAATTAAAAAAAATAATAATAATCAGATCTAGATATTCCTTGCTTGAAGCTTCATACAGTGTTTATCAGAGTCTAGCTTTATTTTGATGGAAAAATAGCAGGAAATTAAGTATTTAATTGTATATATAATGTTAAAATTTGGAAACATTTTTGTTTGAGTTACTATAGCTCAAGAGCCAAAATTTATTATTCTGCTTTGATTTTTATAACTCTCAACATATTTGGCTAAGATATGGGAACTTAGATTTTGTGTGTGCTTAAATTTTTTTCTAAATAGGTTTGACATCTCTCATTTTTTTCATTTATACCTAAAACTTAAAATGTTACCCCCAAAAGCTAATGCTCCACATTAGAGAGACTGGAACAACAGTTGTTTGTTTATATATAATACAAATATTAACGTGTATGCCTATATGCATAGAAATGAAAGTGTTTGTATGCTTCCAGGCTTGCTAGTGTTTCCTAAATCCAGAAGGTACTTGCAGCTAGAATAATTAGAATCTTTAGCTATTGGTACTTCTTTTAATACATAGCTGTTGTTGTTCAAGCTTTCAGAAATTTGTTCAAAACAATTTTGTTATTAGCAGGCCTTACTGAGTGCTGAGCGCTTTTGAACATTTGCTACTGAAGAGTAGTCTTTCAGAAGGATGAGTGTGTCTTAAGAAATTCCTCTGGCTTTTTTCAAAATGCCTTAATGATTTCTAGTTGGACTTGTTGTTCTGAGTCCCTGGGGGTTTGTGAAAATGTCCATCATAAAGTTAGTCTTTTTCTGCCCAAAGTAATGATATTGTGGAGCATGCTGTGGAATCTTTGCAGTTTTATATTTCTCCATACTAAAATCAAGATTGTAAAATGCTAGATTACAAATAGTCCCATGGAATCATGTTTTCTTTTTTTTTTCCCAGAAGCAGTGACCCAATTTATGAAATATTTCTGATGATGTCGCAGTTACACTTATTAGCCCAAATGGGACAAAATAATCTAGTGTGCTGAACACTCCTCAAGGAGGCCTCCATAACTTTGGTTTAGAAATGGAGTTTGAAACAGTTTGCCAATAAAAGGTTTTTTTGCACTGTCCTTGGAATTGCCTGGTACCAGTGAAAATGTACTAAATTTATTTTCAAGTATTTAAAACCTTATTTTTACAAGAGCTAAATCAAGGGGTGGAATAATGAAAGGAAGAGTGAGGGACAGAGATTTCTTTATTGTAGCTACTTGTGAATTACTTATTAGTTTGGAATAATGATAGTGCAGTATGTCTTTGAATACAGTCTGGATATTAACCTACATCCCTAGAATCCTAACCATGACCTCAAGAATATTTAGCTTTCTATATCATTGCAAAAATTCTTGACCATCATTTAATTTTTCTTACCCTTAAAAAGGGATGTAAAATCTCTCCTTGAAATCATGCCATAAGAACAATCTTTCTTCCAGTCTTTTGGAGCTTCCAGTACTGGCTAAAAGTAGGAATTGTAGAAGCATATGAAAATATTCAAATTGTGGTTAGCGGATTGTGTTTTGTTTTGTACGATTATATTGTTATTGTACTGTGTATAATTGTGTTACTTGATATACAGCTATTTTGCTAAATGTCAAGATGTGGCTAGTAAGTAACCTTAAAACTCCATTTCATGGTTACTACAATAAATGAGTTTCAATGGAATAATGCAGTTTGGAGAGAAGACATAGCTGTTGCGCACACTGTGCATTTTTGCTGAGACATTTCTACTTCTGTTTTGGGTTTGTTTTTTTTTCCCTTTTACTTAGCTTTCTAACATAGCCACAAGAAATTTGATATGTTTTTTTAAGTCACTTGAGGGGGAAAAAAGAAGTCTGATAGTATTTCATAATATTCTGTTCAAATCTTATGCATAATTTGTCAGTCCTGTATTGAGACAAGATTTGATATTCTTGTTTGATGGAGCAACTCTGCACTCAGGGTGCTCGTAGAAAGACAGATCTGCTCTTGTACAGCTGTTTGCATAGTGCGTATTGAAAATCACAACTCCAGGTACACATCAAACTGTAGTAACTTTACCAAAACCTGAATTTTTGAAGTTGCTGAACTAAGCAGACATGCATAACGCTATCAGTTTTCTGCCCTCCCATAACATAATTACAATACTTTATTTTAAAACTAATTCATTAAGTAAGTAATTACTTCGTTTTAAGGGTGATTACAAAAAGCATCACTTAACATAAAATCACCAAAATGTCTAAGTGGCATTCCCTCTGCCTTTGTTTATGCCTAATGACTACCAGGCTTCTAGCACATTTCAAAACTATTTCTGGACATCTCCAGTTCCCTTGCATGCTTTCTTCTTCCTTCTGTCTTTGACACAGTTCTCCCTGTTTAACTGTATTCCTCCCCACTTCCCTTGTTTCTTTCTGCTTCCTGTGCTTGCATTTGCATTTTTTTCCTAATAATCAGAGGTTTTCACTCTGTGTGCCTCTTCTATTTACTCGTTAATGCTATAATTCACTCTTTCAATTTTGCAAGCTATCTTTCATTCTGTGTGAAATAAATTCATTGATGTAATTAATCTAGATTGATGATATCCTTTTTATCAGCCTACCAGATAATTTTGATGTTTGGTGATGATACCATTTTGTATTTAATAGGTAATCTAAGTAAATGGGATATATTTGTACAACGTTTAAACATGAAATCTCAATGTATGTGTATATTTGAATCAGCAATGTGCCATTACAGCAAAGAAGGCTAACGGTGTCCTAGGCTGCATTAGGAGGAGTGTTACCAGCAGGTTGAGGGAGATCCTTCCCCTCTACTCAGCACTGGGGAGGCCACACTTGGAGTACTGTGTCCATCTCTGGGCTCCTCAGTACAGGAGAGACATGGACATACTGGAGAGAGTTCAACGAAGGGCCACAAAGATGATTAAGGGACTGGAACATCTGTCCCGTGAGGAAAAGCTGATGCAGCTGGGACTCTTCAGCCTGAAGAAGAGAAGGCTCAAGGGGATCTTACTAATGGTTGTAAATACCTGAAGGGAGGGTGCAAAGAGGACAGAGCCAGGCTCTTTCCAGTGGTGCCCAGTGACAGGACCAGAGGCAACGGGCACGTGCTGCAACACACAGGGGGTTCCCTCTCAACATCAGGAAACACTTTTTTACGGTGAGGGTGACCAAGTACTGGCACAGGTTGCCCAGGGAAGTTGTGGAGTCTCCCACCTTGGAGACAGTCAAAAGCCGTCAGGACATAGCCATGGGCACATGGCTCTGCGTGGCCTTACTCGAGGAGGAGGGGTTAGACCAGATGACCTCCAGAGGTCCCTTCCAACTTCAACCATTCTCTGATAGGCATAGTTTGATCTCAAAATACAATTTGATGTGATGGTAACCTAACCATAAATTGTTATACTATCTTTAAAAGCAGGAATGTTGCTGGGGCAGAAAGTTCATGGGCTTTTTTTATTAATTGAATGGTTCTCCATTAATAAGAGAAAAACAAGTGATGCAACGTGTGCCTTTGTGCTATGTAGTTTAGAGCACCTGATGTTTTAGTCCAGGTGTGGACATTGCCGTACTGGGGAAGGGCAATTTATATGACTAGATGAGTGATGGGAAGCTGTACACCTCACTGGAACATTCAGGGCAATTGTGGAGAAAATTTCTGAATCCTGTGGAGCACTATGGAAAAAAAATTTTAGTGAGAACTGACCTAAGACATAGTAATGCCAGCAAAATATCTGCAGCTTATTTGATATATCTGAAGGTAGAATATCATTCTTTGTTACACTGTGGATGCTCTTTCCTTACAACTGAGACACTAGGATCATTTTTGTCTCTTTTTTACTATCCTAAAATACTTCCTCTATTTTACTCACTCTATCAATCTCTCTCTCTCTGCTACAACAATAACAATAATCAATATAAGTGACTGCAGAACCTAAAAAGATTCCTTTTGCCTTGAAATGTCAGTATTAAAGCCTGCAATCCATTAGCCACTTGTACTTTGATTTCTGAGTCACCTTGCATCTTAATCTTCTCAAAATAACATTTACAACTAAAGTTTGCAGTTTTGGTGGTTGAGGCGAGGGGCATTGACAGGAAGGCACTGTGCTTACAATTATCTTTTAAAATGCTTATTGAACCCACCACCATCTTCTGTGTGTAGTTTCTTACTGCAAAAAGCACAGATGATTTGGCTGCATTATATTCAGCTGCACATCTGCAACAAACTGTTATTATTTGCATTAGCACAATAGTTGGCTGAATAAGCTTGTCTCAGCGCAGAATACTGTCAGATGCCTTTCTCTTTTCTGACCCCATTTAAGCACACGGAAAATAATTTTCTGTTTCCTTTCCCAAAGAAGATAGAGCTCTTACTTCAGCGTGTTGTCTGATGTAGTCAGCTTATAAGAGAGGGAAACTTAACCAGTCATTTTATCAGAAATTACTGTCTCCACATGCTTTCATCTTTTGTAACTACCATTCTGGGCCAGTCTTTCAAAACTGTGAGTAATTGGAAGCTGTATGCAAAAATATGCAATCACTTTCTATAGTAATGAATGTAGGATAACTGAAATGCAGGCATTATGGTGCCTGATTTGTAAGGCATTGAAATTAGAGGTGGAGCGATGCACACATTTTTGGATGATTTACTACGGAGCTACAAGTTTTTCAGTGGCAGCCTCTGTGTGACTCCATGATGCTGTAGGTTGGCATTGCAAAAGTAGATTCATGTCCTGTCATGTCAGGGATGGACCTGATGTGCAGGGCCATAAGATAGCAGATATCCTGATTTTATGAAAGCACTGGTATGGTCAGCTGTAACTCCACTCTTTCTTCCACTCTCTATTAGTCTCATCTCATACAGCAATTCAATTTTTCCTTTATTGTTTCTGGTCTCTCAAGTCTCAGGCAGTACATGTGAGACTTGCAGGTTCAACGCCTGTCTCATATTTTTTCCCTTGATAAGCCTAGATTTCATACATTTTCAGTGTCATGCAAATTCTGCTGTCCCTTCTGTGCAAAAGAAGCTTGGCCTGATCTATTTTCAGCTGAAAAATTATGAGCCAAAATGTCATAGTTGCATGATCCTAACTAGCTTTGCAGGATTAGGATCATGAAGTGGCAAAGAAGTTACTGAGTGGCAGAAGGGCAGACGGTGGGGCTTTCACTTACAAGGGTTCTACCAAAAAATACATTCCCCAGTAAAAACCTGTTTGCAAGCCCTATCGCAGTAAGAGCCTCTCTATGGCCATGTACATGCCAGGCCTCATGCGTGGTAGTGAAGTTTCCTGGGAAAGGGAGCATAGATTTCTGTCTTACGCTGTTACCAACATGTTAGTTTTGGGCTACTGTTACAATAGTGGTTTCGGTGGATCCTTGGTTGACCCAGAGCAGAGGCTTTCATGTTTTTGTATTCTGGTGCTACCAGCTGACTATCTCAGCCTGTAACATTATGCACATAAGCTTTTAAGGATTTGTGAAATTTGAGGGTCAGTGCATTGTTCAAGAGGTATGGCCAGCATGGAATGAACAAAATTCTGCTAGCGATAGTAACTTATGTCTGATCTGTTGTTTGAAAGCTCAGTTATATTCCCAAGCAGTAATTCTTGCACGTAAGAAGAGAATAAATCAGTTCTTCAAAGATGACCATATTTTCATTGCCAGATGAAATTTCAGAACAGAATCACTTATCAAAACACTGGTTTTGAGAAATTATGAGATCAGGCCAGTTAAGTTCTTCATTTTGTAAATTATGGATTGAAATCAATCCCATCTATTATAATTTAGAAAGGAAAAAACCCCCAACCTATCTTCCCGCTTTGTAACATATTGTGTTGTTCAGTGTTAGTTTTAGCTTCTGTTCTTGGCCTGTTCATAGATCTGCAGCCCATTACAGTGGCGCCTGTTAGAGCAAATACTGTGAAAGTTTTGCCAGTTTTTCTATGATAAACCATGTTTTCCAGGAATTCATACATATAAAAAAATCCCTCGCAGTTGAGACTTGGCATGGAAAGTCTTGATTCACAAGGATTTCACTTGTATATTTATCCAGATTTTCAAAAATAAATCAGTCATCTAATTTATTAAGTCAGAGGTATTTCAAAATAATGTATTGTTTAAGGATCACAGAATTGTCTTTGTTTCCAACAAAGACAATTCTGATCACTTAATATAAATAGACACATTTCCTGACAATGAATGATTGCTTTGTTGCTCTTACCTCACAAATCACTCTTAAATATTTCTATGTGGTTTTTTTCTGTTGAGTAGATCCATGCAGAAACTGATAAGTAGTTTAAAACGGTCAAATTATTTTCAGTATTCTAGAGATACTCAAATGGCTAAGGTGTTTTCCTTTGAAAAGCTAACTGTGTATTAATGAAAATTTAACTGTATAAAAAACTCTTTAACTTACGGTATGATGTTGATATTACATCCTAATGTGCATTTTAAAACATATTTTTTCTATACGTCATGCTTATTTTATAGGTGGCAGGATTCTTCCATTTAATGTTAATTACATGTAAATAACTATTAATGCATGTTCTGAATGTTCATCATGGAGATACGAGGGTCAGTCTGTTTTGTGACTCTTACCTAGGATGTTCCCATAGTTCTGATAGAGACAAGCTATAACACTGGCAATTTCTAACTAATAATCCATATAATTGTGCAGATTTTAATTGTCTGCATAGACAGGCAAACCAGGGAGAAATATTTAGTCATATTACAGACATTTCTTTTCAACTGCGTATTAGTACTTTATGTTTCCTGTTGAAATCAGGTCTGGGGAAAGAGCTATTATCTAAAGTTTATTTACACAGAAATTAACAACAGATATCACATGTTGGAAGCCTGTATGTGTGAAAAGAAGTTTAAAGAAGAATAACTGGATAGATAGCATTAGGGAGTAAGTAAGTATTCAGCTACACAGAAGGAAACTGAAAGATGTTAAGCATAACTGGAAGGAGAATAAATTCAAACAGGATTTTGAAAGGAATCTCTTGAAGTCAGCAAACAAGAAGAAAATGCTACCTTCCAGTCTGAATTAGAGAGAAGGAAAGTGGCTATAGTAGTGGATTAATTGTCTCAGCAGAGAAAATAAACAGTTGAGCGGGTACTTGTAACTAATTTGATAAGTATGTCACACCCTAAATGATCCAGTTGTCACCCACTATTAATCTTATAGGACAGTTAAATCAACACATGGAACAGATTGTGATGAAGTCACTGACCAAGAAATGAGTATTTGCTAACATGATGAAATAATTAGCATTCTGTAGAGATCAACTGTACTTCAATGTGAGAAGCTGATAATCACTTAGCTGAGCTTGGTTCAAATAAATACTTCCTTTCAGCATTCAAAACAGTATCAGCCAGCCCAAGTATGTACCCAAAGTTATACACTCGCATGTCTGCTTTTTAGGTTCAGGTATTCCAGTCCAGGGGCTTATTACGTATGCATCTAAAATCAGAACTGTAAAAAATGTTCACCTTGAAAAACAGCTGCTAATTTGAAATTAGTAAAGTCTACAGGGTTCGGGTAAATGTTTCTTTCACCATCTCTTGGTCTTCTGCAAAGAATGTACAGATAGGAATGTACCATTCTTGGGAGAAGTAGTAGTTGGCACAAGTCAGAAACGTGCCAGGAAACCTGCTAGTGTTTCAGAACAGTGTTCAAACCTGTGCTTTGTCTCTATTTTATTCATAAGATGTAGCTCTTGCAGCTGGCCACCAGTTCAGCAAGGATTATGGTTTGTGCTACTGTACCCACTGTACCGTACTGCAGTATGGGTTCTCTATGACTGCCAGTCTCAGTATCTACTCGTAGAAGTACCTTTGGCCCACAAAGAATTGTTAGCATCAGGCACTTCTAAGCAAAAAATAAGTAGATCTTGAACAATTTCAGTTATGCAAAGTCTTTAAGCTAATACTGTCTCAAAATAATGGAGCCAAGATCTCATATCCATCAGAAGCTCACCCAAAGTAGCCATAAGAATGTGATGATGTGGAGCAGGAACAGCATATACATTTATATTTTTCATATGGTTAATTAAACCCATAGAATCATTCTGTACATACTAAGGTTTTATTGGTATTAGAATAAAGAATTTCTTTTTTGAAAAAAACCCAACAACTGATAATTACTTCTCTCTGTGCTTCTAATCAACAGTCTTTGATGTACATCTGTTTTTTAAGTACGTCTGTAACTTCCAGTCAGGAAAAGCCTTTTATGGCAAGTAGCCTTTAAGCTACATGCTGTGTTTATTTCATATATTCTTTTTCCTTTTCTTCTTAAGAAAGCATCTACATATTTTCCTTCAACTTTTATCAGTGAATATATACTTTAAAATGTTTTATGCAGGAGAAAGCTTCCATTTTCAGTTTAGTTTAGACTGGTTGTTTAAACAGATGGTGGAGATTATAATGCTGTCTTTCTTACAGATGTGTATCAGAATAAGAAGAGAAGCTAGTTTGTCCACTCCGCATGTACTGTTAGACACCGTGTTATACTGCTTCTTATATGACGTGATGCCAAGGCTGTATCCAGCGGCTGCGTGTATGAGGGGGGAAGAGAGCCCTGCGGTGCTGAGAGCCTCTGCAGCAGTAGGCTGGCGTAACAGAGATGCTGCAGACAATTTATTCCCCTAACAAATCCACGTCTCTTACCTCTGGGAGGAGAAAAAAGTATTTTTGTTGTTATTCTTCAGGTCAGTGCTAAATACAAAAAATACATGGTTTTACGTACAACGTGTTTAAACACTGATGCACTTAGGGTTGACATACATACTCGCTATTCAGTCTGTTTAAGCATGTGAAACAGCTCCCGTGGATGAATTTACTGTCAAGGGCTTACTTCAGCTTAGTAAAATAATCTTCAAATAAGCCTTTGTTCAGTTCTGCGTGGTTGCTATACGTGAAGCCAGCGCTGCCCCGCCGTAGGTGTTCCTGCAGCTGTGCGGGGGGAAGGAACGCGCGCGTGCTCCTCACCTGGCCCTGCACAGTCTGCCGGGCGGCCTTCAGCACCAAGGCAGGCAGGCTGAGCCTTCCTGCGGGCACGATTCTGTACTTGGGTGCGTTAGCAATTGTTCATACGGCCTCTTCTGCCTGCCGAGCTGTGACTGGTAATGGCCAGGTGGTGGGCACTGAGGAACAGCTGGGGCAAAAATGTCCTCAGCTGGGTCCAGAAAAGGGTTGCTGCCCATAACCGCAGTAACACCGGTTTTGTTCTGGAAATACATTCTGTTCAGGCTTCTCGTGGCTCCTCCTAGACATATGTTTTTATGGTGAAGGTGAATAACAAGTCTAGGCTGTATGGCATTCTCCTGATCACATTTTGTTATTTGCTTTTTGCAGCTTCTGACATAAAATTTATTAGAGGTATACAGTTAAGTCCAGCCCATGTTGGGGTTTGGTTTTTTTTTTGTTTTTGTCATACCATCAGCAGATAAGTTTATCCAAACAGAATTCCTTTCAAAATAACATTTCTTTGAGTGAGCACTAAGCCTGTACAGTCATACGTGGAAAGCGTCTGCAAAGTCAGTTCCTTTTGAATTAATAATTGCAGTTGTAAAATGAAGCTAACAGAAGCATCACAGAAGTCATGGGCAGGACTAACTACCATAATCAAAAACGTTCAGACTTGGCACTCTTATAGATCTATAAAGTTTTCTTATCTTTACCACAAAATAATTAAAGCACCTGCTGGCTGGATGTCTAGGAAGAAGTGATGATGGCCTTAATAAGGTTCTGTAAGCACTGCTATTTGTTCAAGTCAATTATATAAACACTTCAGAAAAAAATAAATAATCTGAGGGTAATGGTAAACAATACTCTAGACTAGACCTAAAGAAAAATTCAGGTTGCTTTGTAAAGTGGTCCCATTCAATCACAAATAATTTTCATTTACTTAAACGTAAAGTTATCTTGGCAGGTCAAAGAGTTATAGACTAGGAATGCATACCTGCAGGATGGGGAATGGCATCTAAAAGCAGTGTTTTTCAGAAGAAATCACTTGAGTCCACTACAAAGTAGAGAGAAAAATTTCAAATACAGTTCTTGGCTGTGTAACTTTTGTAATAAGGAAAAAGCACAATAAATCAATTTTCTCCTGTGCACAAGCAGAACTCTGACATCCAGTCTGAGGCCTTTATTTTATAGAAGATACTGGAAAACCAAACAGTTCAGTTGGAAACTGTGCAGATGAGTCAAAAACTTTATGTGAGAGCTACAAAATAAGCTTTAAACAAAGGTGCACAAAGACTGCTATATGTTTAACTTCTCAGAAAGATGATGAGCAGAGATTTATCTACAACATATAGAGAAGTCTGATCTAGGACAGAAAGGCATAATGAGAAATAATAGCTAGATATTAAAATTTAAGTTAGGAATTGGGCAGATATTTCTGGCAGTGGAATGATTAACTGCTGGGACAATTACCAGAGGAAGCAGTGGATCCTCCGTCTCCTCTTGTCTTCAGATCTAGACCGGATGCATTTCTCCAACAAGTTATCAGCCTCAACAACATATGAGAATAATGTTTGATTTCTCATGTTTGTGTAAGGTTCTCACTAGAAGTTCTCTTGACCCTACTTCTCACTTGCAATCACTGCATCATCTTCAGTTTTAAGGAATAAAACATGTTGTCCATTATATTAATATAATGGTATTAATATAAAGTAAGCATTCTTAAAGATACAGGCATTATCTAATTTTCTTATCTAGCTATTTCGTATTTAATGTACAGACTTTGAAAAGGTATGGAAGTTTGAGACAATCTTGCTGCAGTGAACTTCAAGTAAAAACTGGTTCAGTTGGCTTTAAGGCAAACAAGAAACTTTAAGTTATTAAGTCTAATAACAAACTTTGAGAAATCACAGGTTATTTGGCTTGTGGTTTGTCCTTACTGTGCTCCCATGTGCATCTGCAGTAAAATTTAATATAGGACACATTATATCTAATGCTGCTATTACATGCAGACTTGAATTTATTTGGAAAAGTTGTAGACACAATTTAAAGAAAGTATAGCATAAATTGTTCATTTCTATGTGGATTTCCATTTTAAATAACCATAACTTTGAAACCACCCCATTTATTTCCTTCAAATGTGACTCAGTATGAAAATCTCCATGCATGTCAGATTGAATTTTCTGCTTTTGGCTGTTTTACACTATATTCTGATTAACATAAAAAAAAAACCAAACGGAAAAAAACCACCTATCAATAACTCAATATCAGCAATACAAAAAAAAGACATTAAATATTTTGCAACCCATTCACTGAAACCCATTAACTACCATATTTTTAAAGGGTCAAAATACTTTGAGCAAAACTATTTTTCCAGGTAACAAGAAGTTAATGAGTGGTATACACCAGTTTAGTGTCTTGGGAGGGGGAAAAGGTAGGTGGTCCCATGGTCTGTTTATGCATTGCTTTGGAGAAAGCCAAAAAGAAATACTTTTAAGCTCAGTTTATCATAGGTCCTTGATGCTGATTTACTGATATTTCCTCCTGTCCTCAGCCAGCTCATGTTCAAGCCCCAAGTGCTAGTTGGTCAAAAAAGTGTAGATAACATTTCACAGCAACACGGGGACATTTGAAGAGCTGCTTGTGGGGTGTTTTCATGGGGGTGGGGGTGCAAAGTTTTTCCTATAGCAAGAATTGTGTAGAGAGTAGAACCAAACACTGCTCAAACACTCAGAAAGAAGTCCAGGAGGAAGTTTGAAGAAAATTCGTTCAGTAGTTTTAAATTCACGATGAATGATGTTACAGTTTCCTGGCCCAGAGTTCGAGATGGCCCCCCCCAGACACTGTCTGTGTGCCAGAAGCACAGCCAGGCTAGGAGCCAGAGGGCCAGGAAAGCTCTGGGTGCATGGTGCATGAAAATGAAAATAGGGTTAACGGTACTTCTTTATGAAGTAAAACAGACAATAACACAAATAGCTGATGGTCATACAACTTCTCTTTCTTTCATGTTCCGGGCCAAGTCTGTCAGGCAACATGAAACAGTCAATGTCTGATATTTTAGTCTCAGTAAGTCTCCTTTAAAACTAAAGAAGTTACACACTGTGTATGTGCTGATGAACATACGGTAGTTGTGTACCTGTCTGAATACCTGTTTTGGGGTAGGGAGGGAACTGTGGTTTTCCCTGGAGTGCTGAAACTCACCCTTTAGTCCAGCTGTTCCTTTCCATGGCTCTCTCCATGGCATGTTTGTAGTGGAAGAAGAATAGCATCAATATCCTGGGAGAGCTGGGCTGCCACTTCCCACGGAGACAGCGGATGGGCTTAGGTGTAGCATGACCATGTTACGGAGGGACTGTCATCCTATGCCTTTTCGCTTCCTTGCAGAACTCCTCCTGCACTCCTTTTCCAAAGATAATAGCAGAGCTTCAAAAGCTGGTCCAGATCATGGTTAACAGAAAGCAGTTGGGTGATTTTATGTTCCTGACTTCATTGTAAAGTGGACTCCATATAAACAACAGACTTCCAAGAAAGTTCCATGGGCCATGAAGCTGTTCCTAAAGTCATGACAGTGGTTTGATGATACTAGTTCACAAACAAAAGCTTTAGCAAGCTAAAGTACTATACTGGATACTGTATGTATCCTTTTTTAATAAATAGTTGTGCAATATTAATTTTAATATCCATGAAACACTGGTGTGTGACTATTGGGAAACAAGTAAGATTTAGGGTGAAAAGCGTTCTTCCTCCAGCTTCTGGTAGTGAATAAACTTCCTGTAGCTATGTGATGTGGATTTAAGTGGTTAGACCATAAATCAGCTTGGCACGCATATGAGTGTTAGGTCCTCCTAGGCAGTCCTGGGAAAGTGCTTCTCTTTAAGCCAGCAAGAAAGCTACTGTAATACATTTGGGGATAAAGCCATGTAATTCAGGACACCTTTTAAATCCTGACTGGCTACAGCTCAAAGATAGTGACTATCTCTCTAGGCGTTAACTAAACATGCTGGGCTGTTATCTGGCACCACACTGAGTGGCACAGGTTGGTCCACATCCGTATTGCTCTGCTTTGAGCTCCCAAGCCAGGGACGTGCCTGAGGGAGCAGCCCTGGCCTGTGCTGGCTCCATGGGAAGGGCAGGGGCTGCCCCTGGTCAAAACGTGACAGACAATTGAGGCACAGTATTTGGGGGTATTCTCTGATGCTGGTTAGTTTAGTAGCACAGGCGTAGCATTACTGTGGAGAAGGTCCTTGGCCGTAGTGTGTGGGATGTACAGGTAAAGGAAAGACCTGAAAGCTAAATTTAGGTCATCAGGAATAAAGAATGTGTTACACTGCATCAGCAGAGGGCAATATCAGAAAAGATAATATCCTAACTAGAAGAGCAAGACAGCAACTCCATTGTGACCATAGTACAGATAGTAAAAGCCATAATGAATGGAGTGAAGTTCTGATTGCGGGTTTGGTGAAGAAAACAAGTGCGTGCCCTTCGTTTCACTGCACCAGAAAAATGTCTGAGGAGAAGGGAAAAGCATACACAGTATACACCAGTGTAGTTACGGATGAACAGAGACTAACCTGACCAAATTTAGGTAGGCAGTTTGAACACCTTATATTTCAGCACCTTTTCAAGTATAAACCAAATGGATACCAGCAAGCAATGCAGGTGCAGCAGTTAATCTGGTACACTGTTCCCAATGAGCAGACTGAGGTAATAATTTTACATCATATTATTAGAAAGAATACATTTATCTTCACTTTCAGTTGTTACTCAGTAGGAGTCTTCCTGCTGGATCATACTTTATTCTGTTGTCAGGTGTTCAATTTAGCCTCTTTTCTTACCGAACTTCAATAGGATTACCTGTGCATTACTTAAGAGAGGCAGAAGTGATAATTAAAACTACTTTTTGAGCTGTTTCAGTTTAAAAAAAAGAAAAAAAGAAGAAAGTCCTGAGACAAAATTGTTCCTCAGTTCTTGACCAGAATCTGTAAAGGGAATTAAAAAAGACAAATGCTTCACAACTAAATAGTGTTTCACAGAAGAAAAAAATCTCTGAAAAAATATCAGCTTCCCAGTATAATATCTCTCTCTGTAAGAAACCCTTAATTGAAGAAAATACAGTTTCCAGTGTGAAATTAAACCTTGCAGGTGCCACAAATAAATGTTGTCTCAGTGGAATTTATTTTCTATTCCCTATATGATGAGATAAAAATAAAATTAATTAAATTGGCTAGAAAAAGGAGAAATGGAAGAAAAATAATCTGTTTTGAAATACAGACAGAGGGAGTTTTAAGTCAGATTAGTGTCCAATCAAACCTAGAGAAGTTCAAAGCCAGTTTGTTCTTAGCTGTAATCTTTGCCTATAGAGTTAAAATACATTTACATGTGTATGCATACTCTTGACTGTGTATAAATATATTTTATTATTTTGAAATTTGCTTTATGTTGCACTGTGAAAGGAAGGAAAATAGACAAGTCCAAACCTTTCATTGGAAATATTTTGCTTGGCTCTGCTTGCAAAGCGTCTGATCTGACATGGTGTTGACCAAGATAAGAATAGTGAGTACCCTGCATGCAACTGCTGTATCATTTGAATTCTGAGCTAAATCTACATTAGATAAACATTTGGCTGCAATGGAGACCCACCTGTTTTCACACAACTGTGACTGAAAGGACAACGGGACTCAGCATTTAAATATCTGTACTATTCAGTTAAACATAGACCTTCTATCAGAGTTTTCTGAGAGTTTCCATGTCGAGTTTGCTAGTTTTCCTCTTCCCCTAGTGTGCTTTCTTTTGCTTTCTTCTCTGAGTCCGTATGTGTGAATTTTTATTTTTTGTACTTTTTATTAATGAATAGAATGGCTTATGTTCTAGGCAGATTAATGGGTACTTTTACAAAGAAGAATTAATATTTGAAATGATGGAAGTGCAAGCCAGTGTTCAGTTAGTATCTCACTGCCATCTACTGTATAAGTTGGAAAACTGCACTGTGGGAAATGCATTGCATTTCAGCAATGTAAGATGACTCTTCTCCCAGTGAATTTGCCCTAAAGTTGAGGAAAAAATCCACTGAACACTCAGTAGGCTGTGACACATAAATTCCATTCTTTGTGGAGGAATCAGTATTTCTTAAACAGATGACAATGTCTGATGATACTCGATATTGTCCAGAAGGAAAGAACATCAGATTTTAGTATTGCTTAGTTAGTTTTTGTTCAGGCCAGAAGAAAAGTAGATATGTACTTTGGGAGAAAAAGAGTACCTCACTTTGCTTATTCTTGCCCCAAATAGTAAAACTTGAATTTCTTAGTGGATGTGTCAAACCAAAAAAAGCTAGTGGGATTAAGATACAGAAACTTGGGGTAATTTGATGTTTCTTTTAGTTGAGGAATTATTCTTTGATTCTTTTAAATTAGCTTTCATCTTAGTAGCTGATGTTTGGTGTATACAAACACCAAGTGTATTCAAAGTTAAGTGTTGGCTGGGATGTAATAATTTACCCAAAGTTGTGAAATTATTAAGTTGAAAATAAAATGTCAGGATTCTGGCTGTCAGGAACCGAATAAGATATCACGCAAGTTAGCTCTGCACTACCAGTGCTTTTGTAATGATTTGTATAGAAATTACAAAGTTTACTCAAGACAGAAATTTCCCTGATTTTTATCAGGAAAGCTGACATCAAATAGACAAGAATGTGTGAAAAACATCAAACTCTGCATTTACGTAAAGGAACTAATTTTCTTAGTCTATTATTAATTTCAGTAAGATAGGAATACATATAATTTATACCACTGGCTATTAGTATTCCACCAAAAAGTACAAAAGAAGACCAGTAAGCTTGCAAACTCAAGCACTTCAAAGCTGACAAAGTGCCTTCATTTTCTCCTTCTTTGTGTCAGTTGTGATAAAGTCTATAATTATGGTATGGTTTTTTTCTATTTTTATTCAGTAATTGTTCTAAGACCTTATTTGCTTAGCATTATTCAACCCTTGCAAATGAAGAAAGAATGATAAAATAATTCATTACTTTTCTATGGTGTCCCTTGTTACCATGTTTCAGTGCTTTTCAAACATTAATCGGCCTGCCTTTACAAATTCTAGTATTTTGGGATTTGAAATGGTGTTGTGGGCAGCTGATGTATTCTAGGTGATCATACCATCCCTTCTGTTGTCTTCAGAGGCAAATATGTGTTCATAGGACTTCTTCAAATGACACTAGAAATTCACCCAGGAAAATGAGGAACTGGTTTCTGACACTTGACCCTTTCTTGTCCCATCTCCTCAGCCTGTTTACTTCTTTTCCAGTGTCACCATCCAAGTCCCAATGTCTTTCACTGCCTGTCCAAAAAGGCTATTTTACTTTGGCTGGTTTCCCCCAAGTCATACTCCTCCTGCAGCACACATTGAGTGTAGCCAATTTCAGCCTAAGTTTGATGGTGTTAAAAAAACCAACTGCAAACTAGCTTAGGAAGGCTGTCATGAATTCGGTAGCAGGTGACGTCGGTAGAGATGCCCGCAGCGTGTGGTTTGCTAAGTTTTTAAAGCTCTTTGTGTCCTCTCACTGTGGGCCACTTGTCAGCGTTGGTTTGTAAATCATGCTTTAGGAAGAGGCTGACTTTGTAGCAGTGGGGAGATTTTTTCTTTCATTGAGTGTGTGTTTATAAGATTTCTTAACAATTTGTACATTTCTCTGGCAGTTTCAGTATCCAAAATTTTTAACCCGACTGAAAGCCCCAGGAAGTAAATTATCTCTGGGGAATATTTTCTGGACTGACTCCTTTGTTTGCTTGGTTGTTGGATTTTTGCAGTCACTGTTTATGTGTAGTTTGATGTGTGGTGCAAATGGGGAGTAAATGATGAGGCATCCACTGGTCTGTGCAGGACAGAAGCTGTCCTGCCAGAGAGGGCTCTTCCAGAAGCTTACATCTGTCGTCTTTCTCTTGAGTTGATCTGACTGGTTAATCATCAAGTATCTCTGTCGTCTTTCCATTGCTGTCATTAGTTCCCTGGTGTCTGCCATCCTTCAGTGATATGACTTGAGCGTAATAACTTTTCTAGCTTACCATGCAGATGAGATGCTGCCACACGCGGCGTCTATGATAAAACTGCAGCTGTAGGAGAATGATGTGCAACCGTGCAACATTTACCTCCTAAAAGGGCAAATGAAAGGGAAGAAAAGATTAAAAGATGGATTTAGCAAGGTCTGCTGTTATCCCAGGACACCACTGTGCCTTTGCTGCTAGCAGTGAAAGTTCTACTTATGAAAATGCAGGGAAGCGGGCAGACGCCTGTAAGTCCCATTATTCAGTAATCATCAATAGAAGAGAAAGGAGTATTACATAGTCTGGTATCTCCAAAATAATATATTGTATGTGAGAATGCTGAAAATTTGTGAGGGAATTACACTATGTAATAAAGCTTCAGATAGTTGTTGCTTTTTTTCCTTTTATTAAATTTTCAAAATTTAGATCCTTGCTGCCCTCATGTGGATATATACTGTGTTTTCTCCGTCTGTTGAAACTAGCAATGGACAGGTTTTGTTAGACGAGCAGTACATGCAACAGTATTTATACAGCAGATGAAGGACAATTCAGATACTGAACTGATGCTCTCTGTCAGAGCTGAGGATCCTCGAGCAATGCGGCTGGGAGTCCCTGTGAATACATTTGCTGCATTGTAGTTCTGGAGAACCAGGAGTGCCCTGAGTGTTAGGAATTTGCTGCCCAAACTCTGTCTAGGGAAGGCTGCTTTTGCAGCTGACAAAAGGTGAAGAAGGCTCGTTCTGAACCGAGTAGTGTGTATCCTGAATTGACCAGGTGGGTCCATCCAGAAGGAACAGGCAGTATTTCCAAACACCTTTCAGCTCAGAGTATGAGACAAACCAGAGAACTGAGCATGAGTCTCTAATATATACCAGCATGCAGCAGCTGTAGGAGCAACACTGATAAAATGGTACAAAAACAACAAAAAAGGAAGAAAAATAATCCAGCAAGAGCCAAGTTAAATAATTATTTTTGTAGCTGTTACTCGCTGGTGTACGGACAATTGCTGTGTATATTAGCATAAATAATGTTTTTTTCAGGAATTCATGTTGGAATTACAGTATTACCTATATGTTATTTTGCCATTAGAAGCTGTGGTACGTTGTTGGCTAATTATAATGTTTCATTGCATAGCGTATTAGTTGCCCATCTAGCTACCAGAACCAAGTGGTCCAAACAAAAGTTTAATGAATAACACTGTAAAGATACCAACCATTGGGATAAGTTACTTAGAAAATTAGGATTTACTCATTGGTAATTTATAAAGCAAATAGCAAAATTGAATTTTTTAACATTACAGTAAAGTATTTCAATGAACTGGCTTTGCCAGTCTTGCTTCTGTAAAATAACCTGTGCAGAAATATGAGATATAGAATGATAGATAAGCTTTTAAGGCTTTTATTTGCTAGATAATTGAACACCAAATCCAGCTAAGTTTCAGACCTTTCTTAGATGCTATACATTTCAGTGTATACGTATGACTTTACAGAGTATTAAACAAATTCTGTAAATTATATTCAGAGCTGTCTCTGATAATAAAAATTGAGGAGCCCTTTTTTAGAGAGAGATTAAAAATGCATTTCAAGGAAAAGTTAGTTAGCTAGTTAGAATGCAAGGCAAAATGCATCAAAATAAAAATAGGAATTCAGTAACCTGAACAGTGCTCAGACATCCTGCTCTTTGCATGAATTATTTAGATTTGCTCCCATTGCTGTTAACACCAAAGGCTTTCAAAACCAGATTGTCTGCAGTCCTAAAATAAAGGCTGAAGATGAGACCTGATGTGGAGGCCTGTAATGTGGAAAGGAGAAGCAAGGCGCCTGGCTATCTGCCAGATGACGAGCAGGCGAGTTATCCCTAGGAAGGATGTAATGTTGCTGAAAGAGTGGTGCTGGCTGCGGATCCCAGGCGGCTGCGCTGGACAATTTGCTCGCTTGGGTGCTGTTTCTGATCAGGAGGTGTTTATAGGCTAGATGGATCAGACTTAATGTCTCAGATATTGTCACTTTCTGTCCGCTGCAGTAATACTATAACCTGTTACTGACAGCGGTAAACGCCTCTAGAGAGGCAGAGTCCTTTTGCTCTCCCTCCGTCTTTGCTTCAGTCAGGAGCTGCCTGCAACAGCAAGTTCTGGACTATAACACACCGCTGCTAAAAATCCACTCCGTTTCAACTGCCCCAGCAAAGCCGAGAGCAGCAGAGCCCTGCTGCTTCCTATGGAGAGAGGGGTTGGGGTCCGGGCTTTTGCCCCCGGAGGCAGTGAGCGTGGCGAGGCGTGGGGCAGGCCCTGCAAGGCTCCCTGCGGACAAGGTTCTCCACACCCGACCCATGGCAGAGGGCGGAGGGAGCCGCTGCCGCCCCAGCCCCGGGGGAGCGCCTCCCTCATCGGCTGTCTTGCCCCACTGCCCTCCAGTTGGGGAACTGGGAGAGTTTGGCTCCCGGGTCCTCTCTGAGGATCTGCTTTCCGTATCATAAATGTCATGTTCTTCAAAAGACATCTGTAGCAAGATACTCAGAAGTTACTTCTGTTCACTGTGCTTCTGCTGACAAAATAAGCACTGTAATTGAAATCTGAATTTAATAAACATTGTTATGCGTGTGGACTTCAGCAGCATACTTTGTTTGAACTCTCTAGTCTTTATAGTCACTTTTTTCTTGCTAATCTCTAATATCTCTTGCGTTCTAGTAACAATATGGGAACTGATGGTTAACCAAGAAATACCTTTTGTATTCAGTTTTCTGATTAAAAGGACGGTTGGAATTTAGGACTCTTAGCATCACCAGCCATCTGGGTTTTCTCTGTGTGGTTTAATATTGTCCTGAAACTAATGAAACTTATTCTGTACAACAGGGCACTTGGAAATATAGTGAGCAGCCAAAGAGCTCAGTAACAGGAGAACAAATTATCAGGTATAAGCGGCTCAGTGGTACCGCCTCCACACAGGTTGCTATTCCATGGCACATGTAAAAGAAGGTAATTTGCTTTTGGTGTGCCTTGGGGCAAAAGCAAGAATGGGGACAATTGCTGCAGAGCAGCAGAAGCACCATAATGTGTTTGTTGCACAATGACATGTCAAATCACTGAAGTCTAGTCCAATTCATTTATATTTTAAGGCTATTGTATGGGGAGCATGCTGGCGATTTGATGTGATGCTTGTGTTACAGGAGCTACTTTGTAAGGCTTAGACGAAGATACCAAGTGGGTTGTGTGTCGGTTTATCTGAGCATCTCAAAGTTTTCAGAGGAAAAGTAATAGGATCTTTCACTACCTTAAACTTAAAGTAAGCATTTACTTTAGTTCTCTGGAGGAGGTCATAGAGAAAACTAAATGAGGCACTGACTGGAGTTTATATTTCTTTTACTAATTGCTGTGTACAGTGAAAAAAACCTCAGAAAGTCAAATCACTTAGCAAACAGGATAGCAAAACTCCAATAAAGCTCTAATTTATTCTGCTGGTCTTCTGAGAATCAACTGACCAGCAGCATTGGTCACTCATTTCAAATTGTTTCCCCTCATCTACTCCTTCCTTAAAAAGTATTTTGAAGATTTGGGTTAAAAAAATCAGAATATTTAAGGTGCAGGTTAGAATACAGTGTTGAACTATACATTCGTGCCGGTGCAATATACCAACTAGTAGAATCACGTAATAAGATTTTGATATGGAAATTTCTATAACTCAAACCGTCTTGTTGTGATGCCACTTTGTGTCAAGTATTCCTTCCCTCTGACCTCATTAGGTGTGCCTAGTCATTAGATGCAGTGTTACTAAAGAGTTTTAACTTAAAAGCCGCTTTGATTAATGATTGGTTGGACTGAGGTTTTACTGTGTAGGATTAACTAGACTTAAAAATGGCAAAATGCCATAGTAGCATTAATGCCAGAGTTTAATGAGAAGCAGAAGTAAACTCCAAGGACCCTTATGATTTTAATATGGACTAAACTCATGTGCTCATTACCTTAAAGTCCTGTCCTATTTTATAGACAAGTATTCCAATAATTCCTAGAGAATAGTAGCATAGACAGCATATTAAAATTCTGTAATCAGAAGTATATAAACCTATATTTTTAATGAATAAATTTTGATAATTTTAGAATCAGATTCATTCAATGTTATTATCAAATAGAGAAAAATGCTTCATACTGCTTTGGGCCTTTTTAACTAAGAAGTGATATGGAAGTAAGGCAAAGCCAGACTGGAAAACATTTCTCCCAACTAATAGTGTACTGACAATGTAGATGAAAAATGCATTTTCACATTTTTATGTTGTCTGCTACTTGAATTTCCTTTTACTGTCTTCTTAAGTTCATTTAGTTCTCCTGAAACTTTACAAAGTCGGTACCTCTAGAGATTAATAACCTTTATTTTTTATCATTGATCACATATTTCAGTATATGATACTGCCAAGAAAACCCCGACTGTTCTCACTGCAGACAGCGTTCAGTCATCTCCTTAAATCCTACTAGACTTGATAGGGTTTAAGCATATACTTAAAAGGTAATGCATTACTGAATGAGGGCCTTTGTATCTAGGATTTTTTCAGTCCATGGTATCTTTGCTGAGATAATCAAAGGGCACTGATTTATTATTAGAGCTGAACAGGAAAAAACTTTCCCATCCCCGGAGCCTGAGAAATTTTTTTTCTTGCATTGATCTTGATTTTCCAATTTTGGTTATTTTTCAGTGAACTTCCAATAGTAAGAAGCGTGTAATGAAAGTTTTGTTTCTGCACAGTAATATGCTGTGAGAATTAAGCACAGTGTGCTAATAAGCAGTAACAACAGTTCTTCGCAGAGGCGGCACTGTTTCTGCCAAAGCGTGTAGGATGACATCCAACTAAATACTTGGGCTGTAATGCCTAATTTCTCATTGAAATCACGGATGTATTGGACTTGACATAAATAGGATTACTCATTCAAGCAAATTTATGCAAGGGTCTAAGGCACGTATCCAGCTTTCAGTGAGTTAGGAGTCTACGTACTCGTTTGGCTTGGGGCCCCAGGCACTTGCATAACGTTGCTTGAGTGAGTTACCCTGCCAAAAGTGAGACCTACATCAATATGGTTACTCATACCAGCAAAATTGTGCCTGTGGACAAGTGATGACAGTCAGGGATCCTGCTTCCTCCTGTATCGCATTGAAAACTTCTGTTTTCACTGATGATCGAAGCTCATTAAGCAGCATTACCTTTGCAGTCCCCATTGATAATTTCTGTGCCACTGAGTTTTTCAGCCTAATATCACTTCTCTATTCTTCACTTAGTTGACTCATTGATATTATTTGTTTTTCCTTTTTTTAGGGAGAAGGCCAACAAAAACAAAGGACAAGAAAAAGAAGAAAAAGAATTTGATGGAAAGGGCTCAGAAGCAGCACAGCATCTTTTTAGCAACAGATAAAACAAGCCAGTAAAGACTTGATTTTCTTTAATATATTTTTTTGCAAAGTGCACAAAAGCTGCTATATGCTCCTGCCCATGGATGCACTACGATTCAGCTGCTTTGACAGTATTGGTGGCAAATAACTTGTGAAAAGAAAGCCCACAAGCTTGTTTGTTTTATTTATATTTTTTTTATTTTATTTTTCCCTCTCAATTTTGACCTGAAGACTTCAAGGTTGGGAGTGCACTGAGTTGAATCAGTGGAAGTGGTGCTGAAGTGTGTCAAACATTCTGTCCCGAGTGCCTGGTCAACATGTTGACACGGAAGGGAAGCAGGAAAGAAACCTATGTATCACCATTAGGCGGACTTGTGCATATTTAAATTAAAAAACAAGGAAGTCTCGGAGGTGTAGGTACTATTGCATTTATGGCCTTTGTTTCCTTTATTTGTACATTTCAAGAGTAAATGGATATGACTTACCTACATAGCGTTAATGTACATTGTTCTCAGCACCTGCTACATTGAAACAGTTGTATAATAAAACTGCTTTAAGACAATATACCGCAGGAATTACTGCTTAGACTTACAGAAGCACAACAGACCCTATGTGTACATATTAATCTGTCTACATATAAATGAACATATTTACTGTACATCTATGCATTTTTATGTATAATACTTTATACATGTTTGAGGTTATGTCCTGTTGGTTCTAGTAATATACTTTAAAATAATCCAGTAAATGTTTACTTTTTACTATGTTTTAAGTATCTTCTCATATTTCTCAATAGTTACAAACTGGATTTTTCTTCTCATTTGTAAAGCACGTTCAGAAGGCTAAACTACCTTGTACTGACCCTCGCAATGGAGCGTCAGCCCTGAAGCATACTTGCCAGTGTAGTAAACCGCAAATCTTTTCTGCTATTCTGTACTCCTATCTCAGCCCCGGTGTATTTTGTCTCAGAAAAAGAAGTGTAACTTTTTTTTAAGATGAGGCATGGTGATGATAGATGTTTTGAGTGTCAGGAGAGAAATGATACGGAAAGTTCTTGGTATCTAAGATTGTATGTGTAGTTTTTTTCAAATATAATCCGCAGTGTTTTATTTCTGTTAGTCCTGATCCAGTCAGATACAGCAAACAGATACCTGAATAGGGGAGAAATAAAAGAAAAAGCTATGGGAGTTCAGTCATTCAAAAGTATAGCAAACACCAGTGTCCCAATATTGCCAGTGATTTGTGGAAGTTTAGCAAATTTAATCTGCATCTGGTGTTTGTTTTGGTTTTTTTGGGGGGAGGGGTGGAGAGAATTTTCTGTGCAGGAAGTTAAAATGGCTCAGGATGGGTAATTTGGTAATCCAGCATTATTGGGCTTGCATTCAAGGAGATTTTGAATATCTGCTGGGAAAAGCCCACGCTAAAATGGCTGTCATTCATGCTGTCACGAGAAGTTATTCCAGTTCTAGGACTAAAAATTGCATATGATCTACACAAAGCAAGGAAAAGGTAAAAGAGACCCCAGACCCCTACAAAACTCTTTTTGACATATACTTTAGAAAAATCCTACAAATCTCAGTTTTAGTTTTATGGCTTATATGCTTTACAAATAAACTAGGGAAATGAAGCAGCTATAAGCACAAATATACACATAAATAGCTAGGACAAGTGTTGCTACAAAAATGTGCAGTAGTTAGGCACATATGAATGTTCGCTTGTGGACTTCCCAGTTAACCATGAGGTTTTCACCATCTTTCATTTAGAATATGTTCATACTTAACCTAGAACATAATAATGTTAAGGACAGTAAGATTGTTCTGATCCTGGGCTGCTATTTTGGACATTAAATGCTCACTTACAAAAAAAAAAGGACAATAAGAACTGTAGCTGCCTGTTTGCTTCCTGGTTATCAAATTTGGCTGTAAGTGCAGTGAATGCCCTCATACAATCCTTTTAGTAGTGGTTACAAATATTGTATTAGGCATGTCATGGAAAGAATGCTACAAAATACAATAAAATGATGTCACAAGCTTCTGAGTAGAATATTTTTGGTCCTTTTTAATTCAAAGAGTGTATTCCTTTGGAATGGCAGACACAGAAGAATTGGAGAAGGTATGTGGATGCAGATTTTCTCCTACTGGAGTGGAAAATCTGAGGGTTTTCCAAACAGCTATTTTGTTGATACTTACAACATTTTTGAAAAGACACTGTACATAAGATATACATTGATTTCTCTTGTCCCAGTCACCTTCAGATACAGCTTCCTTGAGAGTGAAGGTACAAGAAAGTCATCCCTAAGTAGCAAGTGCCCTCGTGTGTAGTTTCTTTTTGTCCTAGATACCTGTTTTTATCCTGGCTTTACATGGTGGATCCTATCAATGTATTCATAGCACTGAGTTTTTTGTAGGATCATACTTCTGAGGTTAGAAAGAACCGTTCCTTGGACATTAGGAAAAGGTTCTTCACTGAGAGGGTGGTCGGTCACTGGAACAGGCTGCCCAGGGAAGTGGTCACAGCCCCAAGTCTGTCAGAGTTCAAGGAGCGTCTGGACGATGCTCTTGGTCAGATGGTTTAGTTTTAGGTAGTCCTGTGAGGAGCAGGGAGTTGGACTTGATGATCCTTATGGGTCCCTTCCAACTTGAGATATTCTGTGATTCTATGACCTTGAGAGATGACCTAGTTCAAATCTCTGCTTGAAACAGGGGTAACCTTGAAGTTATATCAAATCTGCCTGAGATGGAGGATTTCACAACCTCTCTAGTCTGTGTTGCCAGAACCACCTTCACAGGGATTTTTTTTTGTTGTTGTGATTTGTGTACATTGCCCCTTGTCCTTCTGCTGTGCACTTCTGAGAAGAGTTGAGCTCAGTCTTCTCTGTAAGCCCTGATGAGGCAGCTGAAGACTGCTGCTAGATTTCCCCTCAGCCTCCCCTTCTCCAGGTGAAACACCCACAGTGTCTTTGGCCTCTTTTTGGATGTTTTGTGCTCCAGCCCCCTGTTTTAGTGACCCTCCAGTGGACTTACTTACTCACTCCATTCCTCTCTCATACTGAGGAGTACCCCAAACCAGGCACAGTACCCCAGTGGTGGCCCCCTGAGTGCTGAGTAGAGGAGGTCCAGCCCCTCCTGGGCTACTCCCTTTCGGGATTCCAGAGATGATCCTCACAACAGTGGCTTTCATACTTCTGCTGGGATGCTTCCAGAACTGGGGACAGCTCTGGAAGAGGACTGGTTTATGCTACTGCTTCAGGATGTTCAAACAGACACTGTTTCTTGGTAAAGTGAAGAAAAGCAGGTTTTCAAAGCTGGATATCGTGAAAACAGCCTGTGCCCACTATGCCTCGTTTCCTTTAAATTCGATCAGAAGCAGGCTTGTAAAGGTCTGTCTTCTTTTCTGGTAAGCAACGGACCAGGTACAGATGCCACCTCTTTCCCCTTTCAGAGCTGTCATTACTTTTTGAATCTTTAAACAGTGGAAGGATTCAGAGCAGTGGAGCTTCTGTGTTCACAAGGTTTTTATGCCCCAAGTTTAACCATTAGCTATCGGAAATTTGTTTAAAAGTAGAAAAGATTCAAGTTAGTAGGATAAAGGACTCTCCATGCTGTAATCATCGGTGAAAAAAAGTGTTACATTGCTATGATGTGCAAAAAGTTCTTTTTCGAAAGCATACATTCCTTTATATCTTAGTCACCTGTCCCAGAAGAGACAATTGCATAGCCCCACTCTGCATTTAGGATCTCTCTATCCTCAGTGTCCCTTACCTTATCCTGACCTCATAGCATCTGTCTCTTTAAATTAAAAAAAACCACAAAAACCCAGGTGCAGCTTTAAAGCAATTATTTTGTGTCTGACTGGTCTTTACTGCATCTCAGCTGTTCCTGGTAGTGAGAAATTATTGTTACATGTCTCTTTTCTTATTCCTAGGGGGGAAAAAAATGCTGTGTTCCATGTTATGGCAATGCAAACCTTCCATATTACAAACGTCAGTATTAGGAAATTGTTCTCGTCTTACACCTATATGCCTAACATAAAGATGCCTATGAAAGAAAAGTGAATACCTGTAGAACTTACATGATGTGTCTCCATTTATCAGTATGAGGTTTTATTACAGAAAACTGCAGAGCAGAAGAAAATATAAAACAGATTTTCATTTGAGTTAGCTAAAAATAAAGCAAAAATCAATTAAATGTCATGTTAGTGTTATTTTTTCTCTTTTTTAATGAAAATAAAAAAATCAGTAAAATCTTGATTGAAAGCTTATAAATTGAGAAGACTTTTCCAGGCAGATTAAAAGCAAAGTTAGGGCTTCAACTTTGTTATGCTGATGAACTAGAATATAGAATAAAAATGACTGGATAGTACCAGCACAAGTGCCGTGCTCTTTTTAAGTGGGTGATGCTCCTGAAGACTGATGCTACTGCTTACCAGAGGGTATGAGAGACTTTTGAATTCAAACTGCACATCTCTTTCCCTTCACCAACAAAATGTACTTGTCTCTTGACACTAGTTCACTTTGACTTCCGACAGTGTAAGCCAGCATAAATTCCAGTAAACTTTAGACTGATGTTATTTTGGACTAACGCCAACAAGAACAAAATGTACCCTTCTGAAAGTGTAACCCACAAGCCACTGTCAGCTTTTTGTTTAGTTCTTTACCGAAAGCTCTGTGCTGAACCTGGCATCATTTCTTTCATGAGAATCCTCCGTCCAGGAGTGAGGAAAGGGCATTAACTTTAGGAAGCATTAGAGCAGCCTGATCTACAGGACACCCGAGAGAAGGGCAGGCTGGTGTTTGAAGTGCAGTTTCTCCGGAGTGAAAAATGCTATAAGGAAAGTATGACTAGAAAGAGTCCAGCCTTTAGCCCATTATCTAAGTCTTCTAGGCTTCAACTGAATTTTTTTAATGCAAATTAGCGCTGTTTATGTCTAATGAATATACACCCTCGACCCCAGTGAAGTTGGATCCTTACTTACACTGGCCAGTAGTGTATCTGTGGTCATGCCTGCTGTGAAAGAGCTCCCCAGCCTCCTTGTTTTCAAATTGTGTCCTCAGTGACACTCATGTAATCTTGTTGATTTTAATTGGGCAATACCAATGAAACTATCTAATAGTTCATAGACCACAAATGAATAAACACTGAAAAGGAGGCTGTTTTGTTTTTCCCCAGTCACTTTTCAGAATAGAAATTCAACTCAAGAGAGCAAACAGTGGCAGACAGAGCACGTCTTGGCTTGCAGCTATGTTTTAGCTTCCCTGTCAGACTTCAAGGGGGCTTTATGAGAAAGACAGGAGTTGTGGGTTTTTCCCCTTAAGTCCTCTTTTTATCAGAAACCTTGATGAAAGATTATGTTTGCTTTCTCTTTCTGAGTGGACTTGGAGGTATTGGTTGCCATCTACAGAAGCTAAGTCCCTCAGTTGCAGGTGAGCTCCTGATCTTTGCTCCAGAATTGTTCTAGTCTTTTATTTAGTTGCTGTCTAGTGATCCATACACCAAAAACTCTCAGGAACATGGAGTGCAGCCACAGGATTTCTCTCTCACGGTTTAGTACTCTCCTTTTGGCGTTGTGTTCCTTGTTATGCTGTGGCCTGTCATGGGCTAAAAGTGTATAAACAGATGATGAGAGGAACAGGCAAGTATGTATCCTCTCACATCCATAGTATAAAACAGGAATGGGTAAGTATATAGGCAAGTATAATGACCATTCTTGAGCCAATAATTGCACATGCTGAGGGAGTATGAGATGAATAGACTGCAAATAATGGCTCATGTCCTCATCTTACACAATATTGCCCATTACCACTACTGAAGGCAGAATATTGAACTATTGGTTTGACCCGTTACAGCCTCTTTTTAGTTTTTTATATAAAATATATAGTGTGGGTTGCTCTACTAAGGTAGCTTAGATAACAGGTTTTCTGCTTTTTTCTTTTTTTTCCTTCATCATGCATTCATCATGTATTTGTAACTTCAGATCAGTTCAATTCCCATTCAATGGGATTGTTCAAAATCAAAGTCTTTGATCAGTTCTGGTGGGACAGTTGATATAGAGAGTCGGTGACTTTGGCAGGGAAGATATAAGGTTGTTATCACCTAAAGGTATATTTGACGTTGAACTAAAACCGTGAAGAAATCTCCAGTTTATGACAAGGTGATAGTTCATAGAAGATTGACAACAATAAGAATGAATGTGGAAGAAACATTTTCAGTCTGAATTTTGTATGCAGTTATGATAATGATGCATGAATGCTGAATGATTGTATTTTAAAAACCTGTACTGAGATGACCAAAGCTGTAGTTCTTCTGATTATAAATGAGCTACAGCTCTGCAATGCTGATTAATTGAATGAGGCAATCATTCCTCGTTCTTACTCTCATTTTGTTATTATTTTTCCTTCATGAAAACAGTGCAGCAAAAGGATTTGGGGTTTTTGCCTGGCCTTTCTTCCCCTTCCCCCCTGCTCACTGGTGCTCCCTATACCATAATTCAAGGAAATCCCATGAGCTTTAAGCTGCAGATGTTTTGCAATATGTAGCTGACTTGCAGATGTTTTGGCAGGTATTTCCGAGTTACACAGCCAGCCACTCTGAAGAAAATCCAGATGGTATTCAGAGAGAGAAAGTAGGTAGCACGTGTGTTCTGGAAAAATATATTAATTCTTATGATTTCTCTGGACAGCTTTATATTTTGAGGTGTTATGCAAAAAGGAAGGGCAGATGTATTATATGGGAAGCCTCCAAATCCATTTCTTAGAAAAGTGAGATCTTTGACCATACCGGCACTGAAGAACGTTGGTGTGTTTTTAAGCAGAACGCTAGCATTACTGTGCTGAATACACAGAGGGGGTGGAGAACTCGGCTGTAAAACAGAACTTCCTGCCACAAATAACCTTATCATAAACCCAAATTACCTTTTCCCTATTAAAATGGCTAACTAACAGATATATAGACGAATGCTTCTTGAGCAAATACAAGTCATTTAAGGCTGATGGACCCTTTGCTAACAGATGTGGTGTGCATTTCAGCCTGGACTTTTGTATCACCAAGGCATTATTCAAGACCAGTCTTGAAACCCAGCATATACTTCTTAAGATCTGGAATAAGACTTGAAACCTGGAACAGGACAATTCTGATTCCTAAGCAGAATTTCTTCTGTGGAATATAGCAGGTTATACAACATAATTCCTGAAATGTGTGTTTTCCTCCGAGTTAGTCTTAAAAAGAGCAAGCCATTCATTCTCTCCACATCAAGCTTCTGGTGGGAGTGGCTCCCTTCAGTCTGCTTTCCCCTGCCTAATTATTCCAGCAGCAAAATTGTCCACCAGCTGTAGCCCATTTTGAATGCTACATTTGCCAAGCAGAAGTCACTTTCCTTTCCTGTAGAAAATTTTATGCCACTCCTGTCCTTTATAAATAACTTAAATTTTTTGAGAGCAGATCATGATCCAGAGTGCAGCAGTCCTGAGGCCGACTGACAGTAACTACGTCTTTTGTGTACACAGTACCGTGTGTACTTTCTGCCTTCTTGGGAACTCGGCAAGAGCATGTTGATTAGGCAGACTGAAATGTCTGGAGAACCCTGGAGTGAGAGATTCTAAATTTGACTGCGGTGGTGTTGCTTTTCATGAATTTCTTTCTCACTTACAAGTTATATTCAATGCTACGCACATGTATCCTCTGCTCTGTTGGTTATGTGCTATTCTAGTTCTCTTCTGTCACACTAATCTGAAAGTTCTCTTATGCTGATTTTCACTGTTTTTTGTAAAAATGCTTTTGCTAAGCGCTAAAGAAAAGAGTTGCATTGGAGGTTTTGTTGATGAAAGATCTCACACAGGACCAAATAGTTTTAAATATGACACCCACACATTTTCCACATGGCACCTGCTATGCAAAGTACACGTGGATCAGCAAATCATAGCTTTAAAACTCTCAAAATTATACAGATGCTTCTGTATGAAATGAAGAATAAGTGTCCAAGTGAGACTTAATAGAAAATCCATCTCAGTATATATAGACAATCCTGACTTGTTAGAGCTTTGCTTAGCCTGGCCTAGTCTATTAACACTTCTGCCATCCATTGGACATAGAAACCCAACTAAGCGTGAGCTAAGCCATTTGTAAGGGAGCATAGCTACCTGAAAGGACTACGTGATAGCTCTGCATGTATTTATTGTTCCGAAGGACTAGATGTGCATATGGCTAGAAAGAAGGGCAGTGCACAGACAGTAACTAATTTTTAATTCTTGTATAAAGGTGTCTGTACAGTTGAGGCAGTACTGCTGAGGACTGGCTCACAAGCCTTCTTTCACTTAGCTGTGGCAGTCAGACACTTTGGAGTTCCCATCCGTCTTCTCCATAGACTGCCAGGGTCACCATCACCAGCCTTTCTCCTCAGCTGTGCTTGTTGAAAGCCACACATATTCATCTAAATTGAAACAGATGGAAATGTATCTGTGTTTAGGAGTTTATAAATTACAGAAGCCCAGAAACAAGCATTCTACTGTGTAACATACTGCTATGTTGCATTAATCTTCAGAGCGGAGCTGAGACAGACATCTAGGTGCAGGAGCTTAGTTAGACCTTGCAGCTGAATCTGTAGAATCTGCTGAGGTGAAGCTATCTGACACCACTGTGTTCATCTTGTTTGTGAGCTCCCAGAAGGCCCGTAGAGACTTCAGTGAATCACCATGAGTCTGAGCAGGCACAAATCTGTAAAAATACAGATTTGGCTGGTGTCTAAAATGTCATCCCATTTTTTTTCCAGAAAATTCATATTAGTATTCAGTCAGATGCAGATAAAGACAAAACCAAACACATTCTAAAAACTTTCTGCCCAAGCTGAAGAACAGTATAATCTTAAGGTAGCAAGAATCCTACCCTTAAACATTCTGGAAGTTAAGATCAGATGTAATCAGAAGCACAGGCTCACAAATGCTATTTGTCAGTGAAGTCTCTCCGTGGGTAGATACTATTCAGCTCCAGACCTTCAAAGCAAAGTACGTGTAAAATGTGTATTGTACTTACATCTTTAATAACTGTTTAATAGTAGCAGTAATAAAGAAAGACATGGTATTGTATGTATATATTGAACTAAAAAAGGGCAGTTGCACAGGACACATCTAAAGAGGAAAGGAGGTCATCTCTCAGGCTATGGCCAGCTGTATCTGTAGAGTTGTTCATAGCTATGTGCCGTACCGGGTAGCATATGACACATTTAGATAAGCAGTTGAAGATCTGATACATGGATGAATCTGGGCAGTATTTTCCTCGTAAATGAGAACACAAAAATACTGTTTAATTTTTGAAAACTAGCCTCGTAGATGAGATCTTTACCTCTTCACATTCAGTGTGTGTAGGTAAACCTGTTGCCTTCTAGGGGAATAAATCTTTTTTCCTGTCTTGATGAAAAAGTATAATTGCAAAGGCAGTTTTTCATCAGTGGGGGACAGCAACAACTGAAAATCTAGTATAAGCTTAATAAGCCCCCAAACTTCTGAAAATGTCCTCATTTCTTCTAAGTGTATTATTTTAACCAATCCTGGTATCTCTGGATCATGGGAGAGACAGAAAGCACAAGTGTAAATACCAACTTCTCAACAGCATGAGAAGCTGTTGGCTTGGACCCAATGTCTTGCATATTCAATGCCAGTTATGCAAATTGATATTTAGAAGACTGTGAGCTTCATAATTGTTACTTAGCTTTCTAGAGAAAATGCCAGGCCTTTATTTTTTGCTCTTTTGTTTGAAAAAAAAGAGAAAATTTTATTTCCACCATAAGTTGTTTATTTCAGTAAATGATTCAAAGGGAGATGATTGCGAATTGCTAACCAGAATTGGAGTGCGATTGGTATCTGTCAGTTGGCAAAACTACTTTTTAAATAAAAAAAACCCTGAAATGTCTACTTTATATACAAATTAGAAGTTCAAAAGATTATTTTGATAAGAAATATTTGGTAGTGTGAAGCATAAGAGTACAACATAAATATCTGATATATTAGAAATTCAGTGCTATTTTCACAATACCTTGGCAAATGTGACCATTTTATTTTTCAGCATACACTAATTTTCTCCAAATTTATATTTGGCATATAGGTATAAGTGGGCATAAGTTATGATTTTAAGTCTCAGGGGGAGGCAGTGGTGACCAGTGTGGGGAGGCCATGAACTACTCTGTGATGGTCACAGCTGCTTCCAGCTGGCTCTGAAGCAAGTGTTGTCAACAGCAGGAAAACCCATCAAAACTTTAGCTTAACCCAGAAGTGCCCAGTGCTGCTACTCAAAAATATTTTAGGACAATGGCAACTGCTGGAGTCTGGAGATGCACACCTGGAGCAGGAGACGGTCCATGTTGAAGGGGGTATGGACAGCCCGACGGGCCTGTGAGCGACCCACACTGGCGCAGGTACACCTCAGGGGACTGCAGCTGTGGGTGACTGATGCCGGGGCAGGGACATGCCTGAAGGACGGCGGCTCACCATCTCACTGGATGGGTTTTGATGGATTTAGTGTAATCCATGGCAGAAAGAAGGAAAATATAGGCTGAAGATGGAGGAGGATAGGGGTTTATGTAAAGTTGTTGGGGTTTATTTTTATGTGCATGTTCTTTTTCTCAATACCAAACTTGGTAAGCAGAGGTTTGTGTTTGTTGGGACTCCAGCAAAATTCCCCAAATCTAGACTGCTTTTCCCACAACAGTGCAGGCTGAAGTAGATTGGTAGAGCTGATAGTGCTGAGGTCCCAATTTCATATGCAAAATTCTTCTTTATGTATGTATTTGGTTTGCAATACTTCTGAAAACTATTTTTCAAATTTGTTGAGTCCTTGTGGGAAATGCTGAAGGCAGTCTATTTAGAAAAATTACGGCCTATCAGATGAAAAGTAATTTATAAACCTGTGGCTTGTGGTGTTGTGTCAGCCTGGGAGAGTTTTCAGGATTGGTCCTGAGGTGCGTGGTCTCTCACTTAGGATCAAAGAAACAGAAATATATATCAAAAAGGCTGTAGCAGGAGAGAAAAGGCAGGTTGAGCTAGCACTGTGATGCTATAGAGAGAATCATGGCAGAACGTTTTAGTCATATTTCAAAGGAATTTAGCAGAACTGCAGTTTTAGTTTTAAAAGTCTCCATACCCTCAGATGTTTGGCATGAGAAATAGTGGCAAGCTGAGGGAACTGCTAACAACCTTCAGGTTAGAGAAGTAATAAAAAGATCCTGAACAGATTAGAACTTCAGACAAGACAATCTGAAAAAAACCATAAAGCTACCTTTATAAGGAGGCAGTAAAGGGAATGAACTGTGTTGGGTTTGTTGGCAGCTTAACATTTATTTTGGTTCTTTGCTTCCTTGAAATTGTATCAGAGGTTGTGTGCAAATATTTCCAGGTAATTTACTGTCTAAAATGATGCATTTGGCAAGAGTTCTGCACAAACAAATGAGTTTCAATCTCTGATTGGAAATGGAACAGCAGTACTTTAAAAAACAAAGAATAAAATGCTTTTAATAAGGAACTCAGAGGTTCCTTTTAAAAAAAAGAATTAAAGTGTTTTTAATAAGGAACTCACTTAGAGGTTCCTTTTCATTGTCTCGTACTTTGTGTCAAGTGGTAGCCAGTAATATTTTTTGCAGACAGTAGTGGAGACCTCAAATAAAAACAGATGCTTCACTTCACAAAAATTGGTGTTCTCAAATGCTCCTGTGTTACAGGATCTCTGATGTTACCCTTCTGTCTCTAGGTAAGAGTCAATTCATCCATTTAACCTATAAGCCTGAGTTTTTAAGGGGTCCTTGGCCAAACACGCTGTACTTGAGGCATATGCAACAGCAGAGCCAGTCCAAATCACACCGTCTCCAGTCAGTGAGCCGTCACTTGAACGGATGAGCTGACACTGCAGGTTTTGCTGGCTCAAGAAGTAGGAATTACCGTAATTTGTCACAGCTGTGGGGTATTGCAGTGTTAATCTGTTAATCCTCTTCTCCAGAATAAGTCACTCAGGTGAGCACTGGGGCCACGGTGTTCTGCAAGGAAACCCGTTTGCACAGAGCTGGCATTTTATTTGACAGTCTGCGTTAGAAAGCAGTTAGAGAGAGGTGTGTCGTTAGAGGGAAACATATGAGGGAAAGTAGTTTTCCCATCAAGAAGATTCTCATGATTGGCTTTCCTCCCCAGCTCTGAGGGTGAGATTTTGCAAAAAAATAGGGCCTACAGATTCATGTGGCTGCGTCCCAATCGTTGCTCTCTAGCACTCTTCCAATTGCTCGCTTGACCTCTGTGTGTGGATCACTTTGACTAGATGTCATTATTCTGATCAAAACCTAGTGAAAAGCCAGGAATTTCTTTCCTGATGTTAAGAAATAGTAACATCACACAACTAGTGGTGCAGCCATTCTTTTGCCTTCTGCCTCTTCTGTTGGGAACCCTTCAGAGATCCTGCCCTTAGTCCCTTTGAGGGAGAGACACATGTTCAACTCTAGCTGGAGAACTGTCAGAGAATGCCCATGACACTTTCTTGTCATGCACTTGCAAGGAGAAAGGGCAGAGAGAAAATTGTCCCCAGTGGTGAAACAAATGAAAAGATCACTGACAGAAATACCTTCAGGAGAAAAAGCCAAAGCAAGACCTCTGGTCATGCTGCTGTCTGCCCATGCAGCGATAAACTGGAGTGCATCCTTGCACGTCTGTGAAGAGGAAGTGGGTGGTCATCAAAACATCCCAGACAGTACTTTTCATAACTGAATCTCCACCTCTCTCCTCCATGAGATCTGGAGATCTGGACAGGATGAGACTTACCAAAGCAACCAGGTACATTTGAGCAGACTGCCACTCAGGCACCAGTGTTGTGCACACTGTGAAGGAGGAATTCAACCGCTCTGGAAGTGCTCCGGGGGAATCCTCTGTTCCGTTCACTTCTGCACAGGAGACACCAAGATTACCCTCTTCTGGATATCAGCTGCCTGCTACAATACTTAGTAAAGCTGGGATCTTTCCTTAGGATTAATGCCACATATTCAAGCAGCTGCCAAGTCTGAAGAATTTAAAATTTTCAAAATCTTCAGTTTCTGCATGAAATCCTCAATCATGGCTCATGTTTGTTGCCTTCATGCATTTTCCCTGACTTGCTGTCTGCTCATAAAATCCTCCTACCCCATGCTGGCCTTTAATTCAAGCTCTCTGCACAAAGCAAGTGGAAATATTGAGGCATTGCACAACAAAAATGTTTATAACAGTGGAAGATACCAAGAATGTAACTAAAACAATACGAAAGATGTATTAGCTCAAAGATACATTAATAAACTTAATGTTAAATAAAGCTGAACCTTCAAGAGGTAAATATTTAAATCAAGCCACAGAGATGGCTCAAATTGTATAAAGCTTTGAGGAAGTATGGAGTGTTCTGTTGAACAGAGTTCTGCAATGCAAATGCTAAAATTTGCATTAAACTTTATGCAGATTTCTGTGTATCATAAAACTGAACAGAAGCCAAAGAAGATGTTTTGCTTTGTTGTGTAAATTGGAAGTCAAAGCAACACTCAGAGGGCTCAACTGACTGTTGTTTACCCACCATGTCTGTAATAAATGTTGCCAAGTGGATAGCAGCACTTCATTTCTTTCTAGTTTGTCCAGGCCTTTCTGAACAAGACCCTTGAAGAAAAGCCACCCCAGAGAAGAAGGGCAACAGCATTCCAAAACTCTGAGCAAAAACAGTTTCATCCTTGTTAGCACAAAAACTAAGAGCACCCCAACACATTCTTGGGCTTTTTATCATTTCCCTTAGCAACTGCAGAACCACAGCCCATATGAAGAAGGGAACTGTCACCCAGAGAGAGGCTGACAAGTCTTCAAAGAAAACTGAAAAGGGAACGGAAGCGTCAGCTCCATCCCTGCAGAAGGCCACAGACTGTCCAGGGACTTCGGTGGAGCATGTGACTGGAGAGGGGCACGATGCAGATGGTGCAGCAGCAAAGAGCTGTGCTGGAGCCCCTTCTGTTACAAATGTCAAATAGTGCCTCCAAGAAACATGGAAAACGATTCATTTTTAATAACAGTCCTTGCCACAACAGTCTCCTCTATTGCCTTCAGGGAGATGGAGAAGGGGACTGCTTTGAGCACATCACCTTCTAGGATTTTCTGAACACCCCTTCACCTGACTCTGCCTCAGTTCCTCTGATCTTAATTTTTACCATAACTTTGTTTAATTATCACTCTTTTGTTTCAAGAGTAATATGTTGCCTGGTGGTTTTGTATTAATGCAATAGTATGCCATTGCTGAAAGAGTTGTTTGAAAAGTTTAGTATTTTACTATTATTTTCCAGCTTGAGTAAGCAGATTTCCACACAGTGTGTTCCTTATGCGTAGCCATCTCTGCTTAGGTAGGAACAAAAACCACTCAGTTTTTCTGATTGCCTGGGATTTCTTCTTCCTTAGTCTCAAGCCCTATGAAAAATATTGCTGTATTCATCTATCACACAAGGCTTTTCATTAGAAACATATTATCTTTTAATAAGTTATTATCATCTACCCATTAATAGCTCCATTGCTTTTCTGGCCATTGCACAAAAGGAGAAAATGTTCCACTGCCTTGCCTAAATTTCCAGTGGAAAGCTGCATAAACGGAGTATAACAGAGCAGGAACTGTGCTGTGCTAATATTTATGGTCATCATAACAGTGAACTTTTAGATTTTTCCAAAATTGTATGTTGGGCAAGGGGGCAAAAAAATGCCAAGCAATTTTCTGGCCCACACCTAACTGTGAACATCATCAGGATCCCAGTCACTGTGTATGTTAGCATATATGACTAGTCAACTTGGTTGCTGTTACCTCCTAGCGAGGGACATTTTGGACAGGGCCCCTCCTCTTATCTACCTGTCACATGATTTTATTCAAGTGTAGGTGGAAGGTACAGCAATAAACTGTCTTTTGCACACTGTGATTCATGCACTTGTGGGTGCTTGCTGAGGAACAAAGCTTACCAACCAAGGTTGCCTAAACCTTCTGGTCTGTGGCTTGGGTCCATGCCATGCAGACTTTGGGCTCTAACACCAGCTCCGAGTTGCTCTTGAAATACCGTGTTATTAGGTATAACCCTGTCCTGTTCATTTCCAGTTAACTGACCTGCTTTTCTAAATACCCTTTCATCATACACTTTTCTGGATCAACTGACCTCCAGACCCACTGCACTGATTTGCTATTATCTTCCACGGGAATAAATCAGGACTATCAGCACTGTGGAGGAAGACTTCTACTAGTCTTTCAGGCTTAGTCAAGAGGAGTCAACTACTTTATCATCTTCATCCCATCTGTAATTTCTAAAGAGTCTGTCACTGTTCAGCAGGGTATAATAGAACATTATTATCTAACAACTATTATGTTCATGTATGACTTCTTGCTAACAGCTTAATACTTTTGCATCAGAAGAAGATTAACAGATTCGATTTCACAAAGAACCCACATCACACAAACCTTCAAAGGATCTTCTCAAAGGAACAAGAACCAAAATAAACACTTTTTGAAAATAAGGCAGTTGATCAAAATTGCCCACTGCTTCCTTTGAAAGTAATCAGATGGAGATTTGTGGGTAGAAGGCATCCTCTGGAGGCAGCAAGATTGTTTGATTTTTTTTTATGAAAATCTATCTACTAATAAAGGATTTAAAGTACTTCATTCTGCCTAAATTCAGATCGGAAAAGGCCCTTCATATGCAAGTAATAATGAGTACAGAAAACTTTTTTCCTTGTTCTTCACATTATAAAAGATACTGTAAAGACAGCAGCAACATACGCCAATGTGGTTTAGACTTTAGATTTTTTGCTAATTCGGATTCAGTTTATGCACAAAATAAAGGACAGTTTCTACTTCCCTCATATTAAACATTACCTGGCTAATCAGGTACTATTTGATTGAAGAAAAATGTTGTGCAGCTTGAATAGAGACGAGAGATTTTGCTGTCATAGCTTTTAGTAACAAAACAATGTCTCATTTCCAAAACCACTCTGATGCAGAACTACGAAGGAACAGTCAGATCCACTAAACCTTGAAAAGTTCTCAGAGAAATCTTAACAGATTTTGGTTTATTGCCTGAATAGCATTTTTATTAAAAAAAAAAAAGACAAAAAATATCCAAGAAACTTTGCCTAAGGAATTTTATCCAAGAAACTGTCCAAGAAACCAAAATGCATATTCATGTGTTACACATTTTTTTTTTTCCTGCGGATTAGAGTAAGAGCATTTTTAATAAAAAGAAGCCTGACCCTTCAGGTTTATCTCTGAACAAAATCAGAACAGTAATGTGCGTATGTGCATGTTTATTTTAATATTCTCACGCAGAATTAGAAACGCTGAGTTGCCATGGGAAGCCGTTCTCTTGGCACTTCCACCCTGGCCGAAGCCAAGCCGAAGAGTTATTGCATAGATACTACGCAGCCCGTTTGTTTTCCTTTAGTTTTCTAGGGATAGGTCTAAGCAACATGCAGATTTGAAAACAGCATTAAGTTCTGATGGGAAACGGCCCTTCAGGGCAGGAATAAACGAGCTGCAAATCTCGGGAGAGCTCTCCCTGCCCGCGGCGCGCCCGGCTGCGGCGGACCGCGAGTGCCGCCCCGAGGCCGCGGCGGAGGGCTGCCGCCCCCGGCCCCCCCGCCCCGGCGGCTCCTGCTCCCCCTGCTACTGCTG
>JAVKLA010000027.1:34174089-34185780 GCA_034782735.1 Sagittarius serpentarius | reverse complement strand
CTGCTGCTGCCCCGGCTCCGGCTGCTGCCGCCCCTGCGGCTGCTGCCGCCGCTGCTCCTGCTGCCCCTGCTGCTGCCCTTGCTGCCGCTGTGGACCCTCCTGCTGCCCTTGCTGCCGCTGTGGCCCCTCCTGCTGCTGCCCCTGCTCCTGCTGCTGCCGCCCCTGCTGCTGCTGCCGCCGCTGCTGCCCCTGCTGCTGCCGCCGCTGCTCCTGCTGCCCCTGCTGCTGCCCTTGCTGCCGCTGTGGCTCCTCCTGCTGCTGCCCCTGCTCCTGCTGCTGCCGCCCCTGCTGCTGCTGCCGCCGCTGCTCCTGCTGCCCCTGCTGCTGCCCTTGCTGCCGCTGTGGCCCCTCCTGCTGCTGCCCCTGCTCCTGCTGCTGCCCCTGCTGCTGATGCCGCTGCTGCTGCCCCTGCTGCCGCTGCTGCCCCTGCTGCTGCCGCCGCTGCTGCTGCTGCTGCTGCCGCCGCTGCTGCCGCGCTACCCCGGGCTACCCCGCTGTCCGCGGCGCCCCAGGGTATCACAGAGTGACGGAGGCCTTTTCATCCCTTATGGTCTCGCTGTTTGCTTCGTATGGGTGGCGTGAAAAGGTCGTGGCTCTTAAACTTTTCACGTACCTCCTTCTTACCAGGCAATGGAAGGAAACAGTGCTGCAATTCATACAGCAGCATTTCTGCAGAGCGGGGAGAAGGACCCTTTGCAGCAGCTTAAGGCAACACGCGAAGCTATGTCATTCCTTATGAAATCTGAAATACTTCACATTGGAAGAAGAACAAAAAAATAACATTAGTAAACTATGGCTTCCTGATGTCCAAACTGTTGATTTCCAAACTTAGCAACGCAGCAGAAACATCAAACTAGCAAACAAAACATCCACTGCAGGTTCCTCTTAATCCACATTTACAAGTATATCTCTGCACTTCACCTAAATTAATCAAGACTTAATACGTTAGATGTTGAGCCTTGTTTGTAAATGAGATTTCCTTTCTTAGATGAACAATGTAAAATTGGTTGTGCAAATAATTCTATAAAACAGTGATGATAAATAGCTGATAATACACAGCTATGAGAAAACATAAATCACTGAATAATAGAATCATTTAGGCTGGAAAAGACCTTTAAGATAGAGTCCAACCACAATCCTAACACTGCCAAGTCCACCACTAAACCTTGTCCCTAAGTGCCATGGCTACACTGTAAACCGTGTCCCTAAGTGCCACGTATACAAGTGGCACTTTCTAAAGGAAGAATGCAATCCTGAAAGAAGGCAGTATTTCACCTAAGGTTATTTTTCAATACTCTGTGTGTTTTATTTTTGGAAAGCCCTGCAGAAAGCACTAGGAAATTTTCATTGGGCAATGTTACACAGTTAAAATATTTTTTTATTTCCTCCTCTGGATGGGAGTTGTTCTTTTCCTATATATCCTACATTGATAATACCTATTTCATAGAGACTATGACATGGGTTTTTCCCTCATGTGTATTCTTTAATTGAAAAAAATGATCAGAATAGTACATAGATTTGATTATGTTTCAAAAAACATAGGCAGTTGGGCTAGATAATTGTTGTAGGTCTCGTCCAACTGAAATATTCTATTCTATTCTATTCTATTCTATTCTATTCTATTCTATTCTATTCTATTCTAAAAGGAAAAGAAAACCTGTCTGAAAGGCTGAACTGAGCTGAATGTTGTTTGGAAGGTAAGTTGTTTCACTGTTAAGGAATAGGATATTAAATATATTTTTTTAATCTCAGTTCAGATTAGATTCAAGGAGATCGATTCTTAGTTCTAACTTTGACTTCCACTCAATATTATAACCAAATGAGAGCTGGCATGATAAGACTCATCTTACGTAGTGTATATGCACCAGTCCCTTAGTCATATTCATGGTCTTTCACTGGACTCACACCAATATGTTCATTTGTTCCTTTGCTGGGAGACCAGTGCTCTGGATGTGTCTCACAAGCGCTGGGTAGAGGGGCAGGATCACCTCCTTCAACCGGCTGTTGATTCTTTTCCTGAGGTAGTTCAGGATGCTGTTGGCCTCCATTGCTGAGAAGGCACATTACTGGCTCGTGTTCAACAAATTGTCCACCCTTGCTGAAGTCAAGATGAACAACATCCACTGCTGTCCCCTCATCCACAGAACCACTCGTCGAAAGCTATCAGGTTGGTCAAGCATGATTTCCACTTCATAAATTCATGTTGACTTCTCCCCATTATGTTTATGTCCTTAATACGTTTGGCGACAGTTTTCAGGATTATTTGCTCCATCACCTTCCCACTAATTGAAGTGAGGCTGAACACCCTGTAATTCCCCAGATAGATACTCTTTCTTGCTGTTCTTAAAGATAGGAGTGACATTTACGTTCTTCCAGGAGTTACAGGTACTTTCTTCCGGTCCTCAGGAACCTCCCCCAATTTCATCCATTGGGGCATCCCATCACATCCCATGGACTTGCATGCGCCCCATTTGTTTAAACGTTGCCTAACCTAACCCTCCTCCATGGGTAAATCTTCCTTGCTCCAGACATTCCCATAGGCCTCAGGGGCCTGGGATTCCTGAACGCTGGGCTTACCAATGAAGACCAAGGCAAAGAAGGCATTGAGCACTTTGACTTTCCCCACGTCCTTTGTCACCAGGACCCCTATTCCATTCATGAAGTGGACCTACGTTTCTCCTAGTCGTGTCTTTGTTCTGTTGCTGGTAAACCTGTAGAAGCCTTTCTCATTGCTCTTCACATACCTCATCAGATTTAACTCCAGATGGATTTGTCTTTCCCAGCCCTGCATGCTCAGACTGTTTTTATATTCCTCCTGAGTCACCTGTTCTTGCTTCCACCTCCTGTATGATTTCCTTTTATGTTTGAGCTTTGTCAGGACCTTCTTGTTCAGCCATGCAGGACTCCTCCAAACTCCCTTTGCTTAATTTCCTGCACAGGAGAATGATCCATTCCTGAGCTTGGGAAGAGGTGATCCTTGAAAATAAACCAGCTCTCCCGGACTGCTCTTCTCTCCAGGACGGTATCACACAGGATTTCTCCAAGCAGATCCCTGAAGAGGCCGAAGTCTGCTCTCCTGAAGTCCAGGGTTTTGGTCCTACTATATTACATTGCGTGATCCTGCTTTTTACCTTGATCTCTCCTCTATAGAAACAAAACAAACTTGGAACAGGGGGTAGATGGATCTCATGCTGGTTACTGGATAAGTGTATGGTACTGAACTAATAATATTTCCCTTTTTTGGGCAGATCTGTCTGTCTTAGGATCTTTGATTCATCTACAGTCCAACTACCTTAGTTCTAGCTAATGAGAGTACTATACTTTTTTAATTAAAAACAAAGAAAAAAGAAGATTACATCCATGGTAGATGATGGATGAAGGAAACACCTTTTATATAATTTTACATCCTCATTTACTTAATCTCAATTCCATTTCAAAAGTCATAACCCCAACACAAAGATAAAAGAAAAAAGATTGCCTTTCTCTTTAAAGTGCTGAGATTATTCCTGGCAGCCTGACACTGAGAGCTGTCTACAGAAAGCTGAGTTTGATGCTTTTTCCTCACTTTCTGTCCTCTAGACTTTTGCCAAAACCTGCAGTTTGTTCATACTAGTAACTCAGGGTGAGCCCAGAGGGGACACATATTATATATACTAGATAAACTTGTCCTCTCAACTTAGGCCAGAGCAGGGGGATTTGGCTGCTCTAAGCAGCTGACAATAACTATGGTATGCAATGATGCACCAGTAGATAACAAGAAAGATGAAGTTTTATTTCACACTGATCAGGTTTGTTTCTTTCTTGCTTGAGCAGGCATGTATTAATGTACTTAAGGAAATAGAAAAGAGACAGAGGAAAGTTAAAAATCCCTTTCCTCTCTCTTTTTTCAATGTCAAGGACATAAGAAAGTCAACAGGAGAAAAATAAAGTTTGGCTTCAGGCAATGAAAAAACCTTTGTTTAAGGATGCTTCTTTCATATTTTCCCTTTCAAAGTGTTATATAAAGCTGAGGAGAGAATGTTGTTCCTCCCATCCCACGCCAGAGACAGAAATAGTCGAAAGCCAGAACCCAGGGAGATCAGGAGTCTCAGAGCAGCTGGCCAAGGAGATTCTTAACAAAGTCACAGAAAACCAAGAGATTTTCCAGAGCTATGAAAATTTGCTATGGTGGTGTGGAAAAGACAGAGATGAAGAGCAGGAAGCCAGTAACTATGAGAGAAGAGGCAGACAACCTGGTTCTAAGCAAGCGAGAGGCCCTGGCAGCCATCAAGAGAAGGAGGCCACACTTCAATGTTAAGATTCAGGATAAAAAAATCAGGATTTCTTAGAGGTCAGGATGGAACAGATGTTCCAAATACACTGTCTGCATCAGAGACAAGCTTAGATATGATCTGAGTGAGAGGATACTGGTCAAATTTGGAAATCCTTACAGTCATACAGTTCATGGGATGTGATGTTTCCAGAAAGAAACAATTGGCTGATGAGTAACACCAAGATGTAAAAACAAAGGACATTGCTAATTCCTCTTTTCAGCACAGGAGGAAACATTTTGAAAGATGGAAGGTGTATTTCCCGCACATTTTGGTCCATATCTCATGCCAAGCAAATAGACATCTGTAGATATACTGGCTAGCTTCATCGTCTCAAGGAACTGGACTAAGTCACAATAGAGCTCTCAACCCATGTCCCCATTAGAAAGCACAGCCATGTCCATTCCTTCCTCATTTGTATGATTATAATAGATTGACATATTATTTTCCCAGAGCACTTCTACGGCAGCAGCATGCTGTCATCCTGCACTGAGAGAAAGAGTCACACCTGTTAAGAATGCAGTAATACACTGTTGGAAGTTACGAGGAGAAAGACAAGTTCCGTGATGAGAACAGGATTGTTTGGGGTCATGGCAGTAGGTACACGTGAAAACCCTTGAGCTTAACTGGCTAAAGAGCCTTTACAAAGCCAAGTAAGGAAGACACTGCTGCAGGCATGGCCTTTTTGACAGCTTGAAGATAAGTGTTTTAAAAAGATTACTTCATTGCTAGTATGCAGCTAGTACTGGGGTGTACTCTGCTATTATTACCAGATTTTACTCGCAAATATTTTCTCGATGATGTAGCTATGTGCAGAGGAGGCAGCATCCTAGCCAAAGGCAGCTGAAACAAACTGCATTTGTTTTGTCTAATTTTGTTTTCATTGACTTCAATGAGCTTTGCGTTCTACTGTGTTTTCATCCTAAAAGTGCATCTGGTGTCACAAAACGTTACTAAGCTGGGCTTTTCTTGAGGCAAAAATCAAGACAAGCAAAAAAATCTCAGAATAATCAGTAAGAATAGTAGAATTATATTTTAAACACAAGATGAAAAAAAATGTATAATTCCCAATAATAAAGAAGTATATTTAAATTGTTTTAGATTGTGTTATATTACCAGATTTTATATCAGCTTTAGAGACAAAGCAATAATTAAATACATTTGCTGGTTTGGGGTGGGATAATTAGTATCTGCCAGAATTAGCTGTATGAAAAATAAAACAATATATACTGCATGTTAGCTGTGGTTGTATTACATTATTTTGGTTTGTGCATTTGCAATAAATCTTCTACAAACACTTCAAGGCATAACTTGCTGCTTTTTTCTTTCTTTAAAAAGTAATCTGCTTTCAATTGTAACATTAAAGTGATATTCATCCTTTTAATTTCAACTAAATTGACAGCTGACTCCAATTTTTGTGTTTATAGGAGTAAATGAAAAGAACACAAAATGTGCTCTTTAACAGCCCTTCATGGTATAAAGTGCTACTCTACTTATATTGGAACCCTTCTTAGAAAAACTAATTCTTACATATTGTACTTATAATATCATTGGGGGATCAGTGATGTTAGAGCAGAGACCATTTCCAGTGTTGCAGCCTCAGTGCAAATGCTGTTGACTTAATATGGCTCTTGCACAAGTGATGTAAGACCCATTTCCAACGGTGTGCTCTGACTGCTCTGCATGAGCGTTTTTGTAAGTCCTTGTTGACATGTTGACTTTCAGAGCTCAAATCTCTTGCTGGTCTGCTAGGGTCTGGCTCTTCTGTCTTGGGATTGTGTTCAACTCTAGTAATTTGCTTGTTCTTTTTTCTTTCTTTTTTTGCTCATTTATAAAAGTCAGCAGATCGTCTCAAGGACATCTCACTTTAATGAGATGTTACTCATAGGAAATCTTTTTTTTCTTAGATAATTTGTTTAACAGTGGAAAAAGCTGGAAATGTCACATGCTAAATGAAAAGCATTTGACATTTTTGCACAGTAGTTAAAGGAACAGTTGCACAATTTTTCCTCCTATTTCTTCTTGTTAGTTTCAGGAGAAAATATAAAAATACGCAATTATTTTGCTACAAGGAGTTTCTTTCCTGAGTTCTGTGAATGACTTAATACCCAAATGGGAAAAGTCACATTTTTCAGACTGCCTTTTCAGCCTCTGCAAACATTGGCAGATATAGCATTCAAAACATGAATCTGATGTAAAACATGCAATGATCTTTCCCATTACATGGGCAAAAATTTATTTTTTTTTAAAGCAAAACCATTGTTCTTCTGGAACATGATATGGGACACTGGAAGAGAGTATATTGTTCCAAAGCTTATTATCCGACAGTTCAAACTCATTGTCAGAATTTCAGGTCAGTGTAAGTTAAATCAAGCTGCTGTCACTTCTGATCTTGGCTTACCATGGAGTTAGAGCTTAGCTAGTTTTTTGATATTTCTGTTACAGATTTCTGTTAAAAAAATCTATCCACCTACCCATCCATCCCCAGACGAAGTCTAACAATTTGGAGGACGAAGCCTGCTGATGAAGGCTGGCTGAAAATTCTGTTGTTTCCGTTTTGTCCTTAAACTGATATTGTGAGAAAAAATGCTCAAGACTCTGTTATGCCCAGGTGTCTCCTTCACATGCAGGTCCCTCCGTCTTTCCTTTTCCTGTTGGGTCTTTGGAAATAGACTGGTAGCGTATGATGCTGATGTTCACGGGTAGGAAATAGCAAAGATGATTCCAGTCCAGACTGTATGTTGAAGCAGCAGTTACTGGAGAGTTTTTTTGGCAGTTTCCTTGCTCCCTATGCACCAGCTAATATTCAGAAAAATTGTTCCAGGCTCAGATTTACTATTAAAGTGAGTGGAAACTTTTAATGAGGAAATGAAACTCTCTCTGTTCTTTTCTTAGATTACAGTTTTAAGCTCTGTAGGGAAAATATGAAGACAAATTGTTATGCAAATGAAGAATTAAAGGGATTAGAATATCCAGCACATTTTAAAACTGCTTTAATCGTAGATTGTTGATTACCAGCTGCATGTCTTACATAATTCTTTGAGCAGTATTAATCTTACAAAAAAGTACAAAGACTTGGGAGACAATGGGGAATATAGCACTTACATGCAACACTCACAGCCATGAATAGCAAGAATTGTTAAATCTCAAGTAACCAGCCCATGCAGTTAACTCCAACACCCCTAGGCTCTTTTTATTCCCGTCATGAAGCAAACATATGCATTCTTTTTAATGCAAAGTTGTATGAACAAGACTATAATTTCTCCATACAGTCTAATAAGAAAATGACTCATTAAAGAGATCCCAGAAGTACAGATCAAACTGGAACATGCAAATATACTTGACTCTTTTAAAACACATACAGAATTGTTAGAAAAATGCATTTTAGAGGGTAGCTAGCCCCTGAAAAGGGAAGAATACAATTTGGAATACATTTTAGACTGACATGGGGGATGATCTCTCTTAGTGGTGCTTTCCATCCATGTATATTCTTTAAAAAGAAGTAGAATTACAGAAATAAAACACAATGACAGTTTTATGATGACTCATGAAATCACCAAAAAACATTTCAGTGTTTCAGTTTCCAGGGTTAAGGCTCTCAGCAGTTGGCTTGGGATCCCTCAGTGTACAGTTCTGTCCAAGGTTCTTTATAGGTCTTGAAAGAGTTAACTCAACTCTTCTTAAACCTGTATTGGTGCACCCTTAAAACTTACACTAGATGCTGAACAATATAGCCTCTAAGCACATTCTGGTCTTATGTTCCTCCATAATGTCAATGAACTTTCACAGACAGACAGACACACATGAGTGTAGCCAGCCATTTGGGTTTCTAGACATTTTTTCCAGATTAGTGTATTCTGAATTCAGAACAGTTGCATGAGCATGAAATGCACTTAGAGACTTTTTTTCCCTCTGACAATCTCCCAACTTTTGAATAATTAGCTGGTTTTGTAGGTGCCTGCCTAAATAAGATTAGGTTTGTACAGCTATGTGTACCTTTCTGAAAATATAGATCTTCAGGCTTGTCTCTATCCCTGTTCATTTAATTAGGTACCGACAGGTATTAATATCGTGACCTCAACTGACTTACCAGTAAGTCATTAAATGTTTAGTGCTCTTTCTTGGGTTTACAGAGCAGCAGACCAAAGTTTTGATTTATCATCACTTTTCAGGCCCCAGGACTTCTGCTTGACAAAAAGAATACAAATGCTAAATACTCTTAATTTTGCAGTGCAAATTGTGGCTCCACACTTCCAGGAGCAATACAGGGAAGTTGAATACAAGAAATGGTAAAATCTTTTAGGAAAAATACTGTAAAAAGTGCCCACAAAAAGGTTAAGAAAATGCTCAAGTAACTCTTTAAAGATATGGCTAAGCTGTTTTATGTTACTAATGAAAACAAATTTTTGCTCAGTCATCTGTATTTTGCTCTTTTACAAATTAGGGGAACTGCAGATGAAAAAGTCATTAGATTTACCACAGATCTTACTAATTCTGGTAAATGATGTATTTATTATATAATTCACTGCATCTCTTCAACTCAGACCTTGTTAACTAGAGCTCTGTGAACACATGTCATATTTGGGACAAAATATGATCATTTTGAGAAACAGTAAGCCCAACCTTAAGTTGACACAGAAGTTTAATTCAAGAAATGGTCAGCATTTTTGAAACAAAATCATGGGGATTTTCAACAGTTAAAGCCATTCTGAATTGAAAAAAAATCAAAGCACTTATTTAAAAAATTAGGAAAATTTGACCCTTTTGAAGCATTTTTCCTTTATATCCTGTACGTGACAAATGATTTTTTGTGTTGGCATCAGAAATGCTATGTTGCTAAAAACTCATCTAGTTCTAGTGCTAACTGCTATTGCATATTAGGGTTCACCAACAGGGGAAACAACCAAGAAGAATGAATTTGTTTCAGGAGCTATAACCATGTCCAGAGTGAATGGTGCAGCTTGTTACAGAGGTACTTGTGTTTGTTTCAGAAAAGTTATCCTACTGCTTCTGGACTCAGAAGTGTCAGGAGGACTGGCTCCCCACACTTACTAAACCACTGAAAATTTTGGTTAATTGTCCAGGAAATACCCCTGGCTAATGCAGGACCAGCTGATGATTTCTAGGACAATTTGTGTAATGTAGATGTACTATGTTCAGTTAGAGATATCTAGAGTAATCGCATTGCGTTGCTTAGTGTAAGCTTAGTGTAAAGTAGGTGTAAAAGCCTTACTTTCAATGAAGTCATAAAATTGCAGTCACCAGGCTTTGCAACAGAAAGCAAGTGTGAAGTTACCTACAGGGTTTTTTTTCTGATATGCATTATGCCAATGCATACTTTGTGAATTACAGGTCCTAAGAGAGTTTCCTTTGTTTATGGATTTTTTTTCAGTTTGTTCTGACATAAGAGAGGAGTTAAGCTATCACATTACAAGAGCAGAAAAAACCCCCACGATTTAAAAAAAAATCCAAATAAAACCGTATGCCTATAAATCACAGCTCTTAGAAAATGTTATTCTATACTTCAAAGACTTGAAGCACCAAAGGAAGTTTACAAAATAATTTAAGTTTTTGGGTTTTGTGGCAAATTGTTGGGGGACAACTGTTGTAACATCCTCTAATAATAATACTGTGTATTTCTCCAGTAGTTCCTCCAAAGATTTAAACATGCTTTACAAATAGCTTTTTAACAAGTTAAACCAGTGAGTGATCAGTGTATATTGCTGATGTTTCTATCACTGCACCAGTTATTTATTCATATTATTTTACTATATAGAAACAGTATTTTTAAGGGTGAGGTGTGTATGGCTCCAGAATTGGAACATAGGTAAGAATTCAATTAAAGAAGCACAAAGTATAAAAAACATCTAAGAGAGAATACTTTAATAGTGACTATCACTATAACCCCTGAGGATCATCTTGTGACTAAATTCAATATTAGCTTTTTTGGGTTTTTTGATAGTTTGGCACTCTAGCTTTATTTTTCTTCTTTTTTGTGACCGATATAGAAGTATGGAAGGGGGGATGAGTTATTCTATGATTATGGATAAGTTCAAATGAAAAATGAGCAGTGAATGTAGCAGCAGTCTTGGAAGCATTTTGCTTACCAGTTGCATATTTTTCTCTGGGAAAAATTTTCATAGTTTTACCTGATTCTTCAAAAGATTCTTTGTCATGCTATTACAGGTTCCTGTTTTCCTTTGCTCTAAGGAATATGGGCATAAAGTAGTTTGAGAAGAGACGGTCCATCCAATATCTAGCATGAACTTCAAAAGTATGAAAGAACTCTCTTTTACAAGATAGGGAACAGAGCTGGGCACTGAATTTTGCTATAGGTAGTTGACATTTGTTTCTGATTCCATTTCACATGGGCAAATAATGATTAAAAACCTGGTTGCAAAGCATATTAGTGAAGTTTCACAGTAAGTACATGTATGTATTCTTCCAAACCAGCTCATTCCACTAAGTGTTTGCTCTTGCAAACAAAAACATTAGTGTAGTATTTTATTGGTTTATTCCCGAGTAAGTGTAAATAATGCATGCCTGTGTGTCCTACGATTTCATTAAATGCCTAGATTTCATTTCTTTCCCTGTAATTTTTCAAAAATTCCATGATTTAAAAAAAAAAATTCAGCTTTTCTTTGCTTAACACTGGATGATTTAAGAGCCCCAGCTTTCATTTGTAAAAAAAGAGGTTGGGGTTTTTTTCATTTTTAAAGTAGTAGAGTACATGAGATTTAAGGCTATAATTTTTACTAATTTCATTATTGTTTCTGTCTCAATAACTATGCACTTACTGAATACTTTTGAGCTGGCATTTTTCCAGGTCAACTTAATGTGTATGTTCCTCTCATAGAGAAAGAGAACATTCCTAGTACTTGTTTTCCATGTACTTATTACACGAGTCTAAAATTCCAAAATAACTTTATTGTCACTCAACACAACAGAATGGGAACTCAATTCGACTAATAGCAATGAAAGAGGAAAAAAACCCCAGACACTTCAGTCTATCTCAGCAGGACTGGCTCTTCTATCTGAGGATTTCATCCTACTTATGTCTTCTCAGTTGATTGCCATTCCCTGAACCTCTTCATCTTGCCAACTGCCCTCAAGTATCATATTTGCCTACTATTAATTACAGGAGTACACTTCCATGAAGTGGGCTGCTACTATAGCTCTTTCAGCTAAGTGGGCTTTCTTTTATTATTGTTTTGGATTTGAGTGCTGGGGTTTTGGTAGCAGGGGAGGGGCTGCAGGGGTGGCTCCTGTGAGAAGTTGCCAGGAGCTTCCCCGGCTCCAAGTCAGACCCGCCTCTGGCCAAGGCCGAGCCCATCAGCGATGGCGGCAGCGCCTCTGGGATAACAGATTTAAGAAGGGGAAC
>JAVKLA010000027.1:34039470-34173989 GCA_034782735.1 Sagittarius serpentarius | reverse complement strand
GTCCTGCCCCTGAGGAGGAAGGAGCGGCAGAGACAAGGTGTGAGGGACTGACCCCAACCCCCATTCCCCGTCCCCCTACACTAGAGAAAACCAGGAGTGGAGTTGAGCTGGGAAGGGGGTGGGGAAGGTGTTTTAACATTCGGTTTTACTTCTCATGATCTTTGTTTTGATTTGGTTGGTAGTAAATTAGATTGAGTTTGTTTTTTCCCAGAGTTGAGTCTGTCGTTTGCATGTGGCCATAAGTGGTGAGTGATCCCTCCCTGTCCTTGTCTCAACCCACGAGGGTTTCTTTGTATTTTCTCCTCCTCATCCCACCGCGGCAAGGGAGGCGGGGAGGAGTGAGCGAGCGCCTGCGTGGTGCTTTGTTACTGGCTGGGCTTAAACCATGACAATTATGAAGGGGAAAAAAAAAATTCTAAACTTAGGCTTGGATTTACTTCTTGTCTACAAAGCACCTTTAATGTATACACTCCTATGTATAATATTCCTTTGCCCTGTTGAGTTTGTGACTCTCCCTCTCCGGGGTTAAATTTAGCGGTTAGAGATGTAATTTAGACAAGCTCCCAGATGGTCCATAAGATAGGTAGATAGACCTACCTCATTGAGATGGCTGGCTGTGCAATATTGTCCTTTTTTTTTTTTCTTTCTCTGTGTATATATGTGAAGTCTTATATTCCTCTGTGGTATATGAATGAGACAAAAAATACAAAATGAAAAGTAACGTTACAGATCTGGTATGATACAAGATTTCAGAGACTTGGTGAGCACAATATTGTAAGTCTTTCATTCTTAATCCATCCCTAGTCTAATTAGTGAAGGACTAGAATATTCTTCAAGCTGACAAACTTATTTGGTTTTTTTTTTGTAGCCCAATATTCAAATATGCCAAAAGAAAGGTACTGGTTGAATAACCCTGCTTATGTTTAGATTGCCTTTTTAATGTGGATATCTGTAAACATACGTAGTGCAAGTTTTAATTTCAAAATCTTTAGTGAATGTCTGTAAGTAGACATCACTGGGAGACAGAACTGAGTGGAAACGGTAGGTGAAGTCATGTTCTGCGGAAGTTCTGCATAAAAATAAAACCACAGCAAACTGGAAGATGCATAAGTAGGTTTTTTGGTTCTTTTTTTTTTTTGTACATTTGGAAATTTCTTAGGAGTTTGTAGCACTAAAGCTTGCCTCCGTGAGAAATCAGTTTAATTTAGGGTTAAGAGTGACCTGAACCTAAAGCAAAAGAAACCATTCTTAAAACAAAAATAATAGCGCTAAAGTTGCTTTTTAAGATCCCATTTCATGAAACCAGCATAACTTGCCTGTAAGAACTGGGTCTTCATTAAGTCAGTTTACTCCCTGGTATTTCTGGTTTACAGAGTTGTTTAATAATTATAATTCCTTATAGCTACTTGAATATGTTTAAATCTTAAGAACATTTCCAGATATAGCTACATTTTTGTCTGCAAAATGAAAGCCAAAGCTCTTGTTGGCAAGTAGAACTCTTTCCTACTCCTTTCACAACATTAATTTTTCATGTCTCTGTGTACAAATGTCCCTTAGCAGGCCCTGGTTTGGAGGGCCAGATGCAATGCTGAGGCCATCTAGCAGTTTATAAATGGACATTTAGTGCATAATAGTGCTTACTTTTATCTTGAATTTGTGGAATTTCCTATGCTTCCAATTGGAAACACTTCAATCCCCCAGTGAACTTAACTAATACAGTTTGTAAATACAGTGAAGATGTTGCTGAGTGTTAAGTCAGGTTGAAAATAAACCTGTGGAAGGGGAACTTCTTTTATCTATTTGTATCATTCCCTTCTTCCACAGTGAAGGAACCAATACAATACATAGCAATACCGTGCTTGGGGATTCTCAGCTGTTTTTCAATATAGACAATTTTATTATCAGCTCTGAAACACAAAAAGACTTCAAGTATCCCCCTGAAAGAAACAGCTTTTTTATGTTTCTGACCTGTTGTACATCATTTTATTACAGCAGTCATTGTTCCGTCTGTAATAACTTTGTGCTCTGAATGATTCTATCCTCCTGTAAGACCAGTATCTGCACTCCTCAGATGAAGTGCGTAGCCTGTGTCAATTTATCTTTCAGCACTCATCTTATTTTTGTGTAGATGCCTTGAACTTGTCATCATTAGAGAAATAAATCCACATTCTTTGGCTCTCAACTAAAGTTTTGTTGGCGAATTTCTACTCCGGTGCTTTTGACAAGCTTCCTAGCTAGTTGCATGCTTCTAGTATTATCACTGTTTTCTTTATTCCTGAATTTTATTTCTTGAATTCCATGTATATATTTAGCTCATTTGTATCTTCTCTCACTTTTTTTGAACTTAATCCAGTGTACAGCAATGCCAGTAGGAGTCTTTCTGTTGTCTGTAGTGGGTGTTGCACTGGGACCTTTCTAGTCTTTGTATGGTATAACTAGTCTGTCATGGCATTTTGTGTTGGTATAGTATTCTGAGAGTTTGACAAGTTTCTTCTAAATCCTGCTTTCCAGATTAAAGGAGAGGGATGGATAAACCTGTAGGCAGAGTTCAAAAGGTATTCAATCATGTTTTACTCCTCTTTGTATGGGTAATTTGGATGACTACAAGCTATATCCAGGAAAGGAGCTAAGAGCTTAAGGGTTAGAATCCTTGTTGGCATCTGTGCATGTAATTAAAACAGGATGTTAGGGAATGTGTCATGGCACAATTTACGTCCATATAACTAAATGTTCTTTCTCCTATACCCTGTGCTATTCCCAAACTGTTCTCAGATGTCTGCGAGACTGCTTTTTGGCATGAAAAAAGAAACGTGCCAGGAGGCTTGCTAGTAGTTAAACAATATGAACTGTCTATAATACCAGCTCTTAGACAAAGAAGGCAAATTGTCATAAATGAAATCCAGAATGAACATACATCCTCGTGTAAAGCACTGGAGAGTTTAGAACATCTAAAGGATGGTCAAGAAATCTTGAGTTTTGAGAGACCATTGGTTTGTAGAACTTGCATAGATGTGTATCAAGCCTATGGATGGGCATTTTTGTCCATTTAGGAGCCAGAATGTGAAGTTCTCTCCTGAGATTATATATCTGTTCTTTGACAGAACAGACTAGTGCTTAATTTGTTGTAGGACAGTAGAGGTTGCGTTCCCTGACTTCTATGTAATACTAAAGCAGTTAGAGCTCTTGTCAGAAAGCGGGAATGTGGGAGTCTTACAATCAGTATAATTTTACAGCCTGTTAGGATTCAAATCCACAGGAATATGCCCAGGTTCTCAGACAATGACAATGTGAGTGAGTGAATAACATCATCCACTCAATCACAGAATCGTACAACAATTTCTGTCAGAAGGGACCTCCTCATGTCATCCAGTCTGACCCCTTGCTCAAAGCAGGTCTACTTAGACCAGATTGCTCAGGACTGTATCTGGAACATCTCCAAGGATTAAGATTCTACAACTCCCCTGGGTGACCTGTTCCAATGTTTAATGGAAAAGCAAGTTTTCAAATATCTAATCAGAATTTTCTATGTTCCTAACTTGTGTCTCTTGCCTTTCTTCCTATGACTGTGCATTTGCAAGAGTCTGGCTTTGCAAGAGTCTGGCTTTGCAAGAGTCTGGCTTGGTCTTCATTGTATCTATCCTCTAATCAGGTAGTTGTAGACAGCAGTGAGGTCTTCACTTTATCTTCTCTTCTCAAGCTGAACAGGCCCAGTCTTCTCAGCCTCTCCTCACACGTCATGTTCTCTGGCCTATTGGCTACCTTAGTGGCCCCCACTGGACTTGCTCCAGTGTGTCAGTATCCTTCTTCTACTGAGGAGCCCCAAACCAGACACAGTACTCCAGATGTGGTCTCACAACTGTTGGACAGATGATAAGGACATGCACTTTAGTCTGTATTTAGGTATGTAAGTCCCATTTCAGAAATCTCAATATTTAGAAACTTCACAAATCAGTGGTCTTTACTCTCCTATGAAGCTTGAACTTCCACAAACTAATCTCTGAGAATTGCCATTGCCATGATGTTTGTTTTATTTCCTGAGAATCAGAAGGGTAACATAGTTAGATGGCTATAATCTATTTTTTAATATCTCTGAGGCACATTTAGAAGCTGGTTTCCTCTGTCCTGATCTTGGAAGATGGAGAAGTGCCTGTCTTCCCCTTTGTAAAATAATTGAAAATACAGAGCATTAGTTGGAAAAATGACTTTAACATTTCAAAGCTTCTGATGTGGCAGAAATAGATGCACTTTTAAGTATTCATGAAATAGTCTCTGAACTGCCTTACACCATAAAAAATATCCACTTTGAACTGTATTAAAGAAGTACATAGAGTGGTTGTGAAGGGTCAGGCCCTGCATCATACTTTAGTCTCCCTACAGATTTTTACTCTGTCAGTTTGGGGGAAATTGTCTAAATTCATTGTTTTCTTATCTACTTGGTAGACTTAAAGCATATTTACAGTGTTGTTCGAGAGGTCTGAATCAGTCGATCTATAAATAGTACCAAAGAAGCCACTTATTTACCCCTTTTGCTTCAGATTTTTCAGTAGTCTGAATAAAAATAGGAGATACTGCCACTTCCAATGAACAAGAACCTCTCTGTCTTCCAAGATATGTCTGTACTTGATAATTTTGTGAGTGACAGGGACACTTTGGACAGGATTAAACCACATTGGAATTTTATTATATTAGACTAGTGTGTAAAAGGAAAAAACATTCACTTTTGCACTGTGACTCAATCATTGTGTACAGCTGTAGCTATTTACTCCTCTGAGTTTGCCATGATAAAGAACTGAGCTGTGTGCTGAAGAGTCCTGGATCCCAGTGTCACAAGTGTCAGACCTTTTACTTTTTAAATAAATCAAACAATAAAATAAAAAGAGCTTCCACGTGCCCTTCCTGTTCAGTCTGTCAGCAAATAAGGATGAGTGAACTTCTCATTTCAGAAACACAGCCCTTTGAAGATGTTTAGAAAAGAAATGGGGAGGCTAAGATCAAAGGACCCCAGAACCTGTTCTGTGTAGCCAGTGAGTATTGTTCTTGTACATCTGGGTCAGTTCAGAGTATTTTTTAAGAGGCAGAAAATCTCCCTAAAGGCAATGAGAACTCTCTATACACTACATTCTCTTGAATTTATTATGTGAATTCAATGTTATATTGAAGTTAATTGGTAGTGACCCTAAATATACACAATTCTAGACAAAAACTATGCTAAGCTCAAGTTAAGGTCACAAGATGTAGCTATAATTTGGAGTAATAAAGATATCCAAAGGGCATGCAGAACAAATACAAGAAACACAGAGCCATGTAAGAAACCTAAGTGGGTCTGATGAAGAAAATGCACGAGAGAGACATTCAAGCCCCCTCCCTCCCTGCCCTCTATACTCCATAGTGATGCCATGTGGCAATAATTTGATTTTTTCATAACAGTCCAAATACGATTAATCTCTTTTAAAGAAATGCACTTCTGTTAGTGGTTCCGTCCAGCAGATCTGAATCTTCTAAAATCACCCAAAGGTTTTTCCCACTAGTCCTCCATTGCCAATGAACACTAGACCCTGTCCTGTTACCTTCTCTCTAAAAAAAAAAACCTGGCAGTTTTATATTTTCATGAAGGAAAGAAACAAACAACATAATCAGCAAATCGGCGTGTCCATATAAAGCACTTTAAGCAAACAGCACTGCATTTTCCCATGAGCATTACTGAACAAGAAACCTCCTTTATTTGGGACCTTCTTCACCTGCCCAGAAGGAAGACACTAGGACCTTCTGAAGGTCCACAGTCACTATACTGGGCCAACAACTGGGCCTACCCCATGCCTGACAGCCGCTGCCAACCAACTAACCCACCCTTCTGCTCCAGTTAAATCAAGCACATCCAGCTTCTCTCCTTCATTCTGGCCCAAATAAATTTGATTTGCCCTTGTTTGTGAAGTTAAAGATCAGTTGACTGATCAGGCAAGCAGAAAATCTCTGTGAAGCAATTTTGGGCTGTTATTACCCACGTACTTTCTGAAAATTGTAATAGTCTGGATATTTACTGTAATGCTACAGCTGGCTTTTGTACCTATTATTTTGAGACAAGCTAGTGAAGAAAACCCTATATAAAGGATAAATATGATCATTTTAATAGGAAAGAGGTGATTTTATTTGTTGAGGATGGAGGGCCTCTTCCCAGTGCAGTAAATCTTTCCCTTGATTTCTGGAAATGCTTGTCATTCCAGGGCCACCCTTCAAGATCTTTAGCACTGAACTTTGCTGAGACTCCAGAAGCACCTGGATTCAGTTTAGATCAATTATTTGGCTAGCACAGCCCCCAAATTTTCCAAATTGATATATATGATACCAAATGATAGTACATCTATAAAGCAGATGTAAAAGAAGAGAAGTCAGTGTTTCTTGCCACATTCCCAGGTCAAATTCTCCAAGCCAGGAATTTCAGCTGAGTGTTCAAACTTCTAAGAATTAGATTTGTGGCATTGACTCGAATGGGAAATTGTGTTACAACTGCAGGATTTGTTCCTATTGCTGGTGGTTCTCCAGGAAAAGTAAGAGTTTTGCAATCACTTAGAAACCAAGTTACGTTTCTGAACTTTCTACATTTGCTCCATCATTATTTCCTCTTCAGAGAATTTCTACTTCTCTGATGTTATCTTTTAAAATAAATAGATTTTTTATAAAGTTATGAATCCTCTGTGCAAGCCTTCATTTTCCTCTTCCAGTCACAAACCTCCCTCCCTCCCCGAAACTGCTTTTTACAGCTCTGTAAAACGTGCCTTGTCTTTCTAACCTTCAACAGTAGAGGGCAACCTGAGAATGACTATCCTAACTTCCTACTGCCTGAGATGCTGTAAATTTGGTGGTTTAAAAGTTTTTACCGGTTATTGGTATGTTAAATACACGTTAAATAATTACAGTATTCAACACTGAATGTGGATGTGCTATACTTGTTATATTTCTCAGTGCAAACTGAACTTTTCATTCTAGGTCAATTGACTATGAAACCAATAAAAGAGTCACACCATACTCAGCATTCCCATGCTCAGTATAATCTGTCATTTGCAAAATAAATTTTGCAAATAGGTAGAAGAAATGTGTAAATATAGATGGGGAAATGGCACCATAGAAAGTATAAACTCTTATGGAAATATCCTAGACTTAAACAAGGAAAAAAATAGTATAAATTATGGAACTATTATAGATTTTTATAGACATTTCTTGGCCATGGCGTATAATTCTCTGTTTACCTTTACAGGCTTGAGTACAAATTCTGTATTACTTTTTATTGTGAAGTTCTTGAAACAACGTACTCAATTTAAGGGAGTTACACAGTCTTTGTCTAAACTTAGCTGAAATAGTTATTATGCTATATTAAATTTGGTGGACGAAGTAAGAATCTACTTAAGAGACAGTGAAACACCAGAAGACGTGAAATGAGAGCCTGAGAGAAAAGAACCTGTATAATATTAAATATCACGAGTGTTTGGCAGCAGTGATTGCCTTGTTACTCATGGCTTGATCCAAATACTGCAGCAAATTTATTTGTTAAGAGCCATCCTTTCGATCTTTGGAAATCATCTTCCTGTCACTATATAGCAACACTTATTTATATTCAGCTGCATTTCACTGCATTTCTTTAAACAAAAGTTTGGATTTTCAAACACAAGTTACAACAATATGTGCAAAGAACTTTTGCTGCCACTGTTTCCCTGGGGAGCCTTCATGCTTTCTTCCCAAGTTTCTCTGAGGTTTCATGGGACTCATCCCTTAATCCTACTTCTGTTTTCCCCTCCTGTGGATCTTCTTTACAAACACAACTCCAGCTATCATGTGTATGCCAATGACTCACAGGTTTAGTCCTCCACTCCAAGTTAAATTCAAATTCTTTTCCAGTCTTCTTAGTGCTACTCAATACCAGGGCAAGCTCAGAATGCCTGAAACACAATTCTTACTCATCCTCCTTCAGTTTCCTTTGTTACCTTTGCATGATACCACTACTGTCCTTCCTGGGCCTGATGCCTGTAAGATGGGGATTGTGTCAGCTTTCTTTCCAGAGCTTCAGGTCTGACCTCTGGGAAGAATCTTTCCTTTTCATCCATGTGGAAAAAAATCTTAAGTTTTAACTATCACAGCTTTGAAACATTCAATTTACATCCATTTAAGATGGTGCTGTTATGCAGAACTTGGTCCCTAATACATTTTACACCCTCATATTGCACAGCCTCCCTTTCTTCTGGTAACAAACAACAAACTGCCTGTCTTCTATTGCAGGGCACGTTCTTGCAACCCTTACTATCTCTTCTGTGATTCTGAGCTTCTAAACTCATGTCTTTTCTGCCAGTGTCTCCCCTCATCAACTCATTGTTACATTTTTTTCAACCAAGTATTTTTATACCATTTGCTATAAATATTAGAATGAACCTACCCTTTCAGAATCATTTATTGTGGTTAATGCTAATGAAAATTTGGGAGGAAGTATTAAGCCTTAAACTTCACATTTTAATCCTGTCTTTTCCCAGTTTTTTTCAAAGCATGAACAATATGACAAAATTAGTTTAGATCAGAATTGGCTTTGTCATAAAAATCAATGCATTATACCGAGGTAATCTGTTCTGAGTGAGGTGTTGGTAGAACATGAGCAAGAGTTGGATAAAGCCTTTCCATTCCTCTGCCTTGCTTCAGAGGCTGAGCCTTTATGATTTCAAGGGATCTGTATCTCCTGAGCATTGCCATTCAGCCTGACTTACAGCCCAAGCCCCATTTTTTTTCATGGAGAAATTGAAATTCTGGGATTTGGTCTGCATCAAAATTACACCACATTTTCATTCTTTGCTGATTTGCATTGCCTCTCTGTGTATTCCTGAGAACACTATAACTGTTTATGTGTAACTGTCTCTATTTCTCTGGAAGAGCAGTTAACATACTAACTTTCAACCGGTTCTGAATTAGTACACAGTTATGCAGACTACAAGACAGTAAAGGGAAGGAAAAAAAGCGATTAACTCACTAGATATGTTTACTGACCTGGCTAGTCTCATGAGCTCAGTATCATCACCCATTTTTTTCTTCCTTTACTTCTCCTTTTAGGTATGTTCGTGTATCTTTGTTGTTGTCTTGTAGGATCTAGACTGCTAGGGCTTCATGATAAGGACAGTGTGAGATTATGTGAGTATATTTGGGTAACTGAAGAGCAAATAATGATAATATATATCCATTATTTTACAGGACAAAGAGTGAGTCTCTTTGTCATGTGAAATATGAATGTATTCCAGAGGTCTAGTTCTTAGTTTGTTTTCTTTTTTATCCAGTGGTATGAGATACTGGACAGACATCACTTTTCATAAAAGTCTACTAAATGTTTGCATTTCTTAGATGTCCTTCTTAATATAATATTGGCAAAACCTATCAACATTCTGTGAAAATATTGGCAAGGCTTCCATTGGCACAAGTGTTAAAACAATATTACTTAGACAGAAAGCAAAACTGAGTGAGGGATTAACGTGAGAGATTAAAATAACCTTTTGCTTTCATTTATTGAAGGTGCGGTCATTATGACCACCAAGAATTTTTCCATCCCCTTTAAAATTGTGTTAAAATTGAGCTATTCCAGGGCTTTTTGGCATAAAGCTACAAAGCATCATGGATTTTGAGTTGCTGTAAACCAGCAAAGCTGGTGTGACCACAGCTAATCTGTTGTTGTGCCACTGTGTTTATTCTAGCTGAGGTTCTGGTACTCTTGTCTATATTGTTTATTACTGTCACCAAAGAATTTTCTGATGGGAAATTACTAGCTGGTACGTCCACTTGGCTTTGGTACAATTTATCTAACTTCAGTCTGCCTTACCTGTTGTCAGCTGCAGATACCAGACTCGGTTTTACACATGAAAACCTTTTTGTGCTCTATTTCTGAGCCGTATGTCTTGTGGTGACTGCCTTGAACTGCCTTCCACTACAGTGGGAAGAAACACCACGCTATGTAATAATTGTTTGCAAGATCAGTTTCAGCTCCTTACCACTACCGTGAAAAACAGTGTTAACAGGGATCTGACAGACTGCCCCTTTTCCCAGAAAACACAGTTGCTCCATTTATTTGCCTTGAATATCCAGGGGGACTACACTAGCTGCGGTCCTGAGAACCGTGACCAACGGTGGCAGTGCCTAGCTAATCTGTGGTCCAACCTGGAGCCCAGGGCTGCTCAAACTGCACCGCTCTGCTCGCACAGAAGTTATGTCCTTACCTTCTAAAACTCCTGTCTTCAGGCTTAATATTTGTAACCCCAAGGTTATTAAACAGCTATTTTGTAATTAAGTCTCAGTATTCTTCAAGATGTGTTTTGGAAGAAGCAGCCAAAGTATTTTCAGTACATGTTTTCAGTTTTACAAGCATTTGAGAGTGGAAATTTTCAAAAAGTAATGAATGTAGCTTTATGTCAGAGAGACGAAGGATATTATTAAAGAGCAACTTGGATGGATGATGAATTGTACTCTTATTCAGAATGACCATATTTGGCCAGTTGAAGAAAAGGTTATTTATTTTTATAGAACAGGAAAAACACAAAGATTTTTAATGAAATTCTGTGTGGAGTCCTAATTCACTGGTACCTTCTTACAAATATTTAGTTTTCTAAGAATATTACTATATAAAAATTTAATAAAACACAATAATAGAAACAGGCTAATGCCAAAACTGAGGTTGAATACTTTCTTTCTGAAATTCTAGTAGTTTAGAATATATTAAAGATACTGTTTCCTTCTATATTTATACATTCATATAGTAAAATGTTCAAATTATTTTTTCTTAATATATAAACATATTCAGGGCCCAGATATAATGTGAGTGGGCACAATGTGATCACTGACTTGTTGCTTGCTACTTGCAAATGTGCCTTGCTCATAGCTTGGGAGGCTAGACTCCTGTGGGCTCAAAGAGCAATTCAGTTTTTATGCTTATTTAGTCCTACGTCTTTTATCAGCTACAACTGTTTATCATAGTGTATTGTGCATCCACTTGTTCAACAGAAGCTGAGCTAACAGCATTGATTTATTGCCTTGGTTCAAACCTGGCTGCAGAGGGAGGGGTGAGTGGTCAGTGTAGAGCACTCAGTACCAACCGGCCAGTTGAACACAAGGCAACGAGAGTGGAGATGAACCATAAAGTAACCCCTTTTACCATCAGCTTACAATGTCAGAAAAGAAGTTGGCATGTTGTAGCACAGATTTATGATGATCAAAAGAAAGAGTGTAAATATATTTGTTTGTGCTTACTATGTCTTCTCTTTTGTAGCTTTTCCAGAATTAAAGATTTCTGTTTGTGTATGAGCTCTGGACTATGAGTTGTTAAAGTGCTACAGGTACACTAGTTTTGTTTTGCCTGATGTTTCACAAAACTTTCTTGTACAGTTAACAAGTGAAAAGCTCTTGCAGATGGGAGAGACAATCATATATCACTAGACGCAAGCCTCAGGGTCTTGGAGCACTTCCCCACACCACACTGTTGTTGGACCCAGGTGTGTGCTGTACACTTCGTCTGCCCCGTACATCCTTGTTTCCACAGCAGGAAGCTCAGGTTGCTGGTTGGTAAGAAGATGCAATTTACTCTGACCAGATCCTTGGTATGGATGTTTAAGGGTCCACAACCCTTTTGTGCCTGCCATCTAGTCTAGGCATAAGTTTCATAACTTGAACTAGTCACAGTCCACATGCAGGTAATGGCCTACCTTTACTACCTACTGGAGGATCAGTAGTGAGGTGGGCCACAGTATTCACAAAAAATTTCAGACAGTCCTTCACCAAGAATTCATATTTATGGTATAGCAGTACATTAACAGAAAATAGTCCAATGAGGCATATCTATTCTGCATGCCTGAATGATTATTTATGATATCCACTATCCATTCTTGTGATAGTTGTTTGTATTTCATGGCTTGTGCTTGGAACTGAAAAATTTATTAGATCAGTGCATTGCTTAACCTTTCTTTTTTCAGGTCCTTGGGGTTCTACAGGCTTCATTACTTCTGAGAGGTTTGCTGTAAACAACTAGGAATAACTAGTCTACTGTCAGTAGGATGTTTCTCTAGTTAAGTCTACACACCTCTACTGAAAATTTTTCTCGTGGTGTCCCAAATAAAATTAAAAAAAAGGTTAAATGCCATCAGGCTAGCTAAAAGTGTATGCTCTGCACTCTTTTCTCTTACTGCCCCATAGCAGAGTGGCATCAACACTTTGCTTTATTGTTAAAATCATGTACAAAGTTGGGCAAGTGCCCGATTTGTGCACGTGCATCATCTGCTTCCGTGAATGTTATAGTCATTCCTCCAACTTAAGAAACCAGCTGTCTAAGTCCTCTCTTCTCTCTTTCATTACTGGAGATCAAAACATTGCAGATCTAACACTCACCTGCCTTGATGGCACTAGTGAAGTCTTCACACTGATTGGTATCAATGTACCCACTTGCAAGAAAATGTGAACGTTGAACAAGATCTAACCTTACCCACATCAGCAGAACCATCTTCCACTTCCCCACTTGCCTGAAGCAGAGGGTGGCCTTTCTGATGATTTCAAAGGGTATGGAAACAACTGCAGTGGCTTATAATCTTCAATTTAGTAAGGCAGGTTTAACTACAAGCCAGCTCTGATGTCTCTGTATGTGAAACACAGTAAGACCATAAGACACTTAAGTCTGTTAGAGTGTCATCAGATTCTATTAGAAAGAAAATTATATTGATTTCATTGTCTGTGGATACGGTTTTTCTACTCAATCATTTTCATAGTCCACTTAACATAAAATCTTGGCAGAATAGAAACAATTCTTTTAATTAGCAGTGTTCTGACTGATCAAGTCCGGATGATGGTGATGATGATGATTAATACTATTATTGTTATTATTATTTACATTGATTTGTTATTTTTAGCTAACTGAATTTCTTGCACTGCATTTTGAGATAAAAGCTGTAAACTTCCCACTGTACATAATAAGGATGTAATTTCAGGTCGAAGTGACACAGTGGGCTTCTGCGCTGGTCTTTGATGTCTGGAGAGTTGAATTCACATTCTGGCTTTGATCTCAAGTGAAAATAAGTTTGGTGGGTCTTGTTTTAGCCTCTGTTCTCCACAGTATAAGTGCTCCCACAGTTTCAGTACAATTGGCGTTCTCTGTGTAAGAGAGGCCCTAGGCATGGGGTGTTGTGGGGTCAGTGCTGACATTTGCTGGCAAAGCTGAATGGGGATGCTTGCGTAACAGCTTGTGTGATGCCTGGTTTATATTTAGCATTGCAGTACAAAGTACACTTACATTATTAATATAAACAAACATAGTTCCAAAGCATATGACAGACTGATATGCCTTGGTTCATCCATATGAAGTATTTTATTATATTATCTAATTTTAAAGACTTTTTTCTCTTCACTTGACATACAGGTTTTTAAATGCACATTTGAAATCTCTCCATCATATACTCCATCTAACAGTAACCCTTTGGTAAACCCATCAAAGCCTGCCAAGACCACACAGAGAGCATAATTCTACCTAAAGACAAATGCAATGAATCATGATTAATTCTGAATGTTCAGTCATTTTTAGCTTTGCATTTACCTCCTTTTTTCAACCAATTCTTCACAAGTCCTGCTCTGTCATAGCCCAGTTTCTGAAACTAGTTATTCTTCAGGTGGTCACTGAAGATGTGGTACCCGGGCAAGCATCAAGAAAGACCCCAGGTTTAGGAATGGAGAGTCTTGTTTTATTGTGCATCTGTATAAAAGCACCTAGTATAATTTGACCCTCTTGTTAGGTGCTATTGTGGTACATAATATAAAAAAATATTGACAAATAAAATATATAATTGCAATACACTACAGTTAAAAAGTAGACATACCTTGGAACTTTCATTGTAGAGTTTACTCAGCAATAAAGAGACTTAAATACAGGGAGGAGTTTTGTGTGCATATTTCACAGTTCATTTTAATATTTGCTGTGATTCAAAGGAATTTAACAAAATGAAAGTAAAGTAGCAATAATGAAGACCTACATCCCCTTATTATTGTTTAATAAGTCAAAATTGATCTTGACTCCAAACTATGGTAGATCTGTATGACTTCCCTCTCATAAAAGAAAGTCTGTGTGTCACTGTTACCCTTGTAATAATTTTTATTGTTCAAAAAATGTGGAATACTCATCATGTGATATGAAATTAAGGCATTAACCTCAACTCCAAACTGTACCTCTTCCAATGTACTGCAGAGATTCTTGTGATGCCATTTCCTTTTTTTTTAAAAACTAAGTAAGTAGATAAAAATGAGGAACTTCCAGAATAAATCTAAAGTCCACCTTCCCCAGTTTCCTTTTTTTAATAGTTACCTGGAAGTGGATGCTTACACAGCATAAGAAATAGACAGTAAGGTACAGGGTGAATATGTTCAGGCAATCAGCAGCTAGAGACTTCCTAAGCTAGAGGTTGCACAGGAATGGTCATGTTAATGGCTGCTTAAAGACCTGTCTTGAGTTCTGCCTGAACTCATGCCCCACAGCATCACACTGTTGACTGAGCTGCTTCGGAGGAGAAAATACTGAGGGCTTTTTGTAACTTTGATGGCATTGTTTCCATTATGGACACAGCAGGATTCCAAGAACAGGGAATCATAGAATCATAGAATTGCCTAGATTGGAAAAGACCTGTAAGATCATCTAGTCCAATTGTTAACCCTGCACTGACAAGTCCCCCACTAAACCATGTCCCTAAGCACTACCATGCACACATCTTTTAAATACCTCCAGGGATGGTGACTCAACCAGTTCCCTGGGCAGCCTGTTCCAATGCTTGATAACCCTTTCGGTGGAGGAATTTTTCCTAATGTCCAATCTAAACCTCCCCTGGTGCAACTTGAGGCCATTTTTTCTTGTCTTACTGCTTTTTACTTGGGAGAAGAGATCAACACCCACCTCGCCACAACCTTCTTTCAGGTCTCCCCTCAGCCTCCTTTTCTCCAGGCTAAACAACCCCGGTTCCCTCAGATGCTCCTCATAAGACATGTGCTCCAGACCCCTCACCAGCTTCCTCGCCCGTCTTTGGACACGCTCCAGCACCTCAGTGCCCTTCTTGTGGTGAGGGGCCCAAAACTGAATACAGCACTCAAGGTGCGGCCTCACCAGTGCCGAGTACAGGGGTAAAATCACTTCCCTGCTCCTACTGGCTACACTGTTCCTGATACAGGCCAGGATGCCACTGGCCTTCTTGGCCACCTGGGCACACTGCTGGCTCATGTTCAGCCAGCTGTCAATCAACACCCCCAGGTCCTTCTCTGCTGTGCGGCTTTCCAACCACTCCTCCCCAAGCCTGCAGCACTGCTGGGGATTTGTGGCCAAAGTGCAGAATAGGTGTTTTGCTAACCTAGCAAGGTCAGGAAGCAGCTCCCAGCTAGCTTTTTTCACGACCATGATACCAGTACATCCGTGTCTGATACCTCCTTCTCCCACCCTCACTGGGAACTTCTTGCCTTACTTTTGTAGACACATAAATCTTCACAAAAGAACATCCAATACTTTGAAACTCACCCATCCATCCCTCATGTTACTTGTGCTTTGTCCCATGAGCTTTTCATTTGGTGGGGTGTCACCTATTTTTTTTCAACTCTCTAGTTCCAGGTGGCACCACAGCTGCTTCTCCCGTGGACAGATGAAATGCAAATGAAAATCAGTGATTTTATTAATGATATTCAACGAATTTTAACCCAAACCTGTAGTATTGTGAACAGCCTATTTGCCACTTGTGGTTAAAAAATTATTTGCTTACATGTAGCAAAGCAGTGACTTGTCAGAAAGCAGGAAATTAAACAGCCACGCCTCATCCCTTCATATTTAACACACAAGTAGCAGGTTTAATGAAGATAGAAATCTGAGGGATTAACTCTGTCCGTAACAGTTTCTGTAAAACTCTTGCCAGGCAGGAACTTTTCCATTCATTGTAAACGTCTGCTGAGGAAACCACACTCATTTCCTAAGGAGTAAGATGTGCAAGCATTCACCTTTTACACTTACTAATGAATGCATAGCTTTCAACAAAAGGCTATTAATATCCATAAAATTTTTTTTAAAATTAATGATAAAACCAGGTATCATGCTCGTTTCCTAACAGCTGATTAGAGCAATGTAAATGTTTAAGTAGTTTAATTAAATCCATTAAATCTTTTCAAATCATTTAGCTACCTATCAGCAGTTAATTATAAAACACCGTGTGCTTTTATAATGTCATTATAACTAATTTCAGAGACTTATTCTTGTAGAACAGGGAAAGCATCCATCCAGGTTTAAAGGGTAATCAACTGTTTGGCATATTTTGTGACAGAATGGGTAATCGTCTTAGAAAAACAGAAAGTGTCTTTCTCTGAGTATTTGGGATCAGGAAATGTATCAATAGTCACTAAACTAACACTTGGACTCCAAATAACTGCTTATGTTTTGAAATGTTTGGAGTTTAAACATTTCTCACCTTTGTTGTGTAGACATGCCTGAAATCTATGTACACATTATTGTTGACACGGAGTCCCTGCGTCTTGGTATTTATTTATTTCTGAGCATCTAAATCTTCACTTGGCCACACAGAAGCGTGAGAGACAGTCTGATAGATCCTTTGTCTTTCTCACGGGCTACTGGCTTCATGGACCCCAGTGTGAGCAGCAGGAAGCATGGCTGAGCCTTCTCTTCCCCTCAGTTTTTGGGAAGTGCAACAGGTCTGTCGGACCTGAGCCGTCACATCCTTGCAGTTCTGCAGGACACCAGCTGGCTGGACTGACACAAAGGGCTGACTAGCCCATGGGAAGGTGCTTGCAGGTAGGTGTGAGTAAATGCAGGAAAGTTTTACCCACGTGCTAAGTCAGACACAAGCCAGCAGTTTCAGGAGGCATGTAGCTGTGCTAGCATCACACCACATTTTAGAGCTAACAAGCTCCAGTCAGAAGATGGACATACATGTTTGTTGCACTATCATCACATCTATTCAGCTTCTAAACCAGAGCTGTCTCATCTTATGGACCATTTATATCAGTCTTGGAACACAGAGAGAGCTGAAGGCTATGGTATGAGTTAGTCCTCAGTTTCCTGCTCTGTCCTCAGATCAGGTAACAGGCTGATAACAGGGTATGAGCATGAGGTTTGGGAGCAGTCCATTCATTTATCAGTTGCATTTCTTTTAAAACTGAACAAGCTATTTCTTTTTTTAAAATTTGAGCATTTGGCAGGCTTGGAAATTTACCTGGATGCCTCCTGTCTCAGGGTTTTTAGCTGTGAGGATGAAAACCTATCATGTTGATGAGTGTTGATACTTCTAGAGTGTTTGAATTCAGCAAGGAGGCTTATGGTGCCAGGGACAAAAAGGCTAGGAAACAAAGAAGAACCTGTCAGCCTGTTGGAAGGAGGCTCTGCTAATACTCTTTGGGGATATCTATACTGCTTTTCAAATAACTTGTTTGCGGTAGGAGTGATTTTGTTAAGGAAAATATATATAAGGCAATTTCTCATAAGTACTGAGTCCAGTGAGACATGGAGACATAGGAACTAGCCAAATAAACATTAAGGAAGGAGCACCAGCTACACAAAGCTGAGATAATGTAGAGGACACATGACCTGGTAGCTTTAGTGGTGGTCTAAACTTGCAAAAGTCATGTCGCTTCCCTGTTCTGACAAAAATTTCCTGTATGACCCCATGCAAACTGCGAAGCCAGGTATTACAAGGTGATTATGGTTTACAGCTTAACCTTAGGCAAACACAATCTGTCTGTGAATTTTGGAAGAAATTAGGTACCTAATTAGGAGCAGTTGTCTAAGTACCTTTGTGAACATTGCCTCCAGCATCTTTGTGCCCTGCTGCTGAATGCACTTCTATAGCTCTCAGAGGTATTGTAGGAATGAAGACCTTAAAGAGTAGGCTGATGGGGAAACATGTTTTGAGCACACCTATCTCAAGATGAAATGGTGTGCTAGAAGTGCTTATTTTTCTCCATGGACTATAAAGGGAGACTGTAGATATCACACCTCCATGTCCACAATGCACAAGCGCAAGTTAGGGCACATAAATCCTGTTTTATGTGGTTAAATAATTCCTAGAAGTTAGTATAAAGTCTCCATGACATTACTATCAGAAAATGAGTAGTGAATAAAACCTGTATACCCACTGAAATAATCTCTATGGAGTCCATGGACATAGCTTACAGAAGTCACCCAGAAGCTTGTAGGACATAGAATCATAGAATCATGGAAATGACTAGGTGGAAAAGACCTGTGAGATCATCTAGTCCAATCGTTAACCTAGCACTGACAAGTCCCCCACTAAACCATGTCCCTAAGCACTACACCTACATGACTTTTAAAAACATTTATATTTTGATAGAATTTCATTCCCCTTTTTTGTTGCTTGAGCATTAACCCTGAGCAAATGCAATTGTTTGAGCAGAATTCTGCCTGGCTTTTTCTGTCATAATAAGTTGGATCCTTTTTATTGCCTGTCCTTACAAGCAGTGGGTGGGGAAATATACAGGTTGCAATCTCAGTCCAAGTGATGACGTGACGGAGCTGTGACTTTACCCCATTCTTGTGTTAGTTTGACACATGGACTTGGTCTTGTTTTCTATATGCTATATACTAAATTAAAATAAATTGCATGCAGCTCACTTCATGATTAGCCTGACAAGTTAAATTAAGACAGGAGTGTGTGGCTGTGCCAAGGCTCTTATTAGAACATTTGTGTTGCCAGAGTATAATCTTGTTCAAATTTAATACCCAGCAGACCTATCCCTGACAGACCTAATTTACTAGTGTTTTAGGTTGGTTTGTACAGTTCTCTTCATCATCAGGCCTGGTCATAGTTTATTGAGACAAATGTACACAAAGTTTTTATGAAAAAATCACTCATTATCTATGAAAGGGATGTGAAGAGCCAGAACAATGGAACAAACGTTATTTTATATACAACACTACTTCAAAATCTTTTTTGTGGATCTACATGTTTTTAAGTTACCTAGTGGACATACACTTGTCCATTAGTCATGGGTAGTTATACCCTGACAGGCACATGCTTAGGCTATGTGTGTGTGTCTGTATGAAAAACGGTACTTTAAACCTGCCTACTTACTGTTTCCCACTTTAATGGCCACTCACAACTTCCTTAGGAGAACAGTAAAATCCTAGTTAGCTGACTGTCAGGCTTGTAAATTCAGCCCAGGCTTTGGTAATGAAAGTAAGCTCTGCCTAGCCCACGTTAACAGATTCTGCATTTCAGATTGCCAGTACTTCCTCGGAGATGCATCAAATACAGAAGATCTGCTCACGGCTCTCGCACTATAATTACCTACAGCTCCAGGGCTTATAGACTCACGTCTGTCAAAAGGAAGCATATGGAAAGGCCTAATTCATAAAGGGAAAAGATTTGATAAACAATTAGATGCTGGTTTACCATTAAGTCCAAACCACAATGTCACTTCTAAATGAACAGTTTATTCTGAAATTTGGGCTCAAAATCCTAGAGCCTTAAGGTGTTTTGACTATCCCAAGAATGGTTTATCTTTCTATATTCTGTTCTGAGCATTACAGTGTAATGAATATTTAGATTGGGATACCAAAGCCATCACTAAGGTATATTTGTAGTAATGGCTGGAGTGTATCAGATATGTCTCCTTCAAATAATTAAAAAATGTAATTTGGGACAGACATTTAACCATTCTGTGGTTGTTGTAAGAAACAAGCAGCTACTGTGACACCTTGAACTTTTTTTGCATTCTTACATGTAAAACTGAACATAGAGTCAGCCACCTGCTGAAAGGTTTTGGAGAGTGGTAAAACTGAAGAAGAAAAGGTATAGAAAGGCAAGGATAAAGACTGAACTCGCTTAACTAAAATGTACAAAGAAATTTACATTAGAAAAGCAATATCACTTCTCTAAAATCCCTGCCTAAAAGATGTAAAAACTGAAGTTATCATCCAGTTTTTCAACAATTTTATAACCACAGAGCAGCATAAATTTCAGATAAGCATAGTAACTTTCAGCTACTCTACAAATAAACTTGGACACCGCACCTGGGGAAAAGTGAAATATCTGAGTCCTAACTATTGCTACTTATTTTTAGCCAGATTTATGTTTTACTTTTTACAAATTAAGTCCTGCTGCTGCTAGACAAAAAAGAAAAAAGTGTGCCTTGTACTAAGAATCAGGACATATTTACAAAACATTCAGGTCTATGAGGCATAAGCAGTTATAAGAGAATTCATTCTACTTTCTTGTCCCTTGTAAACCTTTGTGGTCAGAGAGGATCTCTGTAGGAACCAGAGGAATCTTACAAAAAACAGACACTTCTATTTCCCTGATGACCCACTCTTCATCATGCCAAGAGGTTTTAAAAATATATATATATCCTCTTTGCTTAAAATAACACTGTTTATTTCACCCTGACAAAATTGTGCCAACTGTTTTCTCCTCTAAAAAGATTAGTGAAATTTGTAAGTTGGAATCAGTAGAGAGATCTGTAGCTATGTGCTTAGATGAAAAACTGTGCAGTTTTCCTTTTACTTTCTTCTCTCCCTGCCCTCCCTCTTTCAGAAAGGTAGTCCTGCACATAAGCTTTACTAAGAAATATCTATATATTAGCAGAGGTAAGAGGCGGTTACTGTAAAGTGTGTTTCTACCGATTGTGCTATTGATATATATTCTATCAGTGTATTTTAGCTAATGATCTAAACCATCCCACAGCTGGAAACCTTCAGATCCTGGACAGTTGCCATACTGTAGTATATACACGTGTATACACATATATACAAAATACATGTACACACACATGCACATACATGCACATATTCTCATATACATGTGCACTGAAATGAGGACCAGGGCTCATACATTCTATAAGGTCTTTTTACAAATCATAAATCAATTTATTATGAGCCTTTCTGCTTCAATGTTATGAAATGGAGCCAAAATTTTTTAACATAATATGATGTGACTTAAGCCAAACATGAAAAAGCATAAAAAGAATGTTCAGCTGGGGGAGAATTCATGAGGACCAAACAAGAAGAGCTTTCATAAATCTACTTGCATATGTTAGGATGAAGGCAACAAATTAAAGGTCTGTTCATGTGTAACAAGGCAATATTTTGCACATGTAAACATGGCATAGCTTCATTGTTAAATGATGATATTAAGGGGAAGAAGTAAACAGTACCAAAAATAAACATATCCCAAAGCTGATGAATGTAACCACAGTGAGCTAGAAGCAATCATGGGATAATGCTTGTGTGCTTGCCTCTGTTGTGAAATGTATTGTACTTGCTTTGGTCTGCTGAAGGACGCTGGAAAGGGAAGGGTTAGTGAAGGGTCTGCAATAAGCAGAGAGAGATGAAGAGCAGTAGCAGTGAGGTGCCAAGTGTGAGCATAACAAGCCACCCTTTCCTGCAGTACCAAACCCATTCGCCTCAAAACAGGGACCATGATAGATAAGCACTTTAAACGTTTAAAGAAAAAAAAGTGAAGTTTAAAGAACTGAAGTGATTTCCTCAAGTCTACCAGTAAATCAGGGGGTAGAATTTGGAGCTCCTTACTGCTAGACTTAGATTTAAACTTACGCTCAAAGTGACCACAAAACTCAGGTTATTCAATGTCAGATTTAAAAGGTTTGACTTTTCAGATGAACTGATCACTGCTTTTTTTACTTACATATGTCTGAAGCTGGACATGCAAAAATAACTCACAAAGCTATTGTTTCTTCTCTTCTTTGCATTTACTCAACTTTTATAAGAGAGAATATTTATCAACTTTCAGAGAAAAGTTCCTGATGTGTGGAAAGCAGATTAAAGTACATTTTCAGTGAGGGCAGTAGATATGAAATGGAAAATACTGGGTGAGACTTTGAGAAATTCTTGAGCAAAAATCTGAACAAAGCAAGGGCAAATGGTTGTAGAACATTTTCCAGAGATCCTTTTTCATAGTGTGAAATGCAAAAAGTTGCTGAAATTGATTTATTAATCAATTTATTTTACTGACAGTTTATGACTTTGAGGAAAATGTTGAGTAATAAAAACCAGCAAGTTTGTTTAGAGACAACAGTGAGTGAAAGATCATGGTACTTAAGGAGCAATGACTGTCTTTAGATCAGTGCCCTCTCTTGCCTTTTGAATATAAACATCCACTCTGTAACTCTCAGTAAGATGCAGAAAGATCTTTTGCATCTTATTTACTTCTTGCGACAAGTGCAGCCTGCTCGTGTGCCTGCTGTCACCATGCAGAGGGACAGGAAAAGTAGCTGGAATAGGGAGTATACCTGTGTGATGAAATATGTTAGTTACCATTGCTTTAGGCCATCCTACCTACAAGATTGCTGTTTCAAGACATAATGCAGAATTCTGGAAATGCAGGGAAGACGTCTTACTGACAAACTAAAGATAATGAAGAAAAGGGGGAGCAACTCACATGAAAGCTTTTAAAAGTACATTAAAAGATTAGGTCCAGAAAATGGGTTGTTATAATAGCTAGCAGTTTGAGAATGTTTGACTGACTTGGATTGTGTAGATTATATTTTGCCTATATGACTTCTAATGTTTAAGTTAAAAAAAGATTTAAATAAATAATAATTTTTTTAGTGATTGAGAGTCTACTGATTGCAATAAATTAAATACACTGGTTTTAGGATAAACATGTATAGCATGCCTTATTTATGGGCAGAAGACTAAGACCCAACATTTTTAAATGGCTTAAGTCAGGCTTAAGGAGTAGTTGCAGAATTATTTCTAAGAAGCACTTTCAGGTTTAAAAGGCAGATAGTCTCTTTATGTGTGCTTATGTCAAAGTCCTCTCAGCTTACTTCCTCATTTCTCAAGGCAGAGCTGGCTGCAGAGAAAATGAAAGGATAGTTCTGTAAAACAGCAGAAGAGCACTCATGAGTTTTTATGTTTCAAAGTAATATCCTTAATGGATATTGACAGGTTTTTGTGGTTGTGTGCAATAGCAACATGCTTCATTTATCAAATAAGAAGACCTTGTGATGAATTTGGTCAACATTTCTTCAAGTCATAGTCTTTCCAGTGTTCTAGGTTTAGTTGTGGTTCCATAAAAAGTCATATTTACCACAGCAAACTGGAGGAGAGTACAAATAATCTGCACTTTGTCCCTTCTGTCTCTAGAAAAGAAGTTTTAGAAAAGATTAAAAATACACTCCCTGTCTCCTCTGCTTCCACGTTCAAGACTCCTATCTACATTCTCACACATGTTATCAGTCACTCCACATCCATCTTAATAGAGTCAAACTTCACTCTCTTGCCTTTCAGCACCATGCATACTCTACATATTCCTGTAGGTCATCAACTTTCCTAACTATCTTGCGGCTTAAAACCTTCAGCTGAAATACACTTAATCGAACAATGGCCCTAACAACCCAAACCGGGCACAATCTATTAGTGTGTTTCTCTTTTTAGTAGAAAATAGTAAAAGATGTTAGGGTTGCACATATTTTTTGAAACAGTCAGTAGAGATGATACCTTCCTAGGTCCAGAGGAGCTTTCTAACAGTAGTTTTCTTGCCCCTTTCTTAAACATGTCTGAACTGATTTAAATATAACATTGTGCCTGGAACATTTCAGAAACCTAAGGCCTCTTGTGTAAAATGGTATTATTTTAATTGCCTTGTTCACATCATGCCATTACAAACAACAGAGACTGATGCCGTGCTTGAAAGGCAAACCTTTTGAAAAAGAGGTTTGAGAGAGGCCAAACATCTGACAATGTCATTTTTTTTTAACTTGTGAGTTGCCATCAGAATATCCCCATGATCCTGCAAATGTTCTGCAGTTTAGGCTACAAGAGGAAGTGCATCTTCTAGTGCATCTTTTTTGGTATTATGCCTTGGATGAACTAGTTCCAGACAGACATGGTACGAATAGTATCAGATGTGCAGGCACCAGCTTGATCCCAAGATCTTCCTTGCTGTAATCCCAAGATTCTACTTGCCTCAAAAGTAAAACTTAAGATCAGAACAAACACTTTGCTTTATAAAAGCAGCAGCTGACTCTTTGTTCACACCTTCCATGGGCTGTTTGGGCCACCCAGATGAAACAGTCACAAATCAAAATGGAACTCCCATCATGCTGTTAAACACTCCCCCAAGATAAGAGCAACAGGCCTGTAACCTCGATTATCTCACCAGTAAGAGACAGCAATGGGGTTTCACAGTATCTTGTTCTTCTGACAGTTTGTGTTAAAATAAAACAGGTTACAGGACAAAGCAATTCAAATGTTAAAAAACGGTCAAATCTGTGTGGCTGTTGTGCATAAAACCAGTGTAGATGTGACTATAGCAAACTCAAACTGAACTGGTTCTAAGACTGGTTAATGACATGGCAAATGTATTTAGCTTTGGTGGTGGGCTTCTACTTCAATAGTAGGGAAAATCACTGAGCTGTTGTTGGGGAGATTTAGGCTACACATGAATTTGTTTTGTGTTCCCAGGGTTGCTTTTGGGAAAAGGAAAATACCTCCAGTCTTTCCCCATGAATTAGAAGTACCTCCCCCAGTCCTTTTCCCTGAAATGTTGTAAGTGAAATCAGTCAATTTAATTTACTTGAGAGCCAAGCAAGAATGTCAAGAAAAAAGCTTAAATGCGTGGGCTAATTAGCACAACTTGCCCATCCTTTCTTTAGGCCAAGGATGTGATTCATGAGGCTCTAATACACCTGCAAAATCTTTCTGCATCGCCTCTAAAAAAGGATCCATTTAGCCCTTCTCCCTGCCATTTACCTGCTCCTTCTCTTGCTATGCATCCTGACCAATATTCCAGAACTCATTATGAGTCTCAGCCAGGGCTCTAAGTTGTAGTCCTCTTAACCTGTGTTTCTCAGACCAATGGGCTGGGTATTAGCAAAAGTTTCATAAGGCTGCTGTGAACAATATACACTATCCTTCTGCTTTATTTAAAACCATTTAGAGACCGAAAGTACACCAAAGTGAGGGAATACTCTATGGCTCTGCCTTTTCTTGCCTTTTTTTCCCCATCATGTATAGCGCATGCATTGTCGTATGTGCTGAGAACTGACATATTCAGTGTGTCAGTAGTAATAGTCCACGTTATCATTGTAGGACATGATGAGCAAATTTAAGATTATTTGGGCAGTAATGTACCTAAACTCATTGATTTGTGTCTGCATTTATACATACAGTGGTGTTAATGGCATTTCTTATTCCCTGTGAGAATCAGCCAAGAAAATAGTGAGTGTTGCTACTTTTTTACTATGTTGTATAGTCTGTCTTTCAGTAGCAACGTTGCTATCCAGTAGTAATAGAAGAATCCAACAGTATCCTGTAGTGTACAGCAGGAGCAGCAATAGCTAATGCTGGATAAGAAAGAAGTAATAAATTCACCAGTGTTGCAAGAAAAATAGTTAAGAGATTAATCTTTTCCTTTCTGCTTTTCCCAGATAAGCATAAACTCATGATGAAGAAAGGTCAGAAAATGAGTATTGCATGTTCTATTTTAGCTTTTCTTTAACAAAATAAAGAAGTCCAAACAAATGAAGCAAAAGTAATTTCTAGCTTTTCTCATCATGTGGAAGAACTGAAAAATAGCATTTTTGATGTGCCTAAGGTTCAGAAAACAGAAAGCAAATAAAAAGAAACAAAATATTTTCATTAGAGTAAGGATTCCTGAATGGGAATTTTTTGAATTCTCAACATTGCTAGTGATGCTTCAAAATAGTAATTGACACCAAAACACTCCTTTAAACTACAATTTGAAGAATTTATTGTACGTGACGTATTGCCTAAATTGCAAGGTTCTGTCATACCTGGAATAGTTTGCTTTTACCTGTCTTCAGTTTAGCAGGGTGAAAGGTCCTTTGCGTGATACTTTCATATAGTGAGTTAATTTATTAATAAGAGAATAATAATGATGCCAAATGGAATGTGACTTTTCTTAGAAACAGTGTTCATTCTTCATATTTTCTTCTTTAACGTCTGAAAAATTTTCATTTCAAATAATTATTTGTTGCCAGTTGTGACTGTGGCCATAAGTGACAACTTTGGCTGGTCTCTGGCTTCATTCGCAGTCTTTAAATGGTACAATTTCCCTTTCCACTCTTGTGTAGCACTAGTAACATTTCTTTTAAAACAAGACAACTTGACACTGCAGATCTGGCTAGAGGCCTGGTGCACAGGCTTTCTACGCATTTGTTCTCACTTGTCAGGGTGATTCTTACCTTCCATGTTCAAAGTCTCAGCAATCTACATTGCCTCCGATGTCACAGGTCAGTGTTCCCAGGCATGGTTATAAGAATCATACATAAAGAACAAGCTTCTCCAACTTTTATTAAATAATATGATAGCACCACAATCTTTTTTTTTTTTTCCCCTGGGGAGGATTTCATAAACTTCCTATCAGTGTTTCTAAGTCTGCATAACACTAGACAGCCGTGTGGCTCTCCACTTTCAATGTGATTTTGAAGGCAGGCTCTGGAAAGTTGATAACATATTTCACGACCTTCATGTCTGGAAGCAGTTTCCCCTGATTGAAGTCATACAAGTTCAGCTAAGTTGGAGTGTGTTGTAAATATTTATCTGGCAGTCTGACATATAAAGTTGTTCTGAAATTACAAAGTACATTCCTGTCTTTCATGTATTATTATGACTTTTTTCAATACACTTGTGAGCGATATTATTTAGAGAACCTTCTATAAGTGACTTATCATTACTTGTTAAAGTTCTCACACTCTGTTGTACAGTCGTTTTTTTAGGATGGTAGCTCTTGAGTTGTACCACTTCCCTATCTTTTAAAACATAAATGTGAGATTATTTCAGAAGTGCAACAAGAATTTATGCAATGAGGTAAGCATGGTTGGCACATTTAATTTTAAAATCTGGTTTTGTGGCACTTATTTCCATGTAGGGCTCCAGATGCTTTCTATTGCTGGCAAATCTATGGTGTTGACAACTTCTCTAATCATTAGGTCATTTGTCATTACCTATCAAATAATTATATATAAAGTAATGCTTCTGGGTAGAAATTCTTTCCCAGAGACAGAATTAATTCAGCTCCAACTTCTCCTGTATTTCCTTGTTTTTTTTCACTTATATTCCGAAATGAATTTTGTGCTATGCAAGGTGCTGCATCTGAAATGTACATCTTTTTCTTTAAAAAAAGGTAGAAATGTAAGACAGGTTCAATAAAGTCAGTATTAGGATGAATTGTGCGCTGCTGCTGTGCTCTCAGTTGGAGTCCTTTCAAGTCCAAACATAGTTTTGTTTCTAAGTATATTTTGCAAGGCTTCTTAGTGTGCTTAAATATGAGCTGCTTCTCTGAGTTTGTGAATAGCTTACATGGGAAGAGGGAGGAAGGGGAATGAGGTGACAGATCAGCTAATTTCAGGAAACATTTCTAATTTGTACCTGTTTCAGTTGAAACAGTGATGGGTTGAAATAGCTGCAGAACAGCTTCCCTGACACCTTGTTTTCCAAGGTCAGAAGCCATTACAGTCCCTCAAACTCCACATTACGAAAGCCTTGTCACTGAGAGCTATTAGGATGCAGTTACTGACTGTGATGTGCAGTTCCTCTCAAAGTTGTAACTGGGGAGAGGTTACCCTTATAATAACTAATGCCAGGAGCAAACCCCTGGCTTACATATATATGAAAAATGTTGGCTCATAATAATGGGTTAAGGTTTTGTTCTACTTTTGGTGGTGTGTTTTTTTTTTTTATTGTTGATTTTTAAAAACAGTTACTTAAATGACGTAAAAGCTGGTAGTTATTCTGAGAAACCTACCTCAGGCTGAACTGAAAACATTGCTTCTCCTTCAATCCTGACTGGCAGCAAAATATAAACTACTCTAGAAACATTAGGAGAGAGTATTAACGTGTAAAATACCTGTCACTTACTTTAAAGCAATAAATTTAGTCATTAATACAGATGCACACTAAAGAAACATGATGCACAAGGAAAAAAATCACTATTAATTTTCAAAAAAACCCAACCCAACAATAATTCTGTATAACTGGAGCATAAATTCTGACATTACAAGTTAAAAACTAATTAAAATGTGGTCAAATAGCTCTAAGACAGTTTAAGGCTTATGTTTCTGGAGAAAACAAACTGATTGATTGTTCTATGCTAACTGTGTGCAGAAAAATGAGGACTTTCCTTTGGTCCTTTGCTTTCTGGCTGAGAGGGAGCTGAATAGCTGTAGAAATAAACTAGTTTTCTAACAACTATTTGGACCAACCAAAGAGAAAATTGTTTCTGCATCTCATGATAGTTGGGCAGACTGGTGACTGATCCTAAAACCTACAGAGACTATGAAAAAAACGGGGGGGGTGGGGGGAAATTAAATTCTTTCCCTGTTCAATTTAACAGCAGTAAAATAGGCACTTCTGACATAATATCATGATATTCAGTATTCTAGACTGATGTATAATAGTGTCATTTGATGTTTTACACTCTATATTGCAGGGCTTTGTTATTCTGGATTCTTAAGCATGCAAAAAACCCTTAAGAAAACCACCTGCTGATACATATGTAAACAGGTCATTTTTGACCATTTAAGAGAGATTGCCTTGGAGAGGATGTAAGGTTCAATAAAGAATCTGGCTGTCTCCCTAGTTTACTGCCGTCTTTTGGGAAATTTACAAGAAAATCATGTTTTCATTAAAAAAATATATTGTTTTAGCTATCCATTTAATTTCTAAAACTTAAATGAAAATTGCTGCTTTTCCAACGTTGGTACAAATTGTATCTTTTTTTTTGTATTTTGGATCCAAGTTCAGTAAAGCACTCGAGTCTTTATGGAAACATTTCTTCAGGAATATCACTGCTAAAAACCTTGAACTCTTAAACAGAAAACACTACGTGAAATGATCTGTTACTGTGGCTTTATAGAAAGTTGTGCATTGTCAGGGTGGTAACTCAGCCATGTCTGATTCTGCAAAGGGAATCCCAATAGCGACGTGGTTCTCCATCCAGGTTTTTTTGTGCTTCTGTGGGGTAAAGCATACTTGGTCAACTTATTTGCATTGGAGGAAACAGGCTGTGTGGAACAAACTGCCATTTGATCCAACCAAGGACAAACCACCAGTACGACCCAGCTAAAAATGTGGTCTCATATAAATAAGAGTTTAAAAAATGTACCCTTTAACATATATCTGAAAGGAATTCAACATGATATTGATTCAGTATGTTGTGGTAGTTTCACTTTTCATGAAGGTATTGCTCAATGACGTGAATATAATCACATTAGCGAGACCACAAACTGCTTAAATCAGAATGATTTGTATTGACTTTATACCCAACAGAGATGTGATATAGTTAAAGGTATGTGTAAGGAAGACTTCTCAGGAAGTAGTTAAATGTTAAAACTAAAGATTTAAAACTAGGAGTTCGGCGTTCTGTTCTTGGCACTGTCACAGTGTTGATACGGGACGTCTGGCCAGTTACTAAACATCCCTGTGCTTTTCTTGCACCTTTCTTTACCAAATTAAACTGAGGTTTTATTTTCTCTCTTACCATGTTTATAAAGTGTTTTGCAACTGTCGAGAGGGAAAATGAGCATTACAAGTGTAAAGTTATAAGGTTATTACTGCATTTAAGTAATTCTACACATTTATTTCAATCAATGAAAAGCCTGATAGTGTAGCACTATATATTTTTAGCTGAGCTAGTAGACACCATATGACAGGCAGAGTATGCTTGTTTCTGCAGTTCATATCTATTTCACTGAAAATATCTGATGCTGTTTTTTGTCAAAAGCAGATTATGGACAAGATAGAAAGAGTTTCATCCAAATGGTTGATTTCTGTGTTCCAAAACCTAAACTTTTCATACAGTGGTGGGGATGACTAATGCAACAGATGGCTTTCTTGACTGCTGTTGTGCCACCACTACAGTATTAACAGTATCTCAGTTTAATCACTTTGCAGAAGTGCAACACAGAAAGTACATCCAATAAATATACATGTTGTTTGCATTGGAATGTATTAGCACTGCTATGAAATTATTTTATTTACTTCAGGTAGTCATTGAAGTACACATATTTTTCCTAGGCAGAGTAAGATTTGTGTATGATTCATTACAGGAAGAGTGTTTAACAGTAAAATGTCTTTGTTTCCATCACTTAGGTCTCTGCACTTCGTCTGGTGCTAAGATTTCAAGCCTTTGGGATCCTATTTGATGTAAGTGTAATCCTTTCTGGATCACTCTCCTTCAAAATTAGGTAATTCATTGGTTTATACAGGTATTTCACTGTTTAACCAAAATTTTATTCTTTTTTCTCCTACTACTCTTTTAGTTAAATAATTATACTGTTAAACCTGAGGTTATGGACAACATCAGGCTGAGTGCTCAAGAAAGCAATCAAGTTAATATTTTATCTACATTTCACATGTGATGAATACTTGAATATCCATCTCTCTATTCCAAGAGAGTTTAAGTTCTTGTAATATTACAGACATACAGAAATACATATTTTCTTGCTGTGTGCTTCTCCTATTTTGCTGTTTGCTATCCCTGCTTTTACTCTTGTAGTTGTTGCATTAGGACGTCCTCGTCAAACACTCTTGTCACACATCAGTGATGGTAAAGTACTCCATTCTTGTTGCATGCAGCACAGAATTGCCTTGTTCTTAAAGGAGAAAAGAAAGAAAGAAAAAGAAACAGATTCAATCATTTATTAAGTTTAAATATTGAAACATGTTTACATTAGTAACAGGAGAGGTCAAAACTTACCTCAGAGATTATGGCCCTGTTTCTATATGTGTGATCTAGTGGTTCCTTATGTCAGTAGCACTCCTGTAAACTACAGGCTCCACTTGCCCTGAGCAAACTTCTTTCATCTTGCATAACAAATGCAGCCAGCATTATATACAGCAATATGTTTGTATTACTCCATTGGAAAGAAGGGTACTGTTCTTATCACTTTCTTTTTGTTTATATTCTGAGCTACCTGTTACTGCTATTCCAATAAACAACTCCTGATATAAAATGTTCTTTACAGAGATTTAGTAAAAATAAACTAACACCTTCAAGATTTTATGCAAATTCAGTAATATTTTATTCATGTCTCTGGTCCTCAGCACTACAGGGATAATCAGTTAAGAAGAGGGACTGTATGGTGTTCTTCAGTTCTCTTAACCATTTCAAAACATATTCCACCTTAAAATCAACAGTCTTGTTACATTTTGAAATGTCAGAGATCTAAGATTTGTAGAAATGTAGGTGGGGACTCAATTTCATTAGAATAAAATGTAATCTATCTTGCCTCTGTACTTTCTGAGAACCTGTCCCAACTGGATCTTGGCAGCATTAAAAATATCCATCACTACTAACTATGCTTGTCTTGAAACAACACACTGATCTGCCTGTTTTAGAAGCCTTGATTTAAACACTTCCGCTTCATCACCGCACGTGAATCTTCATACATGGAGTCACATATGTACTCCCAGAGATGCACTTTGTAATCTGATTAGTGCTGCAAGCTGACGGAGGTGGACATGTCTGTGTGCCTCTCTGCGATCATCTCGGGAGGGCTGGCCTGAGCAGGTTTTGCCAGATGCAAGGAATGTTGCTGTGAACTTCACAATTATTACTCAGAAAAATTACAGACTCTGGCTGTCAACCAAAATACAGCAATTTACTTCTGATGACTGATGTTCTGGTAGCAAACTGCACATACTCTATTTTGATTTACTGTGATTATGGTATGTGCCCTCCAATGGCTTTTTCCTCATTTTCAAGGAGCTTACAGGTATGCTTCTCCCTAGACCCCAGAAGTGCAGCTGTGAGCTGGAGAGACATATGCGTGTGATTAATGAGTGGATGATGAGAAATCAGTCCCTCCTTATCATTATTTTACAGTGATTAAAATTTCCTAGTTATTCATGCAAAGAATGGCTTTGAGGTGTGTAGAAAATTCAACATTTGGATAGCAGTGGTGATAGCTGAGTGGCGATGAGGTTTTTTAGGGGAACTTTTTTTTTAAATCTTCGTTTGACAGAAAATGAAAACTGGGGCTGTCCTTTGCAACAATAGAGGGCTGTGGGATCACAATGGCTGGTTCTATTGGTTCCGCCAAAAATAACTTTGAGGGCTAAAATAATTAAAATGTTAACTTACCCAGAGAAAGAAAAATAATCTGCTGTTTCTACAAACAGCCTTTCACTGTCTCTCTGCCTCAGCAATACTCAGTAGGATAAGAAATAGGTTTTAGTTGCTGTTAAAGACCGTATGAAAATATATGGGAGAGTCTCCTCTGAAATAGGAGGCTGCTTGATTTTATTTAGTTTTACGAACAGAGATGAATTATGCATTACTGCACAGCTTCTGCTTCTGAAGGATTTAATGGTACTCTTTACAGATATTTAGAATTATGTGGCAAACATATGAGATGCATAAAGAATTTTTTTCTTTTGAAATGTTTAAAGCTGGAGATGAAGATTTAAGTGCTAAATGCTGAGGTGCTTCTTATCTATTAGAACATAATGATCGATGTATTTTAGTGCTACTGTGTTAGTGATATTTGAACAAGAATAAAAGTATGGGTTTCTTCTTTTTGTGAGATGCATGTTATTTATTTTCAGCTTGTGTTTGTACATATACTCTTAGAGGTATGAATGAATGGGACTTGGAACCTGGCATGAAGTGAGGAAGATATATAGCATAAGCTAAACCTGCAATTAGCAGTGTTTATTTTTTCTGTCTACTGCTTCTCTCCTATAATAGAGATAGGTAATGGTTGAATGAAATGCATGGACATGATTAACCTGTTTTCAGATAGAGAGCAATGAGATCGCTGGAATTTAGCAAATGTTAGTTCAAATAGTTGTTGTGTTTTATTTCTTAAAGTTTAACTGTCTTACTGAAATAAATATATGATACACTGTGACACTCCATCTGTGAATCTGTCTGTGTCTGGAGTCTTTCCCAGGACCTCCTTGAAAGGAGATTTTTTTATGTCAAGGGATTCCTTCTCATTACATAGCTCTAAATATTGGAAATATATTCACCAAATGGCCATATGTCATGATATCTCATCGTTACTATCTAACAGATGGTTTAGTGAAAATCTGGCTCATTGCTTTCTGTCAAATCAAGTTATAAGCAACAGCTAATGAAAATTATGTCCTGAGAGGTCTCAAGAGTGTATGCTTTTCTAATTAGATTGATGTTTAGATAAATCTAATATTGAGGTGGCTGAGCATTTTGATGGGGGTCTTATACAACTGCTGCACCAAAGTTAGGAGCTTGCTTCTCTCTCTTGCTCTCTGACTGGAGCAGTGGAACCTCTTTAACCTGCACTGGAGACAGATTTGTATGACCGTGTTTTTGTGGTTTGGAAAGTATGGCAGACTATCAACAGTGTTGAGTCTTGCTACCAGAGAGAAACTGAAAGGAATGGGCAAGACCTGTGAAGCAGTAACTCCAGGAGGAAAAAGGGGAGCACTGATAGCAAAAGTCAACAGCGAGTGATGCTTTTTGCCTAGTACTGGGTAGAGGAAAAATAAAGTGTAGGCATAGAAGATGACATAGTACAGGATGCCTTCTCTACAAAGCCTGTTCCTATCACGGCAATGGAGTCTCTGTATTGCTGTAAATAATAACCTAGGCCTGGTATGAAAAGCTTCTACAAACATAAGAAAAGAAGCAGCAAGGACATTTTCATAATTCTGCACTCCCTGATTTGTGAGCAGGTCTGCACTGATCCTTCTCCCTGTGGATCGGGGTTTGCTGCAGTCCGATAACTATACTTTTACTGGCTTATTCAAAGTATTCCACAATCTGTACTTTCTTCCCATGAAGATCTGTTGTAATATCTATTCAATTGTTGCGTGCACACAAATCACCAGTGTCTGGTATCTATATAGGCAGCTTCTATCCCATGGTGAATCTGGAGATTAAGGAGGCACAAGAACATTTCTCCACTGCTGTTAAGCACTATTTTTAGATATCTCTAGTGTTTTTAACTCTGCATTTGGACCCACATCATACTTGAGCTATTCCTGCTCTTTAAAAAATCCTGCAGACTGGACAATCTTTAAAGGTTTTAACCTACTAGATGTGGCTGGCTTCCAGGAAATTATGGCAAGGCATACTTTAGAGCATGAAAAATGTCTTCTGAGGTGGAAATAAGTACTCCAGGGGAAAAAGAGTGTCACTTCTCTGTAAAGGAGTCATCACTCTTTCCCAGACTTTCTAAGGGACTCTGGAAAACAGGGTATCGTTTCTCAACTGCTGCACTCGGAATCGGCACAACTGGCAGCAGGGTTTTATGGCACCAGAGAGGCAGATGTGGCATGGAAGGCTTCATTCAAAGAGTAGCTCAGGACACCAGGTTTAAATGATTATTCTCAGGACTGTGACTGGGTAAATAAATGATAAATGTGCATCTTTATGAGTACAGGAAAGAAAGGACAAACTTACAGCACTCCAACTTTATTGGCAGAAAGGCAAAAATGTTGGGAGCTGGTGAAGCTCACCAGCCTTGCTTTCAAAGCCATGATCCTTGCTGTCATGGGCATAGTCTTAGAACCGGCAGAGTTCAGTGTTTCTGCTACAGCTGAGCATGCAGTCTTCTCATATGGGGGTCTGAGAATTTGTTTCCCAACAATTCTCACACCCTCAGGCAAATTATGCATCCTAGCATTTCAGTTTTACTTTAAGCCAAAATTATTTTTCAAATGCAACACCTGTACTGTTTTTTGACTTCTGCTCGAGGTCTGAAGGTGGATGATAGATACACTATTTTCCCAAATATGTGTAAAAACCAAAACCTGATTGTTTCAAATTAAGGACTATTTTAATTTAAAAGAAAAAGTTACTTTCATACTTGTTTCCATTGAAGTTTTTGCACTATTATTAATTTTTTTATTAAAATATTGGAATAATTATATAAATGTTAACAAACCTCAAATTTCTATAAATTCAATTTCCCAATAATACAAGGCTTTGATTTTAAAAATTTACAGTTTAAAATGAAATATAGGTATTTTTTATTCTTAAAATCAAAACAACATTAATCTCAATTTTTTCCCCATTTCATTTCCATTTTTTAAAAAGCAAGTTCAGTAACCCAAGAAATCAGTCAGATCAGAAAACTACTGGATTAAAACACTCATTATGCACTTCAAACCCATAACTGCATCTCCAGCTATGTAGATTTTAAAGAACAAAATTAAATTTCCACTTATGTTGAAGAAAGGGGCTTGTATTTTTCTCATCAGGGTAGGAAACATTGCTGAGGATAGGTGGGATGTCAGACCTTGGCAGTTTGCACTTTCTGGGTACAGCTGCACCTGTACAGCTGTACATAGATTTCATGACAGATGCTTAATGCTCATACAGAAAAAAAATCTTCATAATTAACTACATGAGAAGTTTCCAGAAAATTTAATTAACATGCACAATGTTCCTGCAAAGGCCTTTAGTTTGTAAAACATTCTTGTATTTTACAGTTAGTTCTCCAGAATTCAGTTAATATATCCAGTTTTCCACAGTTGGTTCATTTCACTCTCATTCAGTCTGCTTCTCATGTGCTTCTTCTAAAAGTACTTTGCAAATAATAGCAATAAATCCCAAAGGAATGATATATATTGAACTGACATCTCTGTAGCAGACATATGTTTGAAATACACTGTAGACTGAAATAGTAGGCATCTAAATTGATATCTACAAAGACAATATCTCTTTGGTTATAGTTCACAGACTGCTGAAGAAAATACTACATTCTCACAGTGCCGCCTAAAAAATCTCTTGGTGCTTGCAAACAGAATTGGACAGAGACAAGAAAGTCCATTGCTAGAGGGTTTGACATTTTCTTCTATTTGAATTTGAAATGAAAACTAAAAATTACAAAGGTCTCCATGAAAAAAAGAATCCATTATGAATTCAATTTCAAACTAACATTATTTAGTTTAAAAAAATTATAAATTAGATTCAGAATCACTGTAAGAATGTAAATTTTATGATTTGAAAATATTTTGATATGTTAAAATGATTTTATTCTGCTTTTATTAATGTTATTACGTATGCACATTGTGATTTATATTAGTTTTTATTTTAAATTTACTTATTTACATTAGTTTTTTCAGCTTTTTTGAATCTTATTGTAAAGAACAACTGCTTCTGACATAGACCTTATGTTATTTTTCTCTTCAGAGCACCTTTTCTTTAGAGTTTTCATAGAAAACACTGAAACTTTGAACTAGAAAATAAGATGAGCCCTCAGCACAATTTAGATAGATGCCTGTTTTTAATATCTGGATGGCAGTTTGGTTGCATTTCGCTGCAGTAATAAAACAGCTGCTACTCTAGCTTGTAGTGAGTGAGGCACCTTACGTTCTTGTTCCAAATATTTCTTCCCTTATTTGATGTTACAGTGGAGCAGTATTACACATTGATTCAGAGTGTCAAATTGCTTTATTACAGCAGAGGAGATACTTTGAAGAAGAAATTAAAATGAAACATTTAAAATGTTCTTCAAAGCTCAGAAAGTTTAAGATACACTTAAAAATGCAAAAAATAAAATGCGTGGGAGCTGTGATTTAGAAACTACTGAAACCCAGAGGAACTCATTCCTGGAGCAGTGTGAAGCATATTAAGGGCTATGAACTGTGAAGGCCCAGCTGTTTTGGAGAGCTGGGATTTCTGTGGCACCCAGTTTCCCAAGGAGGTAGCTCATGATTCCTGAAAGTCAGGCAGCCCAGCTGGTTCAGGAGCTGGGGCAGTTGCAGAGAAGGCCTATAAACTGTCAGAAAACAGGGTTTCTTTCATTTCCAATGGGAAGATATTGAAATAGATGCATTCCTACAGTATATGTCGTTCTTCTAATGATTCAGTATTTTTTCATGGGAAAACGTTGCATTCCCTAACCAGCTCTCCTAGGGTGGTAGCTGCCTAATCTCTCTGTGACGCACAACAAACTTGCTTCTCCACTCACTTCACTGTAAAGATCACTCATAACTTCTATATGCTCATGCTATGATTTAATGTGCTCCTCTGTTTACAGCTCATTACTGTGGACCAGGGCTAAGACTGAAGTCAACACCATTGGCTAGCCCACATCACAGCAAGACTGATTTTTTAAAAAAAAGCATTCGTGTTTAAAACTGGCTTCCAAATTATTTCCCCAGAGTGAAGCTATACTGTCATTCCTCTGTAGAAAATGAGAAGATCCTCTGTGAGGCTTAGTCTAAATTTTTAGCTTGCAGAAATCATAAATAGCTCCACGGTGCTCACTGAACAAAGATTTCTGACACGTAATGTCAGATATCTACTTTTCAACTGAAATTTAATGACAAGCTTCAATACATTCCTCTCAAGCTCCAGTGAGTTCAACTGTTTCCTTCCAGATGCAGATCAGTTACAGCTCTGAATTTCAGAGTTCAGCTCTTTAGGTCAGGAATACTATGATAAATCTGGAGATCACTTTGGGTTCTAGGTGTCAATTGACATTGCAATTGTCACATAAATATTAACAAAACCTTCAGTTAAAGTTCACTTACTGTTAGGACTTAGTATTAACCATGCCTAAATATAGCTATTGTGGTTTCCAGCTCTTAGAAAACTTGGTGTTTTAATATAAGACAGTATTAATACATAGCCAAAAGGATAGTCATTGTAGGCAAAATGCACTGCTGGTTTTATCATTAAATTAGCAAATAACAGACTACCAATTATCAATGTGGCAATAAAAATAATAAATAAATTGACCCAAAGCCTCATATTCCTGATTTTTTTGTGCCCTGATTCTTCAAAACAAGACAGTTCTCTAAGAAGTGCCTAGGATGATACTCTCCCAAAACAAGACATTTTTAGGAGAAAATAAATGTTGGCCTCTAAAAATTTGGAGGAGGGGAATAGAGTAACTTAATTGGAGAGAATGATTGCATATAAAAAGAAGTTTTACTCCTAAATTACTTTTAATGAGAGGTTGAAAGAGCAATGAAATCCCAAAGGAATATCTGCATTAAAATCTTAAGTGTTGTGACACTTCGGAAAAATGAATAACACACTTTCTTCCCAACAGTCAGCCAGTTCTCCGGGCAGTCATTTATAATGCAGCAGAACTCAGCTATGACAAGAGGAAAGTAATATGATTTCATTAAAAATTAGTGAATGAGACAGGTTAGGTCCCTATAAATAAAGATACTCTTTAAAATGTCATATGGATATAGGACTAGAAAAAACACTGTATGTATTATGTATAGCGTGTTGCACTAACACTGTGAAGCTGACCTCAACTAGGCTGGGGACTCCCTAGTACTGGACACTGGGCCAAAATATTGACTTCCTGTGACCTATCTAAATAATGTTTTAAACCTTCTGTGTTTGAAGATCTGCCTCTTTTCAGCCAGAGATGGCTAGCAGACACTGCTTGTTTACTTCAGATGCAAATCGTATAGCTATCATCCACACTTTTCATGCCAATGTTGAACTACTACCCTATGCTCTACTTCCATTTAGTAATCAACAATTTGCTAAATAAACTAAACAAACCTTAACTTACTAATTAAGTTGAGATTTCTTTTCTATAAGTGATCTCAACCATTACTATGTGATCTTTGTTAGTTTATCTTGTTTTCAAGACTGATACTAAGGTGGCAGTCCTGGACTATAAATAGGGGATCTGATCTAGAATCACAGAATCACAGAATGGTTGATGTTGGAATCTGTTGGTTGATGTTGTTGACTCTGGAAGTCATCTGGTCCAACACCACTGCTCAAGCAGGGACACATAGGCACAGTTGTCCAGGACCATGTCCAGAGGGCTTTTGGATATCTCCAAGGAGGGAGACCACAACCTCCCTGGGCAACCTGTGTCAGTGCTTAGTCACCCTCACTGTACAGAAGTGTTTCCTGATGTTCAGAGGGAACCTCCTTGTGCTTCAGATTGTGCCCTTTGCCACTGGTACTGTCACTGAAAACACCTCTGAAAACAGCCTGGCTCTGTCCTCTTTGCAACCTCCCCTCAGCTACATTGATGAGATCCCCCTTGAGCCTTCTCCTGGCTGAACAGTCCCAGCTCTCCCTGCCTTTCCTCATAGGAGAGATGCTCTAGTCCCTTAGTAGTCTTTGTGACCCTTGCTGAACTTCATGAGATTCTTGTCAGCCCATGTCTCCAGCATGTTCAGGTCACTCTGGATGGCTGGAAGACTCTCTGGCATATCAGCCACTCTTCCCAGTTCTGTGTCATCAGCAAACTTGCTGAGGATACACTCTGCCCCATCATCCTGATCATTAATGAAGGTGTTAAACAGGACTGGACCCAGTATTGACCCTGGGATGCACCACTAGTTACTGGCCTCCATCTAGAGTTTACGCCACTGACCACCATCTTCTGGGCCTGGCCATTCAACCAGTTTTCAGTCCACCTCACTCTCTGCCCTTCCAGCCCATTCTTCTCTATGAGCCTGTAGTTTCCTGGGTCCTCCTTGCCCTTCTTGATGACAGGAGTGATGTTTGCTTTCCTCCAGTCCTCAGGCATTTCTAATCACAATTGTTTGAAGATTACTGAGGGTGGCCTTGCAATGGCATATGCTAGCTCCCTCATTACTTGTGGGTGCATCCCATCAGGGCCCGTGGACTTGTGTATGTCCAATTTGCTTAAGTATTCCCTGTCTTGATCCTCTTCCACCATGGGTACCTCTTCCTTGCTCCAGGCTTTCCCTCATGTTTCTTGGACCTGGGACTTCTTAAGGCTGGTCTTACTAGTAAAGACTGAAGTGAAAAAGGCATTCAGTCCTGTGTCACCAGGTCCCCCTGGCTTCTTAGGCAATGGGCCCACTTTTTCCCTAGTCTTCCTTTTGTCATCTACATACTTTTAGAAGACCTTTTGGCTGCCTTTGACATCCCTTGCCAGATTGAATTCCGTCTGGGCTTTGGCTTTCCTAATCTCATTCCTACATGCTCAGACAGTACCTCTGTATTCCTCCCAAGCCCTCTATTCCTCACAAAACTTGTAATTATGTTGCTAAATACATAACAGTGAGACCAACAGATGAACTGCCAGCCATCTATATTCCTTAATTGTTATCATGCTTCTGTGTACCATCTAGTCACTAATGGTGACTAATTTTCTCTGAGACAAAGCCTAGGCATGGTTTTGTGGATAGCATGAACCCAGGACTATCCCCAATAGGCAGCATGGTCAAGACTGTAGCAGGTGTTGAACATTTACCCATATTTTCTTGTGTATTCCAACAAGCTTTGCCATCTCAAATGCACTCATGTACCTTCCCAGCAAACCTTTTGGCATGTAACGTACACTTGCATTATCATGCTATGAAAAAACCCCACTCTAGAAGGCTGCAACATTGCACACACTTTGAATAAAAAACAACACATGTAACACCATGTGCTACTCGGAAAAAGCACAGGATTGAGGGGAGACATAGGGCCAAGTGCTAGGAAATGTGGATGTGGGTGGTCTGTGCTACTTGGCCTCAAATCTGGAAAGAAATTTCATAGACTGGAGGTATTTAACTATGCAAGTGTAGCCTAAGAGATCTCAAGTACCCTCGTGACATAGCTTGGTCAGCAGAGATGACTGAATTGAAATTCATTCTGTAACAAGACATAGATTGCCTGACAGGTCATTCTCCATTTCGTCTTCACACCTTTTTCCTCAACGGGTCTGTAAATGCCTCACGTTTTCTACTGTCAGAACATTTTACAAGATCATGTCCTCTGTTTAGTTTGTCAGAAAACAGTTTTATGCTAACATTGGGCAGTGTAGGGTATTACTCTGATGAAGACCATATGGACAGGTATGTTATTTTTCATTAAATTTATTCTGACTTAATCTGGAATTATGGCAGACATATTTACTATTAACATTACATAAACATATCTCTGTTCTGTTTTAATCAAGCACTCAAGAGATGCCTAACGCAGGTGACCTCTTCCAAAGGCTGGAATGGAATTATTTGATATATTTGGAGATATTTTGGCATATTTTCCTAAAAGACAGAGGCTGCCAATAAAAAGTTGTAGCAGGTGGAGGTTTCGTTATATTGATTTCATTTCTTATCATAAATACTTTCTTTGAAGGCTGGAGTTGTAAAAATGATGTTGTGAATTTCTCCTTTTTTGTCTTTCTGTGTTTCACATAAAGGATGTTTCCTCTTCCCTAAAGAAAAGTTGCCAGCCCTGCACATACAGCACGAGATTAGACAGTAGATCTCAATTCTACGCATCTCATATTCCTATTTCAATAGCTTGTATCAAAGCCCCAAATCTCCATGTCCCCCATTTGCTACATATAAGCGTTTGCTTCTGATAGTGACATGTGTCAAAAGCTCCATGAAGAAGACTGAGCACCAGTTGGCCAGTCTACATTATTGCACCTCACTGAGAAGTACATTATGACTGACATGGCTGACTGCCTTTATCAGCAGTCAGCAGAGGGAAGGAAATTACGTGGTAGTGTCAGCTGATGGACTTCTGGACTTCCCCTCTTTTGGACTGTCAGAATGCCAAAGGGCATTCCCCACTGGTCAGACTGAACCCAGGAAGAGTGAAGTAATACTGACTAGAAAAGGGAAATCCTTTGAATATCTGGTCAAAAAAATTGCTTCCACCTTCCATTGATGAAATACAGCTGTCATTCATCAAAAGGGTGCAAAGCCTCAGGGCTGTGTTTGACTTCTTGCCGACACTGGCTGAGCAGGTAACATCAGTTTCCAGAAATGCCTTTGTTCCTCTCCAGCTGGCTGGGAAAATTAATTCCCTTCTCTCTGATGAGAATTTTACTGCAGTAGTCTGCAGTTTTTCCTGAGTCCCATAAAGACTACTTTAAATGTGTGTTTAGAAACTGAATGTGACTATCAAGAGCAGGTTCCAGCTGGTACAAAATGTACCTTTCTACCTTCCTTCTGATTCTGGCCACTGAAAAAAAAAGAAGTTTGTGCAGAAGTCCATCATGGTAAGTGACTTTCTCTTCCAGTTTAAGAACTTCTTTCTGATCTTGAAGACAATTACCAAACAGAACAGGATTTGGCTTGGCAAACTCTACAACGACCCAGAAAATCATAGAATGATAAAAAGGATATGAAAATACCAAAAGTTAAGGCTGGGAACAAGAATTATTTATGAAAGAAGCCAATGATAAAATGAGGCTCTGAAGACATGAAGTGGGTGTCAAACCTGTCTGTCCTTGGGAAATGGTTAACAGCTTTCCTTTTCTAGACGCCTTCTCCAATATATGTAACCTCACAAAATAATTTTGTTTCCAGGCTTCTTACCATAGTTTTCTCCTTCCTTCTATTCCCCAAAACAAATCTTATTTCAAGAAACATTTCCTTCCCAAAGGCAGAAATATTAAAGTCTTTTAGAAGTTCACTAATTTCTGCATTACTGTCATTGATTATATGGCAAAGGTGAGCAGCTGCTGCGATAAATGAAAGTAGAAACTATTTAGTAGATAGAAATACAGCTGTAGATGAGAAGGATTTTGGTAAGTCACCCAGAGGACCGTGAAAAATTTCAGAGATACATAACAAGGTGGAGTAAATGAAGTCAGTGCTATTGCAGTTGGATTTCAATGCTGATAAATATAAAACAATGCTATAGGGAAAAACTGAAGTACTTCAGAAGAGTCTAAAATTAACAGCACCAGCTCAGTTTAGGGATCTGGCTATCACTGCAGATATGTTAGTGAGGACCTATGTTCAAGAGAGTTAGGAATCAGATGAAGGACAGCCTAAGTCACTAGGGTTTGCAAGAACTGGGAAATTTTATTTAAAAATGTTATTACCATTACACAATTCATTGATATGTTTGTCTGGAATACTTTAAGTTAAATTGGCCACCCAGTCTTAAAAGCAAAAAAGAATAATGCAGAACACAGAGTGAACCAGAATTGCCTGATGAAATTACCAAACCTATGGCTATAAAAAATCTTTATATCAATAGAAACTCAAAGGCTATTTTTGCTTATCATAGAAGACAACGTGTCATGGCACTAGATAAAAGAATCTAAAGATTGGAACAGAAACTACGTGTTTGTAGCTTCTGTTCTCCTAGCTCTTAAAAATGTGAGACATTTAAAGAAACTTGAGTGTAAGAAATCTAAAATGCATGAAAGGTAATACTTTTCTACACAGACCATTGCAAAGCTTTTTGACAAAGGATGCTCCTAGCACCCTCACAGGAAAAGGAAACACCAGAGAAAGGAAATAGGGCATTTGTATTAGAAGGATTTAATGGATTTGAAACACTTTCAGAATAAGTAATAAACATCATGCCTCAGTGATTATGGCTGTTTCTATTACTAGACTCACTTCTGTTTACTCATGTGGGTTTTTTTTAATATTAATGTGAAGCATCTGACACGGTCACTGTTGGAAATATATCTGATATAATGTTGAAATGCCTATGTTGTATAACACTGATTAGAAATAAGTAAATAATTGTTGCTACAGATGGCAAATAGAAATAAAAATAAGAGCTTGCTTTGATGCTGGGCCAAATGTTTCTCAAAACAAATCCATCTGCTAGATGCATCTTAAAGATGGACATGCAGTTGATAGCCAAAAGAAAGTGGACAAAATTTACATAGTAGGTTTATTTGATTATTTGGTACAATATTCGTAATTTTACCAACTCTTTTGTATTTTACACATCAATTTTATCTTTCCCTAAATGAGACTGCAAGCACACTGGGATGTCTTCATACATCACCTAGCACAATAATTGATCCTGATTGCCAAAATATAAACAAGCATAGTGAATTACTTTAGTTCAATTTGGAGAACTGAAGCATATCTGAGTAACAATATTGACTTTGTCTCATGTTATTGCATGTTAAAAGCAAACCTGAACTTTATCTATTACTAATACCGTGATCAGATAAGGAATTTCCCCAAGTCCCTTAGCCATATCTGCAGATCCCTTTGAGAGGCAAGAAGAAAAATACCTCCAAACTATTTCTCACTGTTTAATAAAACTGTGATCCAAATCTACTCATGTAGGTTTCCAGGGGATACAAGGCTGCCAAATCTTTTTACTTAAGTAAATTGCTCTGAAATGGTGGGTCTGTAAATAATCAGAGTGATGCTATACTCCTGTCAGTCACTCTTAGTGAAACAAATGGGGTATTTTAATTACTACACATAACAGTTCTGCAACAGCAAATCCTCTCATCCCTGCCTACTCTGAGTTGTTTTCAGACCAGTTCAAACGAAAAATAAGATTTTCTACAGTACTTTATTTTATAGAAATAAGGGATATCGATCCAATAAACCCTTACGCTGCATTCCAGATGTGTAGCATTTAAGGAACAATGGGATTGTATAATGCAATTAAGGGAATTTGATCAAGAGACCAGACAAACAAAACTTTCAGTGGTAATAACTTGACAATGTGCTCCTCCCTCCAAGTCCTGAGAAATTCTCTCCCTTTAAAGGAGCCAGCTAAGTAAGTGGGTACCCTAGGATGGCTATCCCAGGTATGCAGCGTTGAGAAGTTCAAAACCCTTCTTGCTCAAGAAAAGAAAACTCTTCTAGTTTTGAGTGGGGCTTGGGGGTGTTTGCTCCAGAATAAAAAAAAAAAGCCACCTATAGTCATGAAATAGTCTTTTGAAGAAACCCAAGACGCATCACTTAGTATTTACATGCAAGAAGTTGTTTCAGTGTTCATCCTGTTACCACAAGAAAAGAGCGTGAATCCAGTCTATGAAAATACTTAATCTTGTTTCTCAGTTCAGTGTTTAATTTCTTAAATTCTTAGTCTGTTGAACTTTTCCTAGAATAGGACAGATGACGGTAGTTTACATGACGGTAGCTTACAGAACAGTGTTTTCTGAGGTAGTTCTATATTTTGGTCATAAGTGAATTGAAAAATGAAGTTCAATCTTCACACAAAAAATGTATTTCTACCTAATGGTTATAAAAATGACCAGTATGCAATCGGGGGCCAAATTCCATTCAAATTGCTCAGACCATTAACTTTTTTGAAGTAATTTGAGCTAACAGTGTAGGTGAGGTGGCTGGGATTTGGTGACTTTATTACCTCAGTGAAGTCATCAATTATTACTTTGAAGAAGAGAGAGAACATAGCTTTTTTTAATTCCCCTGGGAAGAAATAAAAGGCATTATTTATTGTAGGAGACACTAATGGCTTTTCGTTGGCCAATTAATCTTTTTTATGGAAGGATAACACTAAAGTCAAACTAATGACAAGACCTAAACATAATGTAACTCCTTATGGCCATTTAAAATGCTTGCTACGAGTTGAAGAGACAGTCTGAAATCAACAAAGTAAATTATAGTAAAAAAGGTGTGAAGAAAAAGGGTAATAGATAACAAGTTGTTTCTTATGGCAGAAATTGGCCTATTAAAATGGATGACAAACTAAACATAACATAAGTTTATGAGTCTGCAAAAAGAACGGAACAAGTCTCATTCCAGGATGAAGGCTGTGTCTTTCATCTAGGAAGTAGCTAGTAAGGGTTTTTTTTTCAGGAAATGTAAGGTTTCACCTGGATGGCTGTGCCCAACTGTGTGCCATACTTCTAGGAAGATATAGATCAACAGGAATGAATTTAGAGGAGAGAAACAAACATGACAAGAAGTTTTGAAATCATGAAGTACTAGAAAAGGTTGAAAGAGTTGAGTTTGTTTAATCTAGGAAAGAAAAGATTGAGGGAGGGGGACATAGAAGTCTTCCAATAGACAAAAGGTTATTAAAAGAACAGTGATCAATTTGTTCTCCTTGGTCACAAGAACTGGACAAATAGAAATAGACGTTCAATTCTGGCAAGGAGATTTAGGATGAAACACTGTAGAATCTTTTATTGGAGGTCTGCAAGATCAGCTCGTGCAAACACCTACTGAGAATGGTATAGGTATCTGTGAGTTTGTCCAAGTCATAGGGTGGAAACAGATAATTTTTAATGTCTTCTCTTTTTAACAGTAATTTACATTATGACTATGTAATAAAAAGGACTATTGATACTGTCTTGTATGCAAGAACATGCTGAAAAGCATGAAATTGATATTTTAAAAACTCAAACCAGTGCACATTTCTGTGGATACCATTCTCTGAAATACAAGGGAGTGTTTGGGTTTTTTTTTCATTTCTATCTTGTTTAAAAGTTTAAGTGCAAAAATTTAACCTCTTGCCTACTGATTGGCATTACATTCATGAAAATGAATTTTGCTTTAAACTGGTATTTCAAATAAGTGTGCTCTTTCTAGGTTCATCTTTTTCATAATTTCTTCATTTGTATTTTTGAATACGATTCTGGTTTTCAACTTTACTTAGAACAATGAAAGTCACTTGATATGATAAATTTATCTGAGTCTCTTTAAAAGCCTAATTTTCATAGCTGTATATCAAGGGTAAGGCCACATATCTTTCAGTTTTCTTAAGTAAGATATGTAAGTTTTTCCAACACGGAAGACATTCAGAAGTTGTAAAACAAACTGATTGAGTATATAATTTTCCAAAGAAAGTTATCAACTCCATGTAAAATGAAGTCATTAGTCATCTCACTTCAAATGTTGCTGACCTCACGCTTGTTGAGTTCACTTACTGTTAACATTTTCTGAATGTTTATCATCATCTGTAAGTCTTATAGGCTGTAATGTTCCAAACATCCTAAATGTCTGCCCAGTTGTGTGAAGCTGATGACATATTCTATGTTAATCTTCTTGTCTTTTTAGAATCTTCTGCTTGATTCTGCTTTGAATCTCTTTATTGTTTATTTTTTTCTGAATGGAAGTTCAAAGGAGATTTAATGTTCTGCTGGAAATGAATGTATACTGTCTGTATAGGAAGACTTAGAATACAGGGAACTGCAAACTGGTTTATTACCTTTGGAAAAAAACCGGTCTTTGTGTATGAAATTTCTTATCTTAATTTCAGTGTTAAAGTATTTTCTTTTAAGAAATAATTTTAAAAAGATATATCATTTTAAGTGTTTTTCACTTCACAGCAAGGGTTTCGTTATATTTTTTACGATTTCTGTTTCTTGAGAATAATTAAGCACATGGAACTTAGTGAGATTAAGTCTTACTTATGATAATGTTATGAACATATAGGGATTTGTATCTGGGGACATTTGTAAGTTACTAATGAAAGATAATTTTGATTTTGGCTCACAGATAAGTTAGTTATATTGTGATAAAACTGATTCCTCATACTTTGAAATAATCGGTCTGTTTATTATTGTGTAGCTGATAGCTGGCCTTAGTATATTTTTGCATTTGAGAAAGGCCAATGCATCTCTGCTGTAGGAGAGATGAATTACTGTCAGAGGAATAATACTACATTGTCAGAGGAAACTGAGCTTTGCAGCTGAAAGTTCTTCCTGTGACTGGGGTGGGAATGTGGAAGAAAACAAGGTCTCATAAATCACTGCACTCAGGTGGTGAGCATGAAAGCAGTGCAGAGTCATCTACGCAAAACTTAATGGTGTCTCTTCCCAGCAGAGTCTCTCCACTGACTCCACATCCAGTATTGCAGTGAGTTTTGGTGGCTTTAATTTTTCAAAACTAGCAGCAGACTAAGACCCTATTAAAGCAGGAATTGAAAATTCATGTACAATTCAACAATACATTTGTACTCTGCTTGTATAATTCAACTGCAAAATGCAAGGGACTGTATGTGAAAGCTGTAGTATATTTGGACAAATGAGCGAGGCTGCGTAATGAGCTCCCGAAGGAAAGCCAGACTGATTCATGCAGCAAGGGCCTAGTGAGAGAATATTTGCATTAGGAAAATGTTTTCATAGCTATCAGTGACCAGGAAGAGGGGAAAAAATTCTAAAAACATAAGGCTAAATCTCAGCTCCTAGAACTGATGCTGTCCCACCATGTATAACATTGCATTTAATACCAGTGAAGGTCTGCACAGGTAGTATGAAAAATCTCTTTCTGTCTCTACATATCCCTGTAGTTCTGCACCACAGAAGGCAGAGGAACAATGAAGTTCTCTGTAAAACACCAAAAAACAAGATCTATTTTCATTTGTGACAATGAAAGATAACAATTTTCATTATTTTGTCTTTATTTGCTAATTTACTTTCACTGTGTCTTCATTTGGCAATTTTCAAGTTAACAACTTCTCTGAGTCAATTTCAGTATTAAAATCAGAGGTTTTACAGTGAAATTGTCTGCTAAGCTACAGAGATTTTAGTAGAAATAGAGAAATATTAATGTTAGCACAGGCAATTTTTAATTAGCTAGCAGTGATCCCTGAATAGATCAGCACTGGGAAAAGAAATAATATGTTCTTTAGTTAATTCTTCTGCTCCGTTTCAAGTATGAATTTTAAATTCCATCATGGCTTTGAGATAGGGAGGACTTTAAGCTGTTACGGAAAATGATTTAGATAAACTTCCAAATTTTTGAATGTTTATTGGAAGCTTGTTTGGCCTGCTCCATTTTGAGAAATCACACTGGTAATCTTGCAACTACAGTTAATCTCCTGGGACTTTTGATTAAGCCAGAAACAGTCTGTCTTTGTTTCTTTGGCTCTTCAGCTTCTAATCCCAACTAGAATCAGAGAGAGGAGATAGTCTGAAAAGCAACACAAGTCTTTTTCAGTTCAGCTGGGTGAGGACACCAGAGTCAGACCTGTTTGTACTTTATCTTCAGTCTTCTGCTCATCTGTTCTGACCTTTCTGAGAAACAAAAAGGAATTTCTTTTGTGGTAAACTTATGGCCACTGAAGTGAGTAAAAGGAAACTCTTTAGAAAGCAACAGACTGTTGCTATTTCAGACAGGTCCCTATAAGGATCCCTTTCTCTCTCACTTTTGACAGTGCTTGCATTGTCTGTCATATCAATACAGGCTGTTTGAATCGATCTGAACTGTTGCCAAGGAAAGCTGTTGCAAAATAATGTGAAGTCTCCATGCGGACAAGCCTAAACAAGCTCCTTCCCAAAGTGGACTAAGCTGAACTGCACAAAGGAGCTCTTGTGAGGAATAAGATTTTCCGTATTTTTTAATTCCCAGCTATTTCCCTGTGGTCTGCCTGGATGGCTTGCCCTTGCTACTTTCACTTCCACAGGGCTGAATCATCCCTGGATAAATCTGGCTGTCCCTCATAGCTGCCCGGTACAATCTTTGTAGATTTATGAAAAGATATGTTTTTTTCCACCCAAATATACAAACATTAATGACTTCTGCCCACCATTATTAGGCTGCCCTGAGGATTTTAAGGTGGATTGCTAAAATAATTCCTTGAGCTATCCTTCAAATGCACATGTGCATTGAGCAAGCTGTTAATTAGGCATCTCCTTCCAATGGCTGTCATTTTCCCATAGAGCTCCAAACTTATTGTGGTGTAAAACTGGAGTCTCATACACTTATTCCTTTCAGTTTTTCTAATAATTCACCAAAGACTACAATTTTTATGTGACAACTGACAAATTTGTCTGCATTTCTGGATTCTTCAAGTGGGAAAGAAAAAAGTTTTTAGCAACTACATCTTTGAGGGCCAACTGGCTGGAAAGCACCTTGGCAGAAAAGGTCCTGCGGGGCCTGGTCGACACCAAGTTAAACCTGAGCCAGCAATGTGCCATTACAGCAAAGAAGGCTAAAGGTATCCTAGACTGCATAAGGAGAAGTGTTGCCAACAGTTTGAGGGAGGTGATCTTTCCCTTCAGCACTGCTGAGGCCACATCTGGCGCAGTGTGTCCAGTCCTGGGGTCCCCAGTACAAGAGAGACATGGAGCCACTGGAGAGAGGCCAGTAAAGTGCCACAAGGATGATTAAGGTCCTGGAGTATCTCTCCAGTGAGGAAAGGGAGAGAGAGCTGGGACTGTTCTACCTGGAGAAGAGAAGGCTCAGGGGAGGTCCCATCAATGTGTGTAAATATGTGAAGGGAGGTTGCAAAGAGGACAGAGCCAGACTCTTTTCAGTGGTGCCCAGTGACAGGACCAGAGGCAATGGGTGCAAAATGAAGCACAAAGAGGTTCCCTCTGAACATTAGGAAACTTCTTTACAGTGAGGGTGACTGAGGACTGACACAGGTTGCCCAGAGAGGCTATGGAGTCTCCTGCCTATTTATTCAGAAGCCTTCTGGACAGGATCCTGTCTACGTGTCCCTGCTTGAGCAGGGGTGTTGGACCAGATGACCTCCAGAGGTGCCTTCCAACCTCAACCATTCAGTGATTCTGTTACACATATGAGAAGTGTCACTTGGAATGGAGTTATGTAGGATTATACAGGTCATGATGCAAAGCTTAAACTTGATTTAGAGAAGTAGCAGTTAGTGTTTTGAGTATCTTGAGTATTGCCAATACAGAGGTTTTTTGTATATAGGATTGGATACCTTGTAAAATTTTATTTGAACCAATAATGTGATAAGAACCTTCTCTTCGCACAGTTTGTTAGAATTCCTGTCTGAAAAATAGAAGCCAGATACCTGAAAAGAGAATAAAATGAAATTTATAATAGTTGGCTCAGCTTAATTTTAGAAGGTTCAGGTTTGCTCTGGAACTCACTCTATTGCCTGTCCATGCTTCACAGCATATGAAAACGATAACATACCATATGGTAGAACTTTATTTTATAACTATTGTTGACCTTTCTTTCAACTCCCAGCGTTTGCTGCAGGACAATCCCACCACTCTTCACCAAGACAGCAAGTACTGCAAATTGGACCTGCATACTGCACCACGGTCATTTCACCTTAGCGCGTATAAACTATTTACAGTATGTTTATATAGAAATTATGGAAGCTTTGTGATATAGACCATTCACACATTAGGAGCAGATTCCGATGCATTTCAACCCCAGCAGTTCCTCAGTAGAAACAATCTCACTGAAATCAGTGGGGTTCCTCCTGGAGTGGTTAAGTATGACTCAACATGAGGAGAGGCACTGGGAGCTGGCCTTGTGTTTTCTACACTGCAGCTAAACATTATCTTTATGGATTCTTTTGTTCATTTTTTGGAATTGATAGTGATCTCAGTACAACCACAACTGCAGTATATTACACAAGTACTACAACTACTACAAGTACAGCAAAGGTAATTTTCTTCCTGATACTGCCCTTCTACCACCCCCAGCACAGAGAAAGTGGCTCCCATTTATTTCAGTGGAAAAATCTCGGTCACTTTAACAGAAACAGATATTGCCTTGGGGGATCAAAATCTTAATTACATTCTCAATCATATATGTTGTACTTTGGTGGAAGTTTTAACAATAAAAGAAAATTATTAATCAATCACATCGTTTCAATTCCCCTCTACATCAGTGTCTTAGAAAATTATTTTCCTTCCTTTCAATTCAGTTCTGAACAGATCGGTTAATGCTTTAACTATGTCAGAACTATTTGATGTTTTGTCTTTCCTTCTGAATGTTTATTTCATTAACATTTTTGTCAAAAATTGATGACTATTGATACAACTACAGTAATGTCTACGATGTGCTGTCAGTCTTCAGGGGGATTTGAGGAGGTATATAACCTGGAGGGCTTCCCACTTTAAAGCATGCTCATTTATCATTCTGCTGTCCCACACAGACAGAGATTTTGCACATTATCCAATTTAAACATCTATTTAGAACCAATCTAATTTTTATGCCTTGCTAACCTCAGTACAGAGATTGTGGTTAACTCCAGCAAGACGGCTGAAACCTCGAAAGGGTATTCAACAGCAGAGAGCCAAAAACTCAACTAGATACCATTGTAGAAATGACCGTAGCAAATTTCAAACACAAAACAAATGTACTGCTTTTTGTTGTCATGACACAAAGTTTTGTTGTAATGTGTTAAGGATGTCAATATTGCCTTTTAATGGAGTTTAGGGAATTCAAACAAAATGAAAGGCTAAGGGCTATTTTGTGATTTTAATTTGCCAATAAGAATAACAATTTGGCAAACAAATGTACTATAAAATGAAAAATAGTCATATTAGGGCAAATACCACATTTCAGTGTCAGACCAATGTTTTGCCATCAAATTAAGGTAAATGCTGTACTTCAATGTCAAACTAACATTTTGTTATTTGCTGTAAGTTGAAAAGGCAACTCAACTTTGGTATGAAAGTAACACATCGTTCTCATCGAGGAAAAGTACAATATTGTCACTGTCATGCTGAAATTCTTGTGGGAATAGAGCTAGAATAACTATTAAATCTGTTGTGTCTTTCAAACCTGTAACTCTCTTGAAAGGATGTGCTTTATTCTGAAATAACTTTCTGGTAACTACGATGGAGACACTGAGTATGAAAGTGCCTTTTGTATCACTTTGGGACTTTTTGTTTCTCTGGGTTTTTTTCGGAGGGGGAGGTTGGAACTTCGTGGTTAATTACTTCCCATTTTACATGTTGAATCACATGAGCAGGAAAGTAATTTGCAAAAAGACCAAAGGTACTTTAGGAGTCATTTAGGAATCTTGGCATCCTGACCTCAGCCGGTCTAGACAAAACAATTTTAACTTTCATTCAATATCTGAAATTCTCGATGTATCCAAAAGCCAGACTTCATAAAACTTTCCGTAATTATTTTTCTAATGAAAAAAAATTGTGAGAATTTTTTTAACTAATCCTTTTTTCCATTGAGTTCTCCATTTAAAAGCAGACACCCCCAAATTACTAGAAAAGTGCTTCAGACTTAATTTCCTCAATGTTTAGTCTGTTTTCAGTTTCTGAAGTTATCTCTATAGAAACCCGAAACTTTCAGAAGTTTTCCCTTTCACTGAGACAAGCCTGCAATAACTTATATCCATGCTCAAACACACACACACTGTGAAGCATCGCACTTATTAATCACATTTATTTTGAAGACACTAATCCTAGCACGCAAAGCTCAGAACAAGTGCAAGTCTCTGCAGTATTGTGACCACAGTGGTCTTCCATACTGATTTCCTATTCATTGTGTGTCAGTACTATTATACCTTCCTTTTGACAAATGCACCACTCTTGCTAACTCTCCTTAAGGCTGAATAAATTGAGCCTGCTAACAGAGATATCTAAAGAAGCTTATACTATTTATGAGAAATTTATACCAGTGTCTATTATTGAGACAATGTAAACTGTTATATGCCATCCCTGCTTGCACAAGTATTTCTAGTTTAAGGCAAAGAAATAGAAAATAAAAATAGATGTGTCCACACAAGTGATAGTGCCATAAACAGGAATTCAAAATATTGCTGGAGCAGCTCTGGATTCCTATTGCTCTTTTCTGAAAAATCCATGGAAGAGGCCAGAAAAGTGACCATCTCATCTCTCAGTTTGAAAGATAGATATCATGTTTAAGTATCAACAATAGTCTGTGTTGCAAAGATTTACGGTTTATTTGTTCTTTAGTGTTAAGCAAGATGACAGAAATTGGGCACTGAAAATGAAGAAAGTTAGACCCTTTATTAGGATTTTATATTCTAATTTCAGGCAGCCAGATGCAAGAATATTTTTTATGGGTGCCTCATTTACGTATTCTATGAGTGTGTATAGACACAGATGGCTTTAAATTTGAAAAGTGAACAAAAATTTCACACATGAAAAATACTCATAAGTATGACATAACTGGTAGAACCACAGTTATTAGTCTCTAAGGAGAGTAAAACAATACAACACATAAAAATACGTATAAGTATAGACATTTTTTAATTTTGTGTTCTTAAAGAACACGTTATGTTAAGGAAAAATAAAATAATTCAGCAAATTTTGATATATGACAGAACTTGTACTTACTTTCTAATGGTCATGAATTTAAACACGCTTAAGGTTTTGTTTTGTTTTGTTTTTAGTATGCACTCATAAACAAGGAAAAAAATGACACATATGTACACATAGCAAGACTAGAGCAGCTTCACCTTAAGGGGATACTAGAGTTTCCAGAGTTGTATGAATTGTGTATGTTAATGACATATTTTAGACAGGGTTATACATTAAGTAATAGTGAACTCTAACTTTCTAGAGTTAAGTGGAATTTAATCACCCAACCTCTGGATTTTGGGGGAGTTGAGCAATTAAACTCTATGAACCTCTGAAAATTTAGGGTTAAAAGGGTCTGGTAAACATAAAAATAAGGAAATTCATAATGATGGGTGACCCCAAAAGACTTGGAATTTGGGTAAGCTATGGACAAGTGTCTAAAAGTTCAGATGTTTATCTGATCCTCTGGAGCCTACACAGTTGGGCTGGAAGTCTTGCAGGAGGATGGTTACTTTTAAGATTTCTAGCACTTCTACTTCTGGTCATAGCTGAGTGTAACCTATAAACAGTCTTTGTTTCTTGGTATATTCTTCCTATTTGTTTCTGCAAAAGTGATTTGAAGGGAATGTATTCTACAGTAATAGTCATCATTTCCAATAAAATCTGTTATTTCTCATGTAAAACTGCAGAAAATGGACTTTAATAAGTAATTTTAAATCATTAATTAAGCCAAGGAAAATGAGAAATAGTATAGAATTAGTGCATTGTGCTCTGACTTGCCAAAGAGCAGACTTCAAAGTATCATGCTGAAAGGGGACTTTGGTTGAGCTCTTGAAGGACTAGCTTGGGATTAGTCATATTAAATGTTTCACTTATTGACCTGAACATAGCAGGCAGAAGTTTCCTAGCGCAAATTGCTCATGTCACAAAACTGGCATTACTGGTATGATGAAGAATGAGGGAGAAAATATCTCTGTGATCTGAAGTGGTAGGTTGAGAGCAAAAATAATTTATATCCACAAATCCAATGTGTTATTTAAACTGAAGAACAATGCTGGAACAAGCCATAATTAGTATATAGATAAATTTGGGGTGGAAATGAGAAAAACGTTCTTAAACATCAGAGCAACAAGGTCTTGTATCAGCTCTCCCACAGGAATAGTGGAGGGAAGAAATATAACTGCTTTCAAGATGAAGCTAGAATAAATATTTTAGGGGATTGCAAATTGTGATTACTTGTGATTACAAACAGGAATTAGTGAGCCAGAAAATGGAGTTTCTTTCAACTTTTAAAAAAGATTCCTGTCAATTCATGAAATGTATGTATATGTTTTAAAATTTAAAAATTGTTGTTAGAGTTCAGATATAGTGGTGTCATGGTTTAACACCAGCCGGCATCTAAGCACCACGCAGCTGCTCATTCACTCCCCACCCTGCCCAGTGGGATGGGGGCAAGAACCAGAAAAAAAAAGTAAAACTCATGGGTTGAGATAAAGACACCGTAATAGGACAGAAAAGGAAGGGAAAATAATAATAATAATAACAACAACAATTATTGCATTTTGCATTGTGCATCAATACAAAACTATTATTAATTATTGTTGTTGTTGTTGTTATTATTATTATTATTATACAAAACAAGTGATGCACAATAGAGTTGCTCACCACCTGCTGACCAATGCCCAGCCAATCCCCAAGCTGTGGTGTCCCCCAGCCAACTCCCCCCAGTTTATATACTGGGCATGACGTCCCATGGTATGGAATACCCCTTCGGCCAGTTGGGGTCAGCTGTCCTGGCTGTGTCCCCTCCCAGCTTCTTGTGCTCCCCCTCCCTGCCTCCTCGCTGGCAGGGCAGTATGAGAAGCTGAAAAGCCCTTAAATTAGTGAAAACACTGCTTAGCAACAACTAAAGCATCAGGGTGTTATCAACATTATTCTCATCCTAAATCCAAAACATAGCACTGTACCAACTATTAGGAAGAAAATTAACCTTTATTCCAGCTGAAACCAGGACAAGTGGACAGATGGAAGTGGACAATCAAACAAATAATTTAAACACACTGACTTTTCTCCTTGATGTTTGTCATAACAAGGAAAGAACATGTTACTGGCATCAGTTGTAAAAGTCATTGTACTGAAAATTCATTAATAATTAAATAAAATAGAAATATAATCTGCCTCAGCTTAAATGTCCTCTGCTTTTCTCATTTGACAATTGCTAAAATTTTTCAAATGTCCTGTGGGACTTGATTTTCCTCCTCAGAGGTCCAGCCCTCAGAAATGCAGAACACAACAGACATAATCTAGGAGAGCATTTAAACTCAATTTTCAAAACATGAATTAATCCTGAGAAATCACACTGAACCTGACATGAAACCTGTGCATTAGGCCTGCATTTTAATCAAGTCTATACATTTCTATGGCATGGGGCAAGAGAACACTGTGAATTTTTTTTTCCTGTTTTTTTTTTTTCTACTTTTTTTCCCCCAGGTAGTTATGTTTTATAGCATTTTCGTCTCAACATAGGATCTGAAGATTGGCATGACAGTCAGTTCAAACCATTGTCAAACAGTTTCAGGTAGGGTAACTATCCTTCTGTGAATATTTGCATCTGTTATTTAAAGATAAATTTTCTCTCTTTGCTATCTGAATAAGCATTAAGCAAAAACATAATAAGCAAACATGATTTTATTTATAGTATTGTTGCCTGATTGAAGAAAAACATAAGGATGCAAAAGTTTCAAAAAGTAGTGAAATTCTGTCTGTATTAATTAATATTATCACGTAAAGAGAAGATACACTAGAGGAAGCAGGTTTAAAATTTTCAGGTTTTAGTGCTTTGAATCAGCCACACCCACACAGAAAACACTGATTTGTGACAAGAAGTGGAAGATTCTCTGTTTTTTCTGCATATCTTGCTTGTTCTTACCCTTTGGGATAAAAATGCACTATCAGCTTCACAGAACTCTCTGACTTCGATATACTAGGGCTCCTTGCAAGGCAAGAACCATACATACTGTCTGTTGATGTTACAACTTTGTGATATGAAATGGTACTTTAATTCTTAAGGCAGATCCAGCTAATTATACCTATCTTTATTTGTTTACACTGTGCTTTTAAGGAATTCAACACCCTTAGGAGCTCTGCGTTCCTGCATTAGAAACAGAATGTCTTTCTGTTGGGACTGTAGCATACCCGTATCGATGTTGAGTTCTTGAAAATGCCACTTCTTTAAAAGTAGCATGGTAGGAGCCTGATCTCTTTCATTTCTTTTGTACATTGTGCATTGCTTCTACAAAGTATTAAGTGGTCTCAAATCTCAAGGTTTTTTTAGATTTTGACCTTAAATGTCTGTATCACTGTAGAGACACTTTTGGCTGGGAGAATGTTAGTGTCTTTTAGAGTTGGTGAGCTAAATCCGGAGGTAAGGCAAATTAATTTAGTAGAACACTGTGGATTTATATTTGCCCCCTTGCGTTTCCTGCAATTACTTTTCAGTGAGCTGGACTAGTATGCAGAATGGAAAATAAGATGGAGAGAGAAAAAATGATACAGACGTAGAAATTTGATATTACAAAAGACAAATTGGAATATTTTCCTGATTATTTGCAGAATATAGTTTTTTTACATAGTTCAAGCATTTGATTTAATAGGTTTTATATTAAAGTATAAATGAGTATCATGCAACAGTTACATTGCTGACACTCGTAACATTACTTAGGTTTTGACTTGCATTCCTCCCCACAACGAGACATAAATGTAGACAAAGCTCTCTGTGAAGTAGTGTTCAAAACTTTGAAACATTTTATTTTGATGAACATTTAAGGATGCTATTTCTTTACCATTTTTAATTGATTCATAAACATAGCCATTCAAGAACAGATGAATATTTGAAAATGGTAGTAACTTTTGTTAGAGGTAGAATAATGTATGACTTCTGATAGAAAGCAAATATCATTTTATCCCAAATGAATGATAAATATAAAATTTGCACAATTAATTTAATATAATTTATAGTCACTAAGACCAAGAATTGGCAAACTTAACTAAGAATATCAGTTATAATCAAGATATGTCAAGGCAAAAATACCGTTTAGAGAAATACTTTGATTCCAGATTTTTTTTTTTAATGATGGGTTAGTATTGCTGTTATTGCAATTATTGTTATTCTTTCTGTCAGTTTTTAACACCTGTTGAAGAAATGCAATTATTTTTTATCTGAGTTAGGAATGGGTGAAACAGCTTGAAGATTTGAATATTTGCTTAAAATTAGAATTGTTTTTATTTTTCAGCAACAAATAGCACAATCTTAAAAAAAATGTACACGGGTCCCCTTTTTTCTCCCTGTATACAGCCTTATCTATATGACTTAGTCTTGGTAGGAAGATTGAATATTGTGAGGTTATCTGAAAACTGAGCAAGTGTTAGAAAACTCAAAAGAAAACCCATCTTGCTCTCATCAGAGTTTTAAGCACATTTCTGGGTCACCAGCATCCAGATGAGCCTTACAAACACAAACTCTGCCTGCAAGAACCCCTGGGACACTTTTTGCATTTCACTTGTGAATAAACTGTACAAGAGACCATGGAATATAGTTTTTGGTAGTTGACAGAACCCAAGTGAATAAAGTTCATTTGTGAGGCTGTCAGAAACCTGCCTTATCCATATGGGCTTTACATTCTGAAAGATGGAGAAAATAGAATCTCTTGGCAATCTTTGTTGCTTTTGTGCCAGACACGACATTTACATTAAGTTGATGTTTATCTGTTTTTGTACAGGAATATTCCTTCTTTTGTGTTAAAGCACTCGCTCTCAGACACCACTCTGGCAAGGTTTAAACATATGACTAAGTTTATGCATTTTTGCATAGTCACATTGAATCAACGGGATAAGTTGCTGGGTGCCAAACTGCATCTTGACCAAAGTCTTTACAACTTTGTGGCCTGAAGTATTTTATATAGCTTTAATGGCACTATGTATAAAAATATTTCAATTTTACAAGAAAAAAAAAGCAACAAAAGCAAAATTCCACTCAGAAATACCAGGAAAAAGTATTTTTTTGTGTGCTAACGAATTTTTTATGTATCAGCAAGCTGCATAAAATTAGTCTCAAGATGATCAAATATGTCTTATTCAGGCTTTTCCCTTGTGAACTGTAATTCTGTCCTCAGATACAAGAATATGATTTACTTTTACACCAGGAAAAATTACACACTTTTATGGTGGCTGTAGGCCACAATCACTCAGTTGCCTGACTCTACTGAAAATTTGCTCATGATTTTCTTGGAATCTACCACTTGAATAGAGAAGCCATTTAAAGAAATATTGAACTGACTTTCTGATGCCCTTAATATTTTGGCACATTAAAACCAGAACTGAATGAGGTAAAATTTGCATAACATATGCCCAGTCTGTGGAATCAAATGTCATCTTTGTTCACCTCTGTAGTGTTTATTGTGGTGACATCTTCCTGGGCCAGATGTAGGTGTTACAAAACTATTCTATTCTCAGAATAATGGCAGTACAATGAAATTTTAGTTTCTTAAGCGTACTGGAGGGAATAAGAGAAATTCCAGTGCACTGGTTTCTTTATTGTTTTATTTGATTAATCTCAAGTGAACAAAGCATAATTGTATTTATAATTGGAAAAAATCAATAAGCTAAAACTCTGCAAACTGCATAATTTCACCTTTTATATCCCTCTCTATTATGCTATTACTAATGCTTACAATGAGACATGTTAGGTGGAGATTCACTTAGTTGTTTCAACTCCTTTCACAGTGGAAAGCCAGCGTTTTTAATTGGCTTGCATAATGGCTTCTTTAGTTCAGATCCACTCCATTACCAGATTTCTGATATTTTTTCAATTCCTTCTTGGCAAAATAAATGCAAAATATGAATTAGGCTTCATGAACAGAATGGATTAGAAGACAAGAGTTCTCTGTCCCCCCAGGTGTTTATATTCTTAATTTTGTCTACATTCAACACCTGAATTTAAACAAGACTCTTTCAATGGTTTGTGAAAAAAAATATGAATTTAGTCAGAACAAGTGCTTTTTGATCAAATGTACAATTTTTATTATTCTCTCTAATTCTGGTTGGAAAAAATAATGTAGTCGGGACTTCAGAAACTTTTCTATCAAGTACTATCAAAAGTGATCCAATTTAACAAGATATTTCAGTTCTGACAAAACAACGTATTTTAAAGAAAGCACATTTTGTCATGTTCTCCCACTGACTTTGCGAGTGAAAAACATCAGTTTAAAAATAATACCACCTCATTCCAAAGGTGTTTTTTTTTCAATTTTACATGCATTGCCCTTCCGATTGCAGGTAGAATGATGTAGAAATAAATAGCTTGTGTTGCAGAGAAGGCCCTTGTTGTGGTATATCAGTCTTGGAGCAGGAAGTACTAGAAATATGGTGAGATAGATGATTCTCAAGATTGCCAGCTGAATTTTGCAGGCCCAAGGGGGATCTTATTGTTTAGATAAGCCATTTAAGGTTTGTCCAGAACCAGTCTTGGGTCACTTAAGAGTTCAGGAAAAAACTTCTGTTACATGAGCAATTATTGTTGTACTCCTGCAATCTTATCTTCTGCACAGAGATTTGGCTAAAGTGCTCAAAGGTTTCAAAAAAATTTCTAATGATAAAATTTGCAGCATGGCTCTGCAAAGTCTCTACCCTACAGTTAAAGTATCCATTCAAAAAAACCCCTGTGAGCCTACAGGGCAGAAAGGGGGTAAGATTTGCTGCTATATGATAGATGAGCAAAATCAGTCATTACAAAAACTGAGCTGTTAATTTGCTTTCACATGTATCTGTGGAACGCCTGATATACCCTCTTATTTATGCAGATACTACTTCTCTATGTTGCATGCCTTAGGGCAATGTGGCTGACCCTTTAAGGCAGAAAGTAGGCATTAGTGAAATACACTTTCTTTATCTTTTGAGAAACGTGGAGGGGAGATTAGGAAATACCTCTGGAATGGCTTATATTTTGATCAGGTGCATTTGCAGACACATCTCTTATCCCTCCCCAAAATTACAGAAGGATTTACAAGTCTTACTGTGAAAGTGGTGTCAAAGACATCTGTAAGTCAAGAAAGACATTCTTCAGAGCTTCAATCCATCTGTTGAGAGCTTTCTTGGCAGGCAGCTCTCATCACAACAAGGTGTTCAAAGAGAGGGATTTGCTCTGAACTGGCAAGTTGTAATGATGCTTCACAGGCATCATATGAATTGTATTAAAGTGTCTTGGGATTTAAATGAAACTGCATTACTCTTCCTTGTAACTGGCAATTTTAGGGAATATGCTGTTGTTGAAATACATCAATATAAATGTCCACAGAAGAGACTTCCGTGCACTGTGGTGAATATAATAAGTTTTTTAATGAACTCAAGCTTACTGAAGAACAGCTTATTTTAACCTACCTGTTTGCTTTCTCATTTTATCATGATGATTTGGTTTCATTACGTCAAGGTACGCATAGTTAGAACATGCGTATAACAGCTTTTTTTGCTGCTCTTACTGCTACTGCTATGTAATGGGGAAGTGTGAGCAATACAGGAATTGGATTAGTCAGAGTATGTGTTCATCTCTTTGCTTTCTCCTGGTGTTGGATATTGGAGGGGAAACGTCTATGAGATTTATAATGGGAATTGTCACAGTGCTCCACCTGTTTTCTCCAAAATGCAGGAATCCTGCTGTCATCAGTACCTGATGCTTTTGACAGAGGTGGAAAAAAGCCAGTTGTATCTGGGTAAATTACCTCCCTTGTATTTTCAGCAGTTGATTTAGTCCTAAACCCTCACAGGCCTCCATCCTGCAAGAACTATTGAGATACAAAAAGTAAAGGATACTCAAAAGCCATGCTAGGCAGGGGCCAGTGTGAATAATGTATATCATCAATGAGTCAGAATTGTCCAGGCCTCATCAAACTCCTGCCATAGGTTTGTTGTTACTCCCTTGGGTTTTTGCAACTAGCTCCCCATACAAAACAGAGGGCACGCTTGCCACAAAGGGAACTGGCATTCCCAGCACGGTGGTGAGGATATTTGCACTGATGGCAAAGAAAAGGGGTCGGTCTGCCAGCGGAAAATAGATCCAGATTTTGATGAGGGCTACAAAAAAGCGGCATTAATCGGAGGTGAACAGCGGTAACAGATGCCTTGAATTATTGCCACTACTCCCCAGACTTTTCAAGACATGTTTGCATAATTCAGGAACACTGTATTTCACCACCTACAGCTATTGCATACGTTCAGAAATTTTTGCTTCAGCTTTTTACATTACTCCCTGGGACACTGATTTTTTATGGACTGTATACATGGTGAATTTTGTTGACATATCTGGTCCCACTGACTTCAAGGCTGTTTTCCTCTTGCCTAACATAGAGCAGGAATCATTTTGTTATAATCACGGTGGTCTAAAGGTATAAAGAAATAAAAAATGGTAGAGGGAGAGGGCTAGCTGGAAAAATAGGTGGATTTTCACTTTGCCCTCGATCTCTGAAGTTAGACATACACACTGAAGTTCTGCAGAGCTGGGGTAGGATTCATGGAAATTTCGAAAATCCTAAAGGTGATGTCATTTGGATGATTTTCAATATTCTTCTGAGAGGGCAGTATTCTCCAAAAATTTTAGAAACGCTTTTGAGATTTTAACACCTAAAGCTGACTAAAGTAGTTTATTGAGTAACTATGGATTAAGGAAGTAATTTTTTTAGTAGAAATATTTACATGGTTGAATGTAATTATTTTTAATTGTCAGTACAAAACACTTTTTAATAGAACTTCTCTGTTACACTTATGTGTTTCCTTTGAATTTATTTATGTTGTATTTAGACTAATGTTCTATCAATGGAACAGACCAGAATTTATTCCTTATAGATGAAAATCATGGAGGTAGTCAAATTACTCAAAGGTACATTTCTATATAATTTACATACTAAGATTTCTTATCTTGTCCCTCTCAAAATAACCCTTTTCCCTCTGCTGGCACGCCATGACAAAGACTGTTCAGCAAAGCAGAAATGTTTTACAGTAAAATACCATGTCTGGTTCTAATGAAGAAAAAAACCAAACTACTGTACAGAGCTAGGGCTGTGCCTCTTTATTTTAGCTTAATTGTTGATGGGAAGGTCTTGGGAAGGATAAGTTGGTCAGAAAATCTTTAGGAAAAGTTTTTTCATTAAAAAATTATGCTATTGCATCCAAAACCTATCAAAGAATGTATCAGTTCAAAAAAACTTTCAACAGGCGTAGTTCTTTAGGTCCAACTTTTTCCTGGAAAGATAAAAGTTTTAAAATGTTTGTTTACATACTAAGTAACTGCAAAAGTGTCTGAAAGGTTTTATTTTCAGACAAGTGCAAAGCAAAAACATATGTCACAGCCTTGAAGTTTATCATGAAAGGCTTAATTTTTTGTCTGTCTATAAGGGAAAGCTTACCTTACGGGTATCTACAAGGAAGATGATTGTCTCCAAATTCCTTATCTCCCTTGAAAATACTGGAATTCCTTACCTTTTTATTAAATATTTTATTAGCAGTGTAGAAACAAATTGAAGGCTTGTGCCTATCTGTGGAGAATAATTGATTAAATGGGTGACAAGTGACATGAAGAGCAAGAGTCCAGTTCAAAACCAAAAGCTGCTCTGTTGCTGAAAAGCACGGATACTTTTTTCTCTACTGTTCCCCTAAGAAGTGCACAGACAATGTATTTTTTTATAGTTACAGTTCTATGATATGCACTATAATTATACAGTGCTATGATATGCACTGTAATTATAGTGGTATGGTAATTCCCTCTCTTCTGCATAACATGCAAGGAGGGGTTTTTACAGCTTTTTGAATTTCTGTGCTGGTTAGCCAGTTAGGTTTCTTGTTTTTCTTTGTAAACTGCGGTCGAGCAATTTTTAAGGCTACATGTATTCTTCTGCACTGACAGGTACATTCCAGTTAACAGCTTTTCACATGCTTGAGAAAATGTTCAAACTTACGGTGCTTTGCTATTCTGGCTACTTTTTCAGTAAAATTCCTTGATTTGTTCCATTGTAGGTCATTGCTCTGTGTTTCATCCATACTCTTTTCCACAGCTCTCTGTCTTTAATTAGCACTTTTTTTTTAGTATTGTTAATCTTAGTTTAGGGGTCTTACTTTTTTTTCTTTCCAAGCAGTTTGTTTACTTATGTAAGGGGAGAAGTAGAATCCAGTTTTCAGCTTTAAAAATGAAAAGAAACCTGCAAGTCCAGTGGAGGTCTAAAGTCACATAAACTAGGTTACAAAGAACTTTCTCCCAGTTGGGGAATCCATTTTCTCTGTTCTTAGTTTTCACCACACCTGTAAGCTGACAGCTTGTGACTATTACCAGACACAGTATCTATCTATCAATCACTGTTTGCTTTTGTTAATTAAGAGCAGATGGCAAGTGCTAAAAAAAAAAGGTATGTGGCTGTTGATGAAGTGGAAAGAAAAAAATCCGATCTTGAACAAGTTACGTACTTCATGTACACATAAATGTGTGGACTAGAGCTTATTGGAAAATACTCAGTTTTATTTACTAAGAGTTAATGAAATTATTATGTGTCCACAGACTATCTGGCTTTGCATAAAAAAAGGCAAAAAATATGTTACTTTTGGTTGAAACTGAAAAGACTTCATTAGGTCAACTGGCTTTAGGTTAAGCCAGAATTGGGCTCCGTAAGGTGAATCAGCCCAGGTTAACACTGAACAGAGTCCACCTGTACCAGGTCAGGCTCCCCGGTCAGGTAAGACCTGTCACATTCTCCATTTGCTCTCCTGACTGTAGTGTGCAAGTCAGGGAGTTGTGGTGCATTTTTCTGATGATGACTGACCTTTCAGATATTAGGGAATTTTCTGCAACAATTTTCAGATTACCTTGGATGTGATCAGTCCAAAATATTCAAATTGTACCTTTCATCACTGTGGTCAAAACCCTGGACCAGGAGGGACATTTCTATCACCTGCAGTGGCATTACTTCTACAAGCAATGTTGAGTGTCCCTGATTGCATCGGGAAATGACACGATTTATTTTCATATAAAAAGAACAGAATACACAGTTCTGCAGAAAAGAAAATCTCACCAGAAAGAGCAGTGGATCTGCAGCAATACAAATTCCTTCTCTGAGTTCGTAAACATACTGAGAGCTCAAGATCTAGCACCCTTCCAACAGCCAGACTAGGAGTCATATTAGAGTTGGCCCTGCTCAAAGCAGCAGTCAGCGTCTACGTCCAAAGCTATGCAAAATGGCTTTGCTCAAACTAGACTCTTAACCACATAGGTCAAACATTATCTTAACTTTCAGATCACATCTGTCTTCTTGTCTGCTCTGCTTTGAGCTTGAAATGCCTTTGGAAGGCTCGCTTGCACAAGCGACTAGAAATTCTGGTTTTCAGCTAGAATCAGACTGGAGTCATCCGCATTTCAAAAAGTCCACTTTCAAGAGAGTTTCTCCAAGTTTTGAAGTTAAAAGTAATTCAGATTGTTTGTATGAAAGATTCGTAATTAGCTAAAACCTTTAGCTGCTTCTCTTGAATCCAAGCTCTAAAACCACAGTAATAGCTATTATGCAAATGTAATTGCATGAACAACACCAGCTTAGTTTTTAATAGCTTTGTTTCAAGAGGATATTTTCAGATTTTGTGTACTGTACGCTCTTTTGTTATCCTTGTTTAAAAATAAAAGTTTATAACAACAACCTATGCTATAGGAAACCGGAAGTTCATAAAGCATGAAAAGTTTTCTAGGAATGTTGTCATCATATTATACTATTTTTAAAGCGTAAGTATGTTAATGTAAGCTGGAAAAGAAAAGATTATGAAGATTAAGGAACACAGGATAGAATTTCAGCAACAAGAGGGAAGGTAGGAAGAACAGTCCCTTTGCCTAATCTTATTTAGTTTTTATTACTCCTAAGTGAAATTTGAAAAAAAAAAATGCTTATATCACTTAAACTGCCTTAAAGGGATGAGAAAACATCTTAAATAGATGAACACATTGAGCATAAGATGAGCTTAACATTACAGTCACATTTTACTTATGACTGGTGAGCCTGTGACACTGTAATAACTTACCTTCTGCCTAAAACAGAAATTATACATGAAGCTATATTGAAAAAAATACAGAACTCAAACTCTTCTTTGAGAGTAGTATCTCTTACTCGAAACTTCAGCCACCTAGAAAAATTCAGGTCTTTCACTTACATTAATTGTTCTCCCTACAGTAGTTCTTGCAAGGGAAAAAGTAAAACAAACCAAAAAACAATCAGTTTTTCTTTCTCTGTGCAGTTGCTTTGAGCACAGATGAAATGCAGATGACTCTACCTTCTGCCCAGCTGTAAGGAACTGGCTGCTCCACCTGCTAATTCAAGCCCAAAGGGGCCAAGTATCCGTTTTGTTTGTCTTGTGCGCACACTCACACCGGCTTAGCACATATACACACACATGCACTTTATTTGTCTGTTTGTTAGTTGTCCTTTTTAATGAAATAAGTCATTCAGATTGAAAAATTTCTCCGCTTCTCTCAGTGTGGGAAAACTGAAGAAACCCTTGCAAAACATTTCTGAAATGCTGGCAGCCATGGATATAAGCCAGAATAGGCAGCTGGGCTTTATTTTTGCTTTGAAGGGCCCAAAGATGTATACAAACTCATGCACTCCCTCTTTCTCATGCATGCACTGGGTCCCATGGAGGTCTGGGCTGTATCTGAACTGTCTCGCTGACTCTTCCCCTCAGTCCCTAGACTGGCACTCTGCGTAACGCTGTGACTATAGCGCTTGATATTGATTACTTTCAAAAGAGGGAGTAGGAGTACAGCCGAATTTTGAATCAAGCCCTTTTTCCTCCAAGATGTTGATGTGCAGATACCAGCAAGCTTTCTGGGAAGAAGTACATCAGCTCTGACAGAGAGCGCTCAAGATGAGGTTGGCATTTTTCCCTGCGGGGCAGCCTGTGAGATTGCCCCAGAGCAGGCTGGCCCTGCACCAAGCCATCATGGTTCCGAGCCTGTGTCTGAAGCTGCCACACATGCACAGGCAAATGCCAAGAACACTGGGATCAGCGGCTTTTTTGGTTTTCTCTCCAATGCTATTGCAAGTTTCTTGGGTTCTTCCCAATGGAGAGCAAAAAGCATTTATGAAACCTCAGACTTTTGCGGGATGAGAAAAGTATTTCCTCCCTTATGCAGGCTGAAGTTCTTCGTGTGGCTTCCTAAAGCACATCTTAATGAACTGCGTAATTTGAGGGTTGGGTTTGAAGTCATGCATTTATTGCTTCAGAAGACTCGTGCCTCAGCTCTCTCTTTCCAGTTATTTGGTCATTGAGGAGTGCATGACAATGGATCATAGTAGCAAAATGTTAAATAGTAATTTTAAAAATATTTAGGTATAAACAATAAGTAGAAGGTACTTTAAACAAAGTTGTTTCAATTTATTTCCTATGTGATATGAGATGAATGCTCTGCTATGTGTGCAAAACTCAAAGCTTGCCTCTGAGTCAAAAAAGTGCTTTAAGCTGTCCTCCATCTCCAAGGGAAAAAAACGTAGTTCTCTTTCAACATGAATCTCATGCTTCAGTTCACACCCTACGGGAACACACGCTCAACATTTCAGACCCCAGTCCTCCAAGTCCATGGCTGCTGCAGGAATGTAAAAAGTGTCTATAACTCAAATGCTGATTGGATTTTGTTCATATGAAAAGCAATTAGCCAAAAAGCTACTGTTTTCCAGCTTCTCAAAACCTCTGTGCTAAGGTGCTTGCAAATAACACTTTTTCTCCTTATAAAAACTCTGTAAACTGAAATAACTCAGGTCCAGCAGGGAGCAAAATTTTCTGTGCCTAGTGTGATTTCACACCACATTAATCCATGTACAACACATTTTTCTTAAGGAATTGTTCTTTTTTGTATATGCTTGTTCATTTCTACTTTCAAAAGACAACCAGGAAGACTTGTCTTCAATCTCCTACAGAGGCGCAAAGGGTGAGGAAGTGGATCATTAACCTTAGGCTGTCATATGGAATCCTAGCAGGCTTATTGGCAATCAGATGTAAGGTTTGAAAAAAAAGGTATGGTGTCTTATCCCCAAGCTGAAGCTCTATGTTTTTAAGGCAGGGCCACATAGGCATCACCTGGGATTGACAGCTCGGAGACTTATTTCCTATATGGAAGAAAAAGAGCATGTATTTTTATCACTTTTGTGGAAACATGAAACAGTGGAGCTACGTGAAAGCCACAGACACTGGGAAAGAATATGTGAAAATCTGCTTCTTATTATGGGTATATGTTAAACGGGGCACTAATTCTATTATAACATAGGTGACACTCACTTGTTTTTTCTTCTACTTGCAGGAAAAATTGGTGCTGATTTAGCTAGAATTTTACTTTTCCAGTGTATTGTTTTCAGCAAACCAAGCATATAAAAATGAACATTTATTTCTGGAAGGTTAAGGTGTTGTTTTCTACTAGTGGTTCTTTTGGCACTGTTAGGTGATCACGTTTTTACTCCTCTTATTACTGTACTTGACCTAAGTGTCCTTTTGCTATGGAAAACAGTCTATTCAGACATTTGGTCGAAAGCTCCATCTGTGAAAGACTGCTTCACTGAGGCCTGTGACTCAGAAGAGAGCGTAACTCGAAGATTGCCTGAAAAGGAGGAACCAAGGGGCCAACTCTTAATTTCTGTTCAAGCTTGAAAGTGGATGTTTCTAGGAACAAATTCTTCCTATCAGAGCTGTTGAAGAATAGCCAAACTTATGCTGAATTACTGAGAGGTGGCTCAGAGACTGCAGGTCTATCGGAGGCTTGGGCTCTCGAAATGGCGAACGAACCCCTCAGCCTCCTGGGGTTTGGTGCTAGGTAGGCTCAGCTCAGCTCCTCTTCCTGATTTCACTGCTCGGTGGGAACTGCTGCAGGAGACGTTGGCTGTGATCCTTGTCAGCAGCACAGAGGTACCTGCCAAAATCACAACACTGTTCACTTCACTGGGGCTGCAGGCAAATGTACGCTTTTTATCGGGCTAACATGTGCTCCCTGCTGGTGGTGACATTTACTGTCTTCAGCACTTTAAAAGTTTTGAGTAGTTTGCAATGCACATGGCTTTTTATGAGAGAAGATCTTTGATTATTTTCCATTGCCCACGGATTGAGGCATACCCACACTTCTGTTTATAATTATGCCTCTAGCAGAGCTGTTCACTCCTGGCAAGATCTACCTATGCAAGAGTACATTTTGCTGACAGTAGGCTGTGCAGTATTTAATAGCAATGGTGAATCCTCTGCGCCAGGATATTCCGTGGCTCACGTTATGTTAGCACTTGTCAGATACTTCTGGATTTATTCAGCTGTGAAGTAAACACTATTCCCATTGTAAGTTATTTCACATACATAAGGCATTTCGGAATGATTTATCTGTACAGGGGAGAACTGGAGCCTTGGAATTGTAGAGATTTTCAATATGTAGCATCTTTATTAGCTTTAGGTATGAAAAGCGAGTTTCTGGCTGTAGCTGCATACATTTTATCCGAATTCTGGTAAGCCGTCTGCATGGTGGTTGTATAATATTGCTGCAAAGGAGGCTCAATGTGGTGGCAAAATAGCTGCCCTTCATGTAATGTGAACATCAAGAAGCAGTGGAGCTCTTTTTTCAGGAAAAGATAGCTGAAATAACAGGAGCCACTTGGAAGATACAAGCCATATTCAAGGTGGGTTAGAGCTTGTCCGGTAAGTAGTACAAAGGATCTCCAGAAGGTGCATTAGAAAAGCAGAGGCTACTCAATTGAGACAGAAAATCCCTCCAGCAGTCAGGCTGTGCCTGCTCAGGCTCAGCAGGAAGGAGAATAAAATAAGCAGCAGATGAAGCACAGCTGCAGAATCCCTCCTTCCCTTCTCCCCAAAATGAGATAGTTGACTAAAAAAAGAATGCAACATTACTCTTTTGTAGGCTGCAAATGACTGTTTATTAGTTTTTCCTTTTTAGGTTCTTGGGCATATTTTCTTTGTCATTGGTGAGAGAAACGAAGCTAAATCTGTTTTAATTCTTTCTCCACTGTACATCAATCATTTTAACTGCTTTTTGATCTCATCTTAATCCTGACTGTGGTTCCATTTTGTGTGTGTGTGTGCATGTGCATGGATGGAAACCAGTATGCAAAGAAGACCAGGCCTGACATCACCTTTACCTGGGGCTAGAACAAGGGCCTGAGAGCATGGGCCTGAAAACAAGGCTGTCTAGCCCGGAGCAGGGGCTTTGTAGACTTTACAAGATATTTCTACAGAAGGAAAAGTCTGAAGCATCATGTTACTGCAGCTCTCAGCACTTAATTCCACTGTACTATTTTCATTCATCTGTTCCAGCCACCTTTGCCTGAAATTCAACTCTTTCTACTATATATATATATATCCCAGGCACTTTATTTCTGCTGCTTGAAATACATGTTGTTCAGGATATTAAAAATAAATATTATTTTAGAAAATGTAAAGATTTCCAAGGCCTCATTGCAAACCACAGTCATTTGTGACTATGCATGGTTTGGGTGATTGATTATACTTGCCTATAATAAGTCAGAAATCAAGAATTTTTAAGTAAGAAGTACCTGAGATGTATTCATTTAAAAATAAATATGTTTTAGCAAATGTAATAATTTGAATATTTTAAAAATAAATGTTCAGTGCTTTTATACAAGGAGATAGTGGCTGATCTTTGTTGTTCAAGGCAGAGGAAACATCACCAACGATACTGAGTGATATAAAATGATATGGTAAATGGGGTGCTAAAATCAGTTAATGGAGGGAACAAACACCAATCTTTGCTCAGCTTTTAAACCCTTCTTCTAACATCAATCCAATAAGGGACTTAGGACAATCTTTGCTGAAGTGATGAACTTGCTTAAAATTCACAAAACCATTCAGTTGACCTTATTATATGAAAAACATGCAGATGAATAAAATGATAAATTTGGTTTATAAGCCATAAAAAAAGTTCTGCCATGAAAATGGTGAAAAGCCCAACATTAAAACCACTCTAGGGAACAGGAGAATCCTGAAGGCTGCAGTTGTGTGTGTTTGAGCCAAGGCAGCCTTGACTGTATAGAGCAGTTTGTAGGAAGGACTTTGTCCAGACACACATTCTGCTGTGCAAGTTACAGCTTTTCAAGAGTTGAGACCAGAGGACAATAACAGTATTTTCTGGCCTAGAAATACTAGTGTCCTTTTCTCATGGATAGAGATGCAGGGAGGGGGAAGACAAGAAGCAACTATAGGTGAGAAAACACAGTGAGGTTTCCAGGGTTGGACTGAAGTCAAAGCAGCCTTTAACAGACACAAAAACGTATAAACATGGTTTATCAGCTAAATATGTATGCAGAGGTCTGACTTAGAGAATGTATTTTCTGAAGTCGTGGTCTTAGTGTTCTATTCAGTCATGTTTAAAGTCTTCAGTATAATAGATGTTTGACTCCTTTGCAGACTAATATGCCTCCCTGTGAGAAGGCTTTGAGATACTCAACCTAAACCCTTCATCCTTAGTTTTATCTTCAGACTCCCTAAACAGTTCCTTTTTTACTGTTCATGCCCTTACCTGTCAAGTATATGTAGACTGTTACCAGGCCTCATCCCTACTTGCTCCTTCTCCAAGATAAATACATTTAGGCCTATTATTTTAACTTATATGTAGGTCATGTTTATTTTTCTTTTCAGCAACCTCTAGTTGCCATAAAGTTCCAGAAGATTTACTGGGGCCCAGCTGCCTATAGAAGGCCCATCTCATCTTTGGTACCTCTTCACAGGTACAAGCCAAAGAGTGTTTGTTCATTCATTCATCAGCTTCAGAAGTTCTGCGTAGTATTTCATAGGATTATGTCTATTTTGCTGTCAAAAATGCTTATACACTGCACTAATTTTCCTAGATTTCTTCCTTCCTCTGTACTGCATGAAATTAATTTTTTTCCCTGAGATCTGCAGTTATTCAAACAAAAAATTTGCTTCCCCTAGCCCTTCACTTTCCAGCTAGCACTAACACCTCTTCCAATTCAGTGCTGTCTCAGAATTTCATCCATGCTCTCTGTACTACAGCTTCCAGATGGAGACATTCAGTAAGGCCAATTGCCAGTCTCACTGGCTGTCTCTTCCAGTATGATATTTCTTCTTTGTTATAATCCTTTATTTGCTCCTTTAGCCACTTCTAAATGTATATTTATATCTTTAATAATTCAGATTGGCTTGGGTAAATATGTCAAGCTAGATTTTGTGACATAGAATATCAAATGCTTTACTAAAATTTAATTCTAACACAAGACATTCATATAATTCTGTGGTCTTTTAGTATCTGAAAATCAGTTTATAAGGCAAAGGGATTTTTTCCTTCATAGCTGATTATTTGTCACCCATTCTCTTTTATAGTTTTTTTTTCCTGTCAGAAACTGTTACATTATTTTACTCCACTTCAGTTTATTAGTTGATAAGAATTGCTGTCCTTTCCTGTTGGAAATCAGTACACTTGCTTTTCTGAGTATTTTTGGAACGTACTTAGTTTGCAATATCACTTGAAAATGGAGTTATTGCTAGTTCAGTTGTTTGTTTATTTGCCTTTTAAAACAACATAGAAAATAAATCAGCCGTAAGTGCATCTTATAAAGTTTTATGAGAGTTGTATATATATTAATATTCAGTAACACTTTATTAAAAGGAGATACACTGGAGGTGTGAGGGAGAAGGGAAGGAGATAGTGGCTATGCCTGGTGGTGCAATGGAGAAAAGATCCGTGAGCTAGCCGTTATCCCATTTGCTACACCCAGCCCATGCAGAGATGCTACGTTTTCCTTCAGAGCACTATAGCCAAAGTTAATGATCTCTGAGTTATGATGTAGTGACAGGCTGAAGCATCTATACTGCTTCTGTTTTTAGAACAGACATTGTATCTATGTTTCAGGGTCTTTGCAACATGATTGATTGCATGGTGTCAGCATGCCCAAAATATGAAGTTTTTCATTACAGTAGTTTCCAAAGGTTTAGAAAAAACTGGAAGACAAGGAAGTGAGGAAAGAGAGAAGAGCGCTTGAGAAGTATAGTATGTCTCAGGAGTGTATTTGTTCAGGCATATTTACTTTTGCAGTATCTGAATCAACTTTTGGTTCTACCAGAAAGACAGAAACTTAAAACAGTCCTTTAAGCTTTCAACAGATTGAGGTGCCCTTGGCAGAGCTACCCATTTTGAAAACACAAGACCTCATTATCTTCATTCATGAGTGTGTTTAATACTTTAATACAAAAAACCTGAAGGATAGGTAGGAAAAGGGAATGGAGCATATTAGGAAAACTTCTGCTTTAGGACATTTGTCTAAATCAGGTCTGGGGTAGGAATTGGCTGAGACAGTTACCCGGTTACTGCCACTTAGAGCTGCCACAGCAAAGTGTATTACACTGACTGCAGGGACAATGAATGAATCCCTGCGCGCAATGCAGCCAGCTGAAATCAGTTCAGCACTTCAGAGACAGTCTGTGTGAAGAACACGTGCTTTCATGAGAGAAGATAATGATGGGAAACTGGCCATTTAAGGGCTTGCAACTCTCTATGTACCTTTAAATATGTGGAGTCCTGTTTGCCATATCCATGTAGGAATTAGTCAAAAGTTGTGGTGATGACGGTTTCACATTTCCATTCTTCTAGACGGGAAGCATGCTTGTCTAGTAAAACCAAAACATTAGAATTTTACAAGGGATAACGAAAGTGTGACATTAATAACATCATAGTCATAAAAAAAGTAGATATATACTGCATACAAAGCTGTTTGGAGAACAAATGTTGTTTTTCATTAAGTTTCAAGGTCTGAAATTTTGATTCTATTTTGGAACAAATTCCAAGCCTACGGAAAACTTTACAAAATAAAGTGATGAAGAAATATTAGGTTTTGAGTCAAAACCAGAAATGGTTTTATATGACAGTGTTCTTTTGACTTCACTGAGTGCTTGTATTTGTTTCTCTTTCTTGTGATCTGGGATAGATATTTTACTGTCTGAGTCAAGACTAAGAATTTGAACCTGTGTCTTAGACATCCCAAGATCTGAACCAGTGAAATGTGAGGATCTTTCTCCTGTTTGCTGGTTGGAATACTCAGAAAGCCTTGGATCTGCAAAAATGTTGTTGAAACAGATACATTTCTGGAAGACATCTGCTTCAACAAAATTTCGCTTCTTCCAAAACCTTTGCTCAGCTTTAATCATTGTCTCTTCCTTCTCTTCTATTACTATGGCTATCTGCCATTTTTCTAAGAGATCTAGAGGAATTACTTGTTCAAATGTCATTACAATGCGGTGGGAGCTAATTATATAACTCCTGCAGAGTTTTAAAAATGTCAGGCTTGCTTTCTTTATGAACAGAGTTTTTAGAGAGGCCTCCAACTGATTATATGCTGCTATTTGCCTACATCTTTATCTTGTGCATATAACATGTCCTAATATTATTGCTATTGCATTAATGTGCACCTAAAAATATCAGTTGATAGAGGCTGATTCCCGCAGGCAAAGCTATGCCCATATGAACAAAGGCTTCTTTTCAAACTGTGCCTTATATTTTCACCTACACCTGATGATTATGGTTCTTTGTTCTTTATGTATGACAGTTATTTCTATAACCACTAACTATACAGAAGAAAACAGAAAGAACAGAACAGAAGAGCATAGCATAGACTAGACTAGACTAGACTGGACTAGACTAGAATATTTCAGTTGGAAGGGGCCTACAACAGTGATCCAGTCCAACTGCTTGACCACTTCAGGGCTGCCCAAAAGTTGAAGCATGTTGTTAAGGGCATTGTCCAAATACCTCTGAAACACAGACAGGCTTGGGGCATTGACCACCTCTCTAGGAAGACTGTTCCAGTGTTGACCACCCTTTCGGTAAAGAAATGCTTCCTAATGTCAAGTCTGAACCTCCCCTAATGCAGCTTTGAACCATTCCCACACATCCTGTCACTGGACACCAGGAAGAAGAGATCAGCACCTCCCTCTCCACTTCTCCAAGTGCAATATGTTGCAAAGGAAGATTATCTTTACTACAGAAATTAGAGAAAGCTGGGTTTTCTGAGACAAAAGGGTTATAGACATCACAGGAGGAAAAGGGGAGTAAAATATAAAACAATAATCCAATGAACATACTTGTCCCAAGAGCAACACTTGTCTTTGCTGTTATCTACCTTTACCCAATGACATTCTGAATCAAGGAAGGACACGAGGAAAGAAAGGCCACTTCTGAAAGGTGGGAACAGAAAGCCAAGGGGCCCCTCCTCACCTCCCCATGCACTCTAAGTCTCTGGAAGGTGTGGGCTTTATTAGGGCTGGCTTGGTGTCCTCTCAGCAGCCTCTTCTGATAGGTTTCATACAGAACCTGTAACTGAAAAAACCCATGAGATTAACATGGTGATGACTCTGTCAGGGTCGGTCCCTCTTTTTTGCTTGGGTAAAAGTGCAGAGGGACATGTCACTCCTGAATTTTGTTGGTATTTCACTGTCAACATAAGTCAAATGTGTGAAAACAATTACGCATTTCAAAATGGAAATTTTGAATGGACATGGAAGAGTAAAGAATAGCATATGAAAACCAATGATAAAAACTTTAACTTGGCCCATTAAAGAGGAGCACAGGACAAGACTCTCATCCCAAGGGTGACAGGTCAAGACTGACTTTGGCCTTTAGTTAGTTCAGTGGCTTTCTTCGGTGCAAGAAAGAGTTGTATTCAGCTCTTATTGTCCAGAGAGAGGTTTATTTTGGACCAGGAATTTCATGAAATGAAAATTAAAAGAAAAACTGAGCTTTGGGTGAGAGTTTCTTGAAAACACAAATGGCTTAGGTCTTTGTAAGGCTGCTTTACAGAGAGGTTCACATGGCTTTCCTTACATACAGTTACAGAGTCACGTGGTATGACAGGACATAATCCTTCAACTATACCTACGCTTCTGAAAGCTCCCCAATATGCTGTGCATGATGTACAGTGTGACCTCTGAACTCACAGCTTTGCATAAAAATAGCTTAGAGAGAACTACTGAGAAGCACTAATGAATCCTCATGTATGTGAGGTTGTGACCAGTGTCTTTTGAAGTCCTAGTGGGAGTCATTTTTCAGATGGGAGTAGCTGAATGGCTTTGTCCCCACAGAGCTGCAAAAAATAACTTTTCTTCCTTTTATTGATATTAGTGGTATCACCAGAGTTGTCAACATTAAGGTTAAAATTTTGTTTCCTTTATAAATCTCGTTTGTAGAGGTTTTCACATCTGGGTTATTTCAAATTACATCAAGCTTCAAGAAATTTGGTGTCTAAACTGTCAGCATGAGTGTGATTTTTTTTTTTAAGCAAAAATGTTTAAATCCATTAAAATATTAGAGCTATGGAGTGGGAAAGTATAGTGTTCCCATGGGATCAATGGGAGTTTTGCTTTTGACTTCAATTGAAACAGGAAGCGGGCCATAACTTGTAATCAGTCTCAGAATTCCCCAGCCCTATCCTGTGCTCCAAACTTTAGCTAATATTTAAAAATGGATCCTGGGGTTTGTACATGCATGTACCTTTTCCCTCTGTCAACCTTTTAACAGAATTTTTGTGGTGTTTTAACCTGAACACATGTCTGGTTAGGATGTCAGTGCACCTCTACTGAAATAACACCTTATTGTCAGAGCAATGGCAAACAAGCCACACATAAATCTCCAGCGCCCTCAATGTGAGAGACTGGTATCTTGTTTTGAGTCCCCTGAAACATGCAGTCACAGCGTAAGAGTAACTAGAGATGGAAAGCTGAGTATTAGGTCGCATGTTACTCTCCCCTGCCAGTCTAAAATTGTTCCCTGCAGTTTACAATCTAGTTTTAAAGACCTGAGTATTACGGGGCATCCCCCGCTTTCCTCAGGAGTATATACTGGCTTAACAGACCTTGCTTTAGGAAACATATCCAGATAGGCACTAGATACTTCCTGAACTCAGGGTAACCTCTTTGACCACACAAAATAATCATGTCATCTTTGACTCCCACCCTCTTTCAGTTCTTGCAGATGATGATGTCTCTTTCTTCCCATCTCCTTCTGTCATTTTTTTACCTAGCTATTCATATAGGGATCTTTTAATATTGCCTTATACTGTTGTCTACATTTTGTTTTGGCAATGAAGATACTTTATTTTGATTCCATTGTATTTTTGGCAACTGTAGATAGCACAGGTACTTTCAAAATGTGTGTGTTATGGATCACAGTACAGTAGAAATACCCACAGCTGCTCTTTCTGAAATTGATAACATTTCACAGTCTACAAGTAGTTGTATTCTGTTCTCTATTTGTTCTTGCACAAACAATGACTATGAAATTTACTATCCAAAAATATGCCTGACAGCTGAAATAACATTCAGCTTTCCCTGTATTCGGGAATGCTGCATTATATCATGTCAGGTTACATCATGCAGTATCTGATACAAGTTACCTGAAATAATGCAGCTCAAGATAAAAAAAAATTAAAAAAAATATCAGGAATTTGGGCTGACTTTCATCTTCAGTGTAAAACAGCTCAGCTGATTATAAGATAAAATGACTTACTAGAAACATGTGGTTTTGAGTAAGCTTGTTGCTCATGACAGTGTACTGTTGCTTTTAATAATAAATAATATACTCATGATGTATATCCCAGCTCATCCATTCCCAAGTTATGCCACACTCAACAGTGTATCTAAGAGTAAATGAAGATTGGTAACAAAACAATGTGGTAGAGTGAACAATCCAGACTGATGTAATCCAAGGGAACTTTTTGGCTGTTTCCTTTATTATAGCATAAAATAGATCAGTTGGAAGGGGCCTACAATGATCATCTAGTCCATCTGCCTGACCACTTCAGGGCTGCCCAAACGTTAAAGCATGTTATTAAGGGTATTGCCCCTTGCCTCTGACAGGCTTGGGGCATCAACCATTTCTCTAGGAAGCCTGTTCCAGTGTTTGACCACCTTCTTGGTAAAGAAACACTTCCTAATGTCCAGCCCGAATGTCCCCTCGTGCAGCTTTGAACCATTCCCACATGTCCTATCACTGCATACCGGGAGAACAGATCAGCAAGAGATCAGAGTGAGCTGCATGAAACCAAGGCCCCACCGTGACCAATGAAATTTCTCCCTTGATGTCAATGAAATAAAGATTTCAAAATTTCAGTACAAAGCCTGTATTTAGCCATTATTGTGAAAGAGCAAAATATATCCAAAAGGCCTAAACTTACTTGCATTAAACATAATGGCAAAACTCAAAATGATTTTAAAGAAACAGCTTCCAAAAATACCCTCAAGGGCAGTCCAGAAAACATACAATTTCTTGGTCCATGCAATATGAAATAATTCAGGCTTTTTTACAATTCTTTGCACTCCTGTTGGATTGTCAGGTCAGAGATTACCCTGTGAACATCTTTTTTTCCACAGCTCTGGTCCAAACTTATTTGCTCTTCCAGCCCTCAGCATTCCAGACCTGTCACCAGTAAAGAGAGTAAAAGAATATTAAATTAAAAAGGGAGTTGTGCATTTATCAGCTTTGCCTCTGTCGTGAAGAGGTCTGATCTGGCACCTCTGGAAGCCTCCTCTTTTTATGTTATGAAAGATGAAGAGGTCCATATAACACGCAGCCAAATTCTCAGCCTTTTAGTTACTTTTAAACTAAGTTTTAACAGGACTGTCAAGCCCTGCATGCAGTATGTCAGTTAACACTGTGGAGCAAAATTGACAAAGAGCACTTTATGTACCTTCAGAGCAAGTATATCTTTACCAACACTTTTGAGCTATTTTAGGTTTGTAAGCTGCAAGTATCTCCTGCTCTCAGATTTGATAACAGTAGAACCAAGACTAGGGATGAGTAGCACCTGGCAATTAATAATCTGTCCAGTCTGCGGTCTTTAATAAGCAGAATGATAAAAGTTTAAAATGTCCTGACTCTGGCAATCCCTTCTCCAAATACCAAGAAGTATTTGTTTCACAATTGAAGGCAGGTTTGCCCCTCCTCATTGCTATGTAAAGATCTCTTAGAAGCATGTGAAAAATCAGAGAAGGGTTAATCCTGAGACGTAATACATAAAAAGTAACAGAATTCTTTGTGTCAGTTGCCAAAAATGAAAGTCCTCCCATAATTTTATGAAAGTAAATGACTTTCAGAATGCTTTAATTGTTCCTTTCAACATCACTTTCTTCTCATCATGTCCCAGAACAGCAAAGCCTCTGCATTTGCTGTGGTTAGCTTTTAAGAACCAGTCACTGAAATGAAAGTGAAATGAGAAAGGGGCATTTTAAGAATTCTCTAGCTTTTCTTGTAGTGTTGCCATTTAATAACATCTGCTACTCATAAATCATGAAAGAAACCTCTGATAGCCTGTAATACCAATACATGGTAGAAAGCAGGAGTCTTTCACCTCTTGCAGGTAGGTAAATACTTTCATGTTAAAGTAATAAAAGCAGAATATTAATCTCTTCCTGCCCATGTGGTAATGTAGTCTGACCTCAGCGTTCCCGGCACTGGGGACTGTCAGGTGGCCCACCCTGACTGCTGTCACGCTGACCTGCAGTCAGCACCACGTCCACATTCAGGCTGCTGCACTTCACGTGCCAAACCTAATCCGTGCTCGCATTGCTCTGCCTGCAGCGTGCAGACAAGCAGCTGGTGCCAGGACTGTTCGTGCTGCCTTGGGCTGTGACTTCTCCTCCTCAGTTGTTCTCCACTGTGCATCAAAAAACTGTGCTCTTTCTGACAGCAGCACATGGGAAGTTCTGCCCATCACCTTTTGTCTGTGTCTGAGTGACTTGCCTGTGGCACACAGGTGTGTTGGGTGGAACATGATTTCTTTTCACTGACCATCATGGTGATCCCAACAGTTCCTTAGGTAGATAGATAGATAGATAGATAGATAGATAGATAGATAGATAGATAGATAGATAGATAGATAGATAGATGGATATAAATATAGCTGAACCCTCAGAGAGTTGTGAATTTTAGCCCCTGTATATAACCTTACAGAGACACCAATAATCTCTTAAGTAATAGATTCAGATGTAAACAGCCAAGGCTGTGTCTCATCTTAAAAACACTATTAGGCTTTGGGGCTTCGTCAGAAATAAGTGTGTGAGGGGTTATAAAACACCAAAGGGAAGTCTTGTCCATGACAATCAAATTATGACAAACTGTGACTGATGGAAGAAACAGACAAATAGGTGTTGCTGTGGGTAAATACAAACAGAGAAAGTAATAATGATAATGATTTGACTTTTCATAGTAGACTCCTGGATAATTTTCCTGAATTCTTTTTTTTTTTAACAAATGCACTGAGTTTCACAGTCATTTCACTCAGATTTGACACATAAATTCAGGAGGAGCATTATTAAAAGCTCTGTGACAAATATACCAGTAGCAGAGAAACCAGCTCCAGTGTCACGTGTAGGCAGGACGCACAGTGGCACTGCTGGTTTACAGCTGCCTCCCAGCAGTTTGCACCCCTGGAACAGATGTGTGGGCTTACCCCATCCTGGGTGCAAAACTGTCAGGGTGTAGCATGAGCCAGGGACTCCCTGGGGGCTGGGGGGGCTCTGCAGGGCAGAGTTTGGTAGCCTGGGACTGACCCCCCCCAGGCAGGAGCAGGGCAGCTAAGGGGCATGGGGGCAGCCCTGAGCATCGGGCACCTCTCTGGGGGCAGGGACAGGCTGAGGCTGGGACAGAACATCGGCCCACATTGGTCAGGGTCAGTATCAAAACCTTGTATTTGTCTGTCTTGAACTTCATGAAGTCATGAGTTTCTGTTGGTCTAGTCCTCAAGTTCTCAATACACTCTGGCCTGAAGCTCTGTTGTTTGGCATATCATTCTGTCCCCTTAATTTAATAAAGTCTGCAACGTTGCTGAGGGTGCGCTTTGACTCCTCATCCCAGCGGTGAAGATACTGAACAACATCAGCCTAAGCATCAGCTTCTGGAATACAGGACTCCTGATCAGCCGCAAACTGGATGTCAGGATTGCTGTCTTCTGAGGCCAATAGTTCCAGTCAGTTTTCAACACCCCCAGCAGTATATCCATTCAGCCCATAATTCCTCAGCTTCCAAATGAGAATGTTATAGGAGGTGGTGTCAAAGGCCGTATTAAAGTGAAGATATGACACTTCCACTGTTTTTCCTCTGTTTTCATATATGGTCATTTCATCACAGAAGGTAGTCAAGCTGATCAGACGTGATTTGTCCCTGCTGGATGCACACTGACTGGTCCTAACAACTTTGTCATCCATGTTGACACTGAGTTACTAGGGGCTTGTTCCGCCATCTTTCCAGGAACAGAGATGAAGCTGACAGACACAATCGTCCCAAGTTCTCTCTCTGGTCTTTCTTAAGACAGGAGCAACATTAACCTTTTCCCCGTTATTAGTAATTTTTCCACATATCATGAATCTCATCAGTGATTCAGAACAGATTTACAATCACATCAGCCAACTCATTCAGCATCTGGGTGAACCCTACTCATTTTAGATTGACTGTATCTAGACTGTATGATGTTACTAGCAAAACCCATGAGACTCGGAGATTGGTATCAGCCAGGCCAGAGCACTGGAAGTTTTCATTTTAGATGGAGGTACCTCTCTCCATCATTTGGAGGCAAATTTGGGCTTCACTGCCTTTCATTTAAAGGTCACTGAGGCCACTGGGCTTTTTTTTGACTCTTGCACTGAAATTCCATTCTGACAGTAGTTTTGCTGACATCTGTTTCAGTATTTCCAATATGATGTTACTTATTGGTTACTATTTGTCTATATCATTTCAGTCCTTCCTCTGAAATTTTGTTTGATGAAGTGAAGATCTCTAGGACACTTGAGATCTTTGAACTATAAGAGATGCTTTTGTTAAGATCCCAGTAGTCTTGGAAATAACACAAATCTACAAGATCAGTTTTCAGAAGGGCATGAAATTCCCATTGCTAGCATCCACAAATGCTAATTTATTCTAAGACATTGAGATTCCTAAGTACGATGATCAGCTTCTTATTTTTATTAGAAATCTGATTGACTAAAATCCATTCTAGAAACTCTCACTTCACATTAGAGGAATACTTTTTTAATCACTACAAAGGATTTAATTAAAGAGAAGCTGGTTGATTTTATTGTCATTCTGTTTTTGGTAAAGATCTAGTCTTTCAAAAGTGTTCCTGAACATTATTCTTCCGGTTTTGCAAAAAGATAACTGCTGCTTCTTTGCTCTAATAGTTGCATGAGGCAGAAAAGAATGTTTAAAAAGAGTTTATTCAGCAAGAAAACTCAAAAAGATCAAACATTATCCTCCTTATGCCATGAATAAATCTAAATCAGCCCTTGCAGAACCCTTTAGCCAAAACACTTGAAGTGTTCTGTTGATGAAGAAATAATTGATTTTTATATGTCTTATGCAACTTTTTTCTTTGAGACTCTGAAATCTATGGCCTTTTCTACCTACATTCCTATAACACAGTACTCCTCATTAATCTGCATCCGTTAGCAAATCATGTGCTGAGGTTTTATATTCTGCAGGAATCCATATAATACTATGTGATATGTTGCCAAAGGACATCGTAATACCGAAAATATTGGATGCAGAGATTGGCCCTGCAAAGGTTTTGGAGACAGAGCATACAGAGTCGGTTTCACTGGCCATGGGGCCACGCGGCGCCGAGTGCTGAGTGTGAGCTGTAACCTTGCAACTCTTCTAACAGCTGAGGTTGCGAGGACGCAGTGCAACATCCCCTCTTTGATGGCAGCACTTCCTATCCTAGCAGCCAAGATTGTGATCATATACAAGCACTATAAAAGCTTTAAATTTCCTCTTCAAAGAGGTGTTCTTTCTATGCTTGCTGCACAAGAATCTTCTCCCTTAGTAAAATAAAGATGGTCAATGCGTGGACCAAGCACAGGCATGTGATCGCTTACATGGTTTAGTTGTTGGCAAATAGCAACTGTCACACTTCTGGCCTTGCCCTAGGCCTGGTAACACCCTCTCAAAAAAACCTTCACTTTGACCCCTAACACAGGTCAGGGACTGTTCCAGGGGGAAATTTGGGTGCAACCACCCTGTTTTGAGGGGTAAGAGAGTTTGGCTGTAAGTATATAAACTGCCATGTGAGATGGCCTCCGGGTCTTAGCTGTTTGTCTTTACTAGCATATGATCATTCATAACTATTTTATTCAAAGTAGGTTTATTGGACAAGTCTCCACCATGAAGATTTTCTCAGCTAGAGCTCTCGTTGAAGGGCACTGGCACAATACAGCACCTCGCAAATATGCCAGTCACTGCCACTGAGAACACACTTGGGCATCCCACCTATCTCACAGGTCATAGAAATACAACAAACAAGGTCTTTGCATTCCTCCTAGATGCATCTGTTGTGCACCCTAACCCAACCAGCCACGCTCCTTTGCTGTCCGTACTGGTAGAGTTCATCAATGTGTAGCAGCAGTTCAATATTTGTAATGTTCAAGAACAACGGATGGACTGGACTTTCTACATTGAACCATTTTTCGTTACTGCCAACTTGATGGAAGGTTGCAAGTCTGCCATGTCTTGTCACATATCACAACTATTGGTGGGATCAAATTGTCCTCCAGATGTGGGCTGTTAACTTCCTGATGCTAAAAGAGCAATTCAAACTTTCAAGATTGCATTGGGGTTTTTTTTGACAAATTAAAAGTTACTTTCTTTTATGTGCGGATAGGAGCAAATCATCAGTTGGAGTGAATGTGCTTAGTTCACTTTAATCCAGTGAGCCTGGGCCAAATTATACTAGCAAAGATTATAGCTGCAGGATAGACAGAATAATTTTAAAGCAATCATCTCCACAGTTATAATTTGTTTGTTTTAAAGAGGAAAACATTACTTCGTATTTGGTAGGGATCATTTATAGTTTAAGACATTACTAAATTTTAACAGTAATGCTTTTCACTGTGACAAGCAGAGATAATTAGAACTATCTTAAATATCCAGCTTGAAATGTCGTCTTGTTTTCCTTCTATGGGAAAAAGAGTCCTTTTAGAAGAGAAATAGATAAACAGCTCTACTTCTTTATAGGGACATAGAATGAAATAACCCTGTAAATAAATTAGTTAGATAATCTTTTAGAGCTTAATGGGAATATGGAAGCAACTATTATTCTTACAAGCCAAGTAATGTAAAACATATGGCTTCCCTAATTAAAAACACAGAGCAATAGAGCTATGACTAAAAAAATTCAAGACAGAAAATGCAGTTTTTGTGGAACTGTATGTGAAAACACTGTGGTAACTCATATAAAAATAGTGCTATATATGATAAAATATAACATATAATATAACTAATGTTATAAGACTATTATAAATGCTTTATTTTATTATTGATAAATGCCATATTTTAAAATAAAAAAGTGTGATTTTTACTTGATTTTATAAATACTTTAGGGTTTCTTTGCAGTTTTTTGAGCATTACTGTTTTATCCCATTTCCATCTTTCTTTATTTTTTTTAAAGTCAAAATATTTCTTGTGCTTTGAAGACCGAGCATGCCATCACTGTGGTCTGTAAGCCTGTAAAGACTCTCTTTATTTGAAAAATAGCACAGTAGATAATCTATTATCTGCTGGAGGCAGAATTACATTTTCAGTTTACTAGACCTCACAACTGCCTAAGAACACAAGAATGGCCATGCTAGTTCTCATGAAAGCTCCATCTAGGCCAGTATTCTGCCTCCAGCAATGCCCATAAGTGGACATCAGGGAAAAAGAAGATACATGCAAGCATAAATACTTCCCTCTAAAATTCTTCCAGCCTCTTCCTACTTCCAGTTCAGGGAATGTCTTGGTTTGTCTATTTAGTTTCTTTCTACATAGACTGTTTTACTTCACTGGGGAACAGTAAGAGCAATACTTCAGGTAAAACATTTTTCATTTTTTTTTTTCCTGTTGTTTTCTAGCATCAGTATTTTGATTCTGTTAGGAGAATGATAGCTTAAAAAACTACTAGGTATGAATATATTCATGTGTGAAACTTTCTTCAAAATATTCTGTGGAATATCTTTCCTCCTGTGTATCACATATAAATTTGAAGACTTTCCTATTCATTGTGGTTTCATAGAAAGAAGGGAGATGAATCACAGTATCTTTCCTAATTTTGGGAACAAACAGCATCAACCAAGCCAACCCAAACTTAATTTACATATTTGATAAACATATTTCCCTCCATCAGCAGGAAATGGTCAGGAAAAATATACGTATGGTTACTGTCCTTGTACGTCACCTAGGTAAACAGGGCATTGGCCATTTAACAAATGAGCTCTTAAAAAAGAAGAAATAAGAATTTTAAATTTCACTAAAGTTTCTGTGCTGGTCTGTTACTAGAAATGCTCATGATGTGAGGGAAGCCACAGAAAGGAGAGGAAGAGCGTGTGTGAGGCCTTGTTTCAAAATATCTGAGACTTTCAGAGTTGCTGACCAGTGGACAGTAAAGACTTCAATCCTAATAAATTATCAGGTAAGCATATTTTCAAAAGCATATGTCTGTCTGATACTTCTGATTATGAAGTTTTGCATAAGTTTGTCAAGACAGTATCTGCCTGCCACGCCTGTTAGATTCCTGTCTTGTAGGCCTGTCGGTATCCCTGAGTGGTGTGGTCCATAAACAAGTCAAACTTGAAACTCAGTTTGTTCTTTGAGAACGGAAGTGGATGAGATAATGTGCAACACAGACAACAGCAATACTATTTCCAAATTTTATCTACGTATATGCTGTTGCATACCTCATTACACAGTGATATAATCACAGTCTCAATTATATCATATCTTCCCTCAGTATTTGTGCATTAGAGTTGTGGTGAAGAAGGCAGGCCTTTCACAGTCATGATAAGAAATGTCATCCCTGAGAGGTCAAAAAATTACAGATTCCATTATTATGTTTTGTGAGATTGTGCTTTTCAGGGCATTTCACGGAATAGAACTGAATAAAAACATTGATAATCTCAGGGAGGGGGAGAAAAATACTGACACAAAGGGCCATATATTAAGACGCTGATATTCTTCTCTAAGAACAAGGTATGTAAATTTGAGTAATTAACACACTGCAGAGCTAGAAGAAGGTTCGATGACTTAATTTGTATCATCTTAAACTTTTGTGTTAGCATGCCCCTCTATTTTCTCTACATTTGATTTCCATGAGCTGAAGTATTGCTACACTCAGGGGTGGTATGTAAGGGTAAAGGTGGATTATGGATTGCCTGAGTCTATAGAAGTAATAACATGCCTTGGGGGAATTCAAGTATAAGATTCCTAACATCTGTTTAGGGCACTCAGCCTACAAAGAACAGCAAATCTTAAGGCTAGGCAAGAGGAAATACTGAACAGCTCCTAAACTCTGTTAAAGCCTAGAGTTTCACTTGGGAAATCTCCTCTCCTGAGCATAATAAGCCCTTGATGGAGCAAGAAGAGAGGAGCCTTAGGGTAGAACTTGGAGAGGATGGCAACCTGGAGCCAGGGTGGAGCTTGTCCTCACTCCTCTGACTGCCTTTAACCTGGGTTGTGCAGGTCCAAGTTGGCTGGCTGGGAACTGGCTTCTCCGACTCCGTACTCACATCGTTGCCATTGCAGAATATCACCCAGGTGGAAGAGTGTGGCCACTCGCTTAGCCCCAGCAGGCTGGGTTACCCTATAGGTATCAACACCAATTCCTAAAGGGAATTAAGAGAGACAAGGATTAAGAAAACAACACAAAGTGTAGACAGAAATGGCCAGTTATTTCAAATTGACTGACAGCAATTAAAAAGATGGATGCTTTTTTATTCATATTGCTAAAACTGGCTTAAATATTTATAAGCTGTTTTGCTCAAGACACTGAACTGTCATTTTCACTAGAGCTTCATAAAATGATAAATTAAAACTAGGTTCTTCAGTAAGGCCATTTGCTAAATCCTAGGATATATCAGGTTTAAAAAGCAAATTTCAAAAAGTGTTTCTCATCAGGCTGCATCTGAAGAAGTGTCACGAAGCAGACCTCATCTGGGTGTGGACTACAAGGAGACATGAGAGTGAAATAAATTTTAGATTTGTTGATTTTCATCTGGACTAGCTCATTTACTTCAAGGGGAGCTGGATATAATTAGATATGACTAAGAGAAAAGTCAGTCAAAAAAAAAGGAGGGATCTTTGAAGGGAAAATGCTGACAGGAGAATTTTCCCTTGAATGCTGGGAAAACTGTACCTTATATGAATTTGCTAACCTCGATTAACAAATATTCTGGCCCAGCCCCTCTCAATATTCCTAGGCAAGAGTGCTGCTCCCTATACCTGTATTTTTTTGCTGCCAAAACTCTCCAGGATGATAAAAGAAAGAGGAGGCAGGCGTTTACCTTCTTTCGCTCAGACAGAGGTATTATTAAGACAGTAAAACTGTACCTAAAAACACTGAGCTGCAAAATCACACACTTTGTTGAAGGATGCAATAATGAAGAGTAAGAGAGGCATTCATAACACTGACCAGATTTTCACTCCTTTTTCTTCTTCCTCTCCTACCACCTTCCACCCCCAGGAGTACCCTGTCCTCCACTGAAATGTTGCCCCATGAGATAATGAAAGCAGAAGCTGCTTTAAAGGGTGGAATAAGTCTGATATGGTCTGGTTTTCCCAGTCATATATAGTCAAGGCATTTAAACAAATATTTTAGCTCTTAGTGGATATTAAAAATTCCAGCCGGACTCCTGGCACATTTCTATACAAAAATTACATTCAGTTCCTTCTTTGACTTCTGTAGAAATATTCCAGATTTACACTCAGCAGATGCAAGATGAGAATCCGGCCTAGTATGTCAGCACATCAGGGAAAAGAAACACCTGGATTCAAAGCTGTTCTATAAGATCTTTTTCACAATGCCCAAGGAAGCAAGGAAACACTAGTAGCAGACACCCCCCTCCCTGCCAAGATTCTGCAAAAAATGATGGAGTATTTGTTTCTTGGTGAAAAAGATTATGCAGTGGCTATAGTGCAAAGTACATGTTTGTCTATCTAAATATGCATTTTCACATTTAAAAAAAATAAGGAGCATGTGAAAACTGGTGTGCTTTATCTTGCAGAGGAACAGATTGCTGTTTGGGCTGACTGCAAACTTAGCGTTACAAATTATATTAAAAGCAAATTCATTATCATTTAATTTGTGTACATAAATACGAGAGCACCCATACTTTGCTGTAGGCGTTTTTTACATTGTCTAAACTAGAAACAATCATGGATATGGCTGTATACCTTCAATTTCTATGTTGAAATTTAGCAATTGCAAGCTTTTTTGTTCCTTTAAGACAAAACAGGAGACCTCCTGAAGCTCTCTTTTTGACAAAAACCAGAACAAATGGGAATATGTCTGGGTAAAGCACTTAGTCATTCGTAAAATTACAGCTGATTGAAAATTTTCACTCAATAATTGTTAAAAGAACACTGAGTTCTTGAAGATGTGATTTTGTAGTGTTCCTTGCAAGTCAACAGAACTGAGCTAGCTGCAATTCAGAGAAAACTCAGTCTAAAAAAGGAGGCATATTTGCAGAGCAAATGCTGGCAGCAGAAATTTTCCTAAGCAGTGGTGAAATACTTCATACCGTGGATGAAATTGCTAACCTTGATTAGCAGACGTGTCAAATACCTGCATCACATCCTCTTAGGACTTTATATAACCAAATTAGGGATGATCAAATGTTTTCTATCAAATTTGGTTTTAGCAGAAAATTGAATTTTCTAAGAAACATTTTCGTACTGCGAGTGTGTGTTTTCCATGGAAAACCTGATCTTTTGCCAAAACCCCCAAACCGAAACCTTTGCTGCCAACCCCCAACACTTCTTTTTTCAGTCGATAACTTACTGAGTTTTTAAGTTTTGTCAAAAAGCTGACATTTTCCAGAGATGCGTTTGTTTTTGTGTTATGAGACTGAGACTATATTACATTAATTCCATTTCATGTTTTTATCATGTCTCATCTTATCTGCCTCTTTTCTAAAGTAAACAACTCCAAACTCTTCAGTCTCCCTTCACACAAGTTTTTCATGGCCCCAGTCTTTCTCAGAACTTAGCACTTCTGCAGTATCTTCTTGGTCATGGTGTGACCTGTTCAGCACACCTCATCGGCAAGGTAAAGCAGCCAACTTCTGAAAGTTAGAATAACTTTTTTTTGGCATTCTCCAGTGCTGTCTTTTTAACATTTTATAATCTTAGCTGTATGTATAACTTCTCCTCCACATTGACAGAGTTACCTCCTGTATTCCTATGTTCATCTCCTGGATTAACATAGTTAATTCAGTAACCAGTACTCAGTTCGAGTATTTTTTTCTTCAGTATGCGTTAGCACCTGTCAGCACCAAGCTGTCATACCTGTCAACATGTGCTCATTTACAAAGCATGATCAAGACCCAAGGAGAGTCAAGATTTGTGCTCGGTCTCAGTTTAGTTAATCCCCGCCCCAAGTTTTGAACAAGCGTCTACGTTGTAAAACTACTTTAGTTTAGATGTCTTCTCTAAGCTTGTATTTCTTACCTGTCTTTCCAGACTGTAGGCTCTTTATCTGGGGACTATGCCTGCATAACACTTTCAATACAAAAGAAGCAGCCATAATAAAAGCCTATTTTCAGAAATGTGGAAAAAAATACAAGAAGTAGCAGCAAGAATGGTGCAGAGAAAAATTTGTGGGTTTAGTAAGAGGCAACTTTTGTCATCAGACTGAATAGGGGAAAATTTTCAGGAGCCCTAAATAATGAATAACCATTGCTGGCTATGTAGTACTTAACCCCTGAAGCATTGAATTGCTATTTATTTATTAATTATTTCTACTTCACAACTAAAACTTATTTAAAGCTAGGAACTGTATAGAAAGAAATAACAAAAATGGCTTCTGGATAAAAAAATTATAAAAAGAAGTGATTTTTAAGGCCAGAAGAGAGTGTAAAGCTCTTAGTAATTCCTTTACTGAGCCCAAGATTTCCTGCAATAGTGTTCAGCTTTAATCAGATACTTAAAATTACAGAGAATACTTTTTAGCATTTTAATTGATACAATGATAAAAAAACCAAACCTTGTGTTATTTCCAGATATCTCACTATCAAAATGTGAGACATTTTGTGATATCATTGGTGTTTTATGTATCTTGCTGCATCTAAACAGGCATCTGTTTACTAAAATTTAATTGACATCTGTAAGAAAGATATTTTAAAGGTCTCCAAATATGTGTTATTAAACCTGTCAAGCCACTGATCTTCTCTGTGTCAACTCTTGTAGCGTTCAGTTCTATTTTCAGCATCCATTATTCTTTTTTTTAATATTGGGATGCAAAGTTTCACCTTTCAGGTGCAGATTTCTCTATGAGCAAATTATGATGAATTGTTGTTGAAATACAAATCTGAAATATAAAACTTTTTTTCTGTTCTGCCTTTCTGTTCCACAGCTAATATTTTATTCAACACCTCTCTGATGCTCATGGCACAAAAATTATGCCAAAGTCTGATTTTTTCCTTTTCTGCTTATTATTAAATAGGTTGGGCCATGGCCATGCCCGTGTGCTGATGGCTGGTATCATTCAAAAAAAAGTGATAAAACAGAGAGAGAGATGAAAAACCCTGGTTTCCTCAATGATCTGGATTATTCAATTTTGAGTTAGTAACATTACATTTACTAGAATCATGCTAAAATAATACGTCTACATTCATCTTTAAAGATTTAAAATGTGACTTGATTATCAAAGATGTTGCCAACAAGTATTTCAGTTCAATGGATATTACAATCATTGGGGCTAAATTCAGAGAATACTGCAGCCTTGTGATCAGGATACATCTGTACTGCACATTGCAACTTGGCTACCACAGGCGATCCAACTGTTGAGGAGTTGGGCAAATTAGCCTATGTGGAGCACCCCGCTAACACAGCTATCATGTTTCTGATAATCTGTAACATACTGCGGTGTGTCATGCAACGTTTATGTTCCCTGGCACTGCAGTGTACAGCTTTTAGGCTCCTGCCATATCTTGGGAGGTCACAACTTATGAATTAGATATAGACTGTCCATACATCGTATGGAAAGAGACGAGTGCCAGCACCCTGACCAGATAATAACCTAGGCAAGCTATCAGGAAACATCGCGCATAATCCCTTGCCAAGATTTAGGCATTTTACCTTTGCCACAGCGAGAGATTTCACTTTATATATGATTCATAGGTATTTCTGCTATTGAGACCCTTTGCTTAAAGAATGAGTGGAGGGGTCAAGGGCAAAGGAGGAGTAAGGTTGTAGCTGACTGTTTCCATACAGCCCCATGTTATAACATTCTCTTGCCATCACAGGTGACTTGGCTACAGGTTCATGTGCCCCCTAAACTGATTTGAAGCCACAGCACCTGCTTCATGGGAGAGAGTCTTTATCCCATAGCTAACAGGTACATGGGGTGGGGAGGGGAGGGACTGTTTATGCCTTGCTGGGACTTATTAACACCTGCAATCACACTGGGTTTAGTAGCTGATAGAATTCAAAAGCAGACGTCCAGATAGGAATTATAAAAATATTTCACTAAATACCCTCCCAATTTTCAACTTTTTGTTGCTCAGGAAATTCATGCGCAGGGAAGGTATCTAGTGAAGCTATTTCTCTTTCAAGGAGTAATTAAGCCCTCAGCAGGATAGGGGCAGAAAAAATGCATATATCTTTAGGGCTTTTTTAATCCACATTTCCTCTTTCTCAGCAAATTCAGAATGCAGAGTGTGTGAAAGACCAAGCTTCTTGTGTGACTGCTAGTGTGGAAGGGATAAGTCCTTCTTCCCTGGGAGTAAATTAACTTGTTTGCTTATCTGTTGAGTAATGGTTTGTTTGATTGCAGTTTGTCAGATCTGTGGTTTGGCTGCAATTTCGTGTTTGCAGAGTCTCTTTCGAGCTGTCTGTTGTGAGTAGGAAAAATGTCTTGCAGCTGAGGGATGAAAAAGATTTTCTGCTTTTAATCACTGCCAACAGTGTTAACAGTTTGTTAGCTGCCAAACCTCTGTGACAAGGTAGGATTGACCTAGGCTGATGTTTCAGAAGCCCAAGTAGTGAAGAACTAGCAGCAGATGAAAGGTAACTTGCAGTGGAAGAGCGTTGCCCTGTCTTCAAGATGAGGGGAAAAGCAAAGGAGGCAAGACTGAAAAGGCAGCACAGAAACCAAGAATTTGAACTGAGTTTAAAATCTTGCAGATAACTTTTAAAAATCCAAAGTCAGTAACTTTTTTTATTTCCTTGTTTAAAAAAATTGTTATGGTGTGTGAGGTCACATGATTAGCTGAGCATTTCACTCAAAGAGGCTATTGTGTATTTTCTGGAAGCATGCGGTTTGCATGGAACACAGATGTGATCCAGTTGAAGGCACAGCAATACCCATTTCATTTAGGAAGATCACACAGCAGTGATTCTTTACCAGTAAGAGATCAGGGTTAGCTGCCTGAGGATCACAGCATGTAGTGCATCCACTAGACCATCTTAGCGGTTTTGAGATGACAACCTGAGTACAATGTAGTAAGTTACTGGGCAGTTCTTTGGGGCAACTCAGCTTCTGTTTGCAAAATCAGCCACCTTTTTTTGGGGAATGATCTCACTAGAAGGTCTTGCTGAACCAGGCTGCATTTACACCTCTCCTTAACGTAACATCTTAGTCATCTGCCTGGGCAACTGTTAAAACAGAAACAGTAGAAAGGCTTCTTGATTTGTCATAATAATACACACAGACATACATGCATTTACTAAGCTAGCTGGACTGGCAGCTACGGTCACAATCATAACTATGTTCACTGTTTATTATGCATTTCTGTTACCATCCTTTAGAAAGGGAGTGGCTGGGCAGCAGAAAGAAAGGCTACATGTTTGCCTTGACATTGCAGTCTTGGTCAGGTAGAAACCAATGGAAAGAGGGACAGATCATTTCATCAAGTTTATGCTTTATTGCTGGTAGTCAAGATGGGAAAAGTGGGATGGTCAGTAAGAACAGGCAAGAGAGGTAAAAAGACTTATGAGAAGAGCAGGGAACAAATTTCAGTGATGGAAAGGAAGTTTCAGAGAAGAGGTAGACTGTGTTAAGGGGAAGTCATGCTTGAACAACTTGGTAAGCTTCAAGAGGCCTTGCAGAGGGATACAGGTAGATTGAAGCACTGGGCAATCATTAATGGCACCTGGGAAGGCATAATGTCAGACACAAGTATAAACAGGGAGAGGAGTGGCTGGAGAGCAGCCCTGCAGAAAGGGATCTGGGGTTGCTGGTTGATGGTAAGCCAAGAGGGCAAACCCCATCCTAGCGTGCATCAAACGCAGCATAACCAGCTGGTCAAGAGAGATGATTATCCTGCTCTATTAGTGCTGATGCGGCCTCACCTTTAGTATTGTGTGAAGTTCTTGGCCAGATGACTTCCAAAGGGCCCTTCCAACCTCAACCATTCTGTGATTCGATGATTCTGTGAGTTTGTTGTGGCTCAGGAGGACACTGAAAGTTATACGTTCAGAGTAAGCGTAGAGCAAAGAATGCGTGAGGATGCAGTGTAGAGGTTTTTATTTCTATTATATCTTATGCTGAATTTTATTTTTTAAGAAAGATAATTGTTATTCATAGCAGCTAATTTGCATTCATTCTAGTGCATGTTCCAACCAAATCTTACTTTTGTGTTTAAAAGACCTGTTCGCATTTTTGGCATTGACCTATTGAGGAAAAAAAAAATATATTTCAGACCTCTACCTACTTTTGACTGCCATCCTAGTGAATATCATTCAGCAGTAAGCAGCACATGCTGTTTGGGTTGGAAACACTTAAGATTTATGGCTGTACTGTTCCTTTCAGTGCCTTTGAGAAGAATGGTAGCTGGTGGCAGAGGGATATCCTGCAAACGTGTAAGGATCCAAAATGGATAGAAGACTCCAGAATGGAGGAGATGTTGCTCAAGCAGATTTGTCTTGAATTTGCCCTGTAAGTGGTGTCTCATCTGGTGTGTCAACCAATGGAACTTGATCAAGAAGTTCAAAACTCCTAGCCTCTGCTTTTCTCTTAATCATTACTTCATTACTTGGGGTTATAATGCACCAGTACCTGCTCTGTGATATGACTGTGACTGTGCAAAGGGTCATGGCTTGGATTTCATCCAGATGAGGTGCACACAGGAGATCACAGCAAGCTCAGCTCAAATGTATTTTCCCAACTGCTCTACTGCTTTCACATATTTCTGCCCTTACCCATTGCTTTTACCTCTCCTATCTGACCAGTGCTGTTCCTCATTGTCAGGAGTTTTGTGCTACAAGCTGTTCTAAACTACTGTGGACACTTTACTCCCTTCAGTGGTCCAGAAAAATGCAGGGTCTTTTTTATCTTTTCCAGTTCTGGCCTTAATGACACTATACATCTGGGGTAATACACGTCTATGCTGGCCCCATGAAGATTAGAAGATTAGTGATGTCACCTTACGAGCCCTGTTACTTGATAACCATGGGTGTACCTACTGCTTTGGTTCAGGAAAGTGTTAACAAACAGCTTCCCTGTTGTCACTCTCAATAACTCTTCAGTGATTCTGCAGTTATTGCTCAGCATAGTATTAATAAAATATGCTTGCCATCTGAAGGGTGAAGATGAAAGACCCTGGTGTTAGATTGCTCTGTACAGTGTTTGCAGATAAAAGTGGGAGAAGAATGGGGACTGAGAGTAGAACTTCTAAACCATCAGTCTTAGGTATTTGGCAATTGTTAAAAATTTTGGCTGCTGAACACATGCCTCAGTCTTGGTCTTGCAGACTTAGATCCTCCTAGTGCACATCCCATTGGGTGTGTGAGGATCATCCATTCTGTGTACACACCAGCTCGTTCCTGGGTGGACTTCTAGGATGAACTAACTAGGCCTTCTGTGGTTTGGCTCTGAGGAAAAATCGCTTCAGAAACCCATCCCAACAGGCAGTATGAAAGACACAGGATCAGGTTCACTTCCTCATACACTCCTTCAGCCTTATCCTTGCAAGATTTTTCACATATATGCATGCTGTCATGTAGCAGCTCAGTTTCACGACATAGAAACAGCACCACAGCTGTTAGCTACAATAATGAGACACAATGATACGACTTCATTTTTCCCATATTTTTTTTGACTCTGCTGCTTTTCCCTTCAGTCCCTTTTGTCCTGCAGGTTCTACAGGTTTATTTCTTACTATCTTTTAAATCCTAGATGAGTGGGCTTTTCCATCCCAACCATGAAGGCTCTGGGATTCTAACTACAGAAATAACAGTACAGCTTAGAGTTTGTCAAGGGAAAAAGCACAAAAACTTTAAACAAAGTATTTTGGAAAACAGATGCTGGAAACAGCACATAACAGAAACTGCAAAATTTGGAGTTTGTTTAACTCCCAAGATCAGAGAACCAGACTTGATCCCAGTAGGCATTGCTTGCAGCCTGCTTTTGTTCTACTGGGTTTTGATCTGTGGAAGCTAATGGAAATTAAAGTGGGCTGTTTGCTTAGGAAATTGTATGAGACATGGACTGGGGAAACTGTGCTTATGAAGTAGGTGACTTAAATATTGAGTGTGTGTGAGGTGGTTGAGTAAGAACCAGGTGCCAGTAAAGACCTTCGCACACATTGTGGTAGGTCTCTCATAACCTGCCTCTGCTATCTTCTGGCTTTTGTCCTTTCAGAGCTAGTATGCAATTAATTGAGTGCAGCTGTAGCTGTCATCTGGCTCTGGCCCAGGGCAATAACAGAACAGTACACCTCCTCTGGGCCAGACCATGTTTGCTTGAGTCCTCTCTTCCCTGCTCCCATACTTTTAGTTTCATAGATTACCCATCTGCTTGGCCAAAGATCAGGATCATGTGCCCAGGCAGCTGACTTTGACTACAGATACCCAAACTGCTTAAACAGAAAATAGAAATGGTCATTGGAGATACCCCAGATAAATAACCAACCGTTGTTCTAGACTGTCATGGATGGTAGATGACATATCCTCTGTCTACATCAGCTCTGGTGGTGGTAGGTTCTGTCTGTGTGATCCTGTGCCTGGCTGGTGTCCCAGTGAGAATGGAGGAGGGAAGAGCTTGTAACTACTGGATCCAGTATGCTCTCTCCAGACTTTTCCAAGACTGGATCCAGTGCATGGAGGACAAAGAATTTGACAGAGCCACGATGAATCATGAGAACCATCAGATGCAGATGGCCCCACTGTTACCTCTGGCAGGCAATTCTTTATGCTTCATGATGGCAGTCACCTGTGTAATTACAGGGGTACAGAAATATTTTTTTCAACAGCATGCATCCTTCCTATACAGCACAAAATGGTCCAAAATACTGAATTTACTGGGCAGAAAAAAACGGCCTCTGTGGAGAAGCCTGTCATCTCAGGAAACATCTGGGTATACTTTCTACCTATTTCAAGCTGAAGTATAGCTATATAACTGCTGACACATAAGCTGAAATGAGAATAGTAAGTGATGATAACTGGGCAGGAGGGATGTCAGTCCAATCTCTTTTCCCTTCTCCAAGTACTCTTTCTGAGCAGGAAAATTCATGATTCTTGCTGTTTATGTATGTGTGTATCTACATTTTAAATTTAATACGGTCTACCGTGTAAAATAAGCCAGTGAGGGCTTTTTGTGGAAAGAAACAGGTATGGGGCTGTGATTCACAACTTCCCAGGGTGAAACAAGTGTAGCAAGAAGTAAAAGCCTCCAGATGTGATTGACACTGGGGTCCTGGATCTGGAAAGCTTATTTTGAGAGGGGAAGGATTTAGGTAGCATAAGGCCAGTTCCCAGTCACTGACAGAAGAGCAGGGACAGAATTGCTAGCAACGCTAGACTGCTTTATTGGCAAAATGCCTAGCAGCTGACTATATGCTTAGAAAATGATAAGAAAATAGAAATAGGTCTCAAAGGCCTTAAAAAATGATCCAAAGTTTGTCCTCAGATGCTCCTTCTTTTCCTCAAAGAGGGCAGGAAACAGGAGGCCCAAAATCTCAAACATCTGCATCTGACTACATTGCAGTCAGGCAGTTGCCAAGCTCTTCATAGTACTTGCAGGATGTCTTCCCAGCATCTATGCAGCCATTATTATCCTCAGTCCATATTAACCCTTCTTCAGAGCCTTCACCTTAGTCAAGCATAGCCGGTCCTTTTAGTCCTATACTAATAAATTCCACAAAGCCAGGGCCTCTCCCATGGCCCTGAACACAGAAGATCTGGATGGCTAAAATTTTCCCTCCTGTACAGGCAATAAAAAAGGATGGCCTCGACTGGTTCCTGTGGGCCAGTCCCTGGCCAATGGTATTTTCCAAACCTGCGGGAGAAGTTCAGCTGGCTCCGGCCAAAACTACGCAAAGGGGAATGCTAACAGTTAAACATCAGGGCAGGACTTAATGCCATGCTATGGTCCTGCAAAGGGAAAATAAACAATGCACAGCCATAATGAAGCATACAGAACCTTTGCACATGCTGGCAATAGGGGACCTGTGGAAGAGTCTGCCCCTTGAGACTTAGCGACTGCTTTAGATCTACCCACCTTCATTCTGGCTTGAGATAAACACGTTGGGATTGGGGGTAATGCAAATGAGGCACACATGGCCTTGATCTGGCTCAAATCCTGTCCCTGTCTCCATGATGATAACCATGGTGTTGTAGCTAACATTCAGCTATGTGGCAGTGGCAAAGTCTGAGGCAGTGGGCCAGTGTAGAGACATAATGCATGGCAGGTCCACGGCTACAGATGGAAACCAAAGACAATGGGAAATATAGGGCCCTGTGCCTGCATATAAAAGATACAAGACTGTTTCCAAGGACAATGGCTTTGTGACTAAGCAGGCAGAAACAGAGGAAGAAGGGGCTGTGAGAAGGCTCACAGCCTATCTGTAGGAGGTTCACTAGCTGTGGGAGATCTGGCATGGTCAGGCAGTCCTGACTTAGCATAAAGTTAGCTGGCACAAAGTTAGCTCATCAACATTTTTTGAGTACTATAAACTTACGTCTCTGGCTCAAGTGTAAGTTTATCAGTACTCTGCATCATGTAGTGGGAGTGTTCTTATTCCAGCGGAGTCTGGATTTAATCTACAGCCAAATCATAGGCATAGCCAGTGAGAGCTGTAACTGAACAAGAAAATGGGTAAGTGCACTAAATGGTGAAAATTCAGGAAAAAAGAAGTCATTACAGCATGGGGGAGCAAACTGGCAAATATAAGTGCTGAGCAGAGAAATGAAAAGTATCCAAAATACCAAGTGATTATAGAGGCATGATGTTATACACAGCATATACAATTCCTATGGATATCAAGCGGAGAGCATGCTGTGACAAATGTTTTGCAAATGGCCCAATGGAAGTTGAAATATACAGCCTTCACGGTAGGAAAGACAAGTAAAAAACACAGTGAATGAGCTTATGACATGCTCCCTGTGATCCTTCATGTTCACGTATCACACCAGTAATTTCCTGCAGGCCAGAGAAACTTCAGTCTTGCTAATTTTACTGGAAGTTTCTCTTGCCTTCAGTCAGTGTCACTTCATTACTACTGGGCCACGCAACTAAGCAGAGGACCCACTCTGATGCCATCTGAATCCTCTCAAGGATATTCTGGAGAACAAAAGTGCATGAAAAAGTGCCTCATTCCTCTGTTTTTAGATCCACTTTTTCCTTTCGGTAAGCAACATCTTATTGTTATCAGGATGTCTTAGCCCACGCTTAAATCAAACCACGTAAAGACAAATAGAAGTTATCAGTATTCAAAACATCCCAGACAGACAATGCAGTTACTAGTGTTTGTAAAGATGTAGCCAAAGAAATGAAAGAAAACCTAATTTCACCTACTCATACGACGTTTATGTGAGGAAGTTCTCTCTGTGCCTCATTCAGGCGACCCCTCGTTCTAAGCAGGCGACAGTTCCAGTCCTTGGATACCTGTTACACATCACCTCATAGAATCATAGAATCAAGCAGTCATAGAATCATGGAATCATAGAATAGTTTGGGTTGGAAGGACCTTTAAAGGCCATCTAGCCCAACCTCCCTGCGGTGAGCAGGGACACCTTCGACTAGATCAGGTTGCTCAGAGCCCCGTCCAGCCTGGCCTTGAATGTTTCCAGGGATGGGGATTCTACCACCTCTCTGGGCAACCTGTGCCAGTGTTTCACCACCATCATCGTAAAAAATTTCTTCCTTATATCTAGTCTAAATGTAACCTCTTTCAGTTTAAAACCATTATCCTTTGTCCTATCACTAAACTAAAAGTTTGTTCCTGTCTTTCTTATAAGCCCCCTTTAAGTATTGAAAGGCCCAGAGCCTTCTCTTCTCCAGACTGAACAACCCTAGCTCTCTCAACCTTTCCTCATAGGAGAAGTGTTTCATCCCTCTAATCCTTTTTGCGGCCCTCCGCTGGACCCGCTCCAACAGGTCCATGTCTCTCCTGTGCTAAGGACTCCAGAGCTGGAGGCAGCACTGCAGGTGGGGTCTCACGAGAGCGGAGTAGAGGGGGAGAATCACTTCCCTCGACCTGCAGGCCACGCTTCTTTTGAGGCAGCCCAGAATACGGTTGGCTTTCTGGGCTGCGAGCGCACATTGTCAGCTCATGTCTAGCTTTTCATCCACCACTACCCCCATGTCCTTGACCACAGGGTTGCTCTCAATCCCTTCATCCCCCAGCCTGTGTTGATACCAGGGGTTGCCTGACCCAGGTGCAGGACTTTGCACTTGGCCTTGTTGAACCTCATGAGGTTCACATGGATCCATTTCTCAAGCTTGTCCGGGTCCCTTGGGATGCCATCCCATCCCTCAGGCATGTCGATGGCACCGCTCAGCTTGGTGTCATCTGCCAACTTGCTCAGGGGGCACTTAATCCCACTGTCTATGTCATTGATGAAGATACTAAACAGTACTGGTCCCAATACAGACCCCTGAGGAACACCACTTGTCACTGATCTCCATCTGGACATCGATCCATTGACCACTACCCTCTGGATGCGACCTTCCAACCAATTCCTCATCCACCGAACAGTCCATCCATCAAATCTGTATCTCTCCAATTTAGAGAGAAGGTTGTTGTGGGGGACCGTGTCAAAGGCCTTACAGAAGTCCAGAAAGATGACAAGAAGACACTTGGAGAGGCACTTTCAGGAGCTTCCAGCAGAGAACTCACTTGTAAGAAAGCTTCCCTACAGGAACTTCCATCAGCTCCCTAATTCAGGCACACCCTGCAGGATTTATCTTCACATAATCTCAGCACTAGCATTTTTGCTGGATGGGGTATGTTAACCCTTGCAGACAAACTCCCTTTAAATTCCTAGAGGGACTCAAACAAATCTTTCATCCTAATTTTCATTCTGTGTTTTTCTTACTTATGAGATAGTTTGATTGTGCTTATCCGTTAACAGAAGATTGTTTCATGTTCTTGGACTATTAGACTGCTGATAATCTGGAAAATAAAGCAGTCCAGTTTTGTCACAGTAGAACTCTTCCCTGTTTGGTGATTCACTGGCGCGTTTCAATGTGAAATGCCTTACAATGGATCTCCTATATTGATTTCTGTGTTTTAGAAAGAATACGTACCATAAACATCTAATTAGCATAAATGTATGTTGGCAATTATTGGCTTGAATGGGACAGGAGGTCATAGTGATTGCCATTGGTACTTAGGTAAGATGAACAAAAACAAAGAGGTAGTGACAAAGTACATCATACTACACTTTTTCAGTAAAGACAGAATAATAGAAATTTATAATCTCCACAGTCTTTTTGTACTGATTGACATCTCTTCACATCTTAGACAGTTCCTCTACAAGTCGCCTGCTGTCATAACAAGTTCAGATCATCTGAGCAAAAAGAACCTACCACATTGTATTGGGTCTGGCTGAGATGGAATTAATTCTCCCCATAGCAGCCTTCATAGTGCTGCGCTCTGTATTGCTAGCTAGAAAAGTGTTGCTAACAGACCAGTGTTTTGGCTACTGCTGAGCCGGGCTCGCACAGCACCAAGGCTGTCTCTCCAACATTTCCCCCCACCCCTCACTAACAGGCTGGGGCTGGGCAAGATCTTGGGAGGGGACACAGCAGAACAGCTGACCCAAACTGACCACAGGGATATTCCATACCATATGACGTCAGCTCAGCTATAAAAGCTAAGTAAAGGGAGAAGGAAGGGGGGACATTCGTCAGTTGTTTGTCTTCCGGAGAAACCGCTACGAGTACTGAAGCCCTGCTTCCCAGGGAGTGGCCAGACATCGCCTGCTGATGGGAAGCAGAGAATAAAAATCTTTTGTTTTTCTTTGCTGTCACGCGCGACCTTTGCTTTTGCTTTATTAAACTGTCCTTATCTTGACCCACGAGCCTTTTGTCATATTTTATCTCCCCTGTCCAGTCAAGGAGGGGGAGTGATAGAGCAGCTTTGGTGGGCACCTGGCACCTGGCCCCTGGCCAGGATCAACCCACCACACACATTTCTTTGGCAAACTTTCTTGACTTCAAAGGATTTGTAAGCTATAGTGTCAAACTTGGTCATGTCGAAGATGACACAGTTGTACAGTGAAGGCTACCACCTTCCAAGTATTGAAACAATTCTGGTTTTATTTAGCAGATGTTTTAAGGCAACTACAGGAAGGGAGTCTGGAATTTACCTACCTTTTGATAGACCTTATCTGTTTAGAAATGGCACCTGCTAGAAGAGCTAGTCATGCAGTGGAAAAGTAGTTAAGAATATATATGTGTATGACATAATAGGACATATTACAATTACAATACAGAAGACGACATGAAATTTGCCGATTGCACAAAGTCAATGAGCATGGAGCAGCATATTGTACAGGAAGAATAATGTAAACTCAAGGACTAGAGTAATGGAAATAGGGTAAATATCTGTAAGACAATGTGCAAGGATCAACAGCTATTTAATAAAGGTTGAAGACTGAAAGTTTCACTGAGGTGATGATTTCTGGATTTAGCCTGAAAAAATCAGTTAAAACTTTTATTGAAAAATAAGTTAAGATATGGTCATACAGAAGACTATGCAGTACTGATATCACTGATTCATTTGTCTAGTTGCTAGATGATAACTAATTTAAGTTTTTAGATTGTTTACAGCAATAGTTTTGGGTTTTTTTCCCTAGGATATATGTTATCTTAAACAATAGTATTTTGGATACTCTAATAGAGACATATTAGATATTATTATTATAGCTGTCACAATTTAAAGAGAAGTAAGGCAAAGTTTGGAGAGAGACATAATGTCTACTGCCAGACTAACTGGAAGAGCTGGAAAAAGCAAGAAAATCTTTGGATAGACTGCTTTTCCGCAGACATAAGAAATGTTTGTGTGCCTGAAAACCTGTGTATTTTCTATGCTATATAAATTTGTTTAAGAGCAGATAGTTGAATGACTGATAAATAACCCATAATGAAAGAGTAAGTGTAGGATACCAGATGGATTACTGAGTATATGGAAAGAAAGAGGAAAAAATTAAGATAATCATAAAGAAGACCTGTAGAAACATACATTTTTTTCTGCACTTTCTTTAAAGGGGATTATATGTGCTAAATATAAACCTGCAGACAAGCATTTTTCATAGTTTAGTTTCATGATATTACATGTGAAAACATCTATGCTAAGCCACATTGTTGTATAATGTGACTTATGCAAAATGTTTTTAATAATTATTTGAAGACAAAAGTGTTTCAGATTAGGAGAGAGAATCAAGAGTTATTAACTTCATTAGAGAAATTTGATTCAGATTTCATTACATTAAAATAAAACAGTAAAAGGGTGAAACTAGGCACTGGAAAAATAATATTTACTTTTTCCTGTCATAGAAACAGCTATGAAAAGCACCTGCTGTTGCAGGACTCCATGAGCTAATAGATGAAACTTTTCACAATTATTTTCAATTGTGATGTCAGTCCTCAAGAGTACACTGATGTTTTCCTGATGAAATTGCCTCACAAACAGTACCAAATTTAATTGAGTTATTGGCATGTTTATTGACACAAGCATCAAATGACTTTGTCTACATGAACTGGCCGGTCCAAACGTTCCCAACCTGTCTGTTTCCCTGAGTGTAAATCAGACACAATTTATCTCGTGCCTAAACTTTACAGTGTCAGATAAAAGTGACAGGAGCCATGACACTTACAATAATATGCAGATGGCAACCGTACAGTTGCAGTGTTTTAGACAATTTTGAATTCCCAGCTACAAAGGCCACTGAGATGGAGGCCAGCGACAGGCCTGGGTGCCTCGGGAGGACCGTGGCAGGCGCGGCGTGCTTGCTGTGCTGAGCTGACCTGTAGATGACCAGTGTTAACACCTGGGAGAATGGCAGTGCCTGCTTGTTGCCACCAAACAGTTTAAAGTCTTGAGTGGATTTACTGGGAGGATGAGAGGGATAAGCTGAACACTGCTGGTGACTGTTGGAGAGGCTTAAGGTGCACTCTGTAGGCTTGTCCAGTCAATATCACAACTACTTCCAGACTGAAAAACACATATAAAAAACCTTATCATAATATGACAACTATTTAATGTTTGTGTCTTAAACTACCTGTAGATGTGCGGTGAGATTAAAACTAGGTGGAATAGTTTTGGGCCCTGTGATGCCTCCAGATAAAGCCAATGGTATCGTAATCAACATTTTGGTGTGAGAAAAAGTGGAAAACAAAACGCCAGCAATATCCAGGGCTGAATGAATGCCGCCACCCTTCCCAGTAACTCATCTCAAAGTGCCCTCATCTCTGACTGCTTCTCCTTTTTGCTTAAGCTCCACAGGGAAGATCTCGGGAAATGTTCCTTAGATGGAAACTCAGGGGTAGGCTTTGTAGTATCCCTGTACTGAACTGTTACTAAGCTATGTAGGTGACCTGCAAATCCACCTATAATACTTTTAAAACTAGTAATCTTTACTGATCAGTGACAAGCACCTGTCTTCTAATGACCCACTGATTATTATTTGATCTCCAGATTGCTTGGTATTTATTAATGCAAAAACCCCACCCATGACTGCACTCGAGATAAAAAGAAAAGTCGTTGCCTAAAAAGTGTGCATTACCACAGAATAATTAAGATTTTTTTAATTATTATTATTTTGCATCCTGACTAGCCGATACATCAATTTTAGGCATAAACTGACCTCACTTGAGTTACACCACTGTAAACTGAAGTCATACAGGCCCTTTGTCTTCAGAATTCAGGTAGTATATCACTGCTAATATTGCGATGGATATATGCACACATATATGTACATTTATACATTCATAATTCCAATGTGTACATGAAATCGTGGTTCATTGTATTTAATTTCCCTCTGTACTTGGACTTGCCTGAAATCGTAAATAAGTCCTCAAGCACAATAAAAACTCTATGTATCCCTTTAGTAAAGAGCATTATATGTAAGTATTTTATAATTTTTTTTTCCAGAAATATTGCTGGCTAGTGTGTTTTCCTAATGTTTTCAAAACCAGGGGAAAATTAGTTTATTTTTTCATAATAGCTACTTTTCCATTGGGAAATTTGTTCTTTGCTCTTTTGACTTTCCTAAAAGAAATGAAGGCACAAAGCCATACATTATACCCAGATTTCTAAACAGTTTCAATTTCTAAGCTTTAAATTACCATAAAGCCATTTGATCCACCTATATTTCAAACACTTATAATTAGAGAGATTTATATTTACATCTGGCACTATGACAGAGTCATAACTAGCCTCTTTTGGATACCATTGCCTAGACCCTATCACATCTGACACTGCACTGGTAATATAGAGGACTGGAGAATGCTATTAATGAACCATACTCCAGAGGCGGACAGTTATAAATGGTACTTAGTATCAGAGTTAAGAAAATACTTGTGTTATGTACTTAACAGATTTCCCGGGATTGTGTGAAAGGAAAGCTACACATCTGTTGCAGAAAGAAGGCATTAAAGCATGTCTTCCATTAGGAAAGGTCTATTCTGTGTATATAGTTCCCACATTGCATGTCAGAACAGAGTTTGAAACAGGGTCGAGATCTTTTTGCATTATCACAATGCAAAATATATAAGGTAATAATTTTAGTTTCAAATATGCCCGCATGATTATTTGAGTTTATTGGAGTTCTAAACGCATAAAATTACACTTTTAATATTATATAATAGCTACAGTTGACAACATTGGGAATCAGACCTCCCCAAATCTTGTGGTGCAGCTGTGTGTTCCCTGAACTGAATTTGGGCAGGAGAGAAGAGGCTGTGGGCAGGCTGTGGTCTCAGTACACCTGCTTTGGCAGGCTTTGAGAGCATACCTTGCAGCAATAACAAGGCATCCCTCATTCTTCCCCCTCCACTGTGGGAAGATAGAATAGGAAGAATTGTTACAGTGAGTTTGCATTTCTCTAGGGTTGCCTATAGGGAACAGCTATGCGGTGCTCACAAGAGTACAGAATCACCCTTACATAGCTTACAGAAGACAAAGGTTATCCATGTGCACCTGAAGCACATGGAGCAGTTGGTTCACTCTGAAATCCAGGTAGAAGCAGCTGAGTACTAGCATGAAAAGAATTTAATGACCTGGAGAGAAGTATATGTTGTTGTTCTTTCTTCTGAAGTGGACAACAAGTTTAAAAAAAATCTCTCCTTTTTTTTTTTTTTAAGATAACTGTTAGTAAAAGACAGGAGAAGAGTTAGACTTTTTTTTTTTTTTTGTAGTTGGCGTTTGTCCAGACCTCCAGAAAAGCAACCCTGGAAGGTTGGCACTTTTTGTGATAGAATACAGGGACCCTGGAAAAAAAAGTAATATTTCTGGAATAATCTGAAGTCAGGCTGTGGTGATTTTTCTGTTTTCTTAAAGCTGTTTTGACAGACTGCAGGAAGATGCATGGGAGTTCTTTACAGAACTGAATTGAAGAGGAGCTTAGGAGGGCTGAAGAAGGAAATATCAAAGACTATCTGATATGAGACAATTGGAACAAGGTGTTACATTTTATACTTGAAATTGCTGTGTGGTAGTGATCAGTTAAAATTCTGACACTGATTGAAGCAAATATTTATTAGCTTCCTTGCTTTTGAGAATTTACTGAACAATAACTGATACCACAATAAAGGATCTAAGAAAAATGAGCTCTTCAGCTTATACTAAAGATTCATCCAAATGAAGTGTCCAAAAACTGTACGAATGCAGATGGTGACTGGAGAAAACACTGCTTTGTTCTGGGGACAAAAGCAATATTGCAGGCAAAAAGGATTTGCTCTATTTCTAACAAATTCTTCATTCTGACGCACTTAATGTTGATGGTTTTCGGCTGCTGTAGGCAGAGGAAGCTAGCTGTAAAATTGCATTACAAGAATTCTGGAGATGTTGCACTCCACATATGTTTTAATATGAAAAAATGGAAACTTCAAATGGTAAGATGAATGGGCTGTCAGTCTGAAAGCACAGGGAAAGCTAAATTTAAAAGTTGGACACAGTTGTGCAAGACAGCGTTATGCCAAAAACTGTAATATTAGCACTGAAAGGAGAGCCACAGGCAGCAGAGGGGTAAGGTGGTAAACTTCAGCCTTACGATAGAGAACTTATCCCCGCTAAGGGAGTTTGTGAACTGAATTCATAGGGAAACAACCTACTGGAAAGGATTCAATTTGTAATTGGACCAGACGAAAAAGCATCCATTATAGGATTAAAAAGAGGTCATGCTATGGTGTTGCTGAGTTGGTTCTCTCACTAGTCTGTTCTGGGTCCATCTTAGGACATCTCAGAGGCTGGGGAAAGTAAATATGTAAACAGCAGATACTGTTTATATGATTACCTTTCCTAGTTTACCAGCGTTTGAATAGTGAAAGCTGCCTCATCCCAGTAAATCCACACTGGATTTTAAATTGCTTGTGGTAACAGGACTGTGGTAAGTCTTCTCTTTATTCATGCTCATATAGTACTTATGGTCTTTAAAACCTCATTCCTGCCTGGAACTGCTGCAGAGACAAATTGCTTTATTCAGTGCTACAAACCTCCCGAGTCTTCCTATCTGGAGTCCTAGAGCAGCACCTGATTTGAGACAGAAAATGAAACCGTGCTTTTCTATGTGCAAATTAAAAAATAAACCTATGTTTCTTTTGCTTCAAACTTGTCATGACGTGCCTTCGTTTCAAGACCAAAAGCCTTTAAGCAAAGTATACCCATTTACTGGTGTGGAGAGAGAAATAGCGTGTAGCTGTTATCTCCTGCTGAATTTGCTGCCATATTTTATGTCTGCCATTAGCTGCACAGTAATAACAAAATGTGTTTCTGAAAATGCATGTTATCTATTCTAAATATTGCTAATTGGTTTATTAGAGAGTTTATTGTTTTCTTCTAATAAGGAACATTTATAAGTGAGGAAATGCCTCCTGATGATTTACTTTCTTGAGGCCCTGGCAGAAAAGGCATGGCGGCGTCACTGCTGCTACAGTTGTAGAATGGCCAGAAGATCATAATAGTGTGTCACGAGAAAATGTTTTTAGTGAGATATTAGGCAGAGGTCTGGTGTATTTCTAAACTATATGTCAGGGCTTGAAAGTTTTCAGTTGATTTGTCTCCAGGTTTAGTAAAGTGAAAATCTCCATGGTAAAAGGTTATCACAAATATACCAAGGCTGTGGAACTCAGAGGAGCAATACTCATTCTGAGCACTTACATGTAGACCTCAAAGAGCTTTTAATCAATTGGATACTTAGCTAATTTGCAGGAGATAGCTAACAATTATAGCCTGCCTTTAATTCCCAAAGCATTCGTGGGCAGACTGTAACTCTCAAACTGTTCAGTCACTCAAAGCTCTTGCAGAAGTATCTCTTTAATGAATACTTTCCAACTGCTACATTTCACTCCTTAAAAATAATTCACACACCAATTTCTGCTTTTATTTTGATGTAAAATAATCTAGTAAGTACTTAGCACTTACTGTGTTATTTAAAAACGTAATGCACATGCATGATAATATAATCTTATTGGAAAATCTATTTATTATACACTGTTCTGTTCAGTAAAAGAATATATTGTTAATTGAGTAGTAAAAGTTCAATTTTTAATGTAATTATATTAAATAATGCTATAGGTATTTGAAATTATATACTAAGATATCATTGCCACTAGCCCTGTTAGCGATGGAAAGTCAGAAATACCTTCTTCGACCATATTATACACTATATCTTTAACAATTTAAACAAATTTTAAGAATAAAATAATTACTCTTTATATGAAGAAAATGTTTCTGCCCTTAGGGTATTAAATATTAATTCTGGAATTCCAATGCAGAAATATCCTCTTTCCAAAAGCCTCAATAAAGAAAGAAAGCAAGAAAAAGCTGGACAGTTGGCTTCTAATGGAACCACACAAAGGGAAAACGGTGGTTGCTGTCCTTTCCGAAAGGAAGGGATTGCACACTCAGAACTGGGTGCTAGCTCTTTCAGGATGTACCATCCATATGTCACTAGATGACTTGTGGGTGGTGGTCACAAGGGGTCTGTAGCAGCATTCGAGATTTGACCTTCACTGAAGGCTAGTTTTTAAATGCATGTGAAAGCCGTCTCCTGCCTCCTGAGTGAAGTGTTCAGTAAGGAGTTGCACATCACGGAAATCACAAGCAATGACCTATGCCTTCTCGGAGATGCAAAGCCAAAGCATTTATATCTATACCTACATTATATATATAGATACGTAACTATATATGTAAAATAATATTATATATCTTATTCTATTTTATTTATATGTATACATTTGCGTATGTGTATATTTTTATATATATTTACATATGCATAAACCACACAAACATATATATATGTATAACCAGATCATCTAGTAGTAACTTCTCAGACCATATGTCTTTGAAAGTATGTGATTAGAGAAGACAGTTTTGATGTTTGTCTTTGGATATTTTAAAAAATACAAAGGGTACTTACTTCCCTTCCTTTCAAATAAAGAAACTTATGTGTTGGTCCAGGTGTTCACTTCTACCTTTCTAACAGAGGAACCAAAAAACAACGCAACTACAGCCACACGCAAATAATCAAAGCTCTTTCCCAAGTAATTAAATCATTCATTATATAAAATGTCCCTGGTTTAAACATAAGGGTGGCACTTAAAGTGAAATTACCACTGAACTACTCTTTTGGTCAAGTAGTTTCTCGGGGCTATTCTATAAATTAATACAGTTATTTAAAAGAAGTTTTTTCGTCTGTGGTCTTCTGCCAGAATGTTACATGTAAACATTATAACTGTTAGAAAAGCATATGAAAACTGGAAATTTGCAATTTGAATCTTCTGACACTTAACATCTTCTTTCCTTTTTTGAAAACGAATTTTATAGAGAGATTAAATGCTCGTAATTTTGTTTTCCTATAAATATTTTTCATATAGCACTATTACAGAATCAACTTTTAAAGTGTGTTAGTATGTTAAACGTTGCCAATGTTTAATGTAGTCTGGCCATCATAAATATATAAGTAGGAAGATTTAATGTGAAATGCAGGTAGTAAATTTATGTATTGGTGCTTTTCAAGGCTTGCAGTTAATGAGAAGGAGATACACTTTTAAAACCTTTCCATAATTTCTTTTGATGGGACAGCTGTGTGCTGCACACACCGCAACCCAGGTAAACCCATTCTTGCATTGTCCTGTATAACAGAGGTATTTGACACAACAAAACCAGGTAATATTGAGGATTCAAGAAACCATTTAAAAGTTATGTGGAACTGAAAAAACATTTTATAAATAATTCCTTGTCTGCTTTTCAGTTTTCTTTCTGTACTTCAGATTTATTTTTTTAATAGCTTTCATTATTTCTTGAACTTCTAAAATAGATTTGTTCGTATTTCTCAGCATAATGGACTGTGCAGTTTTTGGCTGCAAGAAGTAAACAAACATTTAAATAATAATTATCTCCTTTTTCTGCTCTTTGGACTCTGTATAGGGTGACGATCACTAAAGTAGAGTAAATGCACAGACTAAGTGTCAGAAGAGCTGTAGCCTACAGCGTGTCCTCTCAGTATAGCTTAACACTTCTTTACCAGTCCTTCACACTAGAAAATTGTTGTCCGCTCACCCTTCTAAATTACTACTAGAACGCTGAAATCGCTTATGTCTGACATTGTGGCAAAGATGGCAGCCCTTTTAGTCCTCTTACTTACTGGGAAAGGGAAAAACCTCTAGATTTTGCTAAAATACTGAGAGAGTGAATGAGTAAGGCAAAAGAGATTAGAGAACTTTAAAAATGTTTTCAGAAGTAAAATGGACAGAAAAGCATTTACTGTTGGTCTTTAGCAATATTGCATGTAATTGAAATTGAGAATATATGGAACGTAACAATAAATGGCAAAAATATGTGAAAATAGAAAACCCTTTTTTTACAGAAACTAATACTGTCTGGTATTGGGGCACAGGCTGGATTACTTAATCTTTGTTTGAAAAAATATGGCTAAAAGTATCTTCAGTAATGCCATTTCTTCAGTGGAAGAAATGATAAGTGGACATTGCATGGGTCGTCGGTCCTGGTTCCCTACACTAACAAGAAACAGCTATTTTGGTACTTGGAAAGCTTTGCATAATAAACATATTGGCATAGATATTGATTCATAATCACATCCTTCAGTCACTCACTTCCTTACTAGTTCTGCTTGTGTTTGTGAAGTCTTCGGCGGTGCAAATTTACACTGGCACTAGCACCATGGTTTAATCGAGCATTTCAGTTAGTTTCAAAGCTACCAGGTCATAAATATCTAAATGTAGTTCACTCTGTTTCTGCTTTTGCTCTCAGTAACTATTTGTATTGCATTTTTCATCTGATACGCAATATAAACCATTGCAATTAAAAGATTTTTGCATCTTTACGCAAGCTGCAAGAATAAAGAAGCCACAGCAGAATCCTGTACAAACATGCATGAATTCTGTCTTTCTAAAACTGTCAGGACGTTGGGAATTCTCTGGTGTCGTTCAACCTCTTTAAGCCAGTCTGGAGGAATCGGTTCATTTAGGCCATTTGTTCTCATTCTCAGCCACCCTGCGCCTTGTATCTCTTTCCTTGTGACTTGTGTAGGCGTATGGCAATGCAGAGCTAGAGTTGAGATCTTCCTTTCTTTAAGAAAGAGACAACTGCATGTGTTCATTTGTCACACACCACAGTAATGTGGACTCTGAGTCTTGAGTACATTGAAATGCTAATGCAGCTAAATATAGTTTAGTATTACATATAGGTCAGTATTGTGTGTAAAGGGGAGAATGACATTTCTCCAAGGACAGATAATATTATTTATAACAGTGTTCTTACACTTTTCTGTGATAGTATCAGTTGTTTACAGCTGACTGAAACGAGAAGTTGAGTTAGTCTGATAAGGGATTGAAGCTTGGGTCCAAGCCCAGATCCTTTTACCAAGGCTGCAGTAGAGTGTGTTGTAAGGCTGTGTAGCTGGGGAGTTGCTGAAAAAGTAGCATAAGTATTTTTAGGTAAAAACCTGGTTCCATGGCAAAATTTTGATTACTGTTAATGATTTCAAGATTTTCCCCACACTGTGAGGCTGATACATCATTTGTACAGGGCATTTTTAAAATAAAAGCCTTTGCTAATGCCAGAAATATCACATTGCCTGGACTGAGTGAAAAGCTTAATTTTTTTTTCATTTATGATGAGTACGTCTGTTAAGACAGCCTCTAACGGTGAAATCCCATTCTGATATAATGATTATGCTGATCTTTTAGACAATTTTCTGCTTTGAACATTGTGGAGAGAACAGTAGCTGAAATACTTTTCATAGTGAAACGTGCAGTAGTGTAAAAATAATTGATCTCAAAGTGGGAAGCTTTCACGGTATACAATTTCATGATTAAAAGCTCAATCAATGGTATTTCTTAGTTGGCAATTACATACAGATTGGCAAAAATGTCAGTGAGCTAGAAGCCAACATGTAGGTTCCAGTGTTAACCTGAATATAAATCTCTATCCATTTTTTAACTTTGCTTAGAAAAAGACAGAAAATTAGAGAGAAGATGCAGAAAAAGAAGAGGATTCATTTCTTATGTACTCTGCAGGGGATAAAAAGGACGTATATTTACTAGTGATCTACCAGTGTTACCTGCTGATAATCAGAAACTGGCCTTGTGGAACCCAGGATATACTTACTTCATTTACTTAAGGGAGGGGTAATCAGAGGGTAGCAATGCTGCCTCTTTGCCCCGTGCTCCATGGTCTCTCTTTCACTGATGTAGCCAAATCCCCAAAGCAGCTGCATTTACAGACAGAGGAAGTGGTAACCCTGAGAACAGAAACGATGGACTATGTGGAACATCTCAAAACACTGTCACTAAAACTTTGATTTTAATTGATGACTTTTGTTTTAAAATGGGGTGGGGGGAAGGTGTCCACACCAGTGATGTAAATTCTCCACTCCCCACCCCACCACTGTATCCAGGTATGTGTTTGCTCCTTGCAAAGACAGGCATAGATTATTTATTTATTTATTTCCCCTCTCTTGTGTTTTTCTCCTCTTTTCGTCCTGGGAACGAGGGGGCTGGGGCGGGAGGGCCGCAGAGGGGGGCACGCACCACGCTCCGCCCCGCTTGCCCACCACAGCCCCCAGGCTTCAATAAGGGTTCCTTACCTGCTGCTGACCTGCCAAATAAATGGGCGGGGGTATCAATAAGAGGAGCTAAAGAAGAACTGTCTCCAGTGGTATAGCAGCAACTAATCAGTAGTAGAAAGTACTTCCCCAGGGGGGAAGAACCATTTTGTCACTCTGTAATAAACAAACAAAAACCTCCAACCTTTTTGGATCAAAATATAACCAGGAAAAAAAAATTACCCACATTTGAAACACACCTAGTTCAAGTAAAGAGTGAAAAGTTACTGTTAATCCTAACGACTAAGATCAAACTTACTTCTGACAACCTGATCTTTACTCTACTGTGGTGACTGGGATTTCCTTTGTTTTGATAAATATTCAAAAGGCCTGTATTGATAAGTGCATGAGAACTGAAACCCTCTCAACTAATGTTTTTTTGAAGTAGCCCCTCCTACAAGCACGAATATTCAGATATTGTATGAGAAATTTGTTTGATTTTGTATCTGCTTAAATGCAGTTTACCTACCTTTATCTTTTTTTGCAACATAACTAATGATTTTTTTAACTAGTAGCAGGATCTCTTTATTAGGTAAAAGCAGTCATAGGTGATCCCTGTCCCCTTTTTTTATTACTACCACAGTAAAATCATTCTTGTTAAATCAGACCAGTGCCTAAAGGTGGAGCAGCAGCATGAAGCTGAAGTGCTAAATAAAGGACTTCAGTGTTCTGTTATTGGATTTCTCTTTTTGTATAGATTCCGACAATGATTTTCCCATCATAATCAATTTAGCTCAAATCTTCTGCATTTTGTCCTTAGACAAGCATTAAGGTAGACTCATACACTACAGAGAGTGCATATGCTTTGTTTCTAGGCCCAGGACCCACGAGCATCGTATTCTCACTTCCCTTCTTCCCTTTTTGAAAAAGAAGGGTGCGAGTGATTTAACATTAATTAAAAGTGCTTCACTATAAGTTTCATCTGCACATGGGTGTGCTGATAGTACACAGGCAGCGTACTTCCAATTACCCTCTTCCCCCACCAGTGGGAGATTTAGACATGGTTGTCACTCCAGCTTCCCAGTAGCTTCCTGACCTCCAGTTTCACCTCTCTCACACTTCTTTTTTTTAGCTCATCTGAGGGAATGTTTTTAAAATGATACAACTCATTTGAGCTGCAGATTATGTATAGGAAAACATATTAGCTGATTATAACTGAACCTTTTGCAAAACTATGGAACTATGGCCTGGCTATATTTCCTTTCTCTTATTTATTTCTTTCTCCTTTCTTATGGGATGCTCATCACAATGCCATCAGAGTGTTGTCTAGATTGGGGTATCATAATACTTATCTCCTGTCTTTGGCAAGTATAAGCAGCATTTCTACAGGGCTTTTGACAAAAATGTAGATTTAAAAGCATAACCAAAAAAAGTGCATGCATGCATTTACCTTGCTTAAATACTTTGCAAAGGAATGCACCTTCCATCTGGAATGGTAAACTTGTGAAGGTACTTTACATCCAAAGTCTTTGGCTGAACTAAAAAACCAGCAAACCACCAACATCTTTCCCTGAAAAGGTGGCCCTTATTCTTTTGAGCTCCCTTGCATTAGAAGACATTTATCAGCCATGAGATTTAGAAGATCAGTTAGATACCTTGGGCAAAGTTCATGCAACGCACTAGTTAAATAGACCGAGACCTGGAATTTGGCATGAAATTTTGTCAGTGTGTAGAGGAAGATCAGATTGCTTGCAGCAGCCTGTGTTGCCGAGGCATTCTACACCATTTAGTAAAGACTGAGCTTCAGACTTCCTGCTCAAGTACCTTGCATCACTATGGTTTGGCTGAAAAGTGACTGAGAGCAGATCACTAGCTGTCTGGATGCCATATGGTTGTCTTTCTGTAAATTATGTGGATTGCAATCTGAATCGAGCCTTTCACGTGTCAACAAAGGAGAAGGCACTGTGCAGCTGAAATCTTCCCATCAGTACTGATCTGTCTTCCTACTGGGTTCAACTGTTCTTTGTTTTGTCTAATCTCTGATGCAACAGTGATGCTGCCTGACGTCTTTTCGTGATATTGCCAGCTGAATGGTTCAATCATGTAGTAACTGAAAACAGATTATAAAAAGCATTAGACGAAGAACTGTTTCTGTTTAAGGATCTGTAAGTGAATAGACCCTAGCAGCGGAGATGTTGTTTCCTACCTCTTCTGATGAGACACGTTCTCCTGAAGAACACCTCGCATTAGGTTAGCTGCTTATTCAGAAGTTAGGGACTTCTGCTGCTTCTCAAGTGAGACATCGCTAATGCATGGTCATCAGTGTCTGATGCTAAAGAAAAGTCCAGGAGGATAAGGGATGATTACATTATTTCCAATGATTGATGACACTGATGGCAACTCTCCTCGTTGGTATAGTCTTACCAACCAACCTCAAGTCTTACCAACCAGCCTCAGGCTTGATACTGACAGGTCACCTCTCTTTGATAGGTGAGTTGGTTTCCCTGTATCTGGATTCTTTAAGGGCCTATTGGGGGTAAGAGGTGTGATAATGGGCGTTGAGGAATGATGTAGCCAGGGTTGATCTTGACCATGCCAGTCAAACAACAGTTGACTTGGAGGAGGGTGCGGAGAGGAGATGCCCTATCTGAATGATTCACTGCCTGTTTTGGTAGTACCATGATAGCTGCTGTTTGTCACTCATGCACCAGCAAGCATTTGGGTAACTGAACAGGGAATAGGTCAAGGCATTGTTAGGATGTTGAAAACTTAAGTGAATGTGCTGATATTGGGGAGTACTGGTGGACAGATGATGTTTAGTCCATGGTTTCCGTTAAGGCTCTGTGTTAGCAGTATGGATTGCCTCGTTTTCTGTAACTGTGCCACACTTCAAAAAGAGCAATGAAACCACCTTTTCCTACTCCTCTAGTGCTGCTACGCATCTTTGTTCCTATTCCATTCCCATCCAATACATGCCATTTTCAAATTCCCCAAAAAACCCCTCTAGTAGATTGAGCATAAAAAAAAAAGTATTGAGAGCAGGGACTTCTTAAAGAACTGGTTTCCATCAGTGCCTCCCAAACTCAGCACCTTGTCTCCATGACACAACCCAGGTGAGAACATATTACTGTGCTTCTTCAGGTTTTAGATTACACCTGTTTTCTGAAGTCCTGCTCTTTTAACAACCATATACTTCGTAGGACCTTATTCTGGTGGAATGAAGGGTGAGTGATATGGTAAAAAGATACATTGGGAAAGGCTGAGGGAAAGAAGCTTAAACATTGAAAGTGTGAAAGAAGCAGAGAGAATGGAATAATCTTAAGTAACAATTTATTAGAAAATAGTAACTATACTGATGTTCTGTTTCCTTCACATTTTATTAATACAGTGATTGCCTTGCTTTAGAGCATTTAATATCACTTTTGCTCTGTGCTACATTTGCTTATGTTCCCCTTCAAGTCTTCAGAATTTTTCCCTTGCCTTTGGAAAAAAAAAGCTCACCTGTCATAGGTAGTGTGAAAACAACATGGCAAAAAGCGGTTTTCAAAACATAAATTGTTGATAGTGCCTGCTACAGAAATTTTGATTCACCCTCTTGTTTTGGTCTAGTACTGGTGAAATCGTGGAATGGCGATATGATTTTTTTCTCTCATGCACAGCACAGAGTGGAACAAGTGGCACCTGTTACCTCCTAATGCTCATACCTTGCACATTGATAGGCCCCAATAAAACATAAATTATATGTGCGACTCATTTCAAAAAGGCAGAACAACAGTATGATGGCAACATACTAATGATGTTACAACTTCCCCAGCATTGCTCAGTTCCTGTAGACCTTTCTGCCTGTTTCTACTGGACTGGACAAAGCCTGCCACCCTCCCAGCTTCTTACAACAGAAAGCACAGCCTTGCTTTGCACTCCCAACTACCTTCATGTGTATTTTAGGAACTGTGAGTTTATGCTTGCTTATTGCCTATGGCAGTATTTAGAGTGATGGTTCCATATTTATCAAAATGTTTAAAAACACCCAGTGAGCAGTAGCGGACTTGCAGAAGCAGACTAAGGGTGGAGGATAAAGAGCCACATCAGATGTCACTGCACTCTGCACTTCATCCCTTAAGGGTCATCGGCCAAAGCCTCACCACTGTGTTTGGTCTTGTCATGTTAATGCTGGTTTTTTACGGTTCCAGTTCTGACATGAATACATAGTTGAGAGGACTTGTGTCACTGCACAAACCCCCCGTATTTCCGGCCACATGGTGTGGTCCCACCCACTTATATAGTGCCATGTGGGGTAGGTAATGAAGGGAACCTGAGTTCATGGTACTTCAAACGTGGATGTGTGTGCAGCTAGGGGACGCAAAAAAGCCAAGTACAGGATATTTCTTTTATACACTTCAGAATTTAAGGAACAAGATTATGTCGTGTAAGAAAACTCCTCAGAGCTTGGCTTGCTTGGATCTGGATTACGTCTTCAAAGCTGTACTTAGAATTTTGATAGATAAAGTTGTGCTCATTTTGCCACCTGTTTTAAAAGAATATTTTTCTATATAAAAAATATTATTGGCCAGATGGTACTTTTTATAAATTACAATAACAGTATTTTATAAATGACTGCAAATCACTGACTGAATACATGACATTATATGAACATGTGAATTTTATAGCTTCTATACAAGAGCTGTAAAGTACTTTACTAACAGTAATACTTGGATACAGACCTATCTAGTCTCCTGCTTTCTGTGTTTTTTCTCTGTCTCCTGCTCCCCTGTTCCAGCACTTACAGCTCAAATGAACTCAGTGCCACAAACCTGGCTCTTGCTCTGGGACCTACCTGGGCACGCACAGCTGATAACCAGTCAGTGGGCATCTGCTGAGAACAGTCTCCAAACAGGAGAGGGGCTCTGGTCCTTTTAGAAGGAAGAATGCGCATTTTAACAAGTCATGTCCTTCCCAGTCTTCATCATTGTACCAAGATTACCCTCACCTGATCCAAAGGATGGGGCTTAATTATTGCATAGGAAACATGCAGAGAAAGTTGCAGTTAGAAAATACTTTATCTCCACATTCTGAGTTAGAAGATTACATCAAGAATTCTAAAAAGAGAGTAATGTTTTTGACATTTTTTTCCTAAGAATTATACAACAACTCAATGACAGAGCATGGGATAAAACCCTAAACTACCGAGAGTGATCCCTTCCTAGGTCATGAGCCCAACACTTTCCCTAAAAGCCAAAGTTAATATTTATCTATGCCCCCTGGCAGTAATTTTGAAGGTGGTGATCTTGGGGATTAATTGCTGCTTTAAACGGGCAGTTAACAGTTTAAACAACATTTTTATTGGCATAGAGTAGTTAAATGCCTGCTAGTGTGCTGATGGGTTTATGATGATCAAAGTGAATTAAGAGTCCATCTTTGAGTTACATGCTGTTAGAGGTACTGGGTCATTTGAGTACCCTGGGTTAATGTATGTGAGACGTACAGTAACTAGTGTATACAGAGAAGAAAATGTTCATTTTTAAATATTGTACTTCAGACTGTTTTCTGTTCTATTTACATTCGGAAATGAAGCTCTCACGCTACTGGTTCTCCAGCGACCTGGTGCCTGAGCACACATGCTCCCGAGGACGCAGTCCAGGCTCTGGTGCTCATATTTCAGCACTGGTTTTCCACAGGATACAGCACCATGCTTGGAAGAAGTACTGCCAGGGCGTAACAGGTCCCACGCTGCACTGTGTTCACAGAAGTGGCTGGAGAATTGGCTGCAAAACTGATTACGCTTATAAACATGTTGTTTGGATTCAATACACTCGATACAGTATTTATATGACCACTGGCATTAGAGGAAACCAGAAATATTTTTAATCCTATCAATTGTCTCCATTTTTATGGCTTAGTGATTGGGCATTTTGAGATCTTCAGTGTGACTAAAAGCCTGAGACCTATATTCTGGCTGCCTGCCATAGGTGCCAATCTCAAACAGTGTGGCTATGCCTGCTTTCTGCAGGGAACCACAACCTGGCGGTGTCCACAGCTCCAGTGAAGTGTGTTTTACACGCCTCTCTGGGCATCTGTGCCAGAGCAGGTTGTACAAATGTGCTAGAGGTAATTTCTGAAGGGAAGACGTGGAGACGTCTGAGCTATGGGGCTAGTTATAGCTATGTAGCACAGTGCCTGAGCCTCAGTACTAGGCACACCCTAGTCCACAGGACACAGATTCTTATCTCTATTTTGCAACTCTGTTGGAAAATACTGTCTCTGACTACTATTAATGACTTGGTTCTAGCAGGCCAATTAATCAGAGCCAACTTGTGATAAACGTCTCTCCCATATAAAATTATGACAGCTTGCTGTCTAAGTATAGGATGAGTGCATCCTATACTTCAGCCGAGAACAGTAACACGTGGATGTAGCGAGGCTATTTAGCGCGGCACAGCTGGCATGCCTCGCTGCTGCAATTCCACGGGAGGCTGCTCGCAAACCGCAGCTAGCCTCTTGCCTCACTGCTATTTATTCGTGTTGTCTGACTTTTTGTTTCCTAATTAAAAGTGACATGTACAATTGGGAAGAAGCTGATTGCACTCTTAAAGTAATTTTGACCAATTGATTGAGGTTTCTAATTAGTTAACCATGAATTTTGGTATTATGGGGATGCTGCCAGAATGGAGCATAGAAATCGAAGCCTCTGCCTCTGCCTCGTACCCATATATGGAATGTGAAACCAGAAGCTGTTTGCAAAAATAAGTAGGTGTGGGGAGAAAAGTACACTATAAAAATATAGGAGATACTTTATTTATAAACCACCTTCTTAAATAAGAAATATTTGCAATTCTTAATTCCAGACTGTCTCTCTGTGCCTCTCCCTTTCAATGGCTACACTGCTGTTTAATTACCTCTGATACCTCAGATCCCTGGTGGCCAAGTCCTGCCTTTTTTGCTTCTGTATCTGTCACCCAGAACCTAACTCTTAGCTGCTGGGAATGAATTAATAAACAAACTGAGTGTAAGGAAGCTGCCACGATCCTAGAGACTGCAAGGTTTTAGGTAGACTGAAGTCTAATATGCTAGTCTTGCTATGGAAGTATTCAATTAGTATTTGACTTAATTCCTGAAAATACAGGTAGTTATATGGATATATAATTATTTAGTACTGCTGGAGAAAGCACTTGAAATTCTGACCCTCTCTTTCAGAGAAAACAAGTAACATTTTAAAGGTGTTTTTTCGGCAAAAGCTGGGCTCCATCAGACCTATCATACATTCACATAGCCATGATGAGCTTGTATTTCCTGCAGTTTGAACTGAAATGCAACTTTATGTTGCTTTTCCCCAGGTTCTAGAAGAACGTGCCAGGTTTTCTGGTTTTGTTCCATTTACTGCATTTTGTTAAAGTGTTTCCATTCAGCTGGGATTCTGTAGCTCCAAGCTAGGTTGCCTATGCTATAAATCTTGGTATTGGTCAATGTCAAAAATAGCTATACTGTTCATGTTCTCCTCTCTGCTTCCTTTCTTACTATTTATCCTCTCCAGAACAAGTTCCAGGAAGGTGATCCTGAATGCTAGAAGACTGGGCTGCTTGTGTTGTCTGATATCATTACTGTTGGCTGCTGCTGCTCCTGCTAGAGTTGAACTCTGGCCAGAAAGTTAAGCTAAGCTGGATGAATGCTGAGAGTACTCATGAAGTTGAGTGTGCCCATTCATGAAAAATATAGCAAGGGCGAGAATTCAAAAAGCTGCAATATTGAAATTACTCACTTAGGTTCATTTCTCATTTGAAATGAAATACATTTCAGAAACATCATTGCCTTTGCCACATTCTCCTTTTAACTAGACACCTAAAACAATTAAGCTGTGGTTTTGAGGGTGAACTCAAAAAGAGTAGCAATTCAAGCTCTTAAGCCCATGTTTTCCCAGTTTAAAGCTACATCAAAAGATAAGTATTTCACACACAATTAATTATTATCTCGTACAGTTGAAGGATGGGTTTCATACTTTCGACTGAAAGCAGATGTGTTATGATTGTTCTAGAAAAGAGATAATGTCAGATATTTTACAGAAACTTGTAAAATGGGGATTCAGTGCATTCTCTGTAGCTTTTTCCTCTTTGTTCATTGGTGTACACATTACATCTCTTCCAAGCCATTTTTTCCAGTCCCTTTGATTTACAGTCATTTTTCAAAAGGTGTATAGAAGTTGACTAGAGCACCACAGAAACTAGAGGAAATGTTGATGTTCTTAGCTTCTACCACAGCATTATATCCAATAAAGTTTATTTCCTGTGGATTATTTTAGCTAAGTCTATGCTATGAAAAAATTAAGAATGTTAGGAAAATCAGTCTTAATTAGAAAATGTATCTACCTTTAAGGAAGTAGGACAGTGCTACCTTGTAAATGCTATGTTCTTGCTATGTATACTTTAGCCAGATACTTGAGTTCTTGAAGGACCTAAATACTGAGAACTGACCTGGGTTTATGTCCTTTTCTATGTGGAGAAAATGAAGGAGAATGTTTTACATTCTAATTTTTAATTAGGTCAGAGAGCAGCCAAGCTTGACTTTCACAATTTGTTGTTTAAGGTGTCGTTCAGGTTGACAGGGAATCTGGAATCAACCAGCAGAAGAAAACAGAATGCTCATTCATGCCTTGCTAGGAATATATATGCTCAAAAAGATGAGAGTCTGTTTCCTGTCTCTCTCCATGCCATGCAGTAGAAGGATTTAGACATGAGACCACCTCCAAATGCTTTGACCATCCTTGGCAGTGGCATCACTTCCCTTGCTGTTGCACCCGAGTTGAAAAGATCAGAGCTACAGAGAGGCCTATGAAGGAAAGACTTTCTGATGAGGACAGAAAGATCGAGCTTACTGGAGCATGGTGCTCAGGAATGATGGGTAGGTCTCATATTTCTTGTACGGATAATGCTAAGGGATCTTGTCACGAATACGTTGGCTTTTTTGTCTCTAACCATTATATATTTAGTGCTCCTCATGAAGAAGGAGTTTAAGCACCTGATTCAGGATTTCAGTTTCCATTAGGTAGGAAGGCTGTGGCCTTGCAGGACTTAACCCTTAAGTCTCCAAAGGAGAGTTCTTAAGTTGCTGACCCATAGAGTCTGAAGAAACTTCAATTTTTTGTTGCTAGATATTAAACTTTTACCAGTATTTAGAATAATCTCTTTTATTTACATTTGTCTGGGGAACTGCGATTTTTCCTTTCTCAGGCAAATCATACTATTGTGGTTCCTGCCTTCATGACCTCAAGAATAGATGCACATATTGCACAGTACTTAGGGCTACATGTTAAATTAATTCAGAAACTGAAAGTAACACACCAATGAGTTGTTGTTTCTCTCCTGTACTTTTCCCTGGTGAGGAATAAGACCTGGGGATAGTTGAAAGAATAAGTAAACTGTTCAGCCAGACAACACTGCTGATAAATCATTTCCACAGAATTGCACTTTCGGTGTAATTTGCAACAGAAGGCACATTCACATGATAGGTCTAAAAGGCTTGTAGCCATATGAAATATCTTTCTTTTACAACCAGGTAGTTGTTTAATTTTGTCTAGGATTTATAGTGGAAGATCACTGTTGTTGGTCCTCTCATCAGCCATTTTAGATTAGGACATCTATTTTTATTATTTTCAAACAGAAATGTCACGCCTACCGTGTTCAGTTACTGTGCATCATTCCTATTTGATAGGGTTGGAAGTTGGTCTTTGAAAATGCCTCAAGTATCCTGAAAGTGTGAAAGTTAAGGGCAAAACTTACCCTAGACAGATAATAAGAGGATGCCTGAGGCATTCCCTCCTTCCCCAGGGAATGAGAGCAAATTTAACTGAATTAGTCTACATGCTTTTTCTTTAGACATGTAAGCCTGAAGATTTTTTAAAAATATAAGAACAACTTGATTTTCCCATGTTCCCAACAGCATGAAAGTAAGTTTTCAGAAAACACCTAGCACTCTCAGCTGCCAAGATGTTTGGAAAGAGTCCTTTGGAGAAGCCTCACAGTCTCTGTGTGAGACAAAATTCAGACAGGTCGTACGGCATAACCAGTAGCTCAGATGTTTCTGTGGTAAACCACCATGTTCTTCTAAAAGCTGCTGCTTTTTGCCACTCTGTTAACATTCCCAGCTGTTTACTTGTTCCCAGGTGTGAAATGAAATGCCGGAGAGCTGGGCTGGGCTGCAGTGTGACTCAGCACCCATGGCCATATTCCTTTGAAGGAAGGATCTGGCAAGCAGCACTACGTGAGATCATACCTTCAATATGCACATGTAAATATACAAACTTCAGTCCTGAGGAGTAATTTATCTGAGATGACTATTTGCTTGTTCCCAGGAGAGTAAGAAAAGAAAGCATACAGGTAGTAGGAGAAAGGGTTATTGCATGATAAGTCAGTCTTCCCCTTCATCTGCCCTCAGTACCGTCTGGATTCTGTAGGGTCAGGCAAATACCTTGCATCCTGTTCTGGTCTCAACACTATGGTAAATTGATACCATCTCCACTGGAGTCACTGGAGAAGCATTAGCACATAACCTGTCAGACTTACGGGACTTCAGATCCCATGTTATTGATTCGAATTTATGTATTTAGAATGAAGTTCTTTGGAATATGCTACATTAAGAATAAACACGTTGTGTCCTACTGTATAGCACTGGTTTACCTAGAGATAAAAGCCTGCTTCTTATACCTGTATTTAGGAGCCATTCTGCAGTGACTTCCCTTACACAATGAGGAAGCTGAGTTGGAGTAACTCCACTTACAGTGTGTGACATGATGCAACCTTATTGCAACTGATGTGCAGCAATAACATATTGCAGCAGAAATGTAAAGAAACAGAAATAGATTTTCATTTCCTAGAATGTATATTTGAACTCTGAGCAAGCATATGATTCTGTGACAAAAGCCATTAAATTATATTAATGCTAGATATGTGGGAACTGATCATGTGAATGTAACCTTTATCTGGATGTTGAATTCCCATTTATTTTGCCTTGTACGACTGACTTCGTAGTAAGCTACAGTATTTTGTATAGCTACTAAATAAACAATGTGTATGAGACTTTGCATGGTCTGGGAAGGAAGCCGCTGGATCCATCCCTTCCCTGATACACAGAAGGAAGAGTTCAGGGAACATGAAACTAGTCATTGTGCTGGAGGAAGTGGTCTTAGGAAAATAAAGAGTCTTTTAAACACATCCATGCCCCTACTCAGTTTCTGGCTGAGCCACTGCTTTTCTGTGCAATATTAGACAAATAATTTAGATTGTATCTGTAGTATACCATGTAAGATCCAGCAGAAATACCCACAGTGACTTTGACTGAACTTTGAGAACTATTTTTTTCCTCACCTCACTGAAATTTTCAGGTCTTAAAAAGCTGGGACAGGTCTCATAGATCGTGGTACTGGGATAATAAACTGTACCTTTATCAAATTGGGTAGAAGATACCAAACTGTTGAAACTCTTTGGGCAAGATGTTTTGTTTGGCTGGTTGGTTGGTTTTTGGAAAGAAACAAGCAAATACCTGAATAGGAATAGGGAATTTTAGACAATAAAACCCCTTCTTATATCTGAACCTGTTTTCCTTAGATAAAATAGAATTCCTTAGATCATTGCAGTGTGGAATTAAGTGGCTGTAGATCTGGAAACAAGCTTTTTTCTGTTTGTTGTTGCACTTCTGCCTGTGTATGCATGGGAACATGAGCGTACCAGGGAGGAGTGTAAACTGAACCTGGCCTGGCTGATACTATGTCCTTATCAAAATGACTTTGCTACGTGTTTAAGGGAACAGCAAGCTGACCTTGGTGGTCCCTGTGTTACAGGATTGGGAGTGTCTGTGCTTCTGGTTGGGGACCCTGGTGGCTAGCTCCAGCTCTGGGATCAGCAAGAGCAGCCCCAAACTTGCCGAGTTTCAGTGTAGCCAACAGAGCTGCTGCCATTTCAGCAGTCGCTCTGAGTCCTTGCAAAGACTCAAGTGCATCCCAGCGCAATTCACGAGTCCCTTTCTGTGCCTTACCCTTGGGCTAGAAAGGCTGAAAACTAGGAGTGACAGAGTGGCTCCTGGGCTTCCCCCAGGCTCCTGCCATCCCCTTCCTTGCCTCTGCGTGAGACCCCACATGTTTGGACACACAAGATGTCTCAGATGCGCTACCCCTATGACACAGATGTGGGCAGTATGTGGGTGAAGGGGCTTGGTTCTCTCTAGTAAGGAAACCTTTAGTGCAGTGTGCTGGTAGGAGATGCTCTGGCTGCTGTGTAGCTCTGCCACATCTCCCCAGTGTGGCACCTGACCATTATGTGCTCCCGGTGATCCACCGGTTTGGGACCTGGGGCTTGGGGTCTGGCTTTGAGGGGCAGGTGCTGTGGCAGGGAACTAAGCTGGATACAAATGAGCAAATGCCAAAGCTGCCTGGTAACTCTGTGTGCTTCTTAAAGGTCCTTATGGCTGTTACCCCTCAGGAAGAGGGGGACAGAAGGGGAAGGAGAAGTCACCTCAAGCCAGTAGGAAGGGGCCAGGCAGCAGCAACAAAGTGAGCCTGCTCTTCTGTGAAGTCTTTTCTCATCTGAAAAACATCAATTTTAAGTTTACAATCTCCCTTTTCCATGTTTGCAAGCGAAGTCTGTTGCTTAAATGCTGTGCAGAAAGTGAACGTGACATTTGTGTGAACAACAGCATATTAAAATATGGACTAAAAATCTAGGAAGCCTTTGTACACCCACCTTTGCTATCCCCCTTTTAGCGGCTCTGAGGCCCTTTCATAAAGTAATCTTTTTATTTTTTAAAAAAGCACGTATTGTTACCATGTTCGTGCTCTGGTATTTTTGCTTTGCCTCATATGGAATAGTTGTTTTTATGCTAACCCTTCAGTTCAGTGTCTGATCCTACCCGTTTTCTTCCTGACTGAAGCTCTCTGATCTGATATGAACAAATATCTTGCAATTACATTTCACAATAATTGCAAAGACAGTGTAATAAACCACAGTTCTGGTGATGGTGGAGAACTATGAGAGATGCTATATGAAAGCAAGAAAGCAAGCTGTAAGAGGAAGGTTTTCAGAGGCAGAAAAAGAAAAAACAGAATGCAAAGGTGGGCTGAACAGTTCACAGGTAGAAGGACATTCTGATTTTGTTAAAAGCAACAGTAGCATTGATGCTTTGCTCTTTGCTTTGTATTCTTTCCTCTTTTTCCCTCTATATATTGGACATACAGACATTTTAAAGCAAGATAAGACTTTCTCATTTCTCTGTATTACTGTAGGGAATATTTCTTATTGGTTCAAATGCAGTGGCTTCTTTCCAGATGCAAGATGGAAAGCCTCCACCCAAAGTTTTGAGTAGGACTGGCTTCCTCACGAGCAGGTCAGATGCCTGGCTAAATATTCCAGGCAGTTATTTTAGAATGAAATTGTAGTTATGATACAGGTGGCAATTGCATGAGTACTGAAGGTGCTTGCACTCAGTACTCTTGCAAGTAGGTTTCCTTGTGGGTAAAATCCTCACAGTTTTTTTTTTTAGTGATGCACTATTGCTATTTAGAAAACCACTCACTTTCATGGGAAAAATTGTACAAAGTGGTCTGCATAGGTGTTGGCTGATATTTATGTAACAACAAGAAATACTAAAGCAGGAACTCAGATCCAAATTCCTCTGAATTTCAGCAATACTCCAATCCTGTTTCTAATCTCTGCATTTTTTATTTGTCTCTAGCAAATACCAAAGGCATTACTTAAATATAAGATAGTTTCTTAAGTAGTTACCACAATCTTTTTCTGAGGAAGTTGCCCCCGAGAAAGTTTCTACATATAATGAGGGGTGCCTGTATAGCCCATACAGACTTGCAAATTGGAAGGAGTGTTCTGCATGTGATAACTATGCAGCAGTACAGAAGACAATCTGGAAAAGTTCAGCCACCATCCCTCACTGTTTTGTAATTAGTTACCTTAGTTTAGATGCCAAACACAGAAAATTACTGTCCTTCTGAGCTGCCGTTTCCCGTTGCGATTTGGCAGCCTTAATTTCATTATATGCTGTAAAAAACCCCTCTACAAACTCTGCTAAAGAAACACAATTGTCTTAGAAAAGCAGCTAAAGCATGTGAGGGTTAAATGTAACTTTTTTCCCATAAGTGTCATTTGCCCGACTTAGAATTCTTTAACAGATACCAAGCAGTGCAGAACTGAAAGTATTTTTAATTTCAGTGCTTTGTATATTTACAGAGGGATTACAACAAACTTCTACACTTTATCTACATTTTAATAGGTCAGTGTGAACATATGAAGCGTATTAAGGTGGACTGCCCTACTTATTAAACTTGCGTGAATTCGTCAAAAGCCCTTAGCAGTTGTATGCAACAGGGGCTGGAAAGCCATGCATGATTGAGGTCATGCATCCAGCCAGTTTGTAAGATGATCCCTCTGTACGGAGCCATCAGCCACCCTTAGCATAGGGGCGCACTCGCACACGCATTCCTGTCAAGTCATCTTGTGAAAGGCTGCTTGCTTCCAGCTTGGCTTGAAAGTGCAACCTTAATAAAACTCACTGAAGTCTGAGAGAAAATAGCAGTTCTGCAGCAGATAGTGTAGGGGAAAGAGACCGGGATATGCATATGCAGCTGACTAAAGCAGGCTACATGCTGGACTGTTACAGAGAGGAAACAATAAATCTTAACTACTATGCAATAAATATTCCCAATTTTAACTAAGGAAGCTATCCTCATAGTAAAATTAAAAAAAAAAAAAAAGTTTATCCAAGCTTGATTACTAAAGTGCGCTTCTCCAGTCCTTTTTCCAAAGACTTTAAGGGAAATTAAGAACAAATTTAAAGAAAGAGGAAGAAAAAGTTTTTCTTAAAGTAGGAAAGGAAAGTAGTAATAACATGACAGTTTTCCTTTCCTTTGCTTTCCTGGCAGCGATTCTTGCTCATATAGGCTGTAATAACCAGCGTCGGGGTCCAGAAGCCAGTGGGAGAAGATTTAACCGGATCCAGCATGGGCAGTGCACCTATACTTTCATTCTGCCAGAACAGGACGGGAACTGTCGTGAAAGCACGACAGACCAGTACAACACAAATGCTCTTCAGAGAGATGCTCCTCACGTGGAACAGGATTTCTCTTCCCAGAAACTGCAACATCTGGAACATGTGATGGAAAATTACACTCAGTGGCTGCAAAAAGTAAGTGTTTCTTTTTTTCGTTTCTCACTAAATGGATTTTTTTGGTGATGCTTATGCTGCTCAAAGTTTTCATTAGTTTCTATGAGAACCGAGGTAGTAAGAATTCATCTAGTTTGAGGCTTTGTAGGGGACAAATGTTTCGGCCAGAGTGCACCCTTCTTAGTGACATTGCTCTTGGGAGCAGAATTTTCTTCATTTATTGAAAGATGCAACTTCTTAAAGATTTATCTCAAGAGACCATGGATGTTTTTGAGCTAGAGAACATAAAAATCCTCCAGAGGCTCTAATGACAGAACTTACTAAGTATTCCTATAAACTCTACTTATAGTTCACAGCTTCAGATCAGATGCCATGCAGGATACCTGCTACTCTGACAGCAAAAGGGAACATTTAAAAAAATCAGCATTTAAAGGCACTGGGTTAAGAATATGATTGTTCTTCCACAAATAGATCCTGTAATACTATTCTGCCCAGCTGATTGCTGGAAAGAAAGAAGAAAGTATACAGGAATTCACACTCCTAAAACATCACAGTAAAACCTTTTAACTGTGTAGATTACACTGGACTTGAAACAGTCTGTTTTAATTTGTGTGCATATGTGCATTCTTTCATAGAAAGGGAAAAATGGGTTTGAAGGTATTGCAGTAACTTAGCAGAAGTAATTATTTTTAAGAATTTGTTCAATAGCTCTAAACTTCTAATGACCATTTCATTATTTTATATATGACCTGAAGTTTGGGCCTGAAAAGACTTAAATATATGAATAATGTCACTTATATGAGCAGTCCACCCATTCACCTTAACAGGATTACTCACTTGTGTAAAATTACATACCTTGCAGGATCTTGTCCCTGCATTGGAATGAAAATGCCTTGGGATAGCTGACCAGTAAAAATAAATAAACAGTCTTTGGATATAGTTATTTGTAATATTCCCATTCTCGTGCTGTCTTTTTGACCTGGCAAAACTTAGAAAATTGAGAAATTGAGTGATGCAATTAGTCATGTAAGATGTCACAAGAAAACTGCTGTATGAGAGATAAATGATTTAACTCTAACACAAGTTCATACGAAGAATGAATATCAATAAAAATCAAGTGAAGACTCTACTAGGTGAGCTAAAACTTCCTGTTAGCATAGTTACTGCTACCTATCTCATTTACAAGCTTTATTTCACCCAGACAGTATACAAGACAGAAATATGTTAAAAGGCATATACGGCTGTCCCCATCCCCCTAACCCTACTAAAATCTTTAGAGCGGATTTCCTGATCTCTTGGTAAATTAATTGTTCTCTTTGCATATCTGGGAGAGAGAAAAGACTCTGTCCAGTATACATGTGACTATAACCCAAAATATAACCATGTATTTCCTTTTTTTAGACTACTTTCCTCATTTTTTAATATCTTGGTCTGCTTTGGGGAATATAAGGCTGGAAATGAGGGGAAGTCTTTTGTAGAGGAAAGCGTTTCTTAAGAAATTATTTTACTGCACCTTGGGAGGCTGAGGGAAGCACTAAAAAGAGGAAAGCTGTTATCTGTGTTTATGCACACATGATTTTACTTGAGCAAATTGCTTGCTGAATCATGCTTGTACGACTTATTCTGTGTTTGTCCACTAGAGACCGAACTAAGATCACTGTTTCACTGTGTACCGAACGTGACGAAATACGAGTCTCTGGAGTGTGAATGTCTGAGTTAGGGTTAGTCCTCTCACACTTTAGAGGGAAGTGATTAAACAGGTAGGAAGCCCATTGAAAGGGGTTTATATTTGAGGACTCTTTTCTTCTGCAGTGATTGTAAAACTGGCTATGGGCAGAACCGCCCCCCTCCTTCTTTCCTTCCCTGCCCCCAGCCCTCTACTCCCAGGAGTTTACATAAAACTGGGATTGTGCACGTATCCCCATGTGGCAGTTTTCCCTGGAATGAAAGGACCCGTTTCTCTGTGTGATGGAGTATGGCTCGCTCTGAACAAATGAGGCTGATGCAGCTCCATTATAGCATCTCTGAATACTGAATTTGCTTTGTTTCTGTTGCCATTACAAAGCGTCTCAGCTATAACTCATTTCCTTTCAAAACAAGCATAATGCTTAAGTGTAATGAATATATTAAATAGATCTCATGCATCTCATTTTTATACCCTGCATTTGTTTTTCCCCCTAGATTTTTAAAATCAGATATAACTGCTGCTACACTAAATAGCATTTTACAATGCACCTGCTGTGAACAAAGTAAAGAATAATTAATGGTTATAGGTCTATGATTGGAAATGAATAGTTATAATAAGAAATAATGTTTAAGAATTTGAGATATATTCTGACTTACATAAAGGAAATATGTTCATTACTTCAGGTAATATATACAACTTTCATTAAAGTTGTACACAGGCAATGTTTAGCAGGGTGAATTATTTTCTCAGCACAAATGCTAGCCTGCAGTATTGAAAGAGGTTTGCAAAAATCATGGTTTGCTAAACTCTGCAGTATTTTAACTTACAAATGTTTTTCCTTGATATCCAAACTAGCAGATTTCTAGAAGCAAAACATGTATTCTTTTTTTAAAAAAGGCAATTTTTTAATGCTTAAAACCAAAAGTGCTTCTTTGATGACCTACAAGCTTGATTGTAGACAAAAACGCCCTTGCTTGGGGAGCCAATTACAGGCAATTAAGTCCCAGCCCTGTCCATTAGCATTTGCATATCTATAGTCAGCATAACTGGGATTGGTTGGCAAACCAGGGACACAGCAAAACGCCCTGCGCAGAAACTACTCGGAAGAAGATGACTCGGTAAACATTTTTAGAGATTTTCCTAGAACTGTTTATTTTAATACCGGATAACTTTCCCCATTGTTTAAGCTTGGGTTTCATTTCTGCAATATGTTTATAGTAATAGTTCAAAACAAACAGTTCATCACATTTTCTTTCTTGCAGTAACTGACTGGCAAATGTGATACTGTTTGGTATTTAATTGCAGTGTCTAAGTATTGCCAAAGAGGAGTTACATGAAATGCTATCATCATGTCTTGCTTGGGGACTTTCTGTTAGTCAGCTTGCCGAACTCACGGTGTCGATGGACTCAGTATACATTCAGGATAGCTATATAGATGAGTGTTTCATATACTTATCCCTCAGTCCAAATAGTAGTAGTCACTGTTATTACAGTAACAAATGAGTTTTACATGATTCACTCTTTCTTTTTTTCTGATCATTACCTAAGCAGAATACCATAAAAGTTTAAAATGAATGCTTAATAATAGTATACTATAAGAAGCTAGCACAAACATACAAGTTTGAGCTGAAAGTGAACAGCAATCGTTCTGGTCAGCCAGTATCCAAACTTAGATTTTTTTTTCCTTTTCTCTGCAAATATTGATGGCACCACTACACTTAAACCAAATAAAGAAGCTTCAACTCACTTCCCTTTGCCTGTGCTGTCACCAGCTATAACAGAAGAAGTGTAAAATGATGAGCTGTCAGTCATTAAAGAAAGAAATCATGAGCAATTTTTCTGAGGTATCTGTAGCCATTCGATAGTCTAAAGTTTATTCTTACCATGGTTTTGTTAAGTTATTTGTCTATGGCATTCTCTGTGCTCTCTGTTGACTTCCTTATTTTGCAGAAGTAACATTGCAAGTGCTCGCTTAGATTTTGAACGTGTGAGGAACCTAGGTTTTGAGGGGGACCAGTCATTGTATAGAAGAAACTGGTTTTTGACAAGACTGCTGTCTGTCACGGTGTGCTGTGGCTCCACTGAAAGTCTGCCCCTCTCTGCTGTCCTCACCGGCAGGGCCTAGCACTGCAATGAAGTAGTAATCATGTGCTCATGTGTGTGGAGTGGCCGGATTTTGCCTTGGATTTTATATGGTTTGCTGAAGATGGGAAAACTCTTTACATGTCACTCTTGGTGTGAAGCTGTGTGAAAGTGTGACAGAGCCTTCCCTGAAGAGGACAGATCTAAAGAGCTGTCATAATATCCTATAAGGCAAATTTATATTAATATAAAGATGGAGGTGGTCATAGTGTGTGTAAAATTTTGTCGCATTAAGAAACCAATTTTCCCTAGTTGAACTATTACAAGAAATAGTAAAAATTCCATTCAATTTATAGTTATGTTTCACTGGGCATTTTGTAATGTAACATGTGACCTTAAAGTCCACATAATATTTGGATGTTAAGTGCAACCAGGAGATCCATGATGATCTCCTGTTAGTTTTCACAAATATAAGGAGGTCATTAGATTTGGAATCTGTCATTCTGCTTGTATGAGCATCACTAACAGGACGGTGTAAGGAATGGCTTTACAGTAAATTTTTCATTTTTCAAGGTGGACCAGGGCTAAAAGGAAACAGTGAGAAACCTTCATCCAAAACTGGCCACTAGCCTTCTATTTTGCATGAAGCTTGAACCCGGATTTCTTGTCTAGACTCAGAGGCTGTTTACTATTCTACATGCTCCTTTTTTGCTTTAGAGTCAATGAATTCTCATATCCAAAGCAGAGCCTCATCCTAGTGATATTTGAAGTGCAGTTCCCACAAACAAGCTGTGAAACAAATGGTGGGATTCAGATTAGTGGGATTACTTATCTAGTATGTACTACTCAATGTGTTAGTATGTAGTATATATAAAAGCCAAATTTAAGGAGCAAAAATAAGTTCATGGAAACAAACTGGTTCTGAGAAAATTCATGTTTGAGTGTAAAATCAAAATTGCTTTTTTACCTCCAGAAAAATCTCTTGGCCAATAACAAGCCTGCATTTCAAATTGTATTAATCAAATTGCTGAAGTCCTTGGGATATTCTGAGGTACCCACAAGAAAGAGGCAAGAATTCAAATGTGGAAAAGCCAGAAAGCGTTACGTTATTGGGGGTTAACCTATTTGGCAATTTTTTTTTAAGAAGCAGAGGAATCAGAGAAGTAGACTGAAGGGCAGTCTCACATATTGCCACATTTGGTAGCAAGTTACTTAAAAAAAATATTTCCCATGCTTGGACAGAAGGCTTTATCACAATGTGCAGTAGAACCTGAATGTGTTTATTTTCAGTGATGACAGTTGTAATTAGGAACTTTCTGGTAACAATAAAATATTACATTTATTAGTCATCACAACTGTCCAACCAACATGCCCAGTGGGAGATCTTATTTGGAGCACTGAGAGCTTTTCTAAATGAAACTGATATAAAGTAAATGGCGTGTCATTTTGAGGGTGCTGAGAACTCATCGTTCCCATTCCCTTCTGTGGTTTGGAAGCAATCTCTACTTCACAGTGTTGGGTGCCTTGGAAAAAAAAAAAAAAGACAATCCTTGTGGGAAAATTATAGAGCTGGGTATTTTAGCCCTGCATCATCCCACCCAACGTTCTGGCCAAAACCCAGAGAGACCCAAGATAGGTTTTTTCCTTTGCTGTGGGGAATCTCTCAGTGCTGTGTCAAGAGACAGTAGCAAGCCCAGAGGAAGAGACAGCCATCTGACCTGTCCTGTGGAAGTCCCTGCTTCTCTTCATTGACCCCAGGGAGATCCTGAGCAGCTCGCTTCCTGATTTAAATGTGCCAGTTAAGTGGGATGGATTTAAGCTTTACTTCTGTCCATGGCTGTAGCGTAGACTTCCCTTGTGACTGCAAGGAAACCATAAACTTTAAGTATTCCTGTTTCCCTTTTCTAACACAGATATAGTACTACTACTCAATTTCACAAGGCTGTTGGGAGGCTTAATATGTTATATTTTGTGTTGCTTTTGGAGTCTTTCTGGTGGAAGGTATTTTGTGCTATTAACAGTTTATTTATGATAACAATACTTTCAATGTCTACAGAAAATGATGTGAGATTAAAAAATCTTTTGGAAGGAAAATAGTTTTAAAATGAGTAACTAAAATAATTTACAAAAAATAAGCAGATAACTACAACGAATATGAATCTATAATGCTAAGTATATTTTGCAAGTTGCAGTTGAGTAAATGGATTATATATGTCCTGCTAAGAGTGAGAATGGTCCTCATTCTTCCAGTGTTCTTAAAACCCGTTGAACAGCTGCTGGTCTAACCTTTATTCATCTAAGATGAATAGGACTGTAGCTTAGTCTTGTATGGATTCTCAGGAATACTGGTGGGGAATGGATAGTTTTTCAGATATATTGTTACCAGCAATTTTGATTAAACTTGTCATTATCAAAACTGGGCTCACCTGTGTGATTTATTGCAAGCATATCCTGGAAGGTGAAGACACTTAACGACCTGCTTGTATTCATCTCAGTTTACAGTTCAGATTAGTCCAGTCCTCTTCTCTGTATTTGCAATAAGGTGCAAACAAGGAAGAGCTACTGAGGACCTTCTAGAACCAGTATCATGGTTTTAGCTGTGCTGCAAACCTCATCTTCAACACTAGCAGCTCAAGTGTCTTGAATAAATAGGCCTGGTGTAAAAGTCTTCCCAGAAGCTTAAGGATTTCCTCTCTTGTTAATGGGTTGAAGTTTGATCAGGAAAAGGAAATTGAAATAGTTTTGTATTTCATAGAAAGGGTTCTTTTTCTTATGAAACAAACAGTACTTTAACACAAGGTTATTCTTGTGTAACCACATGTACATATTTTAGACAGTGTTATGAAACACCAGGATGGTGAATATTCACTTGGAAGGGTAACTGAGAAATGCCATAAATTGTTGCGTATCTGCACTACATTCTTATTAAAGTTCCTGCACAAAGATCAAGCTTTGCTTTTCATTGCCTTAGTTAGGAATCAAGTTAATCTAAAACAGCGTTAAGTCACTTGTAAACTGGGATAAGAAGTCTACCCAGGGACTTGCACCAGTTTGATTATCCCTGTTTAAAACTGATACAAGTCAAACTAATGCAACTTCCTTGTCTAAACAAGACCTAACAGTGGGGCTATGCTCAAGACTGAACAAACATATGGGTACAGGCAGTTAAAGCAAGACAGGTATAGGGTCAGCTGGAAAGATGTTCAAGTTGAACTGTTCTACATTTCTAAAAACCAACCAATCAAAAAAAATGGTTTAAGAAAATTTTATAATCCCACAGAGGAAGTCATATAGAAAATCAATATTGTAGGCTATGGAGCTACATGATTGAAAGAACTTATACTCCCCTGACCCGCTTCTAGGAGCAGAAATGAAAAAAAGAAAAACAATCGAGTAAGAAAAGGGTCATAGTTAGAGAACTGTGCTAGTTTTATGGTGGAATAGGTG
>JAVKLA010000027.1:34028049-34038867 GCA_034782735.1 Sagittarius serpentarius | reverse complement strand
CACCTATTCCACCATAAAACTAGCACAGTTCTCTAACTATGACCCTTTTCTTACTCGATTGTTTTTCTTTTTTTCATCTGCTTCTTTAACAGGACTTGGCATAACTATATAGTTATAATTTTTTATCAGGTCTTCTGGGATTTTTTATTTGTTGGAGTAAATTCTTGTCATTTGTCATGTTTTGTCTAATACAAATAATGTACCAGGCGTTCCTTCTGCAACAGGAATGTATGGGAACAACCGAAATCCACTTGTTCCAGTTAACAGAATTCCCTTCTGACTCTGTTCTGCCCGAGGATTTGGGTCCTGGCATTCTTTCTCCTCTCTCTGTACCAAGCAGGCAAATAGGCTAGAGATAGGATAAGCTCTGAGCATCCCTGCCAGGAAATTAAGGCAAGACTAGAGAACTGTGGGAGAAAACTGGGAGTATGAGCAGACAACCTTAGAAGGTAATTTGTCTCTTTTTGACAGCATGGCTTCTTTCACACTAGAGCAGAGATGATCAGATTGGTGCTAATCAATTTTGAATCTAAAAACTATTTCTGCTGCAGGCTGATATGCCATTTATAGACTGATCCTGCCTTCTTTCACATCTAATCTTCCTTTAAAGGCTTTCTGTGTGCAAGAGGATTTTCTTGAAAGATGCTATCTATGTTATGAAACTTCTGTTTTAGGGATAACACTGTTTAGCAGGCCACGCTTTTAGTTTCCTCATCCGGACACCAGCCTAAACCTGCAGAGGGAATTTGCAGGGTTTCAAAGAAAAAAGCTCTGGTGTCATTTGAGTGCTCCTGCTCACTATTTTAAATGTTACAACAAACTTTCAGTCATTATCAAAGGCTCTCCAGTCTTCAACGTGGGGTTCTTACTTCCTGACTGTAGGTGAAAAGAATCTGATTCTTGATGTGTAAATTTACTATTTTGAGATGTAATTTAATATTTGACCTCTAATACACTCCAGATCCACAGAACACATTTTAAGTACTCACAAAAATCAAAGGAGCAGTCCTAGTACAATCTCTAGGGATGCTTTTACATTTATCTTCAGGGTTGTGGTAGACTTGCCTGCCCTTTAAATCATATTATCTGTGGATGTTTTAGAGTTGTCAGCCTATGCTTATACAAGTTTATTTTTCTTTCTGAATCTCTTGTCTGCAAATATGGTCTTGCACAGTGGAGATTTAGGAAAAAATAATGTAATTGTTGTTAAATGATGATTTTGTAATTATCTTTTTCTAAGCATTGTATTGAATGCATTTTCAATTTGGATTAAACCACCTAGGGCTCTATTTAAATGTGCTGATTTTCACTTTTGTGTGTCCAGCTTTGAATAACTTTAGCAATAATCATCTTCTGGGGGTTTTAGTTCTTATGGAGAAGTCTCTTGCAGGAAAGAGAACTGTATTAAATAAATCTCTCTTTTAAAACTCTCCCATCAGCTCAGTGTGTGGGTAACAGTGAAGGTGAATAATAGGTTCATTTGCATGCCTTTCTCTTCTCTCTTTTAAGTCATGCATTTGAGTCTCAGGAAGGCAAGGCTCTTCAGATAATTATCTCGCTATCACTATCAGAGCACTAGTTCTTCTAAAACCCTAGTATTTTCTGTGAAAAACCTGTGTAGAAATGACTTGATATTTCTGAAATCTCACAGAAACACTATATATACAACCCGATTCTCTGAAGTCTCCTCCAACACCAAAGGACTCAATGAAGCCTGCTAGAGCCTTTGAAAATTAGACATTCATATGTAGATAAAAGTAGCTGAAATAAGGATTTAGGATCACTGCCATTATCATTTAAGTATTAAGTATATTTATTTGTGTCATAGTTAAATATTTACCCTCTACAGTCTTAATTCATCAGGAAATTCCTGTGGCCTTCTAGGCCACATCAGCAAGTCATCACAGTAACAGGCAGCCCCCAAACCATAATGCCTTTGGTGCTGTGCCTGGAATTTTGAGGATCTGCTTAGAAGGAAAATTGCTCAAAGAGATGACCTAATATCTTCCTGAATGAACTATTCCCCTTTGTTCCTTGGCTAAAACTTCATACTTCACTTTGTGTGTGACTTACCATAGTAGAGATAAATGGTCAAGGGCCACCTATCTTTCCTGTGTCACTTCTATCCTGTTAATGGGAAAGGCCATCAATGCTCTGCTAGAAACTTCTTCTGTGTTACTATTTTTGTATGGAGGAGATATGGACTGTGAAATTCTTTATCACTTTAGCCTGTTAACTACAGAGGCGATGATTAAGGTTGTTTCTCTTCACATTTTTCTTGAATGATCCAGTTTGATCTCTTGGCTTTTCCAAGAATTCTGGCTGATGCAATAAATATCCTTTTGTATATTCCTCTGACATCGTTTACCTCCATGACATCGTACAGCTCAACTGTTATGGTCTCTGCCTTCATGTCAGTTGTTAAGGAATTATTTGTACCTGTTAAAATACCAGAGTTTTACACAGGGAAACATAAGCAAGACAACTGTATTTGCAGAGGCACACAAGGCAAGAAGAGTTTGCCAAGTATCAAAGGGTTATAACTAAAGGTGAAGGATGATTACAGCAGAATGAATGCAATAATAATTGGTAAAAGATAAATTTTTATAGTTTGATCTGCTTGATGAGCCATTATTCCAGTTATTGTACAAAGATATAATACGTGGCTCTGTCTGCAACTGAGAAGTATCCTGTTGAACGAGTGATTTCAAATCCTCATTAGCTGAGTTTTGCTGAGAAAGCTGGCTTTGTTTCACACTCCACTGGCTTCCCTGAAACCAGAATATTAGTTGAGCTTCTGCACCTCACCTCACCGACAAAATGCTTGCACCTCATTCCATGCTTACATACACTGCTCTAAAGAAACAATGTAATGTTCGGGTAAACTATGTGAAATACCTGTGATGAGTTTGTGGGCTGGGTAAACTGTAAACGCAGTAAAAATATATGTAGCTTTTTCCAGTGCTTTTTTATGATTTTGAACTCCATAAAGTAGTTACGGGACAGGTAACTCCCACGGAAACGAAGATGGGTTTGTAACTGTGGACTATCACCTCTTGGAAAGGGTCATCTCAGGGGAAGTTTAAGGGCCCTGGAGAAGGGCTGGAAAGGCTAAACATAAGGTGGGAGGTGAGGGGGGTGGTCCAGAGCAAGAAGTCTGTCTGTTTGAGGTTGATAGAGGATTTTCATTAAAAGTCTGACAGGAAGGGTGAAGGTTGCTGTTGTAATCCATAAATTTGTGTGCTGCCCAAGGAATCAACATATCACTAAAGCACACACAGTAACATAGCTTGTCCTGCAGCGACAGAAAAGTCTGAAAGGTTACTCTGGTGTACAGCATTATGTTCAGTAAAATGCCCTGAAACAATGTAGCTGTGAACTATTTACTGGCTGTGTGGTTCTACATAGACCATAATACTATGTATTTCAGCAGTATTACAGTCTGCTGAAGAAAAACTCATTATAGTTGAGGAAGATTTTATTTAAAATAAGATTGTTTTCATTTTTTTTTTTAAATAACAGAAAAATTATTTCTCTAAATTTAAGAAGAATACAGGATTGAGGCAAAGAAGATGCTTAGCAGCATGTTTTAATGAGGAAACCGTGAATTCTCCAAATTTTGCCAGTTATTAAATTATCTGAAATGCAGACAACCCCCAGCTGAAATGTTGACTAGAACCAGAATGCCGTGTGTGGCAGTGCAGGGGGTCACCACCAACGTGTCACTCTCTTACCGGGAACGCTCTTGCAAAGGTCGATGACAACCTCAAAAGCAATGTTTGTGTTTGGTGCATATACTTGACCATTAAGTGGAGAAAAAATTTACTCGCATCAAGCAATCACCATGGAGAGTCTGTGATGAGCCAGAGGTCAGAAATACTAGCAAGGCATTTGTCCAAACTTGTCAAATTTAGATTTTGCAAGATCTAAGGTTTCGACCCCAAAAGTGCCAAGGGTCCTATTTTGAGTTGATGGTACTCAGAACGTTCCTGAAAACATATAGCACATTGTAAGCTTTACCCCTATAAAATAAATTGTTTCCATTTTGCCATTGGAGAGTGTTATCACAAGCATGTAGCTACTTCTCAGTAGACTTCAACAGGAGGTAGAACCGAGTGGGAATTGCTCTGTTACTCTAAACAAGCTAACATCTATTTTATACTTTTGGATAACTGGATGAGAATGAGAAGTCAGAGACTTCCTGTAGAAGCTTTCCTATAGAGAACAATGTCACAATAATTCGAAGCATCAAAAAAAGGTGAATTATTATTCTTTGCACAGTTCACCTAGGGGTTCATATGACCTTAGATACCTTTTTTTTTTCCCCAGTGCATGATAACCATTATGGCACATGCTGTACTGGCCACTAATAAGTCTTAAAAACATAAAAATATTTCATTATTGTTATGTATACAGTGAGTGAATAAATTATGCATTTAAGTTTTTATACAACCTATTTATATATTGTCATTTAAAGTGCAATGTGTGTACCAACATTAAAAAGAGTTATAAAATTGAACACAGACAGAAATAAAAGAATTTGTCTGGCAATCAAGTTCTTAAAGCTAGGATTACTGATTGTATTTCTTTAATGCTAAACCAGTAAACCAAAAAAAGCAGCAGTTTTTACCTTTTACCTTAATGCCTCCCTATGCTCCCTGCAAAAAACTGCATTATGAACACTAGAAATGAAAAAAAAAAAGAAGTTTCCTTGATCCAGGATTTAACACTCCTACACATCTTGGAAACATCTAGTAATTTGGCCACTGACCCCCTGGGGTATTTCCTAGAAGCAGAATTGAGCAAGACTGAAAATGTTTTTGTTGCACTGTTATGGGCATGAAGATACCACACGAATTCTTGATTTGTAAAATATGAACTAAGTGTGACATCCCTTTCCTTTTGGTGCATTTTTAAAGACTACTTCAACATTTTCATTCATTATTTTGCTGCTGAAATCATGTAGAGCTCCTGAAATTATGATCAAAACTCTTTTGTCCTTTGTCACTAGAATTGGCCTTGTTTTTTCTCTCTGGGCTATAACTCACCATGATGGAACACTGGCAATGTGTTTTAAGGTAAAGTTCCCATTTTTATTATTCTTAAGTTTCAGGATGACACTCAGTGTTAATTATGTCAGTGTAATTTTGAATGCTGTTACATTTTCACTTCCATAGTAAAATCCTTCTGAAAGGTTATAAGCAAGCTACAGCAAGATTATTTTGAGACTACGACTCATAATGCAATACAAGCTTTATATTTTGAGACAGCTTGACATCCTAAGTCAGAGTTGCTTGGTGTTTCTTCTGTCAGAGTGGATATTAATTTGGGGTTTGCTTCTATCAGGCTTAGTCTGGTATTGCTATCACATTTTCCAGGTGTTGCTAGCATGAGCACTTACCAAAAAGTATGACTAGAAAAAGCAGTAATTTCCTATTGGAACATGAACCCAAAGGAGGTTTTCAACACATTCCACAAACTAAAGCCATTATCATTAAATAGCCTCGAGAGGATTAGAAACTGAAAAAAAAATTCTCTCGACTCTCACCCGGAGTGTGATGCTAATGAATTCCTGTGGAGCCTGGCCTGATGCTGCTCACAGTGAATCAGCAGTAAAAATCTGAGCTCAGTTCCTGTCTAGGAAAGGGCATTTCCCAACGTCAGGCCCACCCAGCTGAAGCTGACCCCTCGGCCCCTCCTTCCTTCCCCTGGCCCTTTTCAGGAGTGGCAGAAGTTCCAGGTCTACTTTTTGGTACTGACTCTCCGGATTCATCTACTTCAAAATGCCTCTGCCTTAACATAAGGGGATTTCTAAATGGTAAAAGACAGACCTCAGCTCTGTCCAGACAAACCTATTTGGCAGAACAGGAAATTCCCAGATGGTCAGGAGGAATTTTAAAGGGCTGGAGGGGTATGTTGCAAAACGCTAGCCTGGCACCCATGGAGAATGAAGTCTGTTATTTGTAGAAAAGCAGAGGCAGCAAACAGATGGTGTGCTTCCTCACAATATGCTCTACAATCGCTGCATTGTGTCAGCATAAATTTGTGGGGTACCACATCAAGAACTGAGATGATAGTACAGTCTCTATCCCCAGCCAGTTCTTTCCTCCACATGCCTAAAAAGATACCAGCTAATACCACGTGCAGTGGTGGTTTTATAATACAAAAAAGACCACTTTTAGAAAGCCCTGGAACAACAGTATAAGCCAGAAGTCATGTCAATGGCATCAGTGGAACAATGCCAATGTCATTCTGCTGCAGCTGAAAGAATACTCAAGCCCAGTCTGTGAGAAGCAGAAAAACTCAGATTTTTTTTGTTCATTTGAGGATAGGATTCTGTGTACAGCTTTTATTATGTGCACAGCCTTCTCCCAGCACTCCCCAGGCCTGAAAGTGGGAAGTACATCTCATGAGAACAATTTTATAAAGACATTTCTTGTATTTCCTTTTTTGTTCACGTCAAAAAGAACATAAATGCAACTTTGCTTATCATTTGTTTTCAGTATTCCTCTTTCCAGTCCCTTAAAACACCAAAGAAGAACTGAGATACCTGTTGAAGCAGAAGCACTCAAACTGATCAAGCAGATTATTTTAATTTAAACCTAGTCTTGGATTTTATCTGGCCTATATTTTCAGGGGACATTTGAGTTTTTCGTGTTTCTTTTGCTGAACACAGTCAGGAAACATTTTTGTTTCTTTTTCTGAAATGTTTTAAAAAAAAAAAATCCTTTCTGTTGACATTTTTTGAAGATTATTTGGACATTTCCATGAGCTATTTGTGTGATAGAATTGCTATGTAGCAGATGTAATCCATTTAGAGGCCTTCCAACCTGAGGGCTTGAGACCTCAGGTAAAAGCAGCTACATGGCAGAGGACAACGACTGCAAACAAAAATGTGGTTTTCAGCCAAAAGGACAGAATTCTTGGTTAAGCAATGTCATATGTCTCTTTTTTATCTACTTTTTAATTAATAAATTAATCTTCCTTTTCTTTTAAAAAATTGAGTTTTTCATAAACTGAAAGATATGCCACCGGAAAACATTTTTCTGCTGATAAAATTAGCAGACTGCTACAAAGTGACTGTCTTAGGGCTGACTTGAGTGAAAATAAAATCAAGTTCCAGTATTATCTTGGGATATGAAAGAGAAGCCTAAGTGTAATATCCATGTACAGGCACAGTGGAGATGTTAGAAAAGGGATGCACTGTATTGGCGTCCTCCTGTTTATCTGGGAAGAGTTGCTTCTGCCATTCCTTTTTTTTTCACTGAAAAAGAAAGAGAGACTGTGCATGTGGAATGTTGTTGATATAGAAAAGATCATGGAAACTGTCCCCACTGAACTAGAGGCATCTGAGTTCAAAGAGAACTGTTTGTAACTTTTCTTCCACTGCCCTGGTCTTTGGTTCAATTACAAAAAATATTTTTTAGCTGGCTAATTTAGTTCATGCTAAAGGAAAAGGAAATCATCAATCTGCATAAGAAAAAGCTCTTATAGCAATTATGCTGCAAAACAAAAAGGTAGATCCATGCTGAACACATGATAATATTCCACTGTTCTGTTTAGTGATGTACTAGCAATGCATCTCTGGATGTAGAAATGATCTGAAAACCAGGGGCTCTTTTTTTCTGAAAAGCCTGCATGACTTGGTTGATAGGGCTATATGTCAACCCTCTGGCATCTTCTGATGATGATGCCTTTTAATACCGTATGTCAGTCACCAAGCCCATGTACATTTTAATTTTGTGTTTCTACACTGCAACATACTGAGAAAAAATCTTACTGTGAAGGCAACCAGATAAAATTTTATAAATGATAAGAGCTACTGGAGTGTCCGTCCCCATAAACATCTCTGTTTGCTTGAATTTTTAACCTGTTAATATTTTTCAGCTTGTGTTACCTTTGCTAACAAATGAGGAAATTCAGGTATCCATGATTCTTTCGTATAGTGCTTTTTGCAAAATTATTATTTATTAAAGATGTACTTTTCCAAACAAAATTTGACTGTTACTGCCTTCCTTTGAGATATCTTTTGTATATGGAAGAAAATAGTTTGTCCAATTCTTAAATACAGAAGTTATTCTATAGTATTACTACCTGGAAGCAAGTAATGAAGGTTTTCGATATTTATTTTAGTTACAGAGCACACATAAAAAGATTAGAATTAAACCACTTGTCCTTCACAATTCATCACAACTGCATAATGTACATTAAATACAACATGCAGTGGAGCAGGAGCACACCTGTTGTTAGGACAGGTGAAAGGTAAGTGCAGTAAGTATTTACAGGATTTTTAGCTTGGAACAAAGTTTACAGAATTACTGACAAACTTGAGAAGAAAATGTTATAATGATTATATTTCAAATTATGAACAACAGTTTATTTACATTTTCTGATATAAATAAACCATCTAGGAAGAAATTCTAGCTGTAGAGGTGTCAAAGGCAGAACTTCAAGTAATTTCAGTGCAGGCAAGACTGCATCTCAAATTCTGCTGGTTTAATTTCTGACTTTACAAAAGAAGTAGTGTTCATGCCATAAGTTCTGTGCATATATGGAGCAGAAGCTCCATGCTTGCTTTATAGTCTTGCATTCATTTTTTAAATAATGACAACAATTGATCATAGTTCTATAACCTTTATTATTCAGGATCTGAACACATTTTAGAGACATCGGTGAATAAAGCTTCAGAGCAATCAGAAGGCTTGGTGATGGCATTAATTTTGTTCTCATTATCCAGTGGAAAACCCAAGGTACACAAAGGGTTGCTGATATACCTGTAGACACTTGGGAAATCTAAGTACAGCCAACAATAAAATGAAGACTTGAGGCAGCTTTGGTGTTTATATAATAACTATCAAAATACTTCACACAGTACAGATAGGTAAATATACAGCTGTCTCTCAGGGTGCTTATCTCATTGCTGCCTGGAAATTTTTTTTGGTGGCAGTTACTGATGGGTTAATTTCATAGCTGCTGTAAATTGGCACTGCTTAACCTACATTAGTGGAATGGTGTTGATTTAAATCAGCTAGGCATCTGGATGCTCATGCTTACATCAAAACCTCATTCTCAATGCATCAGACCCCATACCTCCTTGATGAATTTCCCCGCTTTATTGGAATGAAAACTAAACTGGCCAGAGCTCCGCGCACACACACATCCATGCTATTTCATTTTCTCACTCAGTTTGCAAAGTGGCCTTTTTTTCTTGCTTTCTTGAGAGACCTGCCCTGTTCTCGCAACCTGATGTGCAAAGGGGTAGTGATGCTATGCAGCAGTGTATCCTCAGCACCACCTGTGGAAAAGCCAAACCATTTGACATATACTTCTGGTTGTCAAATGAAGAGGGCCAGTTCCTCTTCTTAGCAAGTAAAAACCTTTCCTGAACTGCTGCAGAGAAGGTATGGAAACACCTAACAGCAAACTTTTAAAATGAAAAATAAAATCTGGAATTTGTTGAAAATGCCTCACAATGTCCTGTATGATTTATTAGCAACAAAGTCACTCTCCACTGGGTTTAAATGTGATGACAGGTAAAATATAGAGCGTGTGTCGCCTTGTATGAATCATTCTAGAAACTCATCCAAATGATTGATGAAATGTATAGACTGAATATTATTTTACATAAAGAATGTACATTAAAATACTTTGTTTAATCACCAGTAGGAAAATCACAGTTTAACAGCAGTTTTAAAGTAAATTTTTGTTTTCATCTATGTTGTTTGAAGTTTAGAGGCTTCTGTAAATTCAGAGCATAGAAGTGTGTTAGGAGAAAAATGTAAAATCTGACCTTCACAGGGGCTGTAAGAGCTACCCCTGACATCAACAGGATGAGTGTTTAGTGTTATTGAAAATCTGTACACAGATTACATTTTCAAAGATGACTAATAATCAGAGTGCACAGGCTCCAGTGCTTGTCTCTTAGAAGCTACAGAATCAGTATCTGTTGAAAATTAGACCTGTTAAGAAACTTTGAAGTTCTCCAAAATGAAAGCAGTCCCAGATCAGACAGTATGTAAGGCAGTCTTGCGGCCATTGAGTCAACAAAGGTAACAAACCTCCACATTGTTATCCAGGTTCCCGGTTGCAAACGAGGGAGTTTCCTTATGGTTTTTTTCCTTTTCCTTTTTTTTTCTCTGCCCCTGATCCTTATGAGGACTAGACAAGAATTCACCAGGACCTCTAAACTCTTTACCAGTCTGGACATTGTGAATGAATCTGCCTTATAGGAACCTAAGACAAAGTCTGTTCATACACATATGTATGCTCAGCTATTTGCTTGGTCTCTTTGCTTTTGAGATAAATTTGCTTTGCTTGCAGTAAGCCACGCACCCGCATGCCTGAGGCTGGCCTGCAGCAGAGTCAAAGGACAGGTCTGGGCACTGGGATGCTGCAGAGCTGGGTGGGAAGCTGCTTCCTTCCAGTACATATCCTGTCAATAGACCTGCTTCTGCTTTTCCACTTACAACTGAAAGCAAAACTTGTACCCATGAATAAGACTTATTTTCAGTGTACAAACCACCAAATGGGTTCACTTTGCATCAAATTTGTAGTAGCATAGCTCTAACACAGATAGTAGAATAATAAGCAGCTGTAAGAAGTCTCACAATCACTAGCCCTTGTTCTTATGGGGGAATTCAACTTACCAGATGTCTGCTGGAAATACAGTACAGCAGAGAGGAAACAGTCAAGGATGTTCCTGACACAGCTGGCGAGTGAGCCAACCAAGAAAGGTGTCCCACTGGACCTGTTGTTTGTGAACAGAGAAGGACTTGTGGGTGATGTGATGGTTGGAGACTGTCTTGGGCACAGCGATCA
>JAVKLA010000027.1:33980945-34020822 GCA_034782735.1 Sagittarius serpentarius | reverse complement strand
AGTCTTTCTCTCAGATTTTGTTGCTGTTTTACCAGGCTCTGAATTTTCTGAACTTTCCAGTGCATGATCAAATATGAGGGGAAAAAAAGACTAGATATTGTCCTGCTTAGTCCAGTCTGTTTGGACTCTTGGGTCTTCTGATCAGCCAGGCAGTGGCTCTTTGTATAAAACTGCATGTCCTGACTTCCTATCGCTGTCCTAACAGACGGGAATCTCCCAGCAAGTATTGGCACTGCCACCCATTATTTAGGAAAAACTCGCCCATCATCCCACTCTGCTGCGCTCTCTCTCTCAGCCCTGAATTGAGAGCTAAGATACAGCCTCAGTCTCTCAAGCCATCTCCTATGAAGTAGGGAGAGCTCCTGGGGAGGAGATCTGTGTGACCAGAGGGGTCTGTGCTTTAAAAGCACGTGCTGCAGAGGGACAGGGCTCTGCTTGACCCTTTGTTTAATTATGTCAGTTATCCCCTGTTAACTGAAATAATGATTCTTGGGACAGGGCAGTGCAGTGGAAAAACAGTCTTTGAAACAAAGGTTTAGAACCCCAATTTTTATTTTCAGGCTTATTATTAAAATTCAGCAAGCAGGAAAGCAGTTAAAAATGTTGTAAGGCACAAAAAGCAATTCAAAGACCCTACTTGACCCTTAAAAAAAAAGGTAGAGGAGAAAAAAAAAGGAGTGATGTGGTTGAGTTTCTATCGTAAACTTTTTTAGCTGTCAAAGCAAGCAGGACAGTCAATGTTTGCATTACCAAGAACAGAGATCTATTTGCCACTCAACAGAGACCTCCAGAATTGCATGTCACAGTATGCAATTACTAAGATGGATATGAAAAGGAGACATCAAAATAATATTTTTTGCAAAAGAGAGGATATTATAAATAGCTAAATGATGTATCTCAGATAAAGCAGAAACTGTTATGTTTATTAGTTGTTGGGGTTTTTTTGGCCTAGATTCTGTTCAGCAACATTAAAGTTAAGGTTTAATGTTAAGAATGTGCTTAAGACTCATTATGGTCATCTCTTAAACAAAAGTGCCAATGGACGTTAGTTGTTAGCTTTAAAATCACTCAGGTGATTATAGGACAACTTAAACTACAGATTAACACATAGGGCATCTTTAGTGACTGTAGTTGATCCAGGATTGCATACAAGAGTAAATGGAAGAAGCAATGATAGTATTCTGGTCCTCATCCTTTTAAACAGGTTCTTACTGTTCTGACTATGTTTCTCGTTAATAGGGAACTACATTCTTCTAATTAACAAAAAATATTCCTAAACAGAGATAATAACTTATGTCTCACAATTTACTAGTCAAAACCATCTACTAACTCTGTAATTTTTCTAATGATTTAAAAAGACCTCTTTAAGAACCTTACTCAGTCTGACGTCTATGCTAGTAAGGTGTGGGATAGAAGATGGAGAATCAAATGCTCTCCTGCTGCAAAGGTACTTGAGGTCTCATACTTCATGTTAGAGTCTTGTATTCATTGGGCCAATTTAGAAAGGTCAGAAAGATGTCAACACAGCTTTGGCATATAATAGAATATATAAAACCTAATCATAGCTTTTTGAGAATATTACTGGATGTCTTTTGTGAAAAGAATATATTTGGGTTCCTGATGCCAAGTATATAAAGGCACATCTTTTCAACTCATGATTTGAACTATCTAAACACCACAAAGGTGTGAAACATATTTCTGTGCTGTATTATTTCCTGAGAAATATAAAGTACCATGACTGAAGTGCTAAGAACACAGGCTCAGACTCTGAGTTCAAATATTATCCTCAAGGCTATGTCCTTATACCTTCAGTGCTTAGGATGCAGATGCCTAATGTTTTACTAGATACAAATCTAAATTAATAATGTGTTTCATGCTTATGTAGCTAATTGGGCAGTTAGAAAAGAAAAAAAAAAATACTGAGTGGGAAAAAAAAGGAATTGATAGACAGCACCAAGTGAAAACTTAAAGAAGTTACTAATGATACCACTTTTATAAAAATTTTTGTAAAACTCTCTTTTTCATTTTTTCTTCCTTATAAAGATATTATTTAATTTAATTCAGGTCTCACTTCTGCCTTCTTTATAGAATGTTGCAAAACACATAATCAGCAAAAGTTATACAAGCAAAATCACAAATATTTCCGAGAGTTTACTTTGTGCTGAATGTCTGCATTAATAGATGTCAAACTATTTGATTATCATTAATTGGATTTTAGAAAAGTTTACAATTTCAGAGGACCTGGCTAGGAATTCTTTTCATTAATGACCAAGTTTGTGTTCTGCTTTCTGTCAGTTGAAATAAACAGCTAGAAAATGTGTTTCTCTGCAGCCATTCTCTGTATTATGTTAAAGAACATTAAAGGGAGAACATTAATTTGTGGAGATTCCTTTATAAATTTTGTTCAGCAAGTCACCAAAATCTGACAGTTAAATCTGATTTTTGTTCTGACCATATTAGAAAAAAGAGTTCTCTATAAGGTTTTATTTTTATATCATGCTGATATGAATGGGAATGGAGATTATTTAATATAGATGACACATAAGCAACTAAGTCAGATAAGGACATGAGTAACCGTGAGCAGATATGAGTGCTAAGGAAAATAAACTCAGGTTTGGGGGAGGTTGGTTGTGGGGTGATATATAAATAAACAACAATAATAAACTTATCTTTTTCAGAATGACATAGATAAAATGTATTTCCTTTTTTCTTATATTACAGTGGGAAATATTCTGTCACAAAGAACTAGACCCTAGCTGAATCTTTCTTAAAAGTGAATAAATGTCCATCCCTTTTCTTACGTGGCTGATTTTTAAACATAAACCAGCAGGTCCTTATACAAAAACTCTGTCTTTTATAATTTATTTTGTATCACTTTTGCAGGATCTGAACACAGGAAACACATTTAAAATGATATAATGGAAGAATATAACACTGTAGTTCACACAGATTGGCTCATATTAATTTACAGGACACTAGTCATGACCTGTCAGTTAAGGAGTCATAATATTTTCCATTATAAACCTTCCCTGAAGTTGCTCTTTCCTTTTTTGTCATTCATAAGCTAATCCACATGTATCACAGATGTTTATGCAGATTCTTGAACATTTTTGAAAAATATAAGTTTTTTTATTTTAGATGACATTCAAAAAATATTATAATTGGTTTGCAGTGAAAAGTGTGTTGCTTATGTGCCCCTGGTACATTTGCCTAAGGACAGGGTTCATTCTTGGGGTTGCTTCCTCCTGACACACCCCCTAAAGCACCAAGCCACTCAGTCCTGGGCTGTGTCTGGGTGGTGAGATAGGCGTGCTCCACGCGTGCTCCACGGTCCGAACCTCCTGCTGATGTTCCTACCGGGGGAAGGACGCACGAGAGCATTCAGAGGGAGGGCAGCAGAGCAAAGGAGGGATCTGCGCTCAAGGGTTGCACAAGAGAGGTGTAGTCAGTGTGTGTCTTCATGCTCCTCATGTTGCTGTGGCTGGGGTATGGGAAAAGTGATGGGCACAAATCACAGATGATGTGTTAGTCCAAGAAATAAATTGGTTCAAATAATTGGCTTGTTTTGGCAGGCAAAATGAATCGAAAGTCAGGAAACCATTATAGTGGCTCTAAAGGAACTGGCTTTGTTTGCTTGTTTCTGCCCAAATAGGAAATAAATGTAAATAATATTATAATGCAGTTGCACACTATTACGCTGTTTCACTTGTAAATGCAGAAGCAAGATTCATTGACCTTCCATTTGGTAATGTCAAGATTTATAAAAGATGGTGAGTTTTGGAGATGCTTGTTCAGCTTTTGCTTGGAGAAAAAAATGGAAGAGGGTAGTTTTGCCCTGAGGACAGAGATTTAAGGGTCAATATCCCTTGCTTTATGACTAACAGTGTCACAGGCTCTTATGTGACCCATTCCCAGAAAAAAAAAGTGAAATTAAATGAATTAATCCCTATAAAATTTTAGGTCTCTCCGAGTCTGAAAATATCAAAGAAATATGAAGTAAGAATTCATTTCCTGTTATATTCTTGTATGCATCTATTGAGTTAGGTCAGATCTCACTTCCTCTTTGTGTGGTTAGAAAAAAAGAAGTTGTTGGTTTAGGCCAAAAAGTTGAAATTTATAGTTATAAAATAATATAAACACCAAAGCTTGTGAGAGTAATACTTATATTTCAGTTATTAAATAGTCAGGGCTGATTTTTCTTCTCATCTGTGGGATGCCACAAGGTTTTCTATAGGCTAGGCCTTGGATAACACAGACATAATACTGATTCTTCTCAAAAAATATTTTGTTAACAATATTAAACATTGAGTTGACTATCTCACTGCTACCTAAAATTCATATTCATATGAATTTAATGAAACATGGATGTAATAGTTCATACTGTACCTATATTTGCTGCCTACTTAGAATAGTGGTTGAACACTTTATCAGATAAAGAGAGCAAACTGTTTATGTGCTAATATGTAACAGATGTCTGAATCAGTTATCTCCGCTTATACTTAATATTATATTACATCCTTAATTTTGACCAGTACACCAAAATCTATTGCCCTTGAAAATATACTTGTAGGTCACACCCATGCCATATTAAGTTGTGGATTTCATTTTTAAAAAGTAGAAGTATGAATCAGTACTTAAAATCATTTTAGTTGCAATTACATATTGTCTTCATTATCTCAAATTATTCCATGATAGGAATTTTCCATAATAAAAGACTATGAAATGCTAAAAAATTTCTCATGTGCTGTTGCTGACCCAAAAACGAGCAGGCAATAACATTCGTATTATGATCTCAATTAGTGATCCACAGTGAAGGTACATTTTTTTAGAGGAAAAAAATCCATCATAAACATGAAATATTCTTTGCATCTGGGAAAACTGGAATCAAATTCTAATGGTTTTGAACTCTGAACAGATAGAGACAAGATGTATTATTATTCTTCACTTTCACAGATCAAGATATCAAAAATATGATTTCAGCAATCTCTCATAAGAAAGAAAAAAAATTAAGGTTTAATAACAAATATATCTTTGTCAAGGTTTGCAGTCACAATTGTTAGAACAGAAGACAGTAATTTAAATCATTTTTCCTATACAAATTTCAGTAAGTTTTACAATAATTTAGGAGTGTTTAACAGCAGAGGGCATTCTTATTTTCTGGGAAGGCAGTAAAAGGACATTTTAATTTACATAAATACTGTGAATTTATATATATAATATATAAAAGAAACAAAAATATAAATACAAGGCAAAATCTCACAGTGAAATACTAAGATCTGCATACATTTTAAGCAGGCTGTCTTTGCTGTATTATGTGTTTTGAAATTGAAGATAAATCATTAATATTTCCTGCTTTTAGGGTCCAAATATTTGTTCATATGGAAGCTGGTTTGGATATGTGTATGAATGTACGTATGCATTCATGCATATGTTTATATATATGTGTGCCTTCCATGTTTCAGTCTGTGGTCTGTACAGAAGAAAAAGTTGAAGCGCTTGCTATAGTCAATATAAATATATTCATGCGAAGTTGAAAGGAAATACAGTCATAATAGAGGGTTAATATAAATATATTTCCTCTAAACTTCACAGTTATGAGATGCACAAATGACTATGCCACTTTGGAATACCTCCCTGTATGATTTAAAAGTATTTAATCTTTTTCTATTATGGATATAGTCCCGCCATTCTCTTTCAGGCAAAGTTCCTAAGAGCGAGTCTTTAAGCTTTTTATCGAGAAATAGCTGTCAATAACCCCCTTTTCAAAGAAAGACTATGCTCTGGCACAGCTTCAACACTGTATTCTGCTAATTTACTGTTTTTAAACTTACACTTAAAAACTACATTTCTGAGCATGTAATTTAGAAATTACATCTGGAAGCTCAGAACAGATGCAGTTTGAGTGTAAGGTGGCTGGGGAAACGCTTCCCATCTACTGGTGCTGAGGGTTATATTGAATTTGCTTCCTGGAGCAGGAATGTGAGGCAGTGCAATGGCTTTCATATGTTTACAAATGGTGCATGAAAAGCATCACCGTTCAGCATTGTTTGGGTAAGTTAGACCCACAGGTTGTATACTCAGCATGGATTTTTCCTGTCACGAGAGAGGATAAGCTCATCAGGTCCATTAGGTCAGAGGTTGAATAGGAAAGGCAAGAGACCATGCAAGAGTTCCCACCACTATGCCCTACTTGTAAATAAATAGAAGACTTCAGTCTCCACCACTATCAAGTCTTCTCTTTTCACAAACACTTAATTCAGCAGCACAAATAGGCTTTTTTTTTTCTTAAAAGATAAAAAGACACCTACAGATCTTATTCTGTTTGCCTGCGCCTGTCTGCCTTTCTTTACCATTTGTAATGATTGATTGCTTCTGTGTTTCATCAATTAAAAATGTTTTAGAGTACAAAGTCTTAGCATGTTTAATAGAGTCTGGTTAAGTAAACATCCTCCACCAAAGCAGCACAAGTAGAGCTTAAAATAAATACTGCTACTGTGCCAAGTTCATAATTGCTTGCACATTTAGCACTTTACCATGTCCTAAGCATAAGTCACAAAAAAGCGCTTTGTGTACTTACTGTAGTTGTCATGAAACTATAGGCATTTAAGTATTGCAGGGTATTTACATTTTTGAAATAGTTGATTTTCCAGTTTACATCATATATAGAATTTGTTTCAAAGAACCAAAAGCTGAGCCTGAAGATGAGCAGTGGTCAGGCTTTGTCAACAAACTAGCCATGTAAGTGCTTTGATACTAATTTCTTTCTGCCAACAGAACAAATTTTGAAAGATACAACGTGAAAGGATCCAATGCATCTGTCACTCCTAGTGTTACCAGGTTTATTGGAAAGGCAGACTTTCTTCTGTAATTTTATTTCAAGGTAGATAAAATCTATTATAGTTAGGTGACAAATACCTGTTACACCCAAGAAAACTGACCTTAGCAACTGGGTGTTTCAAAAACATATCACTAAAAAGCTTTACACTCAGTTATATTTGGGGGATATGAATAATTAAGAAAAATCTTTTATGCAGAGTGATTTATGCATTAAAATCAATGTAACAAAATAAAAGGAAAATATTTGTACTAGAACAATATGTAGATTGTAAAAGTTACATAAATGTAATTTCTTCTAAATTTAAGACACTTTAAACTGCTAAAATGATGTATAGAATCCTTAGGGTAAATTTGTATCAAGCCAAATATATATACAATATAATGTGTGTAAAAGAAATTAATAATAAATTTTGAAAAATAATGAGAAAACATGATGTAAAGATGATAAGTGATAATAAAATGTTTAAAAAAAGAAAAACAAAATGAGTAGTGTGTAGAATATCAAGAATTACAGATTCTCTTTTTTTAGTGACTGTTGACTGTAAGAGGGAATGAAGGCAAACATTTTGAGAAGCCTTTAATGTTTTGTTTGTATCTGCTGCTGATACGATTGATTCAGGCATGTTAAAGGGAACAGGTTTTCGGAACAGAGAAATTCAGCTTTTCCAGAGAATCAAGCCTTAAACATGCACAGACAGACTTTGCATGAGCCTCTACAGGAATCCAAGGTAAATTTGCTGCTGATCATGCAGTGAATCTTACATTTGTAGTCTTGAAACGTGGTCTGCAGATCATGTCCTCAATAACTTAACTTTTCCAAGGTGTGTGTTTGACAAGCTGGATTATACTTTATGCATACAGGGTATCTAGTTAAGTTGCATTAGGTCCAAAACTCCAGGTTTGTCTATCCCTAAACTTTGAGGAAATTTGGGGTTGGAAGTAGGCACATACAAATGGAATGGCTGTGGCTACATGCTTCTGGAATATCTGCGAGGATGTTCCAGCATTTATCTGTCATCTGTGCCTAACATTTTTCCCTAAAAATTTCTCACATAGCCTTCTTTATCACTGATGAAAACTTCATTTTCAATCTTGTTCTGTAGAGTGAAGATATATTTTTTCTACCACTTGATGAGAAATGTGTTAAAAAAAAGAAAAGTAGAAGGAAGTTCTGAAGAAAAGATAGCTGACACACTTCCCTTCTAAATTTAGCTTTAGCTTAAATCTGAGTTCCAGTTTTTCTGTCTACAGCCTGTTTCACCTTCCATGTCTCTTTCATTTTCCCTCCACCACTCTTCTGAGCCTGTGAAAATTTGAGCGTGTTCATATGATTAATAAATGATAAAAAGTAAAACCTAATAGTTCTATTATTAAATAGTCACTAGAAGTTTTCTCCCCTGTGTATCCTTTTTCAGATTTGAAAAGTTCCCATGCTTTACACTGGAATTGAAAATACAACATAGTCGTATGTGTATGAATGAGAAACTGACTATTTAAAATACAGATTATTGTAAGAATGCCTACTGGCTATATTTGTGACATGTTTGACCAAGCCATTGGCAAGGAGACCGTTCTTGTTTTGAATTCCAAAAAATAATATTGCTATATTAGGCAATGTTCTTTAATATACAAGAAATATTAAATTTGAGGTTTGCTTAAGCACACAATAACCATTCACAAAACTTAAAACTAGGTCAGGAAAAGTTTCCATATTTCACAAGCCTGTATGCATTTGGTTGAAATTGTGTCACAGTACTTCCAGACAATTGTTACATTTTACATTGCATTAGCAAAAGGAAGTACTGCATTGTTAAGAAAAAAGAGTCTTTTAATTGACTACTGAAATTAAAAAACAAGTTAAATGTTGCAATTTCATAGCTGTGCAATGATACAGTGCATTTGCTTGAAGACAACACAGCACTACAACTACCCGAAAAACGAGTAGCACAACCATGCTATTCATGCAACAGAAGAAATTAAAGCATTACAGAGAAAGGGAATTTTGACAAGCAGGTTTGCATCACTTAACAGTTCAGTTAATCAACTTACTTTGATAACAGATTGAAAAGTATGTTTAGTTACATACCAATGATGGTTCAAGAATATGAGAATGAATATCTGATCTAGAAGGGGAGATTTCTGAAGGAAATATTATCCTTCTGTGAAGGGAATGTATTGAAAGTGTTCTGTTTTATTTTTAAGAGAGCTAATTGGTCTGGAGAAGAAAGATAGACATATCCAAGTTAAGATAGCAAGTAATCTTTTAGTCTGGACATCTACCTGATATGGATCCAAGTACTGATTTTCAAGATACTCTTTCCTTCTTTCTCTCTGTTGGTTTGTTGTTGTTGTTAGGTTTTTTTGTTTTCCTTTTATTTCTCATCTCCTCTCTCTCCTGAGCATATGTTGTAGGTATATATGATAACATTAAATAGGCATCTAAAGACGTATTAGAAATCGTCCCATAATGTACTTATCTATAATGGAGTATGTGGCTAAACTGTGGAAACAGGAAAAACTTAGATTATAACATTGAAGACATCCCAGGAAAAATGTAAATGTTGGATTCAAAGGTAGTTTAGTGTAAGAGTTTCAATTACTTTGTTGTAAATGCATGGGTTACATAGTCTTTTCTCTGCTACCATGGATCTGCTTGAAGACTAGTGCTCTAGTTTGTCAATGGCTTTCTTGTACTGGGGAACCTAAATTGGGATGCAGGGCTCCAGATGTGGTCTCATGAGTTCCAAATAGTTCAGGGCCTTTTGCAGTTAAGTGCCAAACAGGGAGGAAGCCTCTCAACCTGCAGACGATGATCTTTTAATGTGCTTGTGGCTGGCCTTTATTGCTGCAAGGGCACCCTCTCGCTCAACTCCAGCAAGACCCCCAGGGCCTCCCCTGCAGAGCTGCTCCACAGCCATTTGACTCCCCACTCTGCACTAATGCACTGGGCTGTCCCTTCCAGGGTGAATGATTTTGTACCCATCAATGCTGAACTTTATTAGGTTTCCATCAGCCCATTTCTCTGACCTGCTGGGGTCCCTCTGAACAGCAGCCCTGCCCTCGCACATATCAGCTGCTCCCTGCAGTTTGGTGTCATCTGAAAATTTGCTAAGGATGCATTTGATTTCCTTTTACTACTTGATAATTAAGCCATCAATCATTATTCATCTCCAGTATGGACCCTGAAGAACAACACTTGCAGCCACCCATCAGCTAGATTTTAGCTGAGCCAGACCAGCCAGTTTTTCACCCACCTCTTAGTCTACTTATCCAGTCCCCTGCTCCCCAGTAAGGCTACTGGGAAGACAGGCTGAAACTCTTGCTAAGTCCAGATACATCACACCCGCTACTGTCTCCTTGTCCCCACAGCCAGCTGTGCCATCATGAGAGGCAAGCAGAAGAGATAAGTAAGGGTTACCTGAAATGACTGAGGCCTCATTACAGCAATCTGTAAACTGTGTATTATCTGTTTTATTTTCTGTTTCTTCTCTAGTAGGTAAACATCAGTAGCATGCTACTAATAATTTTAAAATACTAATATAAGTTACTAATTTAAATGATCAAATGTTGGGTGTTACACACTTTGCAAATATTCAGCTTTAGGAAATAGTTGGATACACACCAGCATCCACAACAGACCACTGATACAATTTTGCTTCATTCAAGCAGTCCCCTGGAGTTTGATAAAGTTCTTGGTCAAAATTCCCCAGCATTTAGGTCACTTCAGTCCCTAATTCTGAAAATCCAACATTTCTTCTTGAAACAAAGTCCAAACTCGGTGTTACATTATTTGTGTGTCCAAAGATCTAATGCTTTAAAATCAAGGGACTGAATACAAATTAGGCCTTTTTTTTTCATCAAACTTCCAAAAGTCAGGGGATCTCGGGAGACCGAAGAATGTAACTTTCAAAGGGTATCAGGCCAGAACTTGCGTGTCGCACCAACTGAGATCTTCCTCTGTGCCAGGATGCTTTTTAGGTACAAAATGTAACAGATTATGATGAAGCAGGGTGAGCCAAAGCTGCCTTAAAAAATCCTGTCACAGCTAGAGTCATTGAGTTCATCAGCTGAAGGGTTCTTAGAGATTTAAATTTCTGCAGTTAATTGCATGTGTACAATTGCAACTGTGTGGTACTTTTATTAGGGATTTATTCTATGGTGAAGGAAATATTCAGAACTTTAAAAAAATCTTACATTAAAAAAGCCAATATGAGATGAAATATCTACATATGACTGAATTCTATAATAATTTCATCTCCTCTATGAGCAGAATGGTCCTTTCTGTCTTTTACAGATGACTTTGTGTTACAATGAATGTCCCAACTTTTTCAATGAGTTTAAAAGGTTCGACATTTCTGCCTATCTAAATGCCACAGTGCCATGAATTCTCCTCTGAGAGGGAGAACTCTCCTCATGACACCCTTGCTCAGGAAGAACAGCATCCTTTCCTTTGTGGTATTGAGGGAATAATAGATTAAATGACTTTCTCAAGGACACAGGAAATCTGTGGTAAAGCAGAAAAAGGAATCCCAATATCATGAAACACTAGACAGCAGTGTTAACCACCAGACCACCAAAGCTCAGGCCTGAGGCACACTATGCTGAGGGGAAAAGAAGTCAAGCTAAATGTTCCAAATTGAAACTGGCGGGACTTCCAGCTCTGTCCACAGTTACTCCCCAGCAGAGCTCCGTGGGACCTCGTGCATCGTCTGACTGTAAAAACAAAAGCTCTGAAGAATACACCGTAAGGAGTGTCACAGGCGACTGCCTCCTGTGAGCCAGGACAGCAAGGAGAAGGCTCTCTGTACAGCACTGCTCGTTGTGCCAGCTTTCAGGTGTGCTATCAGCACAGTTTCTGTGTCGGTAAGGGAACATTTCAAAAAAATAGTTGCAAACCCCTCTAATCAGAGTTGTACTTGACATTCGCAGACCAAACCAGGGGAAACAAAGACAAAAAATGAAACTGAAATTCTAAAAAGGCTTTTTTAGTAGCGTGCATGGCCTGGGCTTGTGGAGCGGGGGGCACAGGAGAGATGGGTGGCTCTCTTGTGCGGTTTCTAGCAGTGACAAGCGCAGTAGTCATGGAGTGACCCGACTACAGCACTGACCAGGGAGAGTGGCCTCGTGCTACACCTCGCACCCTCTCACCACAACTGGACTGTTGGGTAGGACGGACGAATTGCTAGTTGTCTTGATTAGTGCATTTAACTCTGGATAAGGGGACACTCTTCAGACACACTATGTTAATAGAGGACAAGTGAGAAACAGCAAGGGGGTGTTCTTTTACAGGGCAAAGTTAGTCCATTTTACACTCTTCTGTTGATCAGAAGATTAGTTATGGAACTAATGCTTAGCTTTAAACTCTGTGAAATTTAAAGTAAATTAGTAATTATCACAGCAGCTAATTTGTTACTGTTAGGATGAACGTTGGATATGGTTAAAATAAGCATGGAGGTTGTATGGGGTTATTTTAGTTGGGGTTTTGTGGTTGGTCTTTTTTTTATTTAAGAAATGCTGCAAATAAGTGGTTTCAATCCAATTGTCACAAAGCTTGAGGTGAATGAATAGTAAACTCAGTCTTCTAGGAAATTCTAGCACTGATTAAAAGGCAATTTCTTTTATTTCACAGTATTGCGTCATAATTAATGGATAAAAATTTGCACGTAGAGGATTGCACTTTCTAGTGCTACTTGTTCTCATCTAAGTGTAAAAGTCTCTTTTCTTTGTCTTTATTTTTCCCCCAGAAAGCCTAATTTCTTGGAATTATCATACTATGGAAAAATATTCCCTTTTGTGTAGAAACAAAATTAATAGTCACTCATATTTTCAGGGAAAAAAATGTATGGAAATGTTGCCTGCATTTACAAGAGACAAGAAGAAAAATCTAAAAATAAAACCAAACACTGAAAATTGACCTTCCTCTTAAATTCTCATATTTTTTTTTCAGATAAGGATTAATAATTTTTCAATGACATTTGTAAATCTGTAAACAGCTGAGTTTACCAGATAATACAAAATGAACCACTGAAATATCTTGTTTTCCTGCATAGAATTATCACAAATATATGAAATTTTCTAATGCCAATTTTGGCAAATACTCTAATACTTCACAAGCCACATTGTCATAAACATTGTAAATCAAATTACAGGGTCTGTGTCCCTAGAAAGTTTTCTTCCATAGCATCTACAGGACAACACTGTTGCAAACTCTTAATGTGGATTTGGGGAAAAATCATAATAGGAAAAATCATAATAGAAAAAATCATAATAGGTATGGGAAAACCTGCCCTGGAGTTCCTCATTAGTGCTTCAGTTTCCTGGAAGTCTTGTCCCCTATATACACAGCATCATGCTGGAAATCATTTTTCTAACTGATGTTTTAGTGCAAGAACATTTCCAGATGGACCATGATCAGCCTCCCCCCACCTCTGTTTTCTTTAAAAATAAAATTCCAAAGTGGAGACTCTGATTCAGCAGGAAATTCAGTGGTTAAATTGGAGATACTCTTTGGAAAGAGAGGACTATACCCATAGGTGGTCAGGCTGACATATTTTAGGGTGAAACTGGACTGTCCTTTTGGAAATACAAATAAAAAAATAAGAGAACATTGAAACACTTAAATTGCATTTTGATGGGTGTTTTTACTCCCTTACCAGAAAATGAACTAAAGACTAATCCAAATATCAAGCTAAATAATACTCTTTCCTTCTCATCAGAAAGGTTTGGTGAAGTTGCAATGAGAGAGATAGTTGAAAGGTTTAGTGAGATTAGGCTCACTCATGTAATATTTTCACCTGTCAAATATTAAACAGCTTTTGCGAAGTGCAATTGCTAAAAGGTAACAGAATAAAATGCCCAAGTTACACATTTTAATTTCAGTCACAAGAGAAAATATGAAGTGACAGATTTACCTGTACTTTGGTATTTAGCTGTGGTAGGTAAAAGCCAAGGGAAAAAAAAGCTTTGGTCTCAACACAGGCAAACACCTTGAAGAAAGAGTTTGGCATCTGATTCCAGATCAAATTTCATACCTAGATCTGTCCTCTGGTCCTTTTCAGGCATAAACGTAGGGACAGAAGCACTCAAACTCCACGGCTGTATTTGAATTTTGAAGCTTGGCACTGTTTCTGACAGTTGCCAGTACCAGATGTTTCTGAAGACAGTCTTTATTTATTTTTAACTCTGTTGATAGGAGCCATCTGCTTCCCAAATAACTCAGCTAAGGAATGACTGTAATGTATATTTAATAATTAACTGGTAATGAGATGAGCAACTTTATAATTGAATAAGCATTTGTAAGTCCATTCTGTTCTTTCGCTTACCTAATGGGATTTTAAACTTCTGGGATTTGCAAACCACAGTGCTTTTCAGTGCTTTCTAGTGGACAAGGACCTTTGTATACTAATATGAAGCTAACTCACTTTTCTTTGATACTTTTCCCCAATTCCTTAGACAAAGGCTGTGAAATAAAAAATCAGCTGAATATACTTTAAAAATACTGCCAAAAGTATATTCTGAACCTAAAGTATATTCAGTACAGATAAAATGGCAGTTAAACCTTGAAAAGACATAAGTGGATCAGAGAAAAATAGAATCAAGTTATACTTTGGTAAACTTGCTTTTTAAGTTTCCCCTGTGCTCATCCATACTGTGTAGAGTTTGACTCAATTTGTCAATGACAAACTAAGCCATTCCTACTAAAAAATGTTGCTGTTCAAAGAAAATAATGGAAGTTTGTGGAATTTCTCATACAAATCTTAAGCAGGCATCCGGATCCCAATATTCCCTCTGTTGATTACAGAGATTTTTTTGCCTTTGATGATAGTTCTTACAGATTTTGGCCAGTACATCTCACTGTTAAGAATCACTGATGATCTATGATTTACAGTTGAATGTCAACACCAACTTTGAAAACATGAATGTTCTTTTCTTCAAATTGCTCTGAAAATCCCTTGAGAAAAGAACTGTCTGGCCCTTCCATTTCCAGGCTGAGCAGGAAGTTCAGGGCAACAGGAAAGCTAGAATAATATCAGAGTATTTGTACAAAGTTAAAGCTGAATCAGGAGTGAAATCAAGTGTATGCTTTCTTCTTTTTCTTTTTTAATTAGGCGTGTAATGCTTATCAGCAGATGATTTTATCCTGGTGCTTTAGTCACATCTTAAGGTTGCCACAAAGCCCTCCTCTGTAATGAGAACATGACTCCTAATATTTTCTGCCTTTATGTTCTGCATACCATGGAAACATCATGTGGATTTATGGTGCCCTGAGAAGACCACCTGAGAATCTGGGCTTGGGAGACACAGCCAACCTCTGAACTTCCCAGTCTGCTAGATTAGACACCCAAGACACAGCACATACATTGACCCATGTCTTCTTCTCCTTCTTCTGTGCCTGTCCTGGTCTCACGTCCCCAATCCCTGCTGCTTTTAGAATCATGGTGGAGAGTACAGCTTTTACTATCTATGAAGTGCAGAGGCAAGAAAGGCGCTTAGCACACAACAATTATTTTTAAGCACCGTACTGCCCTGTATTTAGCCATGTATGACCATAAGATACCTAAAGGAAAACAAAACAGTGAAACTACTAAGGTACTTAGTATCCCTCTTTTGTCCCTAGAGTAGTCAATGACTTAAAGCCCCATTTTTTAGTTTTTACTCAGAAAGACATTTCCATTTGCTTCTGGCTGATCTCAGATTGATTTTTATAGCAAAATATTGTGTGGTTTAGGACTTCAGTCTTAAACAAGGACGAAGGTGCTCAAAGTCCAGTGTTGTCTTTGAATTCTGTAGGTTGGCAAATTTCTAAGGCAGTTTTACCTGCCTCAGCATGAAAGGAAAACAAGGAGAGTGGGTGAGAAAGAATGACTGAGAAGCTGAGCTTCTTCAAGGGTGGACAATTTACCAGCTCTGTAAAGTAGGAACAAGGAAATGTATGGAGTGAAATCAAGATAGACTTAAACTTGTGCACAAAACAATAAAGCAGTGGCACACAAGGGATTTCTCAGTGTGACGTGCCTCTTTGCAAAGCTGGCTCTGAAAAGAGCTCTGCATGGGGCTCATTAAAATTCTGCAGTCATGGTCCACAAACAGAGCAGGATATGCAATGAACAAAGGTCTGTACAAACATGGAGTTTCAGGGAAAATCAGATTGCTTTGTTGTAATCTGATGGTTCAGTCTTGAAAACCATACTCAGTAGTATTTCTACTGGCTTCAGTGGCATGATGGAGTCCTCCGGACATCTAAAGAAAATCAGCTTTGCAGACTCATCAAAAAACCCCACCAGTCCAAATACACAACATCTATTCACTCCTTCACACTGTTGCCTCAGTATGGCTAAGCATATGTATTGTTGTCTTCTGCTGTTTTTTTTCTTTTTTTATTGAACATATGAAATGGCATGTGAGGATGATTTTGCATGATATTATCTGCAACTTTTGTGTAAACAAATAGGGTAGGATTTTTTTGCTCACAACTTAACAGTAAAACACTGAATTTTTCAACAGCTAACACATTTTTAGACCTGAGAGGAACAGTTAGCCAGAACTCTTTCAGAACATAAATAGTTCCTGTACAAAGCCATAGCCTGCACTTGAGTTGGACCGTATTTTCCAGAAGGAAATCTAAGGTGAAACCCTGATCCTGCCTTCTCAGGGACGTAAACAGCTAGCGGGAAGTGGAGAATTGACTTCTGGATTTTTTTCGTTTGGTTTAATTCAGGGTAAAATCTACCCTTAATTATAGTTTATGAACTCTAATGTGTACAATAAAATGGCAAACACTGTATAGCACTGTTCTTTAAAAATATTTCCTTACAACTAACATACAACATTTGCTCCAGAAAGTCCAATGCTGTCCTCCTTTCTCAGGCAGCACCCTCCTTCATTAGTTTCATCTGGATTTTATCAGAATAAAGAACTGCAGGATCTGCTCCCATGGACTGTGGATGAAATAAATTCAACAGGATAACTCATTAAGAAAACAAGTCAAAAGGGATTTTTCTGTTTGTAGTGTGAGAGATGTTGACAGCAGCTAACCTTACCAGCAAGCTTGTTGCTTCTATGTAAACCTGTTCTCTTTCAGTTTTTTGGGACATGTTGCCAAAGAACTTTGGCAGAGTTTACATTTGCCACCGCTGATCCCTTTTAACGAGGTTTGTGTGTCATTCGAAAGCTGCAAAGCAAAGTGAGACTTTGCTTTTCGTGTTTTGCCAATTTCATTTTGCTTTGGCTGGTAGTTAAGGGTCATTTCCAAAAGCCTAATGGACATTTTTATTAGGTTTCTACAGGGGTACTACTTACTTTCTTTTCCTGGCAGATTTCCATATTCACCATGACTAATGCAACCTCTATTGTTTTTTGACAAGAGGAAAAAAACCCAATTTTTTTCCTTCCCCAAGGAGAGAAGCTGTCAGCTACCAGAAGAATAAAGACTTCAGTGTTTACCTTTCCACACAGCCCAATGACTGCACAGAGGCAACAGGAGATTTTTAATGGCTAGAATGAAAGAAAACAGAAAATGGCATCAATGGACTGAAAAAGTAAACAATTTGCATATTTCTTCTTGTCAGCCACCTTTTCTTCAGTGGCATATCGCTATGGAAACAAGTAAAGATCACTTTAAGTTGGCTATTAGCATTTCAGCCAAAAATGGTCACCTTTTGGCTGCTCCTTGGAAGGCTGCTATGTCATCTGGATGCACAGAAGTGAATGCCAAAGTGATTCAGAGTGCCTGGAGCGCCTGGCTATTTCGTGCTTTCAGGACTGACCTTATGTGTGTATGTAGGCGGAATTGCCACTGGAACCAAAAGGGCATTTTGGCTGAGTAACAACTGAAGGATGGCGCTGCTGGGAGCCAGTCGTCTGCTCAGCTCAGTGCCTGGCCTTAGGAACTGGCTTGGATGTAAGACAGATATATTTGAGTGGGAAATCTCAGCTCCCTGATCCCAAGATAGCTCTGCCAGGATAGTATTTTGTCCCTTCCACAGAAAAGGAGAGGGAGGATTTTCATAATACTGGGATCCTTATTTACACTTTGGGCTTTTGTCTTGAATTCTTCTTTCTCAGGGGAGGTGCAGAGAGCAGAATTTCTTGCTTTTCTCTGTGCATCTCACACCCATCCTCAGACTGCCACCAACTTTGCCAAGTGCACGCGCAACGATCCTGCTCTGAAGGGTGCTCTTCAGGTGTCTTACCTCTCAGCTGGACTAGCTGGGATATGCGTTTTTCTTTTTTTGAAACGAATTATATTTTTGCCATATGTGTCCGTAGGGGACCAGATGCATTATTCAGGAGAGGAAGCAGGGCAAGGAGAGTGTGATATTCTTTATTTACATTCCAGTGAAAGTAGAATTATTGTAAGGATTTGACCCCAGTAATTGCTGCATGTGCATGCAAAGCAGAGGGTCAGAAGGCTTTCCCTTCTCATTGTTTCCCTAGCACAGTAGCACAAACGAAGCATTTATGGTCCCCTCAAGCTCCCAGAATGAGGCCCAACCTTTTTTCTTCTCACCTGGTCTGAATGTCACTGGAGAGGATCGCATGGCACATGCGCACTTCCTTGGCAGGTTTGGGACCTCCTGTAGGTCAGTGGCTTCTGTTCCTCCTGCCAGGCTCTGCAGCGGTCCCTCCCCACCCCTCAAAGGGCAGTTCAACAGAAAGCAGCACTTTTCATCAGTTATCTTCATCTTCAGACAGGTTTTCTTGGTGAAGATCTCTACATTTCTCAAAGATTTCTATGTACCAATCCTCCTTCAGGCAGGGCTCCATCAGCACAAGCTGGGGAATTTGTCTGAGCAAATTCTGAAAGGCTGAGCCAGCCACGCGTGAGCTTTGCCGACAGAACTGCTGACCTGCGTCACTGCCTGCCAGTGCTGATCCCGTCAGTCTAATTGCGAGATAGTACCATGTCTTCCTCATACGCTGAAAGAGTAAAGCTTGTGCACATTTAAAGTTTCCAAGGGACTGAACACATAGACATAGCTGGTGATTCTTACGCATATATGTATTTAACATTCTTATATATATTCTCATGTATGTCTTTGCATTTGCTGAGCTTCAGAAAGATTATACTTTATTAACAAATCTTTGTTATCCCATCTTTTATTTAAAGGCCTTTAGCATACGTCTTGATTTGTCACAGTTAATAATGTTTTTTCTCAGTGTCAGTGGTTAATATATGCATTTTTAAATGCTCAAATTAACCACTTTTTTAAGTTATAGATCTTACTGGACTTACCATTTTAGCTCAATGGAATAGATAATATAAGCTTGTAAATGAATTTCTGTAATTTTTCGTACACATTTATCAAACAGTATTGTGTAAATTGTCATGAAATTAATACTGAATTTAAATGAAAGATATTTCATGGATCATTTTCTTAATGTTTAGCTTGTTACAACATCTAATGTGTTACAGAAGCGCAGTTAACATTTTTTTAATGGATCAACTTTGTTAAGTTTAGGAACTCTCTCTGTTTACCTCATGGTGATTCAACACTCCAGGAGTTCCAGCACACTATGCAGGTGAGGAACAAAGCTCACTCGAGCATGGTGGCCTCCTTTCGGGATTACGAATGTCTTGGTTTGCCACCTCTTTTTTATTTCTGACTATCCAGCTCTCTGCAACATATTTATAGTATGAAGCTATGATACTCCCTCAGGTACGCATTTTCTATGAGTCTGTGTTTGTTTCTTACATTTTAATGCCAATATTATTTTAACAACATTTAGTTTTAGCTGTCAGGATAGTTTGAATCTTATGGCAAAATGTGAGATAAGCCTGTGCCATCTTTTTTTTTTTTTTTTTTGTTATTGATTTTATAGAACTGACAAGTGGTGAAAGAATATGTTTCATCGACTCACTGCACCAGTCAGATTTCCCTGCCAGCCGTTGTGTTAATATTCCATACTTTCTATTCAAGGATCACATTTCTATTGGCACATTATTAATGAACTCTCATGACTATGGGACCATTAACCTACTGCTGTCATCTCTGCAGTCTGAAAGGATGGACCTGTCTTAGCTGCATGTGATGAGTCAGATAGGGTCCAACTTGCATTTATAGAACTTACTGTATGAACCAGAGACCTCATGTTTCAGTTTTCTCTTCTGCAAAATGAGAATAATGACATTTTCTAACTTCCAAAAGGTGTTGCATAGATAAATACGTTAAAGAACATGAGATAAGAAAATAATGGAGCTGTGGTTAGAAAAGGCTAAGCTGATGGCACAGGAATAGATCTGATAGATCCATTTGGCTCTAAACAAACATAAGGAGGTTTGGATATCATTAATATTAATAGATATCAATGACATTACTGAAAATCTAGGAGTTACCATAAGGAATGGATTATTGGTTGAAAATACTTCATAAGACACCTATGTCAGTAAGCTAAAAATACCAGGTATTTATTTTATACAGGTTCCAGAGGATACTGATATGGTATAATGGATCATGTTTATTCTGATGCATTTTTATCATCTTTGCCAGTAAAGGACACAAATACATGGTTTCTTTAAAAGCTCAAAACCCAAAACTAAGTGGCAAGTCACTGCACATAGTAACTGTATAAAGTATTGTGCATGCATATACATTCTATGCTTATGTGTATGATATATAATGTAAAATTTGAAACAGGCTTAGCATGATGCATGCTATACACCTATACATAAGCAAATATATTTTGAATTCTCTGGTACCCCATGCATGTTAATTTGTTTTCCTCAAAATGTTGATGTTTTGTAATATATATAACACAAGCGGAAGTAAACAGCAATCACAATGCTATTACCAAAATGTGAAACTGATTGTGGTTATTTTCAGACTTGAATTATTGCCTTTAGATTTAGACATTGGATACATACTGTAAGTGTATTTTAAATGGAATCAGCAGCCTGGTTTTTTAGCTAGTTTGCACAAGGTTTTGCAATTATCTTCCAACAAACGTTTATAAAATAAACTGGACTATAATAGTTGAAAGAATTAAAACTTATTTGAAATTACCAGTGATATCTGAAGTAGTAAGTCCATTCAGGAAACGCTTCTCAAGTACAGATACTATCCTAGGGTATATATAGAACTTACTTCACGCAGGTGAGTTAGATAATGAAATATATGGATATTTAAAAGTCAGTTATATCTTCTGATTGATTTCAATTACTGATTTGTATTTTTTTCAGGCTAAATTTAAATGTTTCAGAAAATATAGGGACCAAGAAATAAACAGAGCTGAATAAAAAATATACCTAAAAGTTGATTTTACTTGCCAGCCTTCAGTAGTTACAAAAGTGTAATCTCTTTAAGTTGAAACATACCCTATGATTAGTTTTAGAACTTTTTTATGAACGGCCTAAGACCCCCAGCTGTAGTTTGAGCTTTTTACAAGAACTGATTAATCATTAAAAATCTTTTTTGTTTTCTTGATCTATTGAGTTTTTGAGAGCTTGTTCTGTAACAAGGGTTTTTTTTACAGACTTTTTCTACTAGGTACGTACTCCATTGCCCCTGGTTGTTAGAAAAGTACTCCCAGTCCCAAATAAGTGAGCTGAATAAAAAACCCTATTTGGAACACTTAGAGCTCAGGTTTTATTCTATTCAAATGGAAACGTGAGTTAATCCTCATTTTTCCTAAAGGAAACTAAGGCATGGGTATGCCAAATGGGGACAGTGGCACAGTAAGTTCTAGACCACAGGAGTTTCTAATTTGTTCTGTGTCTGTTCAGCTTGGCACTATAAAACGAGCATTTCCATCATGCTTGTTTGTCTCAGATAATCACATGCTATTTTTCAGTTTCCTTTCAAGGATCAGCGTGCCAAACACTGTCATGCAGCAATTGCTATTGACATGGGCAGCCTCTTGTCAAAGTTAACACCACGTGATTACATTTTCTAACAGCTTAAATTAGAAGCTAGTTAAAATCACATCTATTTAAAATGATAAAGGGGTTAGCAAAGCAAGGCAAAATAAGTTGTAATTACCGCAGTTCAGTTGTTATTCGATGGGACATCCCGAATGGAAAAGAGAAACACTATGCGTACCGTCCAGCTCCAGGCACTTGAGCTGTATGGGTATACTAGGAGTGCAGAAGACATACAAGCAGTGAACAGTAATGCAGGTTGGCAGTACTGTGAGCCTGCCTTTACAATGTGTAAGACACCTAGGACAGATGGTCTGAATAATATCTAGATCTGTGCTCTTTGCAGATGGTCTATCACATCTGTCACGTGTTCTTTTTGACATTTAGGTTCAAGCATATATACCAATATCCTGCTGCATGCTAATAACTTACCACTGGCTCATGAAGCTGAGGTGTCCTCTATTATTCTTTGAATACAGCAGAGGAAATACTGCAGTGATAAGGAAGTTAAAAAGTGCCCCACTTCCCCTGGTTATAAATTTTCCACACCACCTAAAGAGATCTCTGTTATCCAGTTACCTTAAAATAATACTTACTTTAAGTCAGCTTAAGGTAACAGTTAAATAAAGGCATTGTATTCAAAAAAGATAATACAGTTATAGAAGTTTGTTGAATACAAAAGTGAGTTGAAAAAGAAAGTATACTAACATGTGTGTTTTAAGGCTGTATTGGTCGGGGCTTTCTCCCTGTGTCTAGCAAACTTGCTCTCAGCTTCCAAGAAGGTGGTAATCATGCCGTAAGTCTTTATCCAGAAGATATAACGTGGAGCAATACCAGCTGGGGGCCTCTGTTGGAAAACCCTGAGAGCTTTCCATTAGAGGGGCCTTTCAGGAGCATGTCCTTTGAATATTTACTGAGCACTGGTGATGCAACTTAGCTTTGCAGAGCTGTCCTCTTGAAGTCTTCTTTGAAGTCCAAGTTTTGATCCCTTGCCTTCTAACTAATGTCTTGCCCTTCTAACTACAAGAATTACCCTCGCTATTCTTCCCAAATGAAATAAGAATTCCTTCATTTTCTTGAAGGTGTCTTTTTCTTTGATTAGATGTTATTACTTGTTCTTGGCTAAGAAGTAAATATCTCCTTGCATTTGCAAGGACTAAACTTTCCTTTTTTTTTTCTCATTGGTGATTCATTGGCATATTTCAATATGATATTTTTGTCTTCCATTGGACCTTGTATTTGCTCAGCCACACTAGTGAATTACCTTTTTGAATTAGGTGAGACGAAAATTTTCTGTTCGCTTTCATGCATGTTGATGATTAATTCAGCGGGCATTGTCCCCAAATAAGTTTATTTGTATATAGATACATGGCATAAAAATAGATTGTTGTAAGACTATATAGAATAATAGAATAAGGAATAAGAAATTTCAGTAAAGAAGGTTTTATTATTCCTTACTTTCTCAGGGTATAAGTACACTGAACTTTGGTATACTTTGCTTTCTTCCATGTATTTCTCTGGATTCCTCTCTGCTGTCAAGACTATGGAAGTGTTCACTCTGATTTGACAAGCAGTTTATGTGAATTGTTGCTGTCATTATTATACCCTTCTTCATAAAATATTAAGCATAAGCAAAGACAGATATGACACCAAGTTTATGGAACCACCTATGTATGTTACCTTCCTCTTCGTTTTCCCCCTGCTAGCTATTTACTACAGGGCATGTCTGGTAGTACTTGTTTCTGCAGAAGCAAAGACACTGGAATCCAGACCTGATCTGGACTACTCAAAGTACTGCGAATAATAAAAGAATGACAATGTGCAATTGGCTAACACACATTCCTAAGCACCAGAGATCTTCAGCTGCATTTATTTACCGTTGTTTTATGCTTTCCAGGCACTCAGGTTCCTAGAATGAGTCTAAGCAGTAGCCATTTGTTGGAAACTCAGAGTAGTATTTCTTTCTCCCCGTCTCCTTCTCTCTGTCAATTACTTGCAGTGTTCATATTTTATCTATTACTAACCAGAAGCTTTACATGCAGCCAAAAGCTGTGAAGCCAGCATTTTCTACCTGGTACCATGTACTGTAGTCTTCCTTTTCAAGCCTGGGAAAAGCCTTGAGAATCTGACCCACAGAGGCACTAGCTAATTTGGTGAATGCCAAATATTTTTACTGAAAATCAATACTTCCAGAATACAGCTTGTATTTTGAAGTGCTGCCGCTGCTTTCATTCCTTAGAAGTTTGGCTATGAAGACATGTTTTCTGTCTGAAAGCACTTAGAATACTTTCCAGTTAAGCAATGACAATTTTCAAATTCTGTGGTTAGTAGTTTTATAGTGTAAAGTTTTAATAATTTGACCATTGAAAAAGTAAGTACAACACATTTGCTTTGTATTTGGTAAATAGAAGACATGTGGGAATAAGTTGAGGGGAAGAGCTGGGTTTTTTGCTTTTTATTTCTAGAAAGGGAAGGTGTGAGAGTGTCAGGCTGTAGCTGTCCATTTAGCAAGTCACACTCTTCAAAGTGGAAATTCACTACCGGCAGTCTTACATGCATGTTTGCTATCTAAACGTGGATATTTTCAGCTCATTACATGACCACTTCAAGAACGACAAACCACAGCGTATGAAAACATGCTGCTAGCCACACCGCAGGCTGTATTCTGGTCTGCCTTTAGGATCCATACAATTTCCTGTTCATATATTTCCATGGCAGGCTGGGACTCCTCAGTGGAGTGTACATGAGATAAAGTCTTTTTTTCAGTCACTTAGATTTCTCACTGGATACATATGGATAAACATCTGGGTTTGTGGCACACAGATATCTGGGACCGAAAACAGAGTACTGACAAAAGGAGAAACTCTACGACACATTACGAGCACAGGTTTCTCTGCTTTCCCCTACTGCAAAATTTCAGCTCGATCTCCAGACTGTGCTGTGACTGCCCTCTCGCTCTCCTAGCTGCAAAGCTCTGGCCGGAATCAGTATCTTCCTTCCGCAGCCCTGTGTCTCCCACAGCAGCACTACCCGTTACTGGGTAAATACTGCGCCTTTTCATTTGTCCCTCTTTCCCTTAGGGACAAACAAACAAAAGGAAGTACTTTTTCTCATGATGCATAATGAAATTAGGGAATTCATTGCCACAGGATGCTGTGGAGGTCAAAAATATAAGTGTTTTTAAAATGATATTAGATAAATGCATGAGGGTTGGGTCCAGCAGTGACTGTAAAGTACAGTTGTCTACATATAAACTTACCTCAGGAAGTTCCTAAGCTTGGAGAATATACTGTCCTGGAGAACTTACACATGCTCTGTTCTTGTAGGGATTCTAGTATTTACCATTGCCAGAAATAGGATGCTGAGCAAGATAAACCTTTGACATAAATCAGTATAGCCATTTTATGTCTTTCTGTTCTTGTCTTTTTTAATTTCTTAAGAAAATACTTTAATTATTGCCAGTGCTAAAGTCTCCCAGTATGTTTTCTTATTTATCTTCTCGTTTAGCCCACTAACTTATTTCCCAAGGCAATGATGCAATAGAAAATGTTACTAAAATGTCAACTTGTTTCATAAAATTATCCTCAGCTTTCCACAGTGGATTTTTTTACTCTAACAGATGATGGAAGCCATCTTGCTGAACCAGCCTCTAATCCTGTGCAATAAGAATACAGCTTGCAACACAATAGTTTAACCAGAAGAAATTCTCCCTTGCTCTTTAGGAAAAATCAATAATTTTTAAAAATTGCTGAATATTGAACTGGTTTATAGTTACAAAACTGCATTCCAGCAAGAATCTACAGGAACTGATCCGGGGTCTGTTTGTACAGACTGCCCAGGGAAGGTTGTCCAGAGTGCAATTGGCTACAGACTTATGAATACCAACTATTGTGAAAGGTGCAGACCCTTATCTGGCGCAGATCAGCTCCACCATGTCCAGCTGAGTCAGACAGCTGAGAATAAGATCTGAAATTTTAATAACAACACAAGTGTTGTTTAGAAAAATAAAATAAAGATTTGCTCTAAAAGATCATGTGAAGAAATTTAGGATGAGCATTGAAATAATATGTTTTGAAAGTTTCTTCTTCATCAGTTCCTTACTTTTAAAGGTCATATTTTCCCCCCTGAAATAAACTACCCTTCTTGATCTTGGAAATTCTTAGTAATGGAACTGCTGGTGAAGTAAGCTGGGGTGAAGTCATACAAATCCAAATGATTGTAATGGAAGAAGAATCAGGCCTGTAGTTTCATTCTTCTGCTGTATTTGAATCTTTGACTTCTTCCCAGCCTCCTCCCAGGTTATAAAGGACTGTACATTAACCTCTTTCCATACAACTATAGTGTTCCTGCTAACATCAGTAGCAATTGGGTATGTGACTTATGGGTGCTAACTATGTAATTTCAAGTGGCAGTAATGGTGTTTACATTGTAGACCTGCATGCACAGATGGGAAAACAGTTCTTTTGTTAAGTATTTAATTCAGATAGAAAACACCTAATCCAAATCACCCCCAGGAGGCGGATACAGTAAAGACTATATACTCTGTGACTATGCATTTCAATAAAAGCTTCTCAACTTAAATTCATTCTTCCAATAAATACAATCTCAGTCTCAAATTCACAGCATTAAAGTAAGCTGGTTTTGAAGGAAATAAATTGTGTTTTTGCTAAAACAGGGGCAGGGGATTCCTATGTAAAGAGATAATGAGGTGCCGAAAGATAGTGCTAAATGCTTTTGCTTAAACGTATAGACATAGGATACATAATTAGTCAGATAGCCACAGAGAAAAGGAAAGCTTTAAATAGAATATGAGAAAGAAAGAAAAGAAAGAAAATGTGGCAGGAAAGGAAATTCTATGATGTAAATAACAGAATGCAAACTGTGTAGGATTAGTTTCATCAGAAAGATTGCAAAATAGTACTGGAATCAACGAGGTTGGACACATTTTTTGAGCAAATCTCCACAAATATATTAATCCTGTGAATTCTGTTAACATAAATTATTAGCACAATGCCTTGGCAGCCGACAGCAGAGGAGAAACAACATCCACATCAGCTTATCAATGCCTTCCCTCTCTTTCAAATAAATAGTTGTTGAAAATATCTTGAATGTCATGTGTTGAACCCAAAGTCTGCCAATGTCACATTCATTGAAGTGCTTGAGCTGTTCTAGGATGTGCTTCAGGTAAAACCCACCAAGTGATGAGTAAGTACATTTGCACTCAGAGCCTGAGAGCAGGGTTGTAAATGTTCCTAAATCTCCTAAAAGGCTAAATACCAGCCGAGCACCAACTAAAAGACTAAGTACCAGCACTGTATAGCATCCCTTATCTTTTAAAACTTCTGCGGAATCTGAAATTTTGGTGAGGGAAGACAAAAATTTACCATATTTGGGATCACGTCTTCATAAAGGAAATGCAATGAATGAATAAGTTAATAAGATGAATACTATAAATTCCACAATGAAAAACAGGTTAAGAAGCCAGTAGATAAAACTTTTATGTTAATATGCTGACAGTAAAGACTAGGGTAATGAATGACACATTTCCAATTTCTGAGTTATTCTTGCAGAAATTCAGTTGTTTTCAGGTTGAGGGATTTGATTTGATGATGCCGGCCCTGAATTTTCAAATTTTTTTCCTTCAGCCTAACAAATATTGTGCCAGTGGCTTTGCTTGTCATTTTTTCAAATTGTGCTTGCACTAAAAAAGACCAACCAATATGTTTACATACTGCTCTGATAGCTAGAAGAAGATGATAGTCCTGGGAGTATCTTCATCTGGAAGGAAATACGTGAGAAGAAATGTCTAGCCCTGCTTTATTTTATGAAGGGTAGGGGAAGGGAAGAAGAGAATGAGAAGAGGAAAAGGAAGGGAAAGGGGAATGAAAATTTCCATGGTTGCTTTAATGACAAGTGATTACCTAACATCTATAAATTACCTCTTCTATGACAACTATGTATTTGTTAGAAGGAGATGGTGATACAATTACAGACTTTTTGGAAACCTGTAGCTCCTCAACTTATTAATTCTGTCCCTAATCCTTGACAGCAAATTCACAGAACTCACTGATGCTATCTATCACTTGAGAATGTGGTCCTCTATGAACAAAACCACGCTTTAAAGACCTGCTTAGATGAGCATATTCAGCAGTAATCATGCTGTCACTGCTGAAGGTGAAGGCTTTAATTGCATTCTTGAAATATGATAGTTTGGTATTTTTATTTCCCACGTTTCTTATCTGAATCACAGGAAACAAAAACCCTCTTACCAGCAAACATTTGAAAGAACTAAATGGATTCTCTGAAAAATAATGAATCGTTTGCATGTGAAATCTAGACTCTGTTGTCAGTTTTCTTTCCACAGACATAACCCATGTCTGTAATCACAGACTGATAATACCACTTTCAAGTGGACACAACATCAGAAACCACGTTATTGGAAAAGGAAAGCAAGAAGCTCTATTTCATTTAAATGATGACTGATAAACAGCAGTTCATTTGAAACCTGTTTGTATTGGCTGTGTCTTGCTATCCCTTTCAATGGCTTTTTTTTTAATAGAAAAAAGTATTTTCTTAAAAACAGGTGCTGGATCTCTTCTAGTGTTGAACATGTCCATGACTCAATATTGAGTGGTTTTGGTGAGCATGTCTGGTCTCAGGTTGTTGTGTGGAGACATCTGCATAATAGGTAGAAAGTTTCAAAGAAATCCTATCAGGTCCAAATCCTGTTAAACCCTGTCTATTCTGGTATCTTCGGAAGACAGGCTTGCCAGAGTTGACTCCTGTGCAACTGTTGTCTATGTGCGGTGTGAGAACTCCTGGAATCACAACACTTCAAGCCAAAAGTTTGTTTATGCAGAACATATTCAGATTCAAAAAAGTCTGATGCCTACAGTGGAATTTTGGTAGTATGAAGGCACTTAGACTCAAGCATTTTACAAATCTGTGATGGATTTGGCATGGGATCACCCAACCTGAGAACCCTCAGGACAGTAAGTTTTCACAATTAAGTTCAAAAACTGTCTTCTGAGACTGCCTAATGCATACCTGAAATCTTAAACTCACCATGAAGTACAGTGGCATCCTTTCTATAATTTAACTGCTTAATTGCTGGGAGAAGATGTTAACTTGTATATTTATTCAATGATTCTTGCAAAATTCGTAAAAAGCCTTGGGAAAAGAGGTAAGTCCTTAGGACATCTGACATCTGTATCACTGGGCTGCCACATCACAGTCCTACTTGACTACTTTCTCTTTAGCATTATGAACCTTGTGCTTTTTATGGCATAACGGTCCTGCTTCAGCAGGGAGGATAGAGAACATATTTGACCCATCCTAGTCTGTATTTCTATGGCGCAAACTCTTGCTTGGAAAAGAATTTGTGGGCCTGTAACCCATCGGACTGAGGAGGGAATGGAAGTCCTGTTTTCTGCTCCCTCATGTGGTGATGTTTTAAAGAAAATAAAACCCAGACAATTCAGTTTTCTGTACCTAAGTACTTGACAGCTAATCCAGGAGAAAATATCTAACACAGTATTATCAGCCTAATCCCAGTGAAACACACCTGCCAGTTGGCTTGAGTGAATTTCTGCTCACTGTGTTTGTGACTATGAATCACATTCTTAAGGGCTTAAAGATCCACTTTCAATGTAGGAAGAATTCAGGTATTTATCTTTGCTCCAAATCTTTCTTTAGAGATCTAAACTTTAGCACTTTTGAGATTCTTGTCCCAAAAGATTATTCTTAAAAATGTTCCTATGCTTATTCATTTATATAAGAGATACAATGTTGAGGCATACTGAATAGCTTTTATACTGTAGAGGAGTATCTTTTATGAACAAGACAATGAACCTTCTCTAACTTGACTAATACAAGTGATAGGCAAGGTGCATATTCTATAGTCAACACTATGTATACAGTTTAGTTTGGCACTATTAAATCTGTGTGCATTTGTCAACATTTGGCTGAACAGTAGTATTTTTTTGGTTTTAGGTTGGCTACCTTAATAGTAGTTTAGAATTTCAACAATCATCTCTAAAACCATTAATCATATAACTGCTCCTGCCATGGCCTACTGGGATGTATCAGTGAAATGACAACTTTAATACTGAATTGTTCTAGCACCCAGGATAAAGGAAATAGTGAAACACAATAGTTAAGCTGTGCCCTCATCTTGCAAACCTAAAGGAATATCCTCGTAAAAGAGGTGAACTGAGTGGGCTAATCCTGGCAAATTTATCAGAGTGACTCACACTCTTTTCTTGTTAAGAAAAGCAAAGAAAGAGAACAAAATTCTACTCTTTACAAATACAGTAAAACAGAGTTTAGAATCCCTCCTCCATGCCCTCCATGGCACTAAGTTATACAACAAACTAGCTATGAGACATCTTAAGATCACAAATTCCTTAAAGTTAGCAATATTTTTCTGTTTTCCCAGAGTACAAAAGTGAAGAGATGAATTACGCCAAATAACACAGAATATAATTATTTTTAGCTCTTATTCAACAGGAGATTTACAGACAGATTAGCGGTCACCAAAGAAGTATTTGCATCTGTTGTTTACATTATGACATCTCAGATCAAAGGCTTTAAACTTTAACTGTCCATTTTCCAAGTGAATAATGAAACCAGAAAAAAGCTGAAGATGTGAGGAGGGAAAAGCTACAGAGTATTAAACACACCGAGGACAATTTTGAAACAAAGAGGACATGTAGGATGAAGCCCAGAGGCTGGAGCCCTCAAACTTCTGAACACTCTGCTCCTCATCCCCTAGAGTTTGTACATATGTGTGTGTGCCTGCAAATCATCCCAGTGACCATGGAAACACTCCGTGTTTAAAGTGAGGCCTGTGTTGGTCTCAGGCTTTGCTGAATGTCCAGCCATTTGCAGTACCATGTCCAGTGTGCTTAATTCTGTGTACCCACAGTGACACAACATTTCTGAGGCTGACGCTAACAAAGTTACACCGAGTTGCGGTGGCAGAAACAAGTCCAGTAAAAAACCAGCAGGGGAAACTCAGCTTCTTTCTAAACAGATAAAGCCTTCTTTCTAAACAGATGCTAAGATTTTTCAAGTAAATACAAATCTTTGAAGAGCTGAATTTAGGTAAGTTGAAGGTCTCTCTGAAGAGATAATTGATGTGGATTCCTACAGTCAAAAAAGGTCTATTAACTACCTAGTAAAAGGGGAAATCACCAACAGGAAAAAAAACACCACCACAACAAAAACCCTGCTTGAGCCATTGTCTTTAATGAGATCATTATTAGACCTCTTATGCAGTTAACTAAGAAGGAAAAAGAAGAAAGATGCCTATGATTTAACTGCATGACTCAGAAAATTATTAATGGTCTGGGGATCCCATCACAAACAGCTCACTTGTAAAATACAGCTCAGGTCAGTAACAGTCAAAGGCATCTTTATTTACTAGATTTCAGAGGGCTTTCATGAAATAATTCCCTGGCTTTTGTTCAGTTCATATGCCCTGATTCTGTACTGAGATCTCCGTGGGAGGAGATGCTCACAGATGCTCACCATTTCAGCAATGTACAAATGTATTAGTACACACATACGATAATATTAGTCTATACGTGATTGCAAAGGTTGGGACTGAGAAGTCCTGCCTATTTTTCAAAGAACAGGTATCATAAATTATATCAATTTGTGTCTTTGTCCGCAAGTTGCCTGGATATGGGAAGTGTTGGGCTTACATGTAGACTGATGTTGTCATCTTGGCTTTATTTATGGCCCTTCTTGGGCACCGTTAAGTGAGTAGAAATTGAACAGAAACAAAATGTCATTAACTATGAAAAACAAACAAAATGACCAGAAAGACCTTCTTTCTCTCAGCACTCATGTAGATAACACTGTTAGTATTACTTGGAAATAACCTAAGTAAGGTAAAACAGGGCTAAATATAAGGTTGACTTTACGTTGGCATTGTCTTATAAAAATATTTCAAGTCACTGTGTGGATTTAAATTCTTACAGAATGTTCTGTTCCCTTAACTGAGCATCACATTCAATTTGTCTGGATGAAAATATTTGGTTTATTTATTTATGTTGGAAAAACTGTATGAATTTAAATTTAATTTAATGAGCTAACTAACTTGTCCTTTATCAGTATCAAAGTTTCACTAAAATGCAGTTTTAAACAAAATTAGGGGGACAGTTGAAATAACTGATTTAATCTGATTTCGGAAGTTAACATAAATATAGTGAAGTATAGCTGTCACATTTTTTCAGCAATTCTGATGTTCTGTTACATGTTCTTTTCTTTTTAAGTGAGATAAACTATTTCTATTGGAAAGACTGGCCTGCACTTTGAATTCCAATGTATTTCTCACCCACAATTTTCTGCGCAGAAACCATACTCTTTTATTTTTAAATAATGTGTAATTGTTTAAAATCGATGATGTCAGTCATCTAAGTAAAAGACAATAAACCAGTGTCTTTTTACATTTATATCTTGTTTTACATAAAATTTTTCTGGAAGGCTATTTATAGCAATTAAATATCACTCTATTTATTATTAAGCATTTATTATTAAGCAATCATTTTGCTGGTGTACCAAAGGGCAGCTATTCACAGTATCCTAGGAATTACAGATAGAATAAAAGTATTTGATCACCTATTTCCTTTCTGGAAAATTCAGGATTATTTCCTAAAGTATATCACTCCAGCTATTAAGTCCACCAGAGCTAATTATATACTGCTTTAAAATAAGCTTTAAGTATAAATAAGCTTTAAGTATAAAAGAAATAAGCTTTAAGTATAAAAGAAATAAAATTAAATACCAATCTGATTAACATTTCAGGATTCCAAAAGCCAGTTTATATTAAAAAACCTTCTTACCACTCTGGCTTTGCGAACCATGTGTTAAAAGATGGGGATTATGACGATCTGTTGCAGCAAAGGATTCGAGCATTCTTCTTTGTGCTGGTTCAGCTGATCCACAGCGTGGTCTGAGCCAAGACCCCCCGCCTTGCTTAAACATAACGATGAAACACGTCCACCACTGAGCCGTTCTTCTCATTTATCACTGGTCACTTCATTCTTTTAAATGTCAGTAATTGTTTGTCTGAAGCATCTTGGCAATAAGAGGGCATATGGGGCTGGCATCATGTTTGAATCATACATAGAAGTGTTCCATCCATGTTTATGAGGATATTTGTTTACTAACCAATACAAAACAGCACTGGAGTAAGAAACAAATGGTAGGAAACCTTTTTTCTGTCAACACTTATGTGACATACAATCGCAGCTTTGTGCTTTTGGTAGTTCAAACAGAGCTTACCTTCATAAAGGCAGTGTTTACCTTATATTTACACAAGGAAATTAGAGCTGCCTCGTGAAGGAAAATCACTGGGACAGCCCATGTTTTAGTTTATTATTTCACAGGTGTATCAGAGACTTCTTGTCAGACAAGCTAGTAGCCTTGTGGGAAGTTCACAGAAGCCAGGAAGCCGTAAGTTCAAACATCACTTGTTTTTTCACTGTTCCTTGTATTTCAACGTGTTTTATAGTTGTGACTATTAAACAGGGACTCACACTCTTAATTTTAGCAGCAGATGAGTTATCAGTGTCAGCTTCCTTTTTGCCTGATAAATTCACTGACTCATCAGTTGAACACAATCTTTTCTGGCAGGATGGGAACAGAAGCTACTTCTTACATATTACAGAATTGACTGCCACATACACGAGTACGCTGTCACCACCAGGAAAGTGGGGAATAGACTCAACCTTTGTATTGAGCTGTCTCAAGAATAATCAGCTCCAACCACGAGTAATCCAGAGTCCATATCCCTTCTGCCTAACAAAAACAGAAGCAAGATTGTGACTGCATTGCATTCAAGTAGGGCTGGGTGAATCCCTGATCTGCACTGAGTTTCTGGGAGCTGGAACAAGGGAAAAAAGATGGACTACTTTTCTCTTACATTTTTGTAATGTTCAGAAAGAAAACTGCAGGGTATTTTTGTAGTAGAGCAAGAGGAATTTCTTTCTACTTCTTGCAAAAATTTGCTTTCACTTGTGAAAGCAGGCTGGTTCACCCACCTGTCAGTGAAAAGCTGTGCAAGCATCCCAGATAAAAGGGAGCCTTGCAGTAATCGAGACTAACACAGATGTTTACAAGAGCGTGAAGGAGAGGAGGTAGAATCACGTTTTCCAAACACTCAGCTGTCAGTTTGGATAAGGAACCTTCAACTAAAGCAGAGTTTTGTAGTACGTGAGATTTGTTATCTAGTTTTCTTTGGCAAGTAGAAGTCCTACCTGGAAAAGTCGTTCAGATCAGCCAAGCTATTGCAGTGTTCCAGCTGAGCCTCTAGTCCCACATGCCACAGATTTGTGGATGATGATGAAGACGCTTTCATGCCATGACCTTCTCTCATGTCGCAGCAGCGGACTGCAGGTCTGCTTGCAATATCCCCTCCTTTGGGGTGCCGTGAAAGCAGAGCTCTTGCTGCTGCCCAGCTGTGCAAGATCTGCTACTGGAACTGCAGAGAGGCAAAAAGATAAGCTTCAAACAAACCTCCAACACTCCGACCTTTCAGGAAGTTCAGTTCTCAACTTGAACTCCGCAGCTTTTGCTCATTTTACATAATCCTTCCTGTACTCTTCCCTTTAAAGAAAACACCTTTGTGATAGCCTTGCAGTCCACTTGCAAAGAAAGGAACAAAGTCCTCTTTTCCTGCTTCTTTGTCATCACACTGACATAATGAACAGTGCCACTACTTCCACTGTTATCACAAAGAAATCCATTAAACATTCTACATATTGTGCAAAAATTTATGTCTCCCCTTCCCTTTTCCTGCTGGGAATTTGTGGTAGCATGGTAATTTATTTCAAGTGGAACAGAAGCACTTGTGTTTTAGCTTTTTTTTCATGTCTAGAAGCTAGCCGTTTAGTCCAAATGTAATAATGGTTCATAATCCCTATGTGCACTCCCGCACTAATGTTAACAGCAAATTTTTCACAAGAAGATAATCTTGGATAGCATGTTAATAGGTTTAGAGTAGGATGACAAACCTCAATGTTAGGTTTCAGAGCAGATTAGAATTGCAGACAGCTAATTAATAATAAAATAATAGCACTCCTATTGGCTTTGGGAAGATATATTTACCTGTTCTGGAGCTGAAAGTAAAAAAAAAAAGTGAAGTCTCAGGGGTGAAATCCTGGCCAAACTGAGGTTTACTGCAAAACCTCCATTGACTTTAATATGTCAGGATTCCAGACTTTATCTAACCTTCCTGTGTCATCCCAGTAGAGGATCATATGTTTTTTTTTCCACAGATAAATCCATGTGTCCTAACCCCACATTATTCGACCTCATGGAAAAGAAACCACAGCGTTACCTGAATGGAAAGAATTGGATCCAGATGAGAGAGGGGTGCGGTGGGGAATCAGGGGTTTCCTGGCCTGTTACCCCACAGGTCTCCTGTATGGCTCTGTTGGCTCTAGTCCTCTGGTCTCCCCACCACCTGATCAGACCTTCATGCGTGGCATAGAGTTAATGCTATTTCCATCAGAATCAATACCAGGGATGGAAAACCTATGTCCTGAAAAAGAGAACACCTATCCCAGAACATTTATTCCCAACTTTTGCATGGCTTATATTTAGGGTTTCTGTGCTCTGGGCACAAGGGTTTGCAGGTGGGGGTGGAGTTCAGATGTACTTTGCAGTAGCTGATACAGTTTCCTTGGGTCCTCTGGTAGCAACAGATACGAGTATGATTAGAGTCACAGTCACAGCATTCTTTTAGTGCCTGACAAGATTTCTCATCTGTTTCCAGCACTGAAGAAATTGCCATGCTATAATGTTCTGACTACAGGGCATGAATGTTATTGCCAGCTAATGGGCAGAATGCATAGCTGTTAACGTGTTTGCGACCAACATCTCAGCAAAACAGCTACCAAACTTTCCAAAGGATTCATGAACACTTTGGTCTCTACTATTATAGTACAAAGTGTGATAGATATGAGCATTATTGATGTCAATTCTTCTTTCGATTGAATAGCTGTAGTCATGAGAACTGTTATCCTAATCCCTGTATGTTCTGCACATGTGGTTAAACTAATGACCCGAAAGTCTGCATTTATGTACAGCCAACTACAAAGTCAGTACAACGGATATTTTTCCTTACCCCTGAGGGAGAACGGTACCACATGGCTATCATTATGAAAATGAGATTGAACTAAAATCCTGAATCTGAATACTTGAAAGTTTAGGAATATCTGTATTTGATTTTGAGCCCTGGTCATCTCTGATTCTGAGGAATTACAGCATGTTTTAAAGGCCTGGGATATTTCCGTTTTATTTAATAGTCCTGTTATTCTGATATGTTGGTTTATTCAATGTATTTTTGATTACATTGTAAATGCTTCTGAGTTATTACAAAACCACCCTTCTGAATGCGGTTTTACTTGGCAAGAAAACATTAGTCATTGTTATACATGACCTACTTGGGATTTATTGTAAAATTAAAAGTATTGTAAAAGGAAGATTGAGAAAGCAAAAGCAACAATAAATGCTAAGGATTCATATAAGATCTGAGTGAAGGACGGACTTGAAATAACTGGTGTGTCTCATCTTTGACTCATTGCTCTGTGTTTTCACTACATTAATCATGCCAGAAGGACTGTCACTTTATATTTGTGAACTGTGAAGCTCCGTCAGGGCAAGGGCCAGTACATGTTCCTGGATTACAAATCGGAAATGACTGTGATCGTTATCACTTCGGGCACAGGGACACTGTGTGGAAATTTGCAAACAAAAGTAGCAACTTAATCAGTGAGAGAGTGAGACTGATAGCCACCCTGCCGCCTTGCTGGGAATGCAGGAGCAGCCACGGGTGCCAGTACGCCTGGGATCACTGGGAAGATATTCATATTTTGGTTGTCCAAAGGATACATCAAAACCAACCAAACAGTTTCTTACTATTAAAAAAATAATTAAAACCATTCCACTTCATTTTTAGTAGAATTCTTTGAATCTGTATTGAGCATGCATTAATCTTAAACCATTCGTGTCTAATTGTTTTTAACTTGGTCATTAAGCATAACATTTGCGAATACATGTCTGGTAGCTTCTGTTTTTCCTTGTAAAACCAGATACATTTTCAAATTGCTTTATTTGTCGTGTCTTTGTTAACAACAGCCATAGGAACTGTGTCAGCCATAGAAAGAGAAACTACTGACAATGAGTTAGAAGGTAGGAAATTGAAGGCTGAAAGCTTCCCCACTTTAGTTCGTGATTTCATGACTTACAAAGGAATGCCTCGCAATAACATTGACTTCCAGGAAGAGCTGTGATTATGATAAACTGAAGTAGGATGGAATATTCTTGCCAGGCCCTGAAAAAAAAAAAACAACAGGAAAAATGCCGCTCCCAAAGCAAGGCTTTAGGAGGGAATCTCTTCCATCATTCCTTTTCATTTGTCTCCTCTTTACAGTGACTTAAGTGTAGGAATGTTTCCAAAAGGTTTAAATATTTAGATTTTCTCTAAATTTAAATATGTTTGGACCATTTTTTATTCTGCAGAATTAGAGTAAAAGAAGAGATTTTCAACCCAATTTTCTTATCGCTACTACTGAGTTTGCGCTCAGTGCTAAGTACAGAACAGCCTGATTCTACTCTTTATCACAAGCTCACTATGGTTATTTCTTTAGCAGCTAATGGAAATGATAATACTTATTCCCAGTATATGAACTCTCTAGAGAAACCTGCAGGTTTACATTTCTCACTCAGAGGCTGTAGCATTCAAGAAGTAAACTCAGGGCAAGGAATTGATCCCCATAAGCATATCCTGAATCTCATTCTAGCAACTGGGGATGAAGGAGATTGTATTAGCACATGTTTACTTAAACGAAACCTGTGATTGCTCCCTTTCAAAATCTCCAGAGGAATGTAATGAAAAGAGGGACCAGAATTGTCTTTATATGCTTTGGCTGCTCTCATATTTCCTATAAAAAAGGCCTTATCTTTCTATACGATTATTAAAGCCATAAAAGGATATATATCTTGAACTATGCCATTTCAGATAAACCAAGGCACTTTTATCTTATTAAGTTTCATAGTCTTTTCTGCAAGCTAATTTGAGTACCTGATATTTCATTATAAGGTTTATTGAACTTCAGATCTTTCCACTGCTGCTTCTAAAACAGAGGGTTTATAATCTATTTAGTGGAATGAACTCATCCTTATTTTATATATATATACATATATGTGCATATGTAAATATATGTACATGTATATTGAATATGTCAGTTTCAATCTGAGATTTTTATGCACGTTTCTCATTTTAATAATTATTGGAAAGGAGTATTTGGAAACACTTTTGGTTTTATATTTTAATTCACTGTTTGACATGTATTAAAGCAATGAGATCCATCAGCACAGGAAGAAAACAAATTTTCTGGGGCTGCACATATTTTGGCAGGACCATCTCCCCAGTATGCAGAGTTACACATTCATTATAATGCTATAGGTGTGTCTGGAGGCACTTGGAGATTAATGGGTATATATAGAATTTCAAGAATGGAAAGAAAAGGTGTTAGAGTTTGTACCAGTAGTTAACTTTTTTATAGTGCTGTGGGAAACTGAAGTTCTTAGTTTACTGCTACAGATATTTCTGGTAATGTCTTCTATTTGTGCCTTAAAATTATAAAGTGATTCCAGCAGAGATGTATCAATATCATTTTTTAATGTCTGTAGTAAAACTAAGGTAAACATTGTCATGTACCCAGAACATCTATCATTAAACCGCTTGTTCCCAGATTATTGTAATAAAAGCTAAGAACCATAAATATAGCCAGACTTTATAGGACACAAATGAACATTGCTGTCTACCTACATTTATAACCTACAATTTACGGGAGTTATTATGTATACACTCATGTAAATCTATGCACATAAATACTGTGTGTGAGAATATATAAACCCCTGTCTAGATATTAATTGCTGATGGACTGAAGTAGTTCAGCAGATTTCAGGCCTCTGCCTCCCTGGGTCTGCGGGGGAATGGATTTTGCAGCACATAGAGGCTTTGCTCTTTGCTATATTAGGTACCAATGGACAAGAACACCAGTCTTCAATATAAAATGGAATTGCGGTGTTGAAGCCACATGCTGAACACAAGACATAAAATAAAATTAATATTTTCTGTTATTAGGCAAGGGAAAGGAGAGGAAAAGAACAGGGCTCTTGATTAAATATCATCATTCTGTGTAGTGCAGATAGGATTAATTTAAACATTTTTCACTAAATAAGACGTGCTGAAGTGAGTGATCTCATCTGCTCGCAAACACCTTGGCTGTTCTGGTGCTCTAACTTGTCAAAGGCTTCACTGAGAGTCAGAAGTTGGTAGCAGCATGCTCTGCCCTTGAGCAGACCATGAACCACGCTGTCACTGCAGATTAGTTCTGCTTCTATTTTTCCCTGTGTTTTGAGGTAAAGTTAGCTGCATAAACACTAATCATGGCCACAAGGATCACTGGCCCCACACTTCATCTGTTTTTGGACAAGGCAAAACCCTACCATGGTTCAGTCCCTGCCAGGTGCCTGTGAAACATCATAGGTATCACAGACAGGGAGTACACAATAAGATTTACATTTCTGGTAGCCCTGAATCTTTAGGAAGCTGGCATTATTCCCTGTCACCGAGCAAAAGATATGAGATCACTTTCAGTTTTCCTCATCACTAGGTTATTTATGATAGAAGCACACACATGGAGGATGTGAATATGTAGTGCACAGATCATGAGTTCTGCTGAGTGTTTTAAGACTGGTGGGATGCAGGGAGGGGATGTTTTGTGGATCTCTCTGGGTTGAAGGTAAAAATAAGTAGTTGCCTGGAACACTGGGGAACTTGTTTGATGGTCCAGGGGTTGCCCTTGCATGCTTGTAGCCCCAAAAGTACTGAAATCGTGGTATTTTCAGTGGTTTCAGGGCATCTAAACTTCCCATTTACGCTTTCAAAAAATAACCCCAATAAAGACTGTAGATTATTGGCAGTCACCATAATAATTTAGTGTCCTGGGTCTTCAGCTGACTTTGAGACTTTGTATCAGGTGCTAATGAAAGGCAGAAGGGTACTTGCCAAGGAAATTGCAACCTACACAGGAAAAAGAGACAAACGGTGATAAATAGGATTTATGATTTCTTCATCAGGGAGGACCTAAGATACAGAAC
>JAVKLA010000027.1:33958294-33980845 GCA_034782735.1 Sagittarius serpentarius | reverse complement strand
ATACAGAACCCAAGAGCTGAAGACAGAGCTCATGGCAGTGAATAAAGAGCTTCCCCTTCTGTGATATTTATATAAGGCACTACAGAAAGAAGAAACTTGTGTGGAGACTAGAATGTAATACAGTTGAGTCTTAATTTCACAGCCTTTCTTGGAAAAGTGTTTTCATACACAGAATACCAAAAATACACTCATATGTCATAGTGGTGAGTGTAAGAAACCAAGCAGAATTAAAAATAGATTAAGTAATACAATGTTATAAACATTATACTACCTCCTATAACACAAATAAAAAGGTATATATAGATTCCAAACTATATTACAGCTTTCCAGGTTCACTGAAAGTTTAAATATAAGCTGGCAGTGCAATATAGCAACCAGAACTATTTAGGAAGTTTAAGATTACATTTTTTAAGAACCATATGTGATGTAGTGAGGAGATATTTCAGTGGAACTAATTTAGATTATAAGTCATATGTCCATCCTCTAGGAATGAGCCATAAGGTGTCTAAATATTCTTCTACACAGAAGATGTTCCACAATTAGTCATTCTGAAAAGTACTCCTCACCATAAGTATCGTTGCCAAAGAAAATTAATTAGTTCCACACTTTAATAGAAAAATATTTTTTTTAAAAATCCCCGCAGATGTTAATTTGTTTAGGGTAAGATCGCAGCTGTTGCCTTTTCTACAATTATTCCTTCCCCTTCAGTGTATATTGGGGATGGTTCATGTTTGCAGTCAACTGTATAATCAAATGAATTTAGTTTATAAAACTAAGTGGTTTGGAAAGTTAGATCAAGAAAGAAATATACGGTTAATGCTGTAATAAAATTTGTAAAGGTTAACATTAAACTGGATAATTCTTTGAACCAGAAATTTTACTAACCAGGAGAAAATGAGAACATATTGTTATGATTTACTTGTTATAAGTAGCTTCCTTATGGGACCAGTTAATCACATTAGATATGATTCTCAGTTATGCTGCTTATTGACTTATTAAGCCTTAAGTTTGAAAAACAGAGAGAGATCTAGTATTCATACAAAAGTAACAGAAATTACACTAAAGTGTTTTGTATGCTTTTGTAATAACTGTAATTAATTACATTTGAAATGACAAATAAATTTCATTTACACAGATTTTGGGGTTTTAGTCTAGAAGCAGGTAAGCTTTTAGAATGATATAAACCTCTGAAAACAAATTGGAAAGATTTCTTGAAGGTGCCTTAGTAGAAAGCTCAGATGGAGTTATCAAGCCAATATGATCAGTACTTGGCCTAAGTCAATACACTGTCTTTGGTATGACAGATACTTTGTGAGGAACTGAAACTCAACCTTCTTGCTCCCATAAATTACCCATATATTGAATATTATGCTATTGGGTAAACCTATGGGGAAGTCTTTTGATACCTGGAAACAAAAAATTCTGTGTTCTCCATATCTTGTCTTGACTGGTGTAACAAGGACTATTTCTGTTCATATTACAGTTCTTAATAAAAATAGTTTTGCTTTCATTTTCCCAAGATTCCAGTGGAATGCCATACAGTGTATTCTTCCACCATCATTATCTATTATTGTCTATTACGTTTTATGTACTTTATTGTGTAACATCACATGGCACAGAGATGCCAAGCCATCACTGACACAAGCTCGAATATCCACAAATTGATTTTCAGAGACTGTAGTTTCTAAAGCAGCCTAACAGAAGTAACTTGAGTACAATAAAGTGCTGCCATTTTTTAATTGCAGAACGGGTTCACACAGTAGTTTCTCAGATGGTTCTGCAGGCTGCGTCCCTACTGAGGTATATTCATACATTCAGAAACTTCCTCAGTGACTTTCCTCACTTTGCTGATTTGGTCTATACAGAACAGTTCCTCTTATTTTTATCATTATGTGTGAGGTTTTTTTAAATTCTTGTGTTTTTAATTCAGGAGACTCCTCTTTTTTACTGACTTCCTTCTAAAAGTTTAATTAGAAAATGAGTTTTCCAAACCTCTTCTCAGTTCAATGGAGATATTACTATAGAGTTTGATTCCAAATATTGAGTCTGTGAGCTTAGGTCTGAAGTAAAGTAATAAAAACCCGAGAAGAATGAAAAAAGTAGACCTAGAAAGAACAATAAAATATCATATAATCTGCCTGATCTTTACCTAAAGTATTCTTTTAAGACCCGCAGTGATGGAGTTTTCACAATTTTCCCACAGAATCCCTATTGGTATTTTATTACCTGTACTGTTAGAAAACTTTTTCCCTAATATGTAAAAGTTAAACTTCACTTACTGCAGCTTCATGGATGTGGAAAACAGATTATTCTCTTTCTCTTTGCAGTTTTATGTCCTTCTAGTCAGCTATTTTCTTGTTAGCCTTCTTATTAAGCTAAACTTTCCTAAGTCTTTTAATGTTCTAGATTTATGACCACTCTATGTCTTCCATACACTTTCCCAAAATAATATACGTCTGTCTTGAATTGCAACATTCAGAACCAGAAACGAAACTCCTGCAGACACTATACTGACGCTGAATGCAGCAGAAAGATTACTTTATGTTTTTTTGGAATAATCTCTTACATCTGTTATTCTTGATTTCTTCTGACAAAAAGATGCCTGGTCATCTTTTTATCTGAAGAGGAAAACCTGGGTTTTGGTTTTGTTGATTGTTTGTTTGTTTTTTTTAAATTTTATATTTTTAACTAGCTAAAAGATTCTTCTATATTCATATCAAACTTTTATTTAACTGAAGGTTGCTATAAAATCAAGCTCAACCACCATGAGGACAAGTGTCATTAGAGTATTGGAAGTCATGTGGATTAGAAATCTCAGCATCAGTCAGCTGGGGCTGCACTGAACAGTGTTTGGTCGCTGCGTGATGAGAATGCAGCTGTAGTTTCACTGGTCACATGCTAAAGAAACAAGTAGTGGTTATTTATGTTTGTGAGCCTCCATACATATGAGGATATGTTCACATTTTTTTTTATATATATATATATATACACACACATAATGCAAGTTATAATTTAAAGGTACATAGACAACCACCAATTTTTCCTGACAGCAATTTAATTGTGTCTACTAAGTATGCTTTATAGCCAGACAGTAAACATATGAAATGCCAGATTCAGGCATTCAAGGATTCAAGGATTTAAGGAAAAGTGTCTTTGATGTGTTTGGAACGTTTGGTTTGGAAAAAATAACTGAATGCTTCAGTTCAGAAATGCATATATTCATTTCAACATGAGGTAGTTTAGGAGGATATACACACTCTGCAAGTCATTGTTTGTCGGAATAGAATTTGGAAAACCACAATATTGTGATTTAGGGTTAAGATATAAAAAATATCTAAGTAAGAAATCAAAATGATGAGTTGCAATATTACAGAAATCTATGAAACTGCAAAAAGAAGTACAGAATAATGAATTACATAAGTATTACACAAATAATTACTATCATTAATGTGCAACTGAACAAATAACAGGCTTATTTTCTTGCTGCCTTAAGGCTAGAAGTCTGGGTATATTGCATTAAAAAAAAAAAGAAAAAACAGTTTCTATAGTCAGCTTTCCTCAAAAATGTTTGTTTGGCTATGTATAATGTTGCTGGATTACTTTTCTTGTTCCTTTTAGCATTGAAACCCAAAAATATTTATGTATATTTCATAGCCAATGATTTCTTTGTGAAAGCTTCTTTAACTACATATTCCAACAGGCCTTTCTGTAAGTCTCGTTTGGTACCAGTCATTTAAAGCTTTCACTTTAGCTCAGCAAGGTAGATTTCTTAAATACACTGAAATTATCAGTATGCATCTTGTATCATCTTAATGTAGGTAGTCAGTTACCCAAGATCTGAGGAAGTTTCTTCCTCAAGTGGATCACTTTTTGTCTCCTTTGGTGCAATCTATATTGCAATTTTATTAATCCTAATTGAGGATAGATTTGGAAAAGTAGTCATCTTCATTGTCTGTTTGATGGTATATCTACAGGTTTTTTTCTGGCTGATATGCACTTTTCTTGACATGCTTAAAGCCCAGGTAAAGTTGTTCCAAATCAGCTGCAGATTAGCGTGTTAACATTTGAGCATTATTCGTTGCCTTTATGTGCCATCCATGTTCATTTTCCCTGATTCCCACTGATCACATACAGTCAGAAATAGTGGAAGGATATATTCTGGCTGGTCTCCTTGGATCTGTAATACAAGAAGGCTGCATCATTGTAAATTTGTCGTTTTTTCAATATTTCCTCATTGACAAATACTTCATAGAAGAAGTTATTTTTTTTTAAATAAATATAATGTTGGCCTTTTCAATACACAAATAAAATTGCTTTTCTCCATGATAAACTCCTTCCTAATTCCTTTCTGCTTCTGCAAAAGTCAAAGAAATTCTATGGTATTCTATAAATTTCAACTTCTTCCAGCTTATTCCCACTAAGGCTGTTTGTGTATTTATAAAATACAAATTACATCAAATGTCACTTTTATATCTGACTCTCTGAGGCAGTTTGACAGCACGGGGAGGTATGACCCTCCCTCAGACAGAAAAACAAAGAAAGAATCTGTTGTTGTGGTATAGTATTACTAGTACATCCTTGGGTAATGCAAAGCAAGACAAGACAAAAAGCTCTTACAAAATATAACTGGTGCATTGTCTTTCTATTATTCCAAATCTTGTGCAATATATGGTAGGAGAGGGAGAGCAGTCTATTGTTACTTTAACTTGCATTCTTGTTCTAAGGCACTGTATGAAAACCTAATGTCATCTGGATATCATAGCAGTCCTTAACATATAATTACATGGGACCTACATTACTTGATCAAAGTAAAAGAAAAAGCTCTTATTTTATTTATAAGCCATTTGCCACAAACCATTATCATTTACTTAGGCCCTAAGTTAGTTTCCATTTTAATAGTTCTATTAGTGTTTGGGTGGTTTCTATGAAGATTATTCAATAAACATTGTCCAGAAAAAGCTAGATACTTTTAATGCATAATCCTCTGGAATGTTTATTAAACAATAACACTGAACCTTCTGACAGTTTTATTTCTGAGACTGTTATAACATTCTTATGCATCCCACCGGTAATTCTGCATTACTGAAAACTCTTGTGCAACGTAATGAGTCTTAACAAAAGCAGATGCAGCCAAATTAATAACAAGGACGTCAATGAACTATAGAAAGCCATATAGTGGGAGGGGTGGGATGGGGGGAAAAGAATGAAAAAAGAATTCTGTTTCACTTTTGCAACAAAAAGTAACTGAAATAAGAAGAAACAGTAATATAAGGATTTGAAAATCCACATGTGAAAAGTAGATTTCACTGAAAAGAGTATTTAATCATGCATTATATATTTAATGCTTAATGAAGAGTCTCTGGACAAACTGAATTTAACTTAATTACAGGATAAAGGGGTTGTAAAATATTACTTAAAAGCTTAAATGTTCTTGAATTTACTTCTGTGAATAGGTTTCTGCATGTCACATTTTCTGTGAGGCCACCCTGCAAGGATCCTTTTATCACCTGTTAAATAGATGCTATTCCTCTTAACTAACCACAAAGAAAGCTCAGTCTAAGGTTCAGTACACTTAATACAATGCCTCCAAAGAAGGGAAGGCTTCAGATAAAACTCAGTGCTTGGCCATAATGAACCTGGTAAATGTTGGTTTCCTGCAATAAAAATAATAGGTGAAATCTTGGCCTGTTGAAGTCAATGGGAATTTTGCCATTGATTTTAGCAGGGCCAGTATTGCAACCAATAAATCTACTGAGCAAACTAAAAGAAGTGGGTGAAGGAAGGAAGAAAGGGGAATTAATGTAACAGAACCTCTACATTATTTCAGTCCTTATTCTACCCTCCTTTGCCTGAGGGAATAGCTCCTGATACTCCTGAGATGTGCTCACAGAGACTATTGTGGCAGTGTACCGAACACCAAATATTTACAAAAGCATTTAATGACTAATTCTGAAACAGGAAAATCAGCTTTGTTGTTATAATGAGTCAGTCTCAGATTCAACCAGAGACTGTTTTAGGGGTGAGTAACCAAGGGCAATTGCCCAAGACTGGATACCATGGGGAGTGTGTTAGACGACAATAATTAAAAGTACAAGTCATTCAATATGCCTTAATCTATGCCTGTGTTCTTGCTAGTCAAAACCTGCTGTAGCTCCACACAGATGCAATTAGATCTTTCAAACGCAATCCTTTCTGTAATGTGAGTAAAACAACAGGCAAAAACATAGAAATATGAATGTCTTTTTGTAGTTTTATATTTATATCGCTGTCTGTTTCTTTTTATTGGTGTGTGAAAATGTCTAATTTCTGATTTCTGATGTATAATTAAGTATAGCCACCATATTTTTGCATGGGTTTTCCCAGACATCCATTACACACATGTGTCACATGGCCCGTGTACAGTAAGACAGTTTCAGAAAGCTGCAGACTAACAAATCAAGCACTATGGTCCTGTCTGGAAACAAAAGAAATTGGATGTGAGGAAATATATGTGTTGGTACCCCGTCACGGGCAGTACCATGACTTGAGAGCCCTGCGATTCTTTAGGAGGTGAAAGCTATGGGAGAAATTTGAACTTCTTGTTCAGGTGTTCCTGTATCTGGACCAGAATATGGAGAAGCACAACCATCTAGTTTGTGGGGCTCTTTCATAGGGACTATTTGCAAGAAAGGGACAGTTTGGGAAAAAAAAAATTACTGGTTAGAAAACAACAAGAAGTAAAGGGTGGCTAAAAATACATTATCTGATGTGAAAGCGATATACAGGCAAAATACTTCTGAACATAAAAGCATGGTGTAGAAATGTGATGGATCTGAAAAATCTCCCTTGAACTAGTTTAATATCTGTAACACTTATCTCACAGTAATAAACTACGACAGAGCAGTAAACTTACACTGGGAGTGAAAAATGGTGACATCCATTGCAGACATTGCTTTGCAATACACAGTTTTCTTTGGCTGTTAAATCTCATTTTAATACTTATCAGAGTATTCAACAATAAATTTTCCCCACCACTTAAAACACTCTGAAGGTTTCCAGCCCAGAGTGGTTACCTGGCAATTCAAGCAAACTTTTTTGTTGTCTGAAACTGTACGATATCCACTTTGGTTTTGACTGTCACGGGTATTAAGTGTTTCTCCAAAGTGGGGTAAGCAAGCAAGCAACCAACCAACCAAAACACCAACTGTCCTAAGCAGAAAATATTTTACATTGTGACAGTGTTCTTTCTCTGTAAAAGTGTTTATAAAAACCAGTCGGAGGTGCACATAAATGATCAAATTTGTAACAAATCTTTTGTGAACTCAGCTGATATGGCTCAGCAGAACATCTAACAGTGGTCATGCCTAAGCACAGGTATGCTTATAGATAAGATGAAAGCAGCCTTTCTTATTAATCACACTGTGTATCTGGTCCAATGCTCCTTTCTTCAGTCTTTAAGTCAACTCCATCTGGTTCTTACTATTCAGTTGTACAGCTTACCTTTCACAATGAAACGTGCTACTGCTGCAGAAGCAGGTCCGATGTGATTAAAATTATTAGGTAAAACAGTGGTTGCTTAAGTCTGGAATCAGCTAACCATAAAAAACACGATCAGCCACAAAATGAAACTGAGGAGCAGTTCTTCACTAGGTGTAAATTGGCTGGACTCCAGCTTATTTCAGTGGAAGGTATTGAAAATAATGTTTTGGGCCACCATTCTTTATGTTAATACTTTATGGACCACATCAAGTAAGATGCCAAGACAATGCTTGTATAAGTAAGAAACAATCTCATCATATTGTAGGCTAGTCCTGGGTTTCTGGTCTGCTGTGGCAGGGCGAGGGCCTAGGTAGCTAGAAGGGAATGACCCTGACTGTGTTAACTGAAACAAACTGAAACAAAACCTGCCCCTCTCTCGGGGGTGCCCAGTTTATTTAGAGGGTTCTAATTCAGATTCTGTTCAACAGACGTCAAACAATATCAAGACAACAAAAACAAAGGAGCAAAGCAGCTTTCTATGTTTTTTGGTCAACGACTTCTTTTATTCCGATGACAGTGTCTCCAGTCCTTTACAATTTTTTGGTCACTGCTAAATTAAGCTTAGTTCTTTGCTGAGTTATTGAAATCTTTGTGGGGACCTAACCTAATAAAAAAATCATATTGCTGAATGACTGTGAGATAGGAACAATCCAGGGAAGGCAGGATATGGTAGGGTCTCTTCCAGAAAGGACTCACATCTAATTTACGATGTACAAGTAGGACCTGGTGTTTCCCTGTGGTATGCTTTGGTCTTTTAGGTGTTCATTTTGGAGCTACCATGACATCTCTACCACAAATGCTCACTGCGACCTCGACACAGATGGAGGCAGGCAGGGCCTGCTCCAGCTCATGGCAGCAGGCCGTAATACTTGGAAAAACATTGGGACTCTGCATCTGGAAGGGGCGACCGGCCCAGATAGTCAAGTCCCTACTCCGACAGTCACAGGCTCAATCGAGACTTGGGCTCCCCCTGAAAATGTTGAAACTTCCCCTTTTGGCAAGAATGCCAGCTATGCACCCTTATGTTGCCAGAATACCTAAACAGGTGAAAATACCACAGCTACAACCTTTTCTCTTTTACAGCTTGAGAACTACATTGTGGAAAACATGAAATCGGAGATGGTGCAGCTGCAGCAGAATGCTGTGCAGAATCACACCGCCACCATGCTCGAGATAGGGACCAGTCTCCTCAGCCAGACAGCAGAGCAAACGAGGAAGCTCACGGATGTTGAAACCCAGGTATGTTCCCAGAGTGGTTTTCTAAAAGCTGTTAATTGCAGAGAACTTTTCCCATCCTCTTTCTTTTCTAATGCATCACCACACAAAACATTTCAACACAGGGCTCCAAGAAACGTACACACTCTGTTTCTTGGTACCTACAGTGGTGATGACTGACCCTTGTTATGTGTCTTTCTTTTGATTTCATTTGGTTAGTATATTTAGCTCTGTGTGTGCAAGGCAGGCAGGACTGTCCAGGAAACTAAATCAGCATTTGACTTCAAATAAACAGTCCAGCTACCAACTGTGATTGATACAAATGTCAAGTCAAATAACAAGTTTTAGGCTAAAACAGAGCCATTGATCTCCATTGTTGTTCACCTCTTTACTACTACAAGAAAATCTGAATATTTTCTGCAAGGTGTTTCCAGCTATTTGAAACATAGTGTATGCCTGCAGCTTTTAAACTGTGAGGAGAGAGGGACAAGCATTGGCTTCTTTATAAAACACTGTGTATTTGTTATTACTGTAAAATAGTATAACATCACATGAATTTAAAGAGCTATCTCCATATGATTCCTAGCACTAAAATCACTGTTGTGATTAAAGTGACAAGAGTATCACTGTCATAACACAGAGTACAATTTCATATTGGGCTTATTGCAAAGATACGTACCACTTTTTGCCTTTTGAATTCTTTTATCAGTTTAAGATGCATATTTGTTTTCCTTATTTTTGCTGACTTCCTCTTGATCTTCTAGCATGTGGTATATTACCAGCTGCACTGCCTTCGCTGTTCATTTAGAACAGTGGAATTAAAGTATTGCATTTATTTGGTTCGTTCAAGTAGCACATGTACTTCTTGAAAGATCATATTTTCTGTTCTAATGCCCTTACTCATGTTTACAATACCATTACAAAGTTTTTACATAATCACATTACAGTACAATGAGAAACAACAGTAATTATGAAAGACAGACACACTGTCTTACACAGGTTCCCTGCATATTTTTTTCTACATCTTGATTAACAGATCAACATTCGCTTATAAATGTTGTGATCCCAAATGACCAGTTTCTAAAACATAGTATATTGACTTAGAAAAATGTTGGGAAAAACTTTAATTCAGTATCAACAGAATACCTAAATAGAAACAAAAGAGGTGAAGACCTATGGGCTGTAGTATCCTATGTTCAGTAAAGAAAAAGGAGGCGTAGGAATTCTTCTTATATCCCAAAGACCTACCTAGGTGTAAGTGTTGAGTACTCATTCATGGTTTCCTCCTTTAAGCAGGTAGGGACAAAATATGCATTGCCTCTGTCTCACTTTTCCTTTGAGGAACCACTTCAAAGTAGAGGTATCACTGGCAACTGCGTGAAGGAGCGGATGACTTCCTCCTTCTATACCTATTGCTGAAGAATTTAAGAGTTGTTCAAGATATCAATGGGAGTGGCTCCTCCCTGTTACAGTACTTGCTTTGACTTTTGCCTCACTGATGGCGTTTCCCACCTCCCCTCTTTCAGCAGTATGAGAAAGTCCCTAGCTCTGCCCTCAGTCAGAAAAGAGTGGAGCAGGTGGCTCAAGAAAGTCAAAAGAGACTGCTCTTGGCAGTGACGGAGGTAGCCAGCTGCATGGCAGAGAGGTGAAGGTCTGCAGGATACAAGGAGGAGAAAGGCAGGCCAGGATCTCATGCCTGTAATAAGAAGTACTCATACCAGAGTAAGGAGGAGTCTGAAGGACTGAAGATAGAGCCTCTACCTCCTTAAAATCTCACTGACCCCTCCCAATCCCCGATCCATCCAAAATCGCACTGATTCCCTTTAGGCTTTCTGCTCTACCTGAAGCTCTACTGATGTTTTGTAGGCTGCTCCACAGATGTATCCTCTTTGGAAATCTGATGGTGCTTTCCTGTCTTCTTACCCCTTGCCAACCTTTGTAATACATCTTCAATTTCTGCCAGGTCCTTCTGAAACTGTGGTGATGCCTCCTGGCACTTCCAAATGTAACCATCTTGAAAAGCATAACAGCTGCATACTGATAATTTCCAATTTTTTCAACCTCTGTACCTTTAAAAAAGGACAACTCAAGTTGCTCTGTGAATGCAACAATTTCAAACAAAAATAAGGCACTGGATTGAGTTTGAGAGCCATTCTCTTTGCTTTATGTTCTGTAACAAATTCTATCAGGCATGCATGAGAAAATGTTACCATGTAATACTATGATGATACTGATTAACGTCCTTCCAAGAAAGGTCTGGTAGGTTCCGCTAAAGAGGTATCGTTTTCAGTTCCAGAAGTGCTCGCATCTCAGCTGGTGTGTGCACACATATCTACAATAACTGTTTACACACACGCCTTCAGACTCTATGTAATGAACACGATATCCCAACAAAATCAACTAACATTCATTAATATTATTGCTTTCATTCTTAAAAGCATTCTGTTATTTCCACTTTTGAACTATTTTTTGTTATTCTCTTTCATCTAGTTAAAAGGCTTCTTTCGGTCTGATGTAGTTATTAAAGCTTGTGCTATTGATACAGACCACCACTAAAGTGAAAGACAATTGGATAAAGCAATGTTTAGGATCGCAGCCTTCATCTTAAAAATCTGTGTAAGAGTGCAAGTAGTGATAACATAAGCAGACACCAGACTTCTGCCAACAGTGCAAAAGAGAGAACTTAGGGGAAAGCTAAAGTAGGAGCTCTATTTACAAAACAGCGGATGCAACACTTTGGCTTCAGTCCAAGTACCCTTGCACTCTTCTGGTTTAAGCATGCTTTGTAGGAATGCATGTTTGAGGCATGCCTTTTGTTCTTTCCATTGAAATGAAGCTTATTTGGCAGTCACCTTTCCTTTTTCTGCCGGCCTAGTATTATTCTACAGTAAACAGAGTGCCAGAATATCAGCTGGTACATATCAGTGTAGCTTGATTGAGTTCATTTGCACCAGCTGAGGTTAAAAAAGGATTTAGAAACAATTTTTGATGAATCATCAAATCAGAATTAAATGGTTGCATTATGTTGCTATAACAACATAACCAGGACAATATAAACATTAAAGTTTTTAATTTGTCCTTAAGGTGCTAAATCAAACATCCAGACTTGAAATTCAGCTACTGGAAAATTCACTGTCAACGTACAAGCTAGAAAAACAGCTGCTACAACAGACACACGAAATCCTGAAAATTCATGAGAAAAACAGGTAAGAATGAGTAGTTGGTCTCTTACACTCTTTCTCTGTTCATCACAAAGTGGTCTGTGCATACTTTGTTCTAAGCAACTGACCAAATGGAAGAAGCAAATATGGTAAGTGGAAAGCATATGTAATATTTATGAAATGGCTAAAAGAACTAGGGTATGAACTTAGACTGTGTTAGCTCCTGTAGGACAAATGTAAGTTGATTTTTACTACTTTTCATGCGCACTGGAAGTCCACGTCAGTTTGCTTCACGACAACTTAGTCATGACCACAGTTCCTGCTACTGAAAAGCATAGGGATAACCTGCATGAGCACTTTCAAGTAGAAAAATATTAATAATAAATTATGAGATTCTCAACGACCTTAAAGTGCATAAGCAACAGAAAATCTTCAGCAGTTCATCTTTCTAATTTTAATGGATACAAAGTTCTAACATGTAGAAGGATCTCTCTCTCTCTCTTTGGACTCAATTGTATATAGCATACTTGGAGCCATGCTCAATTTAAAGAATAAGTGAACAGTAAACATTTGGTGTTTATGCAGAAATTGAAGAAAAAACTGTTTAGCAGCACATAACTTTTTAAGCAGTGAAGTGAGAGTCAAGAAGTTCCAGTGTTGTCCCTTTCTGTGCTACATATAAGCACCTCTCTCTGTGAGAGAAGTGCTTCTGTGACACAGGGACTCAGTACCTGAAGTCACTGGATTTAGCAAACCAGTCTCTCAGAGAGCACATGTGGTGGGTGGACCTTGTCTGGCTGCCACCCACCCACCCAGCTGCTCTCTCACTCCCCCCCCCCCCCGCCCCGTCAACAGGAGAGAGGGAGAAAATGCGATGAAAAACTGTAGCTGAGATAAAGACAGGGAGATAACTTACCAGTTACTATCACGGGCAAACACCCTCATTTATTGCCAATTTATAACAGTGTAAGACGGTGAGAAACCAAAACAACCCCCAAAAGACCTTTCCCTACTACCTCCCCGTCTTCCCATGCTCAGCTTCACTCCTGACTCTTCTACCTTCCCCCCCGAGCAGTGCAGGAGGATGAGGAATGGAGGTTGTGGTTAGTTCACAACACTTTGCCTCTCCTTCCTTGTGCTCTTTCCCTTCTCCAGCATGGTTCTTTCCCATGGGCTGCAGTCCTTCAGGATAAGATTGCTCCAACGTGGGCTCTCCACAGGCTGTATCTTCCTTCTGGACAGCTCCACTTGCTCCAGCATGGGATCCTCCATGGGAAATGCCTGCTCCACCATGGTCTCTCCCACAGGGAGAATCTCTGCTCTGGTGCCTCCTTCCCTCCTTCTTCTCTAACCTTGGTGTCTGCAGCATTGTTTCTCTCGCTCTTTCCCTTTGGTCCTCACACTGTCACGTGGTGGTTTTACCCTTTCTTAAATATGTTATCACAGAGGCACCACCACCTTGGCTGACAGGCTCAGCCATGCCCTGCAGTGGGTCTGTTGGAGCTGGCTGGAACCGGCTGGAAGTGTCCAGCCTGGGGCAGCCCCGGCCTCTCCTCACAGAGGCCACGGCTGCAGCCCCGCCATGGGCAGCACCTGGGCACCTGCACTCAGTACAGGGGGTAAAGCCGTTTTCCTACTTGGCTGCCCTTCTAGAGGCCTAAGGCTCATATTCCTGCCTCTGTAACAGCCAAGTTTAAGCAGGGAGGACAGAGAGTGCTTTTGCTCTGCAGCTTCACTCTCGGCTCTCTTCTAGAGAGAACAGCTGTGAGGTAAGTCCGACTAGGACTAAGGTTTCCATTTCCTGTATCTACATTTGACATTGCAATAAGGCAAACAGCTTTAAAATGAGGTAGTTACTGAAGCATCCTGTACAAACTTTAGTGGACTGTTTAAGTTGAGATCAGGCAGTTTGCCAAAAAAAAGGCAGCGTGACTCTGGTGCTGCTGGATGGGAATTGGCAACTGAGGCGGAAAGACCTTGCCCAGGGTTGTATGTGAGGAAGACTAACACTACAGTGGGCAAGGAGCTACTGGGAAAAGAAGGCAAAGAACCAGATAATGACGAAAAATAGAAAATATTGTTATAAAGAAATGTGTTTGCTGACTGTGTCCATTTGCAAAGCTGGTCAAATAATATACCATTATTGCTACTGGTTATGAAAGCCAGTTTAATGTATTTAATCTAGCCACTGTTTCTAACCACTAATTCCAGCAGATGTTACTCTGGAGAAGCTGGATTATATTGAAAACTTGAACTCCACAGGTTTCCCTTGACCAATTGGAAATAGGAAAAAATTAGTGTGGGATTAACTTTGACTTCAGCCATCTCAAAATTAAGTTATTCACCTAAACTGCGTATGTGGGCTCTCCCTGTAGTCCACGGAGGGAGTAGGTATGTGCAGGAGGCAGTTCATTCTACATATTTTACAAACCTATTTCAATTTAGGATTAACCCAAGCATTAGTTAAGTATATAAATACTTGCATTTTTAGCTGCTGCAATCTGGTTAGCAACAAAATTTTACTGGCTGCTCAAGACTGAGTCTTGTGTACTTAATAAGCTCTATTTATTTATCTTAGCTATGTGTCAGGGTGTAAAGCCTTCATGTCAGTAAACAAATAAGTTTTACTTAAATTGACCTTTGACTTGGTTGGACATTATGATGAAATGGTCTGTGACATGACAAAAGGGTCTGCCTTGATTTTTCAGAGGAAAAGGAGGGGTACGTTAGAAAGCACACTTTATACCTAATTGTTTCTCTCAGAATTATAGTTGTATATAGATAAATGAAAAAGCACATGGAGTTTCACCTTCTAATGCAGCAAGAACCTGGCATACTGTCCAGGTTCTGTTACTCTCTCCTTGGGAGTGATAAAATTAGGGAGAGGGCAGTGTTATGATTACACTAAAATATGGATCATCACCTCCTGTATCATCATCTACTCCTAACAAAAAACTGCATAGTCTTGGCCTTGTAGGTCCTGGTCCTGAAATAAATTATGTGTGTGTCAAGTTCACTATGGGACAAATCTTGGTGATCTCAGCAGGTACTAAGTTTCTGGGCATGCCAATGATTTCAGCTTGCTGAACTTTAAACAGTACTTGTAGATTACCCATGAGGTTACATTCAATAACTATTTGAAGTTAAAATGTCTTCATCCCTCTCCATATCACTTTCACATCAATAAAACAGAGAAAACTCCTTTTATCCATGTTGCTTACGTGGACTGTAAACTTTCTTTTGCAGTAGGTGTACACCACAGTGAGAACAAGCGTAGGAGCTATTATAATCTCAAAAATAATCAAAACAGAGGGTGTACTGTGGGCAGATCATTTCTTTCTCTGTGCTAAAATTTCCTCTGTATAAAATAAAAAATAATGATCTTAATCACTTTCAAAGAACTGTATTTTAGATGAAAGTAATGCAAAATCTTATAGTAATAATAAATGATCGTTGATGTACTATAGTAACTTGTATATTATCCTCAAATAAAATGAACACTGCATATCAACAGGGGACCAATGCATGTTCATTAGACTAGAAATATATCTATTTTTGGCCTTTCTCTTTACTTCCTGCCTCTGCTGGGAAGAGTGGCCAATTTTTTCTTTTTATCCCACTGAAGTGAAAGATATTCCGTGGCATAAGCAGAGTCACATTTGCCCCAGAATTATGTTTCTATAGAGTGCTCTCATGCCATAAATAATTTAGATTTGTGGGTTCCCACCCACTGTAATGTAAATGGTAGTTTCTTCCATTGCCATTTTTTCTCCCACAAGAGCTTTCTAAAAACTATTTTGATTTATTCCTGAAAGATTTCCCTGCTTAAGTGCCTTTATTAGCCCCTTTTTTTTCTCCAGAGTGTACCAGCTGCATTTAACTTATTATGTGCCATTTGTTTCAAGATGCAAGTGTGAAAACAATTTTTTATTTACTCACATGAAACAAATGAGGAAAAATATAATGGAATTCTGGATCTTCCAGCAATAGATAGTGGAAGTGAAATTTAAACATAAAATCTGACTTGAATTTGCAGACAATCAAACTAGATTAACACATTCGGTACAAGAACTGTTGTATCCTATGAAAGGTGAGGACTCAAGAATGATTCTTGAATTTCCATCCGACTGTGTGAAAGATGAGGAAACACAATATGTCTGATGAGTTTTATTTGCAGGTTTTGCATATACTAAAAAGATAAATCCAGATTTTTCGCTTCACTTTTGTGATTTCAGTGGAATTAACTTGTCACTGGTATAAAAAATAGGTTTACTGATGCTAAGTGACCCGTTACTTTACTGGTCTTGAGAAATATGGGGCTACGTATTTTTATATTTCCTTAAACGGATCAGACAATATCAGACCACCAAAGTGAGTATGAGTGGTGAGCACCTAAAAATATAGGGAAAATTTCACTTATATAAAAGCAAGTACAAAAAAGCTGTCTCAATGACAAAATACCATTCTTGCACTCAAAAGTAAGCATTTAAATCTTCTACCTGTTTGTCTTCCCATATATACATAATACAAGAAAACCACATGTATATAGCTGAAGAATTTTTTGCTAGTGTGACATTACTTGTCTTTATTTATTGAATAGCTCAACAAAGTAAATGTTTGTATCTGTATTTATAATAAATTCAGATTTTTTAAAAGATTATTTTAATGCAAAAGAGGTCCATCTCTAAGATCTGGTCTATATCCTGTTCTCACATGTCTAAACTGAGGCCTCTGAAAATAAAGATTAAAAAATCTCTTAAACTGCTGTGGTCTGGAATGGATTAGTGAATAAACTACCTACCTTATAAGGCAGATCGCCTAAACCAGACTTTCCTTCCTCCCCAGAGAGCTACCAGAGCGCTTTCTATATGTTCTACTTCATCACCTTTCAAAATGACAACAGCTTTCATTGGAAGTCGTTCTTTGACTTCTGTACAGGCCTCCTACCCTGTCCAGCATTATCAGAGGGCTTTTTCTGAATCAGCTGGACACAGCACAGTTGCACTGAGGTATCCCACTGGCCTATGTCCTGAAAAAGTTAACACATAATTTGTATGGTTGAAAATAGATTCCTAGCCTCGCCAAGATCAGTAGGTTAGACATTGAGACATGGTTAACCTTTAGGAAAATTAAGTTTGTCTGGGTTTGGGGGGGGTGTGTGTTTGTTTTTACTTTAATTGTCTTCTAGATAAGGACTCCAAAGAGTCACTGTCCAATGGATAATATTGGTGTTTATTCATGTTAAGGACAACTTTTGTTTCTTCCCAGCTTCATTCTGTTCCCCAAATGCCTGATTTGTTTCTCCAAACTGAAGGCTACGATTATAAAAAATACACATACATATGTGTGTGATTTTTTATATATATGTATACGTATGATGCTTCTAGTGAATGGTGATCTATTTTTATTGAGAGTATTGTAGTTCCCATGACTGCTTCATCTGTCTGGGTCAGTAATGTTTTCAAAAATATAGGAAATGTATAGGAATTTCAAATATATAGGAAATGTATACAGTAAACTTACTGTAAAGAAGCCAGTCATTAGATCATGCCCATAACATTTTACTGGAAAGTACTATAAAAGAATGTTATATAACAATTTCAGTCAGCCTTTACAGATTGTTGGATTAACTGGTATAGAGACAGCCTTCTTTTTGTTTTCTTTAATATTTTACGTCAGCAATAGTCATTAATGAAACCTAGTAGAAATACTTTAATTTTAACTCTGTCTTCACAATACTTCTTTAAAAAATTGAGAAAATATCTTTACTAAGCACTCAGCTAAGTTATTTATTCATAGAATTTGTCTGTTAGAAATTGTCTGATGTCACAAGGAAAAAAGAGAGAACAAAGTGGTCTCACAACTGTTAAAAAAAGTCTAAATATCTTTGTAATTGGTTTCAACCTGTTTCAAGATTTCTTGATGAGGTTTCTAGCTTTTTTTTTTTTTAATGAGCTATCATAAATATGAATGTAACAGTACAAATGAAAAATTCTGGCCTCATTGGAGTCAAAGGCCATAAGAGCAGCTTTTCTCATGCTGTTTAAGGATTTCTTCCTTTTGGAACAGGCCAGTTGAGAAATCCCCAGTCTATGTGAAGTTTTTGCTTTTGTTCATTCAGAGCTTTGACCAAAGGTTTCTCACTGCTTCTTAGTAAAACACAATGAATGTTTCGGATTTCTCCCAGGAATACAGGGAGTGATCCTATCCTCAGGACTTATTCTTATCTGCTGTAGATTTATGGATATAGAAAGATCATTACATAAATGCATATGCATTCCTTAAAATAGCTTAGTTTTGCAGTTTATAATAACAGGACCTTTAATCTACATAGAAAACTATAAAGGAATCAAGTGCTGTGACACTCCCATCTTTCCACCACATGTTGACAAACCACTCATAAATATTAGGATGTATTATTACTAAAGCCATAAAACATCTGCTTGCTCTCTGTCTCTGTAGATGCCAAACTGGGAAGCTCTAAACATTGTCAGCTTCTTCCTTCTTGCTTGACGTGGCCAGTGTTGCTACAAATAAGATTGTCATCACCATGGGTTCATTTACTGTGGTCTGAGGAAGGCTACGGTGGGAAACAAATAATGCAATGCACAAATTGTGGCTGTCAAAGGCTCTTTCTTTTACATGAAAACATTGAGATTTGGGAATTACTTAGATGTGGACATGCAGATAGGATGTTGTGCAATTAGGGAAAGGACATGTACTGTACTAGGATGTGGACAAAGATAAAGCGAACCTTTTTTGTTTCTACTTACCATTTAACTATAAAGCAATATTCTAGGTTCAAGAATGACATCTTCTCTTACATTGACAATACACAACATTTTCTATGGACTGCAAGATGTCAGACTGGGATGTGGCCACACCTAGCACCCATCTTATCACAGACTGTGCCCAGGGCCCACCTTGTTCCTATTCAAAGTGCATTGATATAACTTCTAGTCTATTAGAAAAGTTAAAATCTAGAGTCAAAATGAGCATTTCAATAATTTCTGTGAAAATGTGGACAGAACTGATAAAATTCACATAGAACATTCTTTTATTTTTTTAACAGTATTTTATGACTAAAATCAGTTCCATCAGAACATTTTCAACCACTTCTGCCTAACAAAACTAATTAGTCTGACCTTCTGCATAACAAAGCTCAAAGACTTCCACATAAATATTCTCAAAAAAGCTGTGTGAGTCTAGAGCATAAAGGCATCATGTTTAATGCTAGAGTTCAAGTGATGAAAAAAATAAGCTACAGGTCTGATAAGGTGTTAAAATAATTTATTGTCGTTGGCTTCAAAATCCGTACTTTGTTTCAGATTGAAACTTTCTGTCATCTGATTCCAGTCCACTGAATCTTGTTATGCTTTCATTACTAATTAGTGAGACTTTTAGAATGAGATATCGTGTTCCCCTTTGCATTTGGGACCCCACAAAAAAGTGTTTTCCTTTCCCATCTTTTCTTTTTTTCCCCTTTACCCAGATCCTTCTGGTTTTCACAGAACTAGATATGTTGATATTACAAAGTGTATTTTCTTCAGTATCTTTGTAAGTCCCACATTTATAACATTTCAGAAAAAGAGATTTGCTGCTTGGTTTCTTTTATTTATAAAAAAAAAAAGAAAAAAAAAAGTTTTTTATTACTCTAGCTTGTACAGCAAATCCAGGGCCTGAATTTAATCTTTGCATTGTTATCATTCGTAACAGCTCATATTAAGACTCTGTGATATCTAGTGGAAACAGCTCCATATGGATTTTATTACATTCTTCAGTTAGGTTAAATGACCTGAAATTATGCAGGCATTTTGCCACTGATCTATTATCCAGAAGTAAAAACAAAGGTGGGGGGAGAGTGCAAATAAATAAAACCTAAGACTGACTTGAACAGGAAGCAGTTTGTTGGCAAGTTTGTAACCACCAGTTGGTTTATGGGCATAAAAAACACCTCTTTTGGCAGGTACAGTAGAATTACTGAATAGAAAGTAGCAGAGGGATTGAATTAATTTCTTTATCTAATATTAATAATTTTTTTCTGCTAAACTCCCACCACAGCATCAAACCACTGGCCTGAGAAAACCTTCTTGTTCACTGTTGACAGATATTAGCTGTCCTTTATGTCTACAACTCCTCTGTTCTTCCAGATATAATCTGATATGCCTTTGATATTTGTAAGTTGTACACTTCTGATTCAGGACAGAGAGGGGTACTAGAAAAAGAATATTAATCAGAAGAAAGTGTTTCCATACATGTTTAAAATTATTTCTAAAAACTGATGTAAGCAGGTTGCATAGTATGACACCGAACAGTTTTCTGTCTGAGGAGCCGTTTGTGGAACGAGAAAAGGCAGGGGGGAATAAATATATGGACTCAAGGAAAACAAGGGAATCCTACCTTAAAATGCAAATTTCTGATTTATCTTTTGGGGAAACAGTACTATTCTTAATTTGAAAGCAGATGCCACTCATCTGGTGCACAATTCCTTTCCCAGCTTTCCCTCTTCAATGCCCTGCTCTTCTCCCTTCTTTGCCTACCTTAGGCTTTTCTGACTGAACTTCTATACACAAATGTGTTACTGGCCCTATGCTCATGCACTTGGATGGGTCTAACAACTAGATATGCAGTTCCACCCACTTTACTGTAAGCACTAGAGCATGCAAACATCACAAAAAGGAACCTTAGAGTTCAGTTATATTTGGCTACTTGATAACCAGTGGGCTGAATTAGTAGATGTGATTTTTAGAATAAATTATTTATGTACTGAATTCTATGCTGAAAAATAAAACAGGTCTGTTTTCTGTATTAATAAATATGTTGGAATGAAGTAGTATCTACTAATTGTTTTATTTTGTTTTAGTTTACTTGAGCACAGAATTTTAGAAATGGAAGAAAGGCATAAAGAGGAGCTGGACACTTTGAAGGAGGAAAAAGAGAACCTACAAAGCTTGGTCACACGACAAAGCTACATAATCCAGGAACTAGAGAAGCAGTTAAACAAGGCAACAAGCAATAACAGTGTCCTGCAGAAACAGCAGCTTGAATTGATGGATACAGTTCACACTCTGATCACCCTCTGTTCCAAGGAAGGAGGTAAGAAAGAAGCATTATAAAACATAAGAAGTACTAGGAAATTTCTTCTGAAGTAAATCCTAAATTTTTGGAAAGGCAGAACTTAATGAGCTTATTCCAAGAAAGAAAAAGACATTATAATTAAGGACAAAAGAGCTGATAAGAACCCACATATCAAATAAGGTTCAGAGAGTGCTGAGGCCAACCCTTGTACTAACAAACAGCCATATTTGATTTTTCGAATTCAGTATCACTGAGTTGTTATACCTTGACCACAGCTGATGTAGGCCATAATTCCATTGATGTCATGTTAGCAATACTAATTTGTTCCTCTGAGCATCTGTCTCCTGCTGGGAGTAATCCAACCAACTGTGGATGTTAATTTTATAGATGCCTATACCTAATTTAGTCTAGACTTTACAATCAGTGGAGAGAACAGGGTACTAAACAAAGGAAAGTAACTGAGAACTTTATACAAATATATGGGTTATAACGTTGATGAACTTGATTGTAGGCACTTACGGTGCTGTAGACATCCAAAAGATGAATCTCTTCTCTTGAATGAGATTTTACTTATAATAAGGGACCATTTTTCTTCCTTCTGCCTTGCTGGATTTTGTTTGTTTCTGGGTGCAATAAGCATGCTGCAAACATAAAAAATAGAAATAACGTCCTTTGGAAGGAAGGATTAGCAAAGACTCTAGGACAATTCTCCTCAAGTCTGCCTTTCTTAGTAAACAGATTTCTTACAGAGACTGAGAAAAAAATTCAGGTAGGATTTCAGTTTTCAAATGCTACAGACTCTGCAGAATGTCTCTGGAAAGAAATTTCTTTCATCAGAACTATCAAGGGGGATGGGTGAATGGAGACCACTGTAAAGGCTGGAAATGGGACACTGGAAAGAACAGATTAGTAACTACAAAAACCAAGGCAAAGTCATACAGAAGAAAGGGAAGAAGAAATGTAAGAGAGAATATAAGAGAAAAAGCATACACTAAGAATAACAGCTAAAAGAGGATTAACAGCTGTGCCTGGTATAGCATGCAGAGGGTTAAAAATACTGGGGTAAAGAAAGCTGAGGAAATAAAATAATTTCCATTTAGGAAGAAGCCATCAAAACCCTTCTGAGAATTGGTACAAGGTAAACTTAGAGAGAAACTGTACCTGTGCGAGTTGTGCTAGTCATTCAGTGAGTGTGGAAAGAGGTCTATGTGAGGTTAAGTACCAGCAGTCCAAAGACCCCAACATATTTGCTTATTGCAATTCTAGAGCTCTAAGTGCCATAAATTATCTAAAAACCAAAATGAAAAAAAAAAAACACCAAAAACCCCAAGCAACAACCCTTTCCCCCAGTCAAAACCTTGTCACTCGCATCGTTATTCAATACTCTGTTTAAGAGACAGAAGACATATTAGATCATTCAAACTATTCAGCTCAAGGCAGTGTGGGTTTGCTCTCTGCTATATATTCCCATGCAACTTGTGTGGCTTAAATCTAAACTGCTCCAGTGACGAGGATTACATCTCTTCCTTTGGAAGTGTTACACGCTCGGGCCTGTGTTGATAGACTACTATTTAAAAAA
>JAVKLA010000027.1:33922892-33948347 GCA_034782735.1 Sagittarius serpentarius | reverse complement strand
AGGCTGGAGGGGCACAGAGAAGTTGGGAGGGGACACAGCCAGGACAGCTGACCCAAACTGGCCAAAGGGGTATTCCACACCATGGGACGTCATGCCCAGCCTGGTGGGGGGGAGGAGCACGGCTCGGGCATCGGTCAGCAAGTGGTGAGCAGTTGCATTTGTGCATCACTTGTCTTGTCTTTTCCAATCCTTTTATTATTATTGTCACTTTCTTGTTGTTATTAGCGTCATTGCTAGTTTCTTCCTTTCTGTTCTATTAAACTGTTCTTATCTCAACCCACGAACTTTACTTTTTTTCCGATTCTCTCCCCCATCCCACTGGGTAGTGGGGGAAGTGGGTGAGTGGCTGTGTGGTGCTTAGTTGCTGGCTGGAGTTAAACCATGACACGCATGTAAGTTCACATTTAAAACTTTTACTTAGCTAGCTAGATGGATAAAAAGTTCCCTATGTTTTATCAATAATGAGTAACTGCAATATTTTTAATTTCCTACATCTCACTGGATTGTAGTTTTTACATTGGCTATGTTAGGTGATGGTGGTAGCTTTAATAATCCACAAAAACTTTTTGGAAAGGAAAAACATATAGTATGTATTATGTACCTGAACAAACTAGAATCCAGACAATGCACCTTTCACGTCCTTTTTGACAGAGACACAAATACGCTCTTACATGACTATCATTTTAGTTTGTAGACAACACTGTGGTTATCTGGACAGCATGTCTGACTTGAAGCCAGCCTCCAGGTTTGTGCCTTTCCTTGTGGTTTCTGTAACATTTGCAGCACAACTGTGTTGTCACAGGGTTGCCTTGTTGCAGGAAACAGTTGGACGTCACAGCCAGCTATTAGGTTGCAGTTTAATGTTTGTTCTCAAGTGGAGGTTGGTATGTGCAAGACGAGGCCACTGAAACAACAGACTATACCTCTGGCTGTAAATCAGCAAAAACTGAGTGGCTGTAACTCTTTGCATATTTTTCCTCCTCAAAACAAAAATAATCTTCACCCTTTCTCTGTCAGATATGTTTGTGGTTCCTGCTGCTAAGTCTGAGAACATATATACATGCGTGGGCCATGTTCCAGGCCTCCTCACTGGGGATATTTGACTGACATCCTTTTGATAACATTAGCAAACTGTTCCTGATCTGATTCTTTGTGAGCCAGGTGCTATTTGCAGTCATAACTGGAGCTGTGGTGGTGCACAGCAGCTGCACGCAAATGGCTGGGAAAGAGGTCAGAGATACAGGGTCTCCTATAGGATAGGATTCCCCACCGTGTGTCTGGAACAATGACAAGATCAAGGCAAAATTTTTTTTGCAGTCTGGTTCTAGACAAAGACTGCCATTTGGTAGTCCTTGAATGACCCTGTCCTGGAATGCTACATCTGTAGGTGAAAACCATCAGTTTACAACCTTCTCCTTTTTGATTTTTTAGACACTGCTCATCTGGGGACAGAAATTTTCACCTCAGATGCTTTTGACAGAGCAGCTAAAATTTACATCAGTTATATTTGCCAATAAGATATGGAGAGAGACACTTCCTTTCTGGCTTCAAAAGCAGGAAGAATTTTTTTAAATGTCTTTTGGTATGTATAGTGATTATTAAGTCCTATAAGAAAAATCAGATTCATGTAAATAAAACATTAAAACAATCAAAATGTAGTAATTCACTAAGACACTACACAACTCTCTGCATATCTGTCCAAATGAGTCTCTATCATGCAAAAAAACAACAGCTGCCTTTCATTTGCTGGCAGTATCACTAAAGGACATAAGACTAGTGATTAACTCAGTCACAACTGATTTCACAAACATGACCGTTCAGATCTTAAATAATTTAGTAAATATGAATGTGATTTTATTGATTCAGTCAACATAATGAACTGCAGTTTAACATTCTTTATCACTTACAAACTGTACTTTTCATTTGCCACATATGACGGAGACTTGAAAAGCAATGAGACAACCGCTTCAGTTTTTCAGAAACAATCAGAAATCTCAATTAAAATATCAAGTATATTTAAAATTTTTTTTTTCTAATAGGGATGAGATTAGATAATTTTCATACAGCTAGGAAAAAAGATAGATATTATATGTTTTAAATTTTTTGTTCCTAGAGGAGACCTTTAGATTACTAAATGTTTCAGAAGCTATATATTCTTAGTAGTCAGTTTGTATTTCTTTAAACCCAGGCAGAAAAGCAGGCATCCTTCATTTGTGATAGCTCTTAGGAACTAGTAAACTCATTTACTATTGACTTATTTTCATAACTGATAGCAGAAAAACAGTCTCACCCTACACAGAAGCACACACAACTAACAATCAGTTAAGGGATTTCCCTGGCTATTGTTTTGGGAAAAGGCTCTGTGTATCTCAGCTCTCTAACTTGCAAGTGCCAGTAACCCTTTCTAAGAAAACTGAAGAGGCTACAACCTCAGGTGCAGACCCAGCCTTTCTGCTGAAGGTTAATACCCTGTTAGCAGGAGCAGCGGAACAGCTGGTCAGCCCTGGCAGTTCACAGCCTATAGATGAGCTGAAACCTCATTGATTTGGGTTCCTGTTCCTCCATGGGGCTGCACAGCAGTTGCGCTGCTAGGGCTGTTGCCTCTACACGGGAGCAGCCATCTGACAGAGCTCTGGGCAGTTATGGATGGTACCAGCTGTATTGCCTGGACTCATAGCATCATCCAGGACATCAAGGAAAAGGAACAGCTGAAAGACTGATAGCTGAAAAAAAATAATTCATCAAGTAGGGAAACACAGGTAGCGTAGCCCAAGGAGAAAGTTACTGAGCTAATAAGTAACCAATAGATTTTTGGAAGTGCAGTGAAAGGAGAACTTACTTCTCTTGCTAATTCTCCTTCTGTTCAGGAAAGCAGGATTTTCCACATAGGCATCATTGCTTCAAAGGAGCATGACTTCATCATCAGTTTGGACCCTCCAGGGGTCCAAATTTTGGCTAAGCATTCAGGTTTAAAAAATTATAATATTTTTTGCTTGAAGTAGACTTATCTTCTTCTTCAGGTACATAAAAATTTGGCATAAGCATTGTATTTGAAAACAGCTAAACCAACATTAGAAGTCTGTGTAGTCAATTATGATCTTGAAGCTGAACAAAGAAATGTAATGGCTACGTATTTTGTTTTAGAACTACTTTCTTTGAGCCTTGTTACTTTTTCTGAAATGTATTTACATTTCTACCATATGTGAGCCAATGCATCATTCAGGAACTTCACTTAATGTATAAGGTCTATGTAATGTTATAGAAAAAACAGTCTGGAGCTATAGTAGGTAGAAGTGGTTTGGAAATTCTATGGAATATTAAGTTAGAAAAACAACAGCAAAGTTAGAAAAAACATATTTTACCCTAAAAGAACATTACCAGTAACATTCCCGAATATTAATTTTCTGATAACTTTGGGCTGTACTTGCAAATTACAATCTGGTGTATTAAGAAAAACTAAACTTTGTGCTGGTCATGCTTAATGTACTGTGCTGCAATCTGTAATAGTTCAGCTCCTTCACAAGGACCTGAGCTTTTCATCCAGTGGGAACACCACCTTCTGAGAGAGGGATGAAAGGCACCCAAGGAAGGCTATCTTCTCCTGGCTACAGTGGTTCACTGAACAAAACCCGCTGCTGCAAAAGAAGGGTATTGGGTTGCTTAGTCTACAGGAAAATAACACATCTGCTGTCTGTGATCTCAGGTATTTCCACTGATACTGAAAGGGAGGAGGGAAGGAACCGGGCATATCTATGACATCTATTTGTCCTTGTCACCTTCATCTCTTACATCAACAGCGGTTTTATTGTGCTTTTTTCTAGTCTTTAAGCATGAGGAAAAATGTATTTCCAAGTATGCTTCCTAGAGATCCTTCTCCTTAGAAAGTTATTTTCAAATCTAATTCTAATTACTCTGAAATTAAAATCTTACCTTGTTTAAAATTTAAATAATATGAACTTTAGGATATACTCATGGGTTTTTGTCTAACTTTCAGTTAAAAAGAAACCAAATTCAAATTTCCTTGATTGGCTCTTAAGTAGTTATTTCCAAGTGGTTTTCAGTGTGTGTATAATGGTTAAATAGAGATAAGATAATCTCTCCACATATAGATATTAAAATATATGTACCTGAAGACTCAAGGAAATGAACACTCTGCATCTGCACAACTAAATACATTTTTTAGACAAGAGAGACCAATGTCTGCAGTTGAAACAACAGCATTAGAGACTTTCAGGCCAGGAAGAATGGATCTAATCTAAAGCCCCCTGAAATCAATGAGAGGCTTTGCTTTAACTCCTCTAGGCTTTGGCTCCAGCCCCAAGTAATTATTCAAGCTGGACTTTGGCCACTGATACTAACACCATCTGCTTACAGGAAAGTACCATGAAATCTTTAATTAACACAAACCGTGAAGGCCTCAGTTCTATGTCTTATCTAAAAAATGGCACCTTTGAGAGTGCACTGTCGACACATACCTCGCTGAGGGCCTTATTCCCTGCCATCTCATGGGAAAGCGTGTCATCTACTGCATTGCCAGCACTACCTTTTCCAAATATGTCCAAGTTTCAAAACCACTGATTTTCTAATTGAATTTCATATGCAAGTATATGAATCAGATTTTATTTTTATTGATGGTGTTGGATAAAAATAATAAATATGTAGCAAATACATGTAAAGGGAGAAGTAAGGGGTTTTGGTTTGTTAAAATCAAATTTTAAAAGAACAAAATAAAACACATAAAAGGGAAAAAAGAATACGATGTGTGTAAAATGCCTACCTAGAGGGCAGGATAGTCTTACAGTTCAGGACTGGATTTCTCACGATCTTGTGGCCTGGATAGTTCCACATGCTGTGAAAAGCTGTTGCTTTTTTGTACACCATTGTCATTAAGCACCAGTTTTGCAGCACAGGCCACTTCATTGACAGTGAATAAGGTGTAGTCCCTTTTGTACCTATAACTCACACTTTCAAGCCAAAAATGAAAAAGATGTGTCTGTCACCAGACGATGAGTGTGTCTGGAGAGCTTAAATATTGTTTCCTTATTGCAGGGATTAATGAAGTGCTGGCCTGGGCCCTGCACAGCACTTAAGGACATGTTTAACTTCAAGAATCTGAATAGTCTGATGGATTTTCATGGGAATACTGATGTGCTTAAAGTATATGTTGTCGGAATGAAGTCATATCCTTCAGTATCGTGTGGGGTCACACTACTTTTGTTTGTGAAAATGAAGGAACACTCTCAGATGTTACTCCTTCTACAGGGAATCTCCTAGTTGTTCAAGTCTGGGATCCTCAAACATCTTGCCCTCCTGATTTCTCAGCCCAGACTCACACATGTGGTCTATCTGCAAAATACAAGAGCAAGATCTGCACTGGTGTTTTAACATTGTTTTCTTGTTCTGAGCCAAAAATAAATTCAATAAATCATGATGCTAAACAACTGACTTCAGTAGCACTGATTTTTCTTCTTTTTTTCCACTAATTGTATCTAGCAACTTTTATGTATGTAGACATGAAAATCACATTCTCTGCCAAAAAAATAAACTTAAGCAAACAGCTCCCTTGCCCCAAGCCCCTAGGCTGCTCAAAAGGCAGTACCTCATGGAGGAAGGGCACAAGCTCTCTCCTTTCAGGGTTCTGCATTGCTGTCTTAGGTGAGCATCTGTGTCAGATCACAACACTGAACAAGTTTTCCACCTCCACGTGCCATCTCTGGGGCATTCCTTGGCAACTTCCCAGGTACAGTTTGAGTCAGAGGCAACACCTGCAGCCGCACAGACCTTTGCACTCAGAAGGAATGCGCTGTGTTCGCCTCAGTAGACAGGATGCTCTGTTTAGCTATCTGCATCATGACTTACTTCTGCTGGTGCCTACTCTGCCATCTTGCTGACAGTTTCATACTAGTTCTTTAATAGAATTTACCAAATTCTAAATTCATTCTAAATGCACAAACTGTGTATGTTTAAAAGGAATACAGTGTGCAGAAGTGGACTTCCTTGAAACAGAAATGCTTAAGATTGCTGTTGTAACTTATATTATCATGGTTTTTTGTTTTGCAGTTTTACTAAAGAATGCAAAAAAAGAAGAAGAAAAGCCTTTCAGAGACTGTGCAGATGTATACCAATCTGGTTTTAACAAAAGTGGGGTCTACACTATTTATATTAACAATGTGTCAGATCCTAAAAAGGTAAAGTAAAGACTTGTTTTATTTTGTTGTTTGTTAATGTGATGTTACTCTGGCCTTAAAGGAGCATTTGGAGACTTTATTGAAGTTCTCGTTCTGCAAAATGTTGTACTGGTATAAATAACCTAGGCTATATTCAGTCTTGAAAAAAATACAGTAGAGTGAAGAAAATGATAAACTGTGTTATTCCAGACATTTTTCTTTCTCGCTGACAGAGAATCTTTCCTAAGTTCCAACATACACTCAGTAGTTGACTCACTTCCTCCCACTTGGCAAGTTCGGTAGAATCAGACTATGGCTGCAAATAAATCTGTGATAAAGTTTAGAAAAGAATTAGTAAAGTGCTATAATGAGGAAGCTGATGGGGCAGATTATCTGGTAGCACAGGGAAAGAAATAGCAGAATGTGTGGTTTTTAAACATAAAGATTTACAAAAATCCTGCTTGTCTTGTAGGGAGCAGGGAAGAGTGGTTTTGACTGTAAAGAACACAACATGCTGAATATTAGCACTGTTTGAAATGATGAAGCATGTATAATCCTGTCCTTCTCAAAAAAGATCCTTGGGAGGTTTTTCTGATGAAAATGAAACATTAGTCTGTAACGGTTTTTTAGAAGGCTTTTGTTGCTAAGGTACCTGGGTCAGTTGAAGCTAGGAACATGAGAAAAGAACTTGTACGTATGCTGGCTCTCCATCTGACAGGGCACTTTTGGGAGCAGTCCCCAACAAGGCTAAGGGCTGATTACCTGGGAGAGGAAAATACAGTGGTGTCCAGAAAGTGAGCCAAACAGGAGGGAGGGAACCTCATCTGTCTGGTGCATTTATTCTTACAGCAGTAAAATGGTGACCCTGCAAACAGAAAAAAGCAATAACAAATATTACCGATGTTATTGTCTATAGTCATTTTATGATGATATTAATATATGTTAAACTTATTTCTAAACTAAATTTGATTTTATTAGAGGCCTTTGGAAGCCTGTAAATGTCAAGATGATATAGTTTACTATGGAATTATAGTTCATTAAACCATGAGTAGAATTGGGGTGGGAGAGTGTTATGGGCAAAGATCAATATAACTCTGCCAAATGTGAATGGAAAAATAATTGACATGCCATAAAGTATAGAAATCTCTAAGCATTACTGAACAGGACAAGAACAATAAACGCAGTTCCGTAGAAGCTGTTCCACTCAAAACAGGGATGTAACATCAAAGTCCAAATTACATGTACAAATTGGCAGTGGCTTTTCTTAGCCTTGTTAAAGTTCAAAAACCATCCCCAGAAGCTGGGTTGCAATGAAAAACAATGGTTATCTGAAAGTACTGTGGCACTGATGTTTCCAGTATGTTTACCTTAAACCCACTTCACCGGTCATATAAGGACAGTGACACTATGGATGCCATCCTGTGTTTCCGCTATATCCCTGTTTGCAGACGCTGCTATCAATCAATACAGGCCGCACCACTCAGCTGGTGTAATTGCATTATTTTTTCCTGGAGGCTTCCTGTTTTAGCAAGAAAGGGGCAGGGGGGGAGGGGGGGAGCAGGGACAGACAAAGAGACTTGAGGGTGTTTCTGCTACCACCTGTTTCTATCTTGCCCTAGCGATAACACAGCAAGAGTTGATCCCAGGCATGTTCATGTTAGTCAAGTGAGGAGTGTGATTGCTTTAACAGATGCTTTTTCAGACATTAAGGTCCTATTAACAGTCTGCAAGGTAATGCTGTGCAGAGATAGCTGAACTAACTCCAGCTGAGATGATAGCTTCAAAATCACACCAACACAACACTGTGCCAGGAGTAATTAGCTCAGTGGTAGCACCACACTGACACAGTTAGATTGCTCTGGGACCCAAGCTAATATCCTGATAGGTACTGCATGGAGACATACCCACTTGGTTAAAGCTAGCTTAGTTATCTGGATTACCACAATGCAATGCACAACTCTGACATATCTTAAGAGGCCTAATACATTATGAACTTCTGTAATACTCACAGCCACTGGCAACCGTCTCATTTATAGTAATTTTATACTTCAGGTCACGAAAGTATACCTTTGTTTAATTTTATATTTCCCAAGGGATACTTACTAGAATCCTGACATTCAATAGAAAATATCCCTTTGTCATATATACAAATGTTACTGTCAGTTCTAGGTTTTTACTGGTTTTACCTTCATATATTCATAGACAATTATACTCTGTCCTTACAGCTCCATACCATTTATATGCCTCATTTTTATTTGCCTACAAATTTAGATTGCAATTTTTCTTTCATGTTCCTAGCTTCAACAGTTCATTAGTTTAGTTTATTAGTCTTCCAGCCCGGCATCAAAAATTAGTGATTCATTTCTGTTAAAAGGATCTTAATAATATTCCATATGTTTGAGATGGGAAGAGAAAAAATAGGCTTAAAGTATTAAGCTAATTAATTGGTTTACTTTGATGTGTGTGTGTTTGCAATGCCTGATGGTGTTGACAAATGATTGGCCCCAGCCCATAGTGAGAGCAAGGGCAAGAAGAGTCCTCTCAGTCCCCTGCAGAGGTGGAGTCAGCTACAGGGGAAGCAGAGGCTGCTGATGAGCAGAGGAGCAGCGGTAGTGAGGTTGTCACCATTTTGGAGCTGAAGGAGCTGTGTCACCTTCAGAAGCTGAAGCAGGCTGGGGGGACTGGTCCGAGTACACACAGAACCTCCATACCTCCCCGTGGATCAATGTATTCAACTCTCTTACTGTCTCCTCTAACACCCTCACACGCATGACTTCTATCAGCTTCTGGGTGCACTGCACTGAAAATATAATATTTTTAATTGTTAGTGGGGTATATATATCTGGGTCTTCACGGCTCTTCAAAAGCAATTGTCACTGTTGCCATGAATGCAGCCTTCACTCCTTCCCCTCTGCTTTCCGCCTGTGGACTTACTACTAAATTGGTGTCATGGTCTCTCTGAGCATATCTGCCAGCATGTTAACCCATTAAACATATGCTAGCCCCATATACTGTCATCCTGACATGGTTACCTTCGGGCTTGGTTTCTGCATAGCAGAGACACATTCCTCAACTATCAAATGGTGGGTCTTGAGCTTGTTGCTCCATGGCAACAGTGTAGACTTGTGATGTCTTAATGCACATGCGCTTGAAATGCAGTATATGGTATTCCCTCTCCTTTTGTTTACTTTAAAACTGGACTTATCTCTGAATTATTATTAAGAAGTTTATAATAATTTAGTCCATAAAGCTAAAATATGTATAAATAATCCCACATATGCCTTTTAGGAGCTGGAGTATTTTTACCCATGCATTTAAGGAAGAGTAAGTGTGCCATGCATTGGGTGCTCTTTTAATCTAAATTGGGTTATTTTATTGACAATAAACTCAGAATCTAAAGGTGCATACAAATTCAAAGTCACTTTTCTTCATCCTTTTCTTTCCTGGTAGAGGGTTAAATATCAGAACATGTTAAAAGGTGTTTAATGGCTGAGTGCTTTGACCTTGTCTGGGACAGAAGCCAGTCTAGGACATTTGTTGCCTGGAGCTCTGCACAGTGAACATCTATAATCAGCTTGGCACTCCTGTTAATACGGCAGGTGTTTGTGTCTACCACCGCCAGACCACACAATGATGACTGGTGAATAATATGCTGCTGGTAAATCTTCCTTTCACTGTGCAGTTTTCTCTTTTAATTTGCTGTATTATTCAGAAAACATCGAAGTCTTTTTATAGGTATTTTATTATATTTTAGTATGAAAATCCCATAAATAGTTTGTGCACGTCTTTAAAATGAGTAGTCTTAATACACCTGAGGATTTAATGCTTTAAAAATTGGCAGTGGATTCATGGGAGCTTGAAATTACTTATAAGGAAAGTAAATCCATAATTTAGAAATTCTCACTGTAAATCAGACTGAAGAAATTAAATCCTGTAGATAAATGTTTTGACTCACAATGTCTTCCCTGAAGGAGGAATAGGGACAAAATATTTGTCTTGCAAATTGTGGGTTTTCTTGTGGTTACCCTAAATCAAGTTCACATTTGCACTGTTCGGTATTCTGTTTCCTTGCTATACCTACTCAGAGACTTCACTCGGCATGCCTGGAGCAAATTAAAACAAAAGCACTTGCACAGGATTACTGTGACAATGCTTATAAGTAGGAAAGATTTGGAATTGCTTTGCCTGAGGGTAGAATATGGTTCTCTAGTCAACTGAGGGACAAATTTTTATTTAACTGAATTGGATAGTAACCCTCAATTTGGCAAAGCAACTTAAAGCTTTAAATTATCAACCAGTGCTGAATGGATTGGCTGTTGTGGATGTGAATGCCAAAAGCTAAGCTGATGGGTGAAACCTCTTCAACCCTCTTACATATTGACATCCTACTTTAAAAGAGGGATGTAACTATTCAAGAGTGCAGAAAAATTAAATTTAGGATAGTTGCAGTGCCAGTATGGCACGGATGAGTACATGGGAATGACAATCAGGAAAATTTGCTTGAATGAGTAGCACTGAAAAACTTAGTTGGATCTTAAAATCAAGTCTCATACAAAAGTAGGAACAAAATTGAATACTATCACTTGCCACATACCAAGAAAAGTGAATGGATAAGCAGTATTTGCATTTTTTCATAGTTTATCTTCTATATTTTTGAAAGGATAATGTAAGAAGAGTAAAAAATGAGTGAAAATTAAATAACCATTTTGATTATTACATGGATTATTTAAGATTGTTAACAGATTTCAGTTGAGGCAATATTCTAACAAGCTTCAGCAAAATTGTCAAATAGTTAAATTATCCTTATACAAAATATCAGTATCTAAGTTAGAATTTTATTAGTGCAATGATGGCAGGGTATGATCTTAAATGTTCAGTATAGGTCTTAACTTCTGAGCTTGTCCCATAGACCTCTGTTCTTGAGCCTGTTTATGTCCTCTGTCAGCTGTAAGGCAGCTTAGACTGTGATCAGTTGTTTCTGTTTTGGGACACTGCCTGGCACACTGTAGGTAACATTAAAACATGAAGCAAAACAGAATAATCTCATCTGTGCTACAATTTGGACTCCTTGAATGAGTATTTTCTGTAGGAATTCATTAAGATTCTTTCTTAGACAGAATGACACTCTGCTAAAAGCTATAGAATACATAATTATCACTGAAAGAAATGCTCTTGTTTGTTAAGAGGAAGGGAGTGGTTACAGGGGCAGTGCAGAGAAAATAGAAAGGGAGCATGGAGGGAATGTGAAGAGGAAAGCTGAGGATGCAGAGTGGGATGATGAGGGGATGTTCTTGGGTAATGTGCTGAAAGAACAGGAGACATTACTGGGAGAATTACACTGAACATAACGAGAGCTCCTGTTGTAATCAGGCGATTGAGGATACCATCGAGGGCATAGGGCACAAATCCATAGGAAAACAGGCTTTCTTAGTTCCATTTTCACAAATATATTTTTCCCCCTGAGATGATAGGATTCCAATGCAAGTTTGTTTTATTGTGGGTTTGGGTTTTTTTTTTTATTATTGCATAGGTCTTTTGCAATATGGAAATTGCTGGAGGAGGATGGACAGTTATACAGCACCGAGAAGATGGGAGTCTGGATTTTCAAAAAAGCTGGAGAGAATACAAAATGGTAAGGTGAAAAAGGTGGAATAGCTGTACAGTTCATGGAAGTGCTAGGTTGCAAATAGTACTTCGTATTATCTTAAGCAGATAGTTCTGCCTGTAGTGATGTGGTGTGGTCCTGCAGTCTTTTATGAGCTACCTTTTGTCATGTCTGTCACTTTTGAAAATCATAATATTATTTTTACTCAATTAGTTGCGTATTATTTCCCATGACTTAGGGTTTCTTTCAGGTCAGTTACTGAGATTAAAATGAGGTGTGGCCCAGGCATATGCACTAAAGAATGTTGCTGTCTGTCCCTCTGAAGTTCTGACTTGCTGTGATGTTAAGGTGTAATAGCCATGTGATGATGTTCCTAATGCATGGATGTTTTCAGCTGAGGGGAACTCCTTCAGAACTTGGAACACCTCAGATAGGAATGAAAACTTTTACTGGGGTTTATCCCAAGTCATACAACACCTCTGCCAATCAAGCTAATGTACCGGAAATGTTGATATTTCAAATAGGATTAAAAGAAAATAAATAACTTACCAAATTACAGATGACATGACTTCAGCAGGCTATTTTCCCTTTGCCAATTCAGAAAAATTTTACTCCAATCTAAATAACTTCTGAGTTTTTTCATTCGTTGCCTGATCAAACTTTCTGATGGAGCTCCTTTCTCTGAGTCCCTGAGGACTGGTTTGGATTTCAGTGACATTCCCAGTGAAGTTTTCAAAACTGTGTTTTCAGCATGGAAGAGAAAAATCTTTTTTCCAACAGTTTGCAAAAAAACACTAAATGAAGAGAGCATTTAAAATGTTTAAAAATAAAAGCATGTTCAGTTCAGAGAAAATTTCTATGGGAAAAAGTTCTGTTACAGAACTTACCATTTCAGAAATAAATGTAATATCAGATTATTGAACAAAAGTGTAATTTTGGATTATATGGATGCTTTCTTTTCAATATTTTTATATTACTTGAAAATATAAATTATATGGGTAAAAACTAACCATTTGGGTCAGACCTCTGCTACTATGGATAACCAGAGGGTATAATCTGTTTCATGATGTATGTGAAGTAAAAACAATATTAAAACAACAAATAGATATTTTTGAATGGATTTGCAAAATTGGAAACATTTTTTATAATTCATGAAGTTTTAATTTAGCAGGAAACATGAAAACTGTTTTACTCTATTTTGGTTCAGAGCCAAATAAAATCTGAAACATCAATTTATTTTGAGGGAACCAAAATTTGAAGATTCTACCAGTTCTACTTACAAGGAAATTAGAACTTGTATATGCAACCTAAGTCATTCTCTACATATGGGCTGTTTTAATTTATACATAACAGAAGAACTATTAAGATTTACTCAGTTTTTCTCTCCTGTGATTTTTCTTAGACCATTTAATAAAAACAGCCCTTATTTTTAAAGCCTTCCCATGTGGCCTTTTTTCATATATATCCCTTCACTTAGTCAAACATTTTCCTCAAATTTTACTTTACAATAGTGTGAGCCTGTTCAGGATTAGATTGTGTTAGTTTTGTCTAGGTCAAGCAGTCTGAATTAATTTTGCTTCTCTTTAGGAATGCCACAGTTTTCTAAGAGATCATTTGCTTCTACCAAATAAAAAGGGTCTGTTTTGGACTTTTACTGATAGCTATCCTATAAGTAAGCCATGAGAAAAGATGAGATTTAGGCTTGTCTCTGCTTCTGTGAACCATTTCATCAAAGAAACCAGTTTAGGCCCCCTTCTGTGATTATCTTGTATCACCAAATGTTGAATGACAGAGGCTGGTGGATGCTCTGTGGAGCATTACTGGAATATGTGACAGTGTCTGAGCTTCAAGGCAATGACACTGCTGGCTTAATTCCCTCATTGTTGAGGGAGAGTGAGCGGTGTCTATTGGATCACATCCTCTCTCCTTTCTGACACATCTACCTGGTATTTTTTCCAATGGAAACAGGGTAGTGTGGTGGGGGACACAATGGTACTTCCTCTTCTTCAGGGAGGTTGAGCTCAGTATGTGTTCTTTCGTCCCATAGTTCAAATACAGCTTTCCAGATTTGCTAAGACATTCTTGTGCTTGTATCTCACTTGGCCCCCAACTCTAACAGAAATAAACAATATCATAATAATATAATAACAGCAATAATAAGTCACTGGGGCTTCTTTTAGTTTTAGTGTGTTTAGTTCTTACTGGAAAAGAATCTGGAAAACTGTTGAAGTTACTCAGTTACAAGCAAGTACTGATTGCCAGCTTCTGAGCTGGACAGGGACTCAGGCCACCAGCCTGCAGCACTCCTAGTGCCTTCACAAGTTATTGGCTGTTCCACTTGTAGGAGGCCATTGCACATTTTCCCTGACTCTAAGCTGAGATCCTTACAGCAGGTAACTTGGAAAGGGTGCACGTGGAGTATTCTCTGCAAAGGTGACAGCACTGCTGGGTTACAGGAGTCACCTGGCAACAATGAGGCAATCATTCCCTTTGATTCAGTTTCATGCTGGTGCCTTCAGCTTACATGGAAGTACTTCAATTCCTATTCAATGTATTTTCCAGACAACAACACAGGAAACAGGTTAAGACAGAGATAAAGTAGCCATTAATCTTTTGAAAGTAGGAAATATACAAATCTATCCATACATAAATTGCCACAAAGTCAGTGAAACTACACTAATAATGGTACTAACATTTTCTCCTTCTTCTTTTGGCTCCATTTTTACTGACATCCCACCATCACTCTGCAACATAAAGGTACACTTTCTTTGGTATCTAAAACAATAGCTAATGAATAGAAGACCTTTTGTGTAGATTTATTGGTATGCAAGATTGGTTATGCCATCTTCTTCCTTAGTGGCATACATGCTTACCAGTATCATTCAGTTTTGTTATTAGTCTTATGCTGTCCAGTGTAATTTCTGCCTTTGCTTCTAAGAACTCATTTCTGACTACGAAATCTCTTGGGCTATTTCAGTTTTGTACATTTAAGACCAACTGTGAGAAATTCACAGGAAATCCTGTGAGTTCATCCTCCCATCCTTTTCTTATCAGTATCTACTACATCTGTTATTTCACATTTTGAGATGGATTTTCCATTATACTATTTGCTGCTTATCAGAAAAATTTGAAGTGGAGCAACAAATAATTTCTTTAACAACAGCAGCTAAGATCACCCTGAAGCAAGTTTTAATGATTTTTCATATTTCCTTGCCTGAGGAGGGAATGTAAAACACTATTAGAGTTTTGACCTCTAGAAGGAGAATATAATTTAAAAAACTATTGCTTGCCATCTGCAAATCTGAGCTGCTTTTAGAAGGAGTGTTTCCACAAGCTTACTTTCGAAGACACAGTTTCTGGCATTTATTAGGTAGTCATTAGCAATAATCAAATCCAAGCAAATGATTATCTCGTGCTAACTTGGCTATCAAGACTTCTTAGTTTCCATCTTTTCAGTTCTTGGATGAATGCACCTTTCCCAGTTACTCACTCCATTTGTGCCAAATTAGGTGGTGGGGTATTGGATTCCCTATTCTCTAGCCTTTTAGCATGTCTAGTTTAATAATTCCCATCAATTTCACAGAAGTTATTCCACTCTCAACAGCCCAACATTCACGATCACTTTCTGAGGGGGGCTTCTTGGGGGTCAAGTCTACTGGGGGCTTCCTCAGAACTTTAAAGTTATTTTCTTGCTTTCTGTCATTGGAGAAAGACTCTCAATAGGTATTTGAAATTGTGTGCCTTGGCCAGCCCACAACAATCCTTTTCCTAGCCAGATGGGTTTTTTTTTCCTGCATGTCAGTATTTAATTGTACTGCATGCCTTTATTGCTAGTGTTGCTATTTGCCTTTCTCTGATGAAAGAAGGCTATCACTTTTTTAATCATTCATAATGTCATGAGCTAGATTAAGATCACTTGTACATATTAGACTCACAGCTGAATTTGTAAGCTTCACAGCAACCACCTCCTGTCTTCCTGAGAAGCAGCTGTTTTTTCTTTTGAATGATGTTCAGCGGTAAATTCCACACCCCCTTAATCTCACGTTCCTGATTAACATCCAAGAGTCCAACACCAGTTCAGTGCTTACAGCAAGTCTGCTGCCAACTTATCTCAGAAGTCATCACTAGCATTTGTGTATGCCTGAAAAGCACATCTATAAAACCACTTCCATTTCTGTTGAGGTTTCTTCTTTATCTTTTCTCCTTAAAGCTGATGGCTAGCTCCGTAGTGCCAATACGGTATGTTGCCAGAGCAGCATAATTTAGCTCTTCCATGGCTTAAATTTTGCAGCACACTGAGAGCCAGATCACAGAGATGGTTACCAGAACTTTCTCAGGAATTTTTTGGGAAGCAGTTTTAGTGGGCATTTACATTATGTTATCTGAAATAATCTGGGTTTCCTCTGAGCCTCAGTAAATTTTAACTAGTATAACAAGTCTGGTGATCCATGTCTTCTGCTTGCCTAAAAGACAGCTGAACACCTCTTGGGACTGTAAGCCTTTGATTTCCTTCTAGGCATGATTTTTTGTTTACCCTTTTTGATATACTTCCTGCAGTTCATCTCTGTGAATAAGCTCTAATTTGGACATAGATTGCACCCATTTCCTGGAAGACCTTCTAGTTGCTGGTCACCTCGTGTTTTCACCTCACCAGTCCTTGCAAGTCCTACAGACTGCAAGTTGTGTATTTGAGAGTCTAGATCTACCTGAATTATTCATAACAAAAGCTACCATTGCAAAAAAATTTTATTTCTTAGTACCGTCTTTTAGTTCATTCTGAAAACTTCCAGATGATATTTACTTTTAATTTTTATTTGCAAAGTGTCCAGCTCCTGTTTTAGAATGTGGTCTCCTAATTCCTTTTATGGTCTCCATCTGGTTTAAGTCTCATTTTAATTTCTCTTGTGAAAGTTTCAGTTCCAGTTTTCAGTTTTGTTATCATTCTTTCAGCTCACCTATCCTGTCCTTAAACTCTGACATTTTTTTTTGTTCCATATTGCTTCAGTAGCAATACTAACTTACACTTCTTTTGTTTTGCAAAACAGGTCCTCACCACAATTAACATTGTGTTTGACCTGAGCAAAGAGGCAAAAAATCAAGCTTTTGTACTGTTCCTTTTTGGAAGTTTAATTGATCATGGATATTTCTCTGTTGCAGTTTTGTCCATTTACAAAGAGTGCAGATTCTTTTTTCTCCCCAAACACTTGAAGAATCAAAGAACTACAGACAGAGCTCCAACCCCTTCCAGTCACATTAGATTATGATGTTAGTCACTTTCTTTTTCAAGTGAGAGGCTAACTGTGTAAAAATCACAGGGCGCGTTTTTAAATTGTTTGTGTAAGTTTAGTGATTCTTGTTCCACTGTTTTAGTGGAAAACTACTTCAGATGTGTGGGGGCTTTTTTAAAACAAAAATTACATAAGCCATATGGCTTGGCTGAGGAGAATGTTCTTGACAGAAAAAATAACTCTGCTCATAATTTGAATGCTTATATTGTAGAAATAATATCTTTCATAGTTCTCTGTTTTGTTAAAGCTAGCTATTCTGAATTAATTTTAAATCCTTTTATGCCATATCAATGGCCACAAAATCTTCACACTTCTTGCATTCACAGTAGTCTGATATTATTGATACCTTTGCCTTATTCCTGTGTTCTTTAAAAGAGAACGCAAATACTATCAAAGAGCTCTGAAAATGGTAACACTGCTTTCTGTGACTATTCCATATTAAACGGGTTTGTCAAAAGCTCATTTTTTGGATCTTCATTCATGCTAAATTTTTCCCTTTGGACTAAAGAAAAGCGATTGCTGGGAGCTAAAAAGTATATTCCACTCCAAGCATATGATGCAGCTCCCTGCATTCACGGGATATTAAGTACTGAAATGGCTGTTGAAACTAACTTCACCTAAGTTCTGTTAGGGAGATTTAGAAAGATGCTGCAGTTGTCCACAAGAATTAAAACACTCATCAGCTTTTCAGATAACAATTTGTAATTTTGACAGGAATTTAAAATTAGGAAACCTTTATTGTCATGTGGAAAATTTACATACACATGCTAGATAAAGGTTCCTAGCTACCAACAGGCCTGTGGTTTTATGACAGTAAGAGGTTTCCTCCATTGATTTTGGCTCAAGCTATATTCAAGTTACCTATTTTTTGATCACAAACAGTAACTCAAAGGACTACAAGGAAAGCAACAAAATATTACAGTTAATGTGCATATGGTCAGATATGTAAACCTTAGAAGTATGATTGTTGATTCATCTCATATGGACATATATTTTCATCTTCACTGTTATTACCCTCAGATTGTTTGGCTATGAAGGATCCCCCCAAGGGCAAAGATATACAGGTGCTCCTGATAATTAGCTAATTGGATTTTATAAGAACCTGTGTCTTCCTTCCAACGAGAGTTACTGTGTTTCCCTGTTTTGCACAGGAGGGATCCAGCGGACGGAGATCCTACTCCTATTTGACTCATATCCTTCTTTCTCAACTCCTAGGCCACACCTGTACTAGCACATTGAACACGGCCAGCTCTTCAGAGCTGAGAACGTTTTACTGTTAGCATGTGGGTTATTCTGGTTTGCTTTCTTCAGGTTAGCAGAGTAGTAGGGGCTGTTCAGGGCACTCTTTGCAGCTTCTCCTTTCACCTGTGGCTTAGTGAAACAGTTCTGAGGGGAAGAATTGTTGGTTCAGAGAACGTGGGGAGGCATTTTGAAGATAACCTGGGAATAGGAAAGGAATACAGAAAGTTTTGTGGAGGGATGAGAGCCTTCATAACACTATCTATACTACATCCATCCACGTAGCTAGCTAGCTGGAGGTATATCCCATAATTTCTTCTACAGAAACAGCTTCACATTCTTTCCCTGCTCTCAGCCTGAAAAATTTTATAAAGTGCCAGCAGTATCAGCATACTCCTTCTTACAAAAAAGAAGGATTTGAGAAGAGGATGGACCCATGAGAAAGGCAAAAACTAGGGAATGCATGTCCTTGGAAAAGACAGAAGCCATGTTGCTTCTGTACTGTAAAAAAACAAGACAGGTTGGGAGTGGTGGTGGTGTTGAATTATTATGTTGCATGAATAAGCTTATGAGAATGAGTTATGAGTACAGAGTGATAAAAAAGGCACACTTCAGACATGAGTAATTTTGTAACATATGTTCACAAATACATTTCTTATGATGGTACACTTCAAAGTCATGAGTTATATGTAGCTTACATCCGAAAAAAATCTTTTACTTCAGGGGACTGGGATAGATGACATGGAAGTAATTTGTTTCTTTCAAACATTTACCAAGTAATTCGGATATAAGGAAATGATTTTTGGTGACTGGAATGTGTATTAAGATATTGTCTGAGTAACGCCTTTCATGGAGACCCACCCTTCTGTGATAAAGAATGACATGTCATGCTAGTTTAATAAAAAGTTACTTCTGACTGCAACTGTTATGCAGATAATTGTCACTTTCATCAGTGTTATAAAAAGAGACAGTGTGTTCTCTGCTTCTCCTGAGGTCTAAATCCAGTATGTTCAGTGGAGATAGATGTGGTATCAAAGTGGTGAGAGACCATATTCAGTTTTATGAAAACATGCTCATGAAACTATTCTGGTCCTGACCAAGGCTTCATCTACAGTGTGCATTTCAACAGTATGATTTAAGGGAGCAAGAATGAAATAATATTTGTTTCAGAGGGCTCACTAGATTGGGCACCAGAGAAGATGTTATCACAAAAGGAAGCATCTTCTTTATTTTGGGGAATATTTTTGGATGTAAAATTAAACACAATTTTATGTGGAGCACAGTTGTGTTTTAAATATGTTATATTCAGCACAGTCTTCCCTATGCAAATGTTACTGGATAACATTAGTTTCAAGTGTTATGTTGACACACGGCTATATACTTGTGCCTACTCTGCCACCAGTGCTTCAATTTAACACAGTTAATGGACACTGATAAGACTCATGTTGTCTTCCAAAGTCTGTTAATATATATATTATAATAAGGTATTCCTTACATGTAAAACTTAATAAATTTTACGTAATGATATCATGATTCAGCTTAATTATGCTAACAGCCTGTAGCAGAGCACCATGAGAAAGATTAATATTATTAAAAAAACTTTCTAACCAAAAGATGGAAATGCTATTTTACAAGAGCCAGGTGAGTTTTTGAGAGGCTGTTTTTAAATTAGTGATTTGAACATTCATAGAATTGTAGCAGAGGTCCTCCCAAATGATAGTTCTGTGCTCTCATCATGGAACAGCTTTCTTTTCAGGGAGGAGCATCTCCTGCCTGATCTGTTCCATTTGGGACTTACTGGAGCAGCCCTTGACTTGGGGGCTCATGTCAAATTAGCACTATAACTTTTTGACTCTGGTATCAGTCATCTTCTACTCTTTTCAGCTATTTAGTGTAGCAGCTAAGCCCAAACAAGACAGAAAAGAGCAACCCATAAGTTTGATGTGTGGGGTATTTAGACAGATTATGGGGCTGACAATCAAGTCCCTGCTCAAACTCACATACAGATGGTTTGACAGTTGGTCTTTCCCGTAGCATCTATGATCCTAGTCATGCACACCTTTGCTATTTGGGATGAATCAGTGTCTTTTGAAAAGAAAAAAGAATTAAATCCTACCTCCAAAAGTTTTTTCTTTTTGCCTGAAGTGAATCAAAAGTACCTTTTTTTAGAGTTGGTGGATTTTTAGTTTTTTATTTTTTAGCCCTAAACCATACAATTTATTTCTTTGCAAAGAACAAAACAGAAAGTGCTCTTAAGCTCCCAATTCATCTTCCTTAGAGTACAAAACCTGAGTTTTCTTTAAAACATACCCATTTCTCTGGGATGCACTTACTAGGAGCCACGCTAACTATCTTTATAGTCCCAGGATCCATTTGTCCTAGAGTGAAGAAGGTGGTTTAGGAGAGTGGCTTTGAGCATAATTTGTTTCAGTAGGAAATGCTCTCCTGTTTTTAGTTAAACATTAAGAAAGTTAGATTGAAATCCAGGTCTGAGGAAGATGCACTGGCTGTTGTATACAGGCCACTGTAGGAAACAGCTGTTTGGAGCCCATTTCCTAGCCAAGGGTGACATTTGTGCAAGGTTTGGGCCTCAAACCTGGATTCTGTCACTGTGATTCTTCCTCATCAGGAATTCTGTTACTACTGGTGCTGTGTGTGTTTGAGAAGCAAAAAGGAAAAACTGAACCTAACTTCTGTATGTCTACTAATATATTTGGTCTAGAATGAAGTACAACAGCCTGAATTTCTACAAGATATAAACAAGATTTTGACACACACTTTTCAAACTTGGAATGCCTATACAGACATCTAGTTTTTTATTTAAACTGACAATAACATAATTTTTGTTTTAGTCTTTTGAGAAGGTACCTCTGGCTTCACTCTAAACATATTTTTAAAACTTGCCACCAAGTATTTGTTAGTATTTCATAGAAATAATTCTGAATACTTAGCATTATTTTCCCATATTCTTTTAAGTTAACATTATTTAACATGTTTGTTTTCTGAGGAAATTGAAGTCATTTCGATAGACCACATCTTTATTTCAAATAATACAATTAATAATTCAACATGATGGAAATGAAGAAATATACTGACCCTTTTAGAAATTATCTTCTTAAACAAAATCCGTTCCACATTTTCAACTAAGGCAAAAGGAGCTGAATATTCTTTATGGCTTCTGGGAAGACACTGCTGCTGTAAACCACTGAATTATTATCTGCTTTATTCAGTGAATTGTCTGACAGGAGATGAACCCATAGGATATATTGACTGTGTCTGGTTTCAATTTTGTTTTGTCTATAAAAAGTCAAAGCTTCCTATGAGCATTATCAGACAAAATAAATAAAGTAAGAGAGATAATTGTTTAATGAACTTGGAGTAACATGATTCAAGCAGAATACCCCCACAGATTTTGCCAAAGCTAATAAAACTCTTTTGCACCCTACTTATTATTTTTGACTAAGTGTCAACTTTGTAAATTCTTAAGGTCATTTTTAAAACCAGTATTGAATTCCATTTCTTTGTACTCATGACTGCTTTAGTAGTTTTGAATCTGTTAATCACCATGCAATTGGAAATGAGCTGATGTAGAACCTGGGTGTCATCTAGAGTAAATATTATAAAATCATGTACTTCTGTCTGTGATTCCTGATTCTAAGTACTTTAATGCATACAAAAGAACAACAAATTACTATTTATTTTTTTTTTTTACATAGCAGTTGGGCTCTATGTCAGAATTTACACAATTTACTATATAGTTGTAGGCATAAAGAACCAGAAAATTCCTTTGTTTCATCCTAGTACATAAATGGGATTAAAATTGTCAGTAAAGTTCTATATTGTGCCATTTCTTTACCCTGAAAGCAAGTGTTATTATGTCTACAAGAACAATCTATTCTAAATGTAATACAAAACATCACCTGATTATTCCTTGATAAAAACAATATTTTACTAATTGGTTATGATTTTTACGTCTTTTTAACTGACTGACTTCAGATCAAACTTTGCCAAAATATGATCTTAATGCCATTTTCAGCATCAAAAATATAGAAGTTTTCCGTTTGTGAACAATAAAATGAAACAGTAGAATAATCTATGCTAGGTCAGAGCAAAGATTCGTGTATCCTGTGGTTAGTAGTGGACAATTAAGAAAGCATATTATGACAATGTAAGCGTATTTCCCTGCTATATTCTCCCAACTTCCATAGAGTGCTGAGGAAAATGTAGGAGAACTCTGAAAACTTTTGGAAATTTCTGACCTTTCCTTATTACCTTAAACGCTCTTTTGGAAACTTAAAGCCTCTGATTTACCAGTCATCCCAAAATGTTATGCAAATTTCAAGGGAAAAGCAAAATGAGTCTTTTTGGAATAAAATGTAAAGTTTAAAGAATTAATCCCTCTACTTGGAAACACATAATGAACAAAATATAGAAAGCTAATGACAAAATAGTGTCTCTCAGTCATTTAAAATGCAATTTTGGAACAGTGCTTATGACCCACTGGGTTTCAGAGGGTCTTAAAATGTAGTTAACTACAAACACATTCATGAAATACAAATAGAGATGTTCCTTTTCCTAGTACATTGATAGCTGAGGATGACTTGGATCACTTCATGTACTTCCTTGAGTTTAAGTACAAAACTTTAACACAAATAATTCTGGAATTATTTGCTATAGCAATATGAATGAAAAAAAACAATGAGTATGTTGACAGAGTATATATGTACTGGGAAAAAAACACATTTAAGGTCAGCTATGGATGGAACAGATGACTCCTAATGTTAATTTTTAAGATTTAACACTATGTCCTAAGACATTCTCAAAACCAAACTCTTTGTCCATAGAAGATGACAAGCATGGTCTTAGGCAAGACTGAAGGCATCTCATCACTTGGGACCCCACAGAATTCAGCAGCAGTATAAACATTAACTAAAATGCTTGGATTTCATTACTGAATTTTCATTACTGAACAATTACTGACTGAGTCGTCTCCTGAACAGCAAATTAATGAGGTCTGCTTTTCTGTGCATTTTTGTCTTGTGTCCCACATAGAAGTCCCATTCTCGTTACTAATGATCTCCTGAATCCCTATTATTTTCTAAGATTCTCTGTGGTGGTAGCTTGAGTTCCCCTCTTATGTCCCTCAAATCTCTCCCAGATGTCTAAGAGTCCTCTGAGACAATACATGCTCAGCATCTGCACTTGGCTGGCTGGTCTACGCCTGCTGATAGGCAATTGGAATAGGCAACTGCTGAGCTTCTGCTTCAGCATTTCTCCCAGCAGCAAGTCATCCCAGACACCAGTTCTCCTAAAACCCTGTTGAACTTCAAGTTTTTGTGATTTCTATCCCAGCCTCAAAAGTGTTCAAAAAGTATTGCACAAAAATAAAGGACAGGTGGGCATAACAATTGCACAAGCTTGTTTCCTTAAGCTTTCTGGCTGAAGAAAAAAAGATTTTGTATTTGAAGATAAAATTCTGAAATGTACTTTGAAGGCTAAAGATCTTGAAAGCAAATCAAAAGAACCTGGCATAATCATTTTATTTGCCAGTCTTAGGGGTGGGAATGGAAATGAAAAGTTAAATCATGTTTTTCAGCGTTTTTTTGGCTAATATTATGTCATCCTCTTCTGCACACAAAAGCTTACATATCTTGTCAAAGTAGTAGTGTTCTTGTAGCAGTGATGGTCTAAGTAAGATACAAACAAGGAAAGCTGTGTAGTTATTGTCAGCCAAAGTACCTGGAAAAAACAAGCAGCATGCAAGTCTGTCTTCACGTCTGAAATAGAGGCAGTAAACTGGAGACTAAATACAGGTTGGAAACAGTTGAGTTTGGCATAATAAAATCATACTTGAAGAAATTGTTCCCAACTCTGTGCTTAAACAGAAATGTACTGCTCCTCTCTGTTTTAGATCTATGAAAGGTTTGAGTGCTGGTTTGTTTATTTATTTCTTTTTCCAGCCATATTAGGTGTTTAATAAAATACACTACTTCTCCTTAGGAACATTCCTTGCTTCAGAGATATGTTTTATATTCCACTTACTTCCTTGGGTTTCTTTTCAAAAAATCAAAGAGTTTTTTTAAAATGAAGTTTCTCCTGATAACAACAAAAAAAAGAATCATTCTTAGTCTAGGCATTGCTAATCTGAGTTTCAGTATTGTAGCTCCTTATAATATAAGTCAGATTTTTGTAACTAATGTGGTGACTTTCCTCACAATTTCTTATATTCCTTTTTATATTCCTTCTGTTCCCTTTTGCTGCAACTTCATTTCCTCTGGTCAGGAGAGCAAACCACTTAGTGATAGATTTTCATCTTAGTGTAATAACATGTGTGAAAAGGGAGAAGGAAGTGTAAATGCGAAGAAGAAAAATTATTATTATTTCAGAATAATTATGTATGGTGTCTGGAGTTTATATAGAACACATATGGGAACACATAATGTTAAAAAAGCCACATGTATTACATCTTGAATAGGCTGTAATCTAAATAAGATAAGACAAATATAATTCAATAGAGCCACAGTTCAAAGGGGAGTCCCCTCAGCTTGCCAGGACTGGGAAAAAGGGAGAAAGGATTTCCTGAAAATCTTCTTTTAAAGGGAGACAGCTGATAATAATAATATATCTTCTGTGAATAAGAAACCATGTAGATTGCAAAGAAATGTACTTTGGCTGGTGTGTAAACACCTATGCTCCAACTTCTGCCTTCTGGATTTTAGGGAGACAAACTGCCTGTTAGGTAGTCACTGCAGAGCGTATTTTCCCTTCCTCTGAGACAACTGGCAATGACCAGTGGTGAAAGAAGATGTCAGAGACAAACCACTGACTGCTCTGGTATGACACTGCCAAAGCTGCTAGAACAGGAGAGACCATGCGTGACAGGCAGAAAGACAAGGCAAGGAGATGGAAAGGATCAAAGGAACAGATAGATAACTGTGAAAACTAGAGAGGAGTGTGTCAGGTGTAGACAGGGTTTATGCAGGTGAGGAATAAGCTTTTGTATTTTAGGGAGTATGCATGAATCCAAATATGCATGTGAATGAGATCAAAGCAGTAGGTGAGGGATACAGAAGCATCACGCTGGAGGGAAGGGATGCCATCCAGAGGGACCTTGACAGGCTTGAGAGGTGGGCCCGTGCAAACCTCATGAAGTTCA
>JAVKLA010000027.1:33888545-33922792 GCA_034782735.1 Sagittarius serpentarius | reverse complement strand
AGGCCAGGTTGGATGAGGCTTTGAGCAACCTGGTCTAGTGGAAGGTGTCCCTGCCATGGAAGGGGGGTTGGAACTAGATGATCTTTAAGGTCCCTTTCAACCCTAACCATTCTATGGTTCTAACTGGGCCAGCTTGGCTGCTGTTCAGCACTGGTAAGAGAACAGAGCACATATACACGGACTGTATACCAAAACAGGCCCAATGAGGGGCCATGACAAGGCGCTGATCATATACTGTCCATACAGGAGCACATACAGGTATGTGCTCAGCATGCATTTTTCTGAGTGTGCAAACTGCCACTGCTTGTGCCATCCTTACGGTGTTGCACATCATGTAATACCATCTCTGTGTAGCTGACTGCTACAAACACAAGGTCCAGTTATTCAGTCCTTCGTTGGATGGTTTTTTTCACCCTGTCTAGATTTTAACAGGCTGGACAAACGGGCGGAGAGGAACCTCATGAAGTTCAACAAAGGGAAATGACAAGTGCTGCCCCTGGGGAGGAACAACCCCAGGCACCAGTATATGCTGTGGAGCACCCAGCTGGAAAGCAGCTGGTAGAAGTTGCCCTGGAGATCCTTGTGGACACCAGGTTGACCATGAGCCAGCAAAGAAGGCCAGCGGCATCCTGGGCAGAGTATTTCCAGAACGTAAAGTGAATTGAGCCTTCCTCTCTACTCTGCACTGGTGGGACACATCTGGAGTGTTGTGTCCAGTGCTGGGCCTCCCAGAACCACAGAGGTGGTGAAGCGGCTGGAGCATGTCTCCTGTGAGGACAGGCTGAGATATCTGGGGCGGTTCAGCCTGGAGAAGAGGAGGCTCAGGGGGATTCTTATTCATGCGTATAAATATGTGATGGGAGCAATGAAGATTAGGTAGCCAGGCTGTCTTCAGTGGTGCCCAGTGACAGGACCAGAGGCAGCAGGCACACACATAGAAACACAGGAGGTTCCTCCTGAACATAGCAAACACTTTTTCACTGTGAGGGAGACGGAGCAGCAGCCCAGAGAGGTTGTGGAGTCTCCATCGTTGGAGATGTCCAAAACCCAACTGGCCACGGTCCTGGTCACCAGCTCTAGGTGACCCTGCTTGAGCAGGCAGTTAGACTGGGTTATCTCCAGGGGTCCCATCCAACCTCCAGCATTCTGCGATCCTGCCCTGGATTTTCACGGAAAGAGCAATTTAGGGAAACTTTTACCTTTTTCTACAAGAGTGGCAATAACATGACTGGGATTTCTAAGGCAATGGAAAAAACTTGATTCAGACAGGAATGGCGCAGCTTGTGGTTAACTGAGGCTGCTGACAGAAAGCATATATATGTAATACTTGGTAGCTCTATGAAAACAATGGGTTTTTTCCCCCCAAACAAAGTATTACCAAGTATCATAAAAAACATGAAAATCTGGGACAAAAACCAGGAGCTGCTCCATGTCTTGTGTTCCTGGACATGCACACATTTGTGCTGGAAAACATGGGGCTGTAGACACATGCCGTGTTTTGTTATTCTGGCCCTTATTTGGAAGCTGTTCAAACATTTTCAGTGAGGTCTAGATGGGAATTTGTTTCTGTCCCCTGGCTAAGCTTGTTGAAGCAAGAGTGCCCATTTCTGTCACGATGCCATGAGTGCGTTCATTTTTCTCTCCTCATTCTGCTGCAACATGAAGGCATGTTTGCTATTTCAGTAAGATGTAGTGGGACTGAACAGTGGATGCATATTAAACAATGGGTTTTTTCCCCTAAAAGTCTTTTGTACATTCCTGGAGAATAAATTATTAGTCTGCTCTGACATGGATAATCATGTGTCAGGAGGAGTGCACTTCAGTCAATATCATTACCACATGCATCTGCTAAAATCTTTCAAAGATCAAAAAAATCTCACAAAAGAGTCTTCAGTTCAGGATGGCTCTCTACAGTGGTAGAGGAGATATAAAGTCTGCATTCACATGTGGCATATATAAAGAAAACCATACTTGTTACCCGGTCAGTGATTCCCATGAGAATAAAATGTAATAGATTTAAGTTCAGTTAAGCTAGATTTGGAAGACTGTGTAGCTCTTGTAAGCTAGTGGTACGTGCAGAAAAGATGGGCTGGTTGATCACAGTCAAAGGGTTAAGGCTTGTATCTGAATCCCTGACAACATCAATGTGAATTTTCTTAGATACGGCCAGAGATTAAATGAATTTGGTTCTAATGGAATTGAAAGAGTGGAAAAAAGCCCACACCAAACAAGCCTGAACTGCACAGTGTTATGGAGAGAGATGTCCTTGGCTTTTAAAACTCTTCTAGAAGAGGGATATAATTATCTGGTAAAAACTATTGGTTATCATTTTCTATTAGTTCTATAGGACACTTCCATTATGGAAGGTCACTTTTCTCCAGCCACTGCATTGCATTTTGTACAACAAAGTACTCATAGGATATGACATTTGGTGTTCTGCAAAATAAATTACAATTCTTGTCCTGTGAAAGCAGCTAAAAATAGGCAAGAGAGAGCAGAGAGTTACTTTGCAGCATATGCCATCTTTAAACGCAGGCGAAGACCCCAATGTTATGGGGGTGGGTGTCTGAATACCCATGTGGACAGCCAGCACTTTCTGACTTGCTGATGCGTGGTTTTATCTCGTGAGGGGGCCATGGTTCTGTGGTTAGTAAATACCAGTTTCCACACATTGTAGCAGCTTTGTCTGCCTTCCTCTTGCACACAAACAAGAGATGATCATTCCTGTTTTACAGAAGTGGTAACACAAGGCAAAGACTTTTGGTTTTATTTTGATTAAGTTTTGCATTTGGTTGGCCAATTGCTTACATTAGGAAGCAGCTTCTCAAAACAGCCGTGATTACTAAGTAGTGGTATGCACGTGCCATGAACACCTTGAAGGTAAACGCTGTGGTGTGACCTGGCTCTATTTCACACCCAGCATCAGCATGGCATTGCACAGGTCCCGTGCTAAGCTCTATACTACAACCCAGCTTTGCAGAGCTGAGGATGGGCCAGGAGCTTCTGACTTTCTGATTGTTGCCTCCAGGAGAAGCACTTCAAATATTTTTCCCTAATAACCAGATAATTGAAGGACTTCCCCTGACACCTACTCCTATCTGCTTGCCTAGAAAAAGCCTGATAAGTAAAAAGAAGAAATAGCAACTTGCTCTCACGCCTGAATGGAGTATTTCCTAGGCAGGGCTTGCAGATCTCTCATTATCTTTGAAGAGGTGGTTGTTCTCACCTCCAATCCTCTTTGTTTGCATTTTCCCCCCTAGTTTTTAGGTCTGGATTTGCTTTGTGGCAGTGCTGCTGGGCCCATGCCATTTGTTAGCCGTTGCACAACATCACCATGCTGCACACAGGAGATACTCATTTCTGACTTATTACAGATGAATAAAAACTTGCATTAATAGTTAAAAGTAGAGTATTAAAGCTGTGCTTTACGCAGGGGTGATTGATGGCTTCCATTACACTCCATTAGATATTTTATTCTTGTTAAATGAAGAGCAGCCAACTTTGTCAAGTATTTTTAGTTCCCTCTGGTCTTATTGGCTCCATCTATTCTCAGGGATGTCCTGTAAATGGCCACATATGGCTTTGTGTCTGTAGGAGTGATGACCATACAGCTGGCTTTCATTGCCCACCAATTTACCAGAGCCCCCTTTATTGTGAGCCTGACAGCACCAGGGAGCTTTGTAGAACTAACAAAATATATCTATTTTCTAATTGTCTATTTATCACCTTCCAGGGATTGGTGGGCCTCTCATCTGAAAGCAAAGGGGGGATGGCCTTGAACAATGATCCTTGTCAGGGCAGTTGCTCACTTTAAATTAGGGTCTCATTGCTAAATAACTAATTTAGTCCTGCTATCAGACTGAAAAAGTGGGTATTCAGTGCAAAGTGCCAACTGGGGAATTGATTATGTCTCCTCTTATTGTGCATGATAAAAGCGCCAGACCTGCAGGCGGTAGGTATCTCCCCGGAGGCCAGCAGCTTCCTGACATGGACCCTCCATGCTGGACCACCAGGCAGGGCCTCTGCAGGGTGGCCAGACCCTGGGAGTGTTGGCATGTGCCTTGGGTGTTGCTGAACCCCATGCGGCGCAGGAGCTGCGTCCTGCTCCCTGGGCAGGGGGTGGTGGAAGAAAAGGGTTGCTGCCACTGCCTCCAGTCTGGAGACGGACCAGGAGGGAGGCAGGGAATGGAGGTGGCTCAGGAACAGGGACAGAGAGAGGCTCTGGGGCGATGGAAGCTGTTAGAGGTGATCCCACGTTTTGTCCCCCAGAAGCGATTTGCCCAACATCCCTGTCCACTGAGAGATCTTTTCTCCCATCAGCATCCTCAGCAACTTTTATTAACAGCAAAATCTCTCCCATGTGCCCAGTCTGCCCTTCCTCATCAGGTTCATTTCCATCACGGAGCTGTGGCTGGACCAGGATTTGTCACCATGGATGAACAGAGCACACAGTCAGGTCTAAGCACCGAGGAGCTTTTTTCCTGGCTGTAGCACAGCTCTCGCTCCAGAGCCCTCTAGAGGATGCTGGGCTCCTGCTCTAAGAGCTGCTCTGTGGGTGACTTAACTCTCCCTGAGGCAGACCAAGGGACGGGGTTGCAGGTGGCAAGTGCAGCGTGCACGGCCAGCTCCAGGTATGTTTATCCAGCAGCGAGTGCATTAGAAAACTTAATTGTATGAAAAACGAACAGCATAGGCTATTGATTATCAAAATAATGTTAACAAGAGGAGAATGCATATTGCCTGGGTGTTGGAAAACACACAGACATACACAAAAATATTAACATACAATTATTTATATAAATACCTATTTATATATTTGATATTATAATATCATAAATTATATATTTATACAACATAAATATTTATGTTAAATAACAAATACCTGCTTAGGGGTCTTGTAACTTTCTCCCGTATGCTCCTTTTAACATGCAGCCTGACCTGCCATATGCCTACCTCTGCAAGTTTTGGGGACAGTTTGTAAATACGCTGCACTGAGGGAACTTGTGTTTGAACACACACCACCATCACCACTCCCATCCCAGCTTAAAATCTAAAACACAGCATTGACCTCATTGAAAGGAGTGTTGAAGTGTAAAGGCATGCAGGCAAATTGCCAGCCTCTGCCTGAGATAAACTAGATAATATAGGAAGAAACCAGTGGACTTTGCAGACAATAGAAGGGGGAAAGTTTGGCCTGCTCCAGCCAGGGCCGCTCAACTAGCAAGGCAAAAATCAGGAGAAATCAGCGGGCATGATGGAGGGTGCAAAGGTGGCAGGGGATCTCCCCTCCAGGGAAAGAGATCGAAAAGGAGTTGCAGTGTGACCAAATTAGAGTGTAAAAATCACCAAACAGGATTGAAGTGGAAAGAGTAAATAGGGATGAGTTGTCTATTTGGAAGGGGGGCAGAAAGGTTGCACGAGACAAAGCAAAGCATGCATTTGGGGCTGCCTTGCCAAGCATCCCGGCACAGCACAGCCTGTGGCAGAAGAGCCAGCGATCTCCTGTACCTGACCAGCCCCCTGGGCAGGAGGTGAACCCCGAGTATCTTACAGGAAGAGGGAGGATGGAGGGGAATAACCCCACCTAGGGTGCTGCGTCCAGTTCTGGGGTCTCCAGCATAAGAAGGACATGGAACTGTTAGAACGAGTTCAGAGGAGGGCCACGAGGATGATCTGAGGGCTGGAGCACCTCTCCTAGGAAGGCAGGCTGAGAGAGTTGGGGCTGTTCAGCCTGGAGAAGAGACGGCTCCAGGGAGACCTTATAGCAGCCTTCCAGTACCTGAAGGGGGCCTACAAGAAAGCTGGGGAGGGACTTTTTAGAAGGGCAGGTAGTAACAGGATGAGGGGTAATGGCTTTAAACTGGAAGAGGGTAGATTTAGGCTAAATATTAGGAAGAAATTCTTCACCGTGAGGGTGGTGAGACACTGGAACAGGTTGCCCAGGGAAGTTGTGGATGCCCCCTCCCTGGAAGTGTTCAAGACCTGGTTGGATGAGGCTTTGAGCAACCTGGTGTAGTGGAAGGTGTCCCTGCTTACAGCAGGGGGGTTGGAACTAGATGATCTTTAAGGTCCCTTCCAACCCAAACCATTCTATGATTCTATGATCATCAGGGGAAAGCTTGAGGGGCAGGAGCTCACACTAGAAGACTGATGTGGTCAAAGCAAGATATCACCAGTATTAGCTACAATCAGTTTTGCAGGAACTTATGTAGGAAATCATCTACTTGAGAAAGAGGATATAATGAAATCATGTGCAGAAAAGGAAAAGCCAACTAATAGTATCCTCCCATATTTCAGTTTGAGTCTTCTCTGAGACTCACCAGAGACTTCTCTGAGACTTCAGTTCTTGCAGACTAAACACTTTGTCCATGGGTATCTCTTGATGGTCTCCAAGCCAAAAGGCAGACATGCTTATTCGAAACATAAACTAGCGTACTCAGTTGAGCATAGCCAAACGTAGCATGTCTTCTCAGCCTCTAGTATCAGGGAGCACCGAATATCTGCTCAGGTAGGCTAGTTGAAAATTATTCCTGAGTAGAGTGCTTTCTAATGTAAGTTGCTGTAGGAACAACAAAAAAAAATCCCTCCATTTTATATTTTTTTGATCCAGTCATAAACTTTTAAGCTTCTAAATTTTTTTAATTAAGTTTCTTTAGAAGTTTGCAGCTGGTATAGCTATACATTGCCTGAGCGAAGTATTGGCTGCACTGCAGCTTCATTCAGCTGCTGCATGGCCTCTGGGCAGGCAGGATTTCATCCTCAAAAGACCCAACTAGTCAGAGCTGGAGCCAGGGCAATGCAATAAAGAACAAAATAGAGAGAGGACTGTGCTTTCAGTATTTGCATCTCACATTCGGAGGGACTGAAACATCAAATGGAGATCAATTCCTTGCCAATGTGTCTCACTTCCCATTACCTAACTTTTAGTCCCAAGGAAGTCTCTTAATTTTACCCTCCTTTAAAAAATATGTGCTTACTGGAAATGTTCAAACTTACTCTTGAAAATTACACTGACTCAATCAATGGCAGATCACATTGTTTAATTCATGATCTGAAACTGAGAGCAAATGTTGTCTGTTAAATACTATGATGGGGAGTGCAAAGGGAAAGTCACTTCCTATAATGAATGATAAAGGAAAATATTTGAGATTGGATACAGTCTAATCTATTCCAAACCCAGGATTGCTTTATTGTTTATTTCTTTCCTATATCTGGCAGTCACAGCTTAGTAACAGATGGTGAATTTGTATCACAGGCAAGAAAATCACCCAATCTTTCATTTAATTTGATCAGGAAATTTTCACAAGGGTCTTCCAAAACTCTCCCAGCACATCACTGTAAGCAAATCAGGAGATTTCCAGTTCCCGTTTTTCCTATCTTAAGAAATATGAATAAGAATAATCATGTTGAAATAGTTCTTCACAAGTAAAGATTATGGATTAACATAATTTTTATTGTTTAAATCGAACAAAAATGGAGCTAAGAGTTCTCAGGTATGAACTAATAGTTTATAAAGAAAAATAATTTTAATATATAGTAAATTAAATTAATTACGTTAAAAAAACCCTTAAATTTAATGTAGTAAAATATTCACTAAAATCTAAACAACTTTATAACCTGGAAAAGGTACAAAAATATAGGGCTAGGAATACATTTTGAAAACTGGTTATACTTTTATTATTATTTTTCCATGTTTGAAAATTGTATAGTTTGCTTAACTGGAAATAAGATCATCTGAATATATGCAATGTGAGGAGAGTTAAGTAGCTTAAATATTCTACTGCTGTTTATTTTTCATTCTTAGAAAATAAAGTTAGAGTACCCTCTCCTGTGCTTTGGATAGTCTATAGGAACACTCCTAACTCTTTGAGTTAAGGATTTCAAAGCATCAAAACATATATAGATACCTTACTTCACCTCAGCAGGGTGAGAAAAAATAACTTTGTAGTAGCCAAAATCTTAGCCAGTAAGAACTTTAGTGGACCAAGAATGAAGTAAATAAATGTTACAACTGAGGATCACTCATAGACACTGTCCTGTCCAGCAGGTCTTATACACAGCAGAGGATTTTAAACTGAAAACCTCCCTCCTTCAGTTGTGGCAGACAGTTGACAGCAAAGGAAAGGTCCATTCTTCTTTATAGATTAAGACATGAGATATCATCCACAGCTAACTTGAATTCAGTGTATAACCTAGGCTAATTTAAACTCTTTTTAACCTTTTATAGTGTGTAGCAGAATTCTGTTTTGACTTAACTGTCTTAATGATAGGTTTAACACCATATAAAATGTATTATAGAATATGACTATATCCAGTGTTCCCATTGAAGGATGTACAAATACAGCATCACACTATTAATGTCTTGTAATTGGAAAGTGATTTTCAACTGATAGCCTCAACTACCCTTTTAAATATCAGTTGAACTGCACAACACTCCTACATGGTACGTATTAGACTCATTTTAGAGATAGTTATCTGTAGCACAGAAAGCTATGACCAGTAATTAGAAGGTATAGGTAAAATATAATGATGGTTTTATTATTGTATAAAGGTTCTACCAATTACAATAATTACACCTAGTTATTTTGCCAACTTTTTTCTAGGGTTTTGGTAGCCCATCAGGTGAACATTGGCTGGGAAATGAATTTATCTTTGCAATAACAAGTCAGAGGCAATATTCTCTAAGAATTGAATTAATGGACTGGGAAGGAAACCGGGCATATTCACAGTATGACAGATTTCACATAGGAAATGAAAAACAGAATTACAGGTAAGAATCTATTGAAATTCTTTTGACTCTGCTGAGTGATAAATATTGTTCATTGTTCGCTTGTTAAATATGAGAAAGGACAACAATATGATCCTGATTTTCATCGCAAGTAAATAGAGCAGGTGAAAAAAAAATAGAAATCTGACTTCTCAGTGATGGAAGGTTAGAGCAAACCTAATGTATCTGAGAACAAGGGATAATCTATTAATCATGCTGGCTGGTAGAACTGCTAAAAAATTGTGTAACTCTTTAAATCTGAGACATCAGAACTCAAAACTGATTGAATAGAAGAAGGATATTGATTCTTCATTAGAACTTGAAGGATTTCTACCTCAGAAGCATAAAACTGAAACAACGGACATGGGAAGAAAAGACCAAAAATGCCATTAAAAATATCTGATATTTCCAAACTAAACATTCAGTGTAAATGAAGAGGAAAAACAGAATGTCGGGTCTTATTGTGAGGAGATAAAACACAAAACAAAGTGTCAGGTACTGGATAACCTTGATTCATCAGCAGCGGCAGCATGCCATTTATTACAGTTCAAAAAAGGCATATGAATTTAAAACTTTTTCCCATAATATTTTTCTCCCATATATTTTATAAGATAAAAAAATAGGTAACTTAAATCTTCTTATTAAAAAAGGAAAACAAACCTTGGAGACACAAGAGTTACGGATGACCTAAGTGGTTTAGTTTTGGGTGTTTTTTTAAATCATTCCTTCATCTGAACAGACAGTACAATGCTAGAGAAAGAATATGAAATCCAGAAAAATATCCTAAATTATTTATTACAGCACATCTATTTAGCATAAGACTTAGGAGAGAAACAAATATATTGTAAATCCAAGCAAACTATGTTGATATTCAGATTTTTAAATTCAAGTAACTTGATTCTCAGAAATGCTGATTGCCTCCCTCCCCCCTGGGCCTCCAGAGAAATGAAAGTGAGAGTAATTTGCTCTTTCTGATGACAGGAGTCTGCCCAGGTAAGACACAAAGTAGTGAGCCTGTTCTCTGGAGTTTGTCAGAGGGCACCACTGCATTGTGTAGAAGTGCAAAACCTACACTTAGAGGCAATCTGTGTGAATTTAGCTCCTGCATAAAGGAAGGACTATCCCATGGCACACAAACGACAGCTCTGTCCTCCATTGCCTCCAACAATGCCATGCCTGGCACAGACCATGGCATGCCATTTCCCCAGATTCAGGAAGGTGGAGCACTGATTCTGAGGTGCTCTTACACGAAGAGTAAATATAAGTGAAGGAAACTTCACAAAACAGAGGCTAGAAGTATTTATACAAAACATAAAAATAGCAGTGTAAAAGTGGATATTGTGGGGCCTTAAACATTAATAGAAGATGATGTTCAAAAATGCAAGGAAAAGATGGGACAAATAATTGTCAAGTGAGGAACAATGTCAAAGGATAGTTACACATAGCTCTAAAAATTATGATGAAAATCAGAGATACCAGGAGTATTACTCAGAGGGTGAATTAAGATAGCTGAATTTGCTAACAAAAACAATGTCTTTTTTGTTCACATTTATTCTGTAGTGAATAGGGACAACATGTATTGTTGAGAAATCGGAAGGATGTTGAAAATAAACTCATGTTAAGGGAGGATATCTTTTCAGGACTCATCTGGGTTCATTCTTGACAAAATAGTGAGAGAATTTCTTGTTTTGTTTCAAAATGCTAGGCTGTACTTGTAGTAAAATAGTAGAGCAACTTGGAAATGCTTAAGGGATTTCAGCCTATCATAAGTCCATGTAATGTGCACAGAACAGAAGAAGCAAAGAGTTTTGGGGAAGGGCTGCACCATCATCCCTCCAACAGTCTGGGAACTCTGCTGGGGACTGTGACCTGAGACTGCCTTAGGTGCTAACCACCAACCAGGACCAGGACACAGGCTTAAGAAATTATGTAGAGTTGCCTACGTATATTTAATTGATTGCCCTTTTCCTGGCACAGTTTTAGCCTGATCCAGGTAGCACTTTCCTAAGCAACTCCTGAACACAACTGTGGGATCCCATGGAGCAGGGACTTTTTCCAATACACACTGTGAGCAATTCCATGTTAGTTTGTTGGGTAAGAAATCCTAGCCATACAGACGTGAGTAGTGGTGTGCCACTAATTTTGAAGGTCAAAGAGCAAGCCCTAGCCCAAGATTTAAATTTCATTTAAATTCTGATATGTCCTTTGTCATCTGTAATAAACTTTGCCTCAAAGAACGAGCCTTTAAAGGACTTTGGATTTGCTTCTCTGCCTTGGCTGATAACACAGGCACTTGAAGATTTCTTAAATAGATTAGGTTTAAGATGTTGATGGACAACAGAGTAGCACTGGAAAATCATCCTGAATCAGTCTAGGTCTTCAGGATGTCTATATGAACAAGGAAATATTTAAGAAAGAAAAGTAAACCTACTTTCATTAGAAGAAAGGGAGGTCTTTTGGCAATATAAACTATATTTTCTGAATATGGAAACAACTGTGAAAACTGATCCATGAAAATTCTTTTTGCCGAACAAGAAAACAAGAGAGATGTATTTCAAAAGTGTAGAAATCAAATCAGAAAGGGTGTACAGGCCTCAAAAAATATAATGTTGAATAACAGGGATAAATTCTGCTATCCATGTTCAAGTCACTTTTCCATGAAAATCAGAAGGAGTTTGACTTGGGACTAATGAATACAATTTTGGTTCCTGTCCTACTCCATAGTCCAATTAAAGGCCAGAAAGAGCTGTACTCATGCTGTCTGTGTGGCCTCCTTATGGTACCACTGAAGTTCCTCTATCTAGGGAACAGGGAGTCAGTTCCATTCACATTATTCTGGAATAAACATAGAGGGAAACTTGAAGACCTAAGAAGGCTCTGTCCATCTCTGTTGGCCCTTTGGGTTTCAGATTAACTCCTCAATTATTTTTACTTAGCATATCTGAATATTTAAAGAAAATAACTGAGTAACATGGTGACAGTTCTGGAAATAATGAAGTGTAAGCCACATGCAAATCTAAATTGTTTTTCATGCTTGACAAATACACTATGCCTAGTCCAGACAGATATATGTTCAACAGACATTTTGCAAACCAAAATTATGTTGGGCTATTTCAGAAATTATTACAAGAATGCATCCTATGACATAAAAATCCTTTATTTTGCTTGCCAGCATCACTGTCTGTGGTAGAAGCAACTCCAGAAGGCAGGCCAAATAAAAGCCTGATTGTTGAGTACTAAGCAGCTGGCCACCCTTCAGAGATTGCTGTTTGCTGTCTATCTGAGGAGCTGCCATTAAGAATTTAAACGATTCATCTGAAGTTGAAGACCACAGTTCCCAACATCCTTCTTGCGATGCCTTTCCTTCACAATTGTTGGGCATTTGCCATGTTTGCTTTCAATACCTCAAACACAGAACAGCATACCTTTTCAAAACTTTAGTTGCTGTTCACTTGAAATAATTTTGCCAAAAAACCTAGATACTTTCTTATTTTGGAAGCTGTTAGGATTTTCTGCTAGTGACCCACATCAAATGTTGCCTCTTCAACACTGTTTGGAAAAATAAGTAATTGTAGTCTGGCTGCACTCTACATTAGTTTCAAATAATACAAGTTCACTAAGAAATAATAACCAGACAAATTTCCAGGCTGGTCTGGGCAGTAGCTCAAGGAGATCTGAAATACAGAAAGGGTATTGAAATGAAGGGAAAAGCTCAGGAAGTGGAACATCTTTCATTTATGCTATGGCAGTACCTTGTACATTTGGAAGACACAAAAAAGAAAATTAAGGTTCCAGGTCTCATGATTGAACATAGTAAATTTAAAAAAAAACAAAACACAAAAGGAAACAAATACCATGAAGTGATAAAAAGTGTCTGAGAAAATACAGAAAATAATTTTCATGCTGTTTTTCCAAAATCCAGCCCCAACATTATGCAAAGTTCGATTCAGTCTGGATAACTCCCAGTTTGTGATTTCAGAAGGGTTCTGTTTTTCCTCTGGGCTGTTTGTGTTCTCTTTACTACTTTTTATTAGCCTAAAGAATCTATGATTAAAAAGAGTAATGCTGAACACATGTATGTTAAAAATATACTTGTTTCTCTTTCAAAATGAGACAGCTCCAAAAGCGTTTCTGGGACTGCAGAAAAAAGTCTATTTATCCCAGATGATGACCGCATAGAAGAAAGTTGAGATGAGAAGGTGGATACTGAAGCAGTAAATGTATAATGATAAATGATAACTGAAACAAGAAAATCAATGTCGCAGCACATGTGAAACCTTCAATAGCATAGAAGTATCTAAGTGACTGATTTCCTTTAGCACATCCTTAGGCTTCTTGTCTACACAAAATGATTACACAGAGGGCTGTCTGTAAATATGAAGAAAACTCTCTCTGCCAGTCTCTTTGCAAGTCTTAGACTGTGGCAAGTAAAATCTCCATAGAGTAAGAAGAGTCATATCTTGCAAGCCCCATTTAGTGCAGTGTTTCTTAATTTAAGTCAAAGGAATTATTCACAGAACTGTAAAAGCATAAGTTGAAAGGGACTCCCCGAAGACTCACAGCCTCTGCTCTTTTCCTGTGCAGACTTTACCTAGCCCACTCTTGATAGTCTGTTGACATTGTTTGATGTTCTTAGGAGCTGTACAGATATGACACACTGCTGCTCTGACCTGTATCCTCAGACTCTCCAGAATTAAACAGGAAAAGTAACCATGTGTTGGGATTTCAGGCACAACACTTCATAATCTCACATATTAGTTAGTGAAAGCAGATATACTGATGCTGGATTTTAAACAGCAGTAATTTCAGCCTGCATGCACATCTGGTTTTGCTACTCATGGTATAGGAACAGCATTTCCAGGAAAGGTATGGGATGGAGAATGGGGGAAATACAATTTTTAATTGGCTGAGCTATTTGTACCTCAGAACCCTTAGAGAGGCTGAATATACCCTCACTTCCCTATGACAATATATTCCAGTATTTAGTCATTCTTTTATTTATAAAAGCTTTCTATTGCTGCAATGACTCACTACGGTTGGTCCTGTCCATGGAGGAGTATGATTAAATGATGAGGCAATGCTGCTGAGGAGAGCAAGACTTTGGGATTGCTCTAGGTACAGGTGAAAACTGGTGATGGACAGAGAGCATCCTAAGTTCTGTGAGTGAATCATGTACTTGAGGTGATGGCTGACCTTTGATAGTTAAAATTGAGGAGAACACTCTTTATATTGGAACCAGCATGATAAAGATATTAGGAAATCTTATGAGAAAATGAAAGAGCGCATAGATACATTACTAGTAGAACAAGCAAGAGACGAGTTGACAGGAGAATATTAGTTATGTAGAGAAGAAACAGATGTATGGGTCCTCAGAGGCAAGAAGTTGATGCAATTTGTTGCAAAGAGGAGGGAGAGTCATTGAAATGATTCAAATCACTTCAAACAACTGACATGGTCCTGTGATTCATACAAATCTAGATAGCACAGTTTCCAAGCTCTCCAAAATACTGTTTCTCTCCAGGCTTTACCTTGAGAAACCAGCTTGGCTGTTGAATGTAAACTAACAATTGTTAGACATTATGGGACCAGGTAGCAGGGAGTTTTTAGTTCACTGAGTAGAATCAGAGAATCATAGAATAGTTTGGTTTGGAAGGGACCATCAAAGGCCATCTAGTTCAACCCCCCTGCAATGAGCAGGGACCCCTTCAACTAGATCAGGTTGCTCAGAGCCCCGTCCAGCCTGGCCTTGAATGTTTCCAGGGATGGGGCATCTACCACCTTTCTGGGCAACCTGTTCCAGCTTTTCACCACCCTCATTATAAAAAATTTCTTCCTTATATTTACTCTAAATCTGCCCTCTTTTAGTTTAAAACCATTACCCCTTGTCCTATTGCAACAGGCTCTACTAAAAATTTTGTCCCCATCTTTCTTATAGGCCCCCTTTAAGTATTGAAAGGCTGCAATAAGGTGTCCCCAGAGTATTGCACTTCTTAAGCTCTTATTTGTTTAAGAGTTTGTATATTTAGTTTCAGCAATAGTATTATTTCTGTCTGTTTTCTTAGGCAAACTAGGTAGGTAGCATGGAGCCAGAGGCCTTGATGTAATGTTAATCTTTGATTTTTTTTAAGGTGGAGGCTATTGATTTATTTAATCACCATTGTTGAACTAATGCTGGAATTTGTTACAAAAAATTCTCACTTTTCTTTCTGTAAAGTAAAGAAAAAATATTTTTGATACAGTCTTTTAAACTGTACTAATGAAAATGCTATAATAGGTAAAAGGAAGTATTATTTGAGAGTGTTACTTTTATGGGGACAGCTTTGTGTATCTTTAATTTCAAAATATATTCCACAGACTATTGCTGTTTCAGCAGCAGGATGTTAACAGAGCATTGTCCCTTTCCTCAGTGTACAAACCCTCATTTTAAAATATTGGTGTGGTTCTTTGTTATTGCCTAGGCTTTTCAGTGACACATTTGCCATTAGTAACGTATTTTCTTCTTGTGTCACTTTAGTAGATCAGGTATAACAGGGAATCAACCTACTTCCAAGTTTTTCTGAGCCATCTGCTTAGCTTCTTCTGCATTATTTTTATCACAATAAACCTTCAAAGGGACCATTCTCAGATGGGAAAGAAAAAGTACAGTGGAGGACACATAGGACATCTGTAGAAAAGCAAAATAAACACAGATCCTCTGAGGCCCAGTCCTGTGCCCAGACCCCGGTACTTTTCTTGCCAAATATGAAAACTACAGAGTAACTCAAAAAATAGACATGGTGTAAAAATTTAAACCCATACTAATTCACTTTTGTTTGGAAGCTTGACATTCAATTTGCAAGTCTACTTCAGAAGAAACATCCATGCAAAATCCTATTAACAGACAGAATGATATCTGTGGTATGCATACTTTCCATGATTTGAAAACGTATTTAATATTTTTTCACCAAACAATGGCATAAAATGGATAATATGGAAAAAAGATTTAATGTCTCTATGTATATATAAATATCTGGCTGAAACAACTTTATTCTATTTAAGAACACTGTCAGTCCAATAATATTCCATGAAGTCTAAATACTGGAAGTGCAGGGATTCAATCTGATGCCCATTAACCAGAGGTCTTTCTGGAACCAGGCCAGTGTTGCTATATGATATCAGTGACTAAAGCTCACTGGCAGTCCATGCACTATCTCCAAATGTAAGCAGAAATGAAATATAACGTTTTCTCCGACTAACTGAAAGTTGATGCAAATATACTTGTGGAGTTCATGAATAATAAAATTTAACTTAATCCACATAAGTCCCTACGTATACTATCCATCCACAGCTCATCATCTCCCACCTCTAACTACTTAAAGCTCATTTGCAGTTCACTGTACAATAGCCTTGACTATCCTAAAGAAGGAACAGAGGTTTTCTTCTTCTGTGTTATGGAATATAATGAGAATGCATATATACTGAGTACTGTAAAGGAGCAACTGAGTAGAGAAGGGGAAGTGAATAGTGAGAGAGAATGATGGGAATAGATGGAAGAGGGATGATGTGCTGCTCCTGAGTGGGAGAGGAGGGGGCTCTGTTGGACAGAGGATTAGGGAGTAGCAGAGCACTTTACCGATCACATGCCCATTTTGGTGGGAAGGTGGCTGGGGAACTGGGGGGCAGTTGCCAGCACCGAAGCATTTTTCGCTTGTATTCCCTTCAAGAAGCAAGAAAATGGGTTCACTTTAGCAAAATAAGCCCTCCATGAAGTGGTATGTAATTCTGTTACCCCTTGAAACTTCGTAACTGGCAGCTCTGCAAAACCTAGTGACTGTCTGCCATGTCTGAGGGAAGAAAGAGCACAGGCTGCAGCCATGAAAGCACACTGTACCAGACCCAGCTATAACAGACATTCAATACCAAACTATATCTGTCCATATGAAGTATAATAATTGATTTTCCAAGAGCTACAAATTGTTACATAACTAGCAATGAGATCTTGTACTAACATAGTTCGCTGAACAGTTTCTTTCACCTGACAGAAAGGCGTTGATGATTACTTTTCTTAGCTTATAACTTAAATATCATTAAAAGTGAGAAATTTAATTTGGAACTGTACTCTGTGGTTCATTCTAAGTGTCATAGCACAAATAATTCCATACACAGAAGATGTATTATTTCCTCTGAAAGTGTTAAGTATTTGCAGTTTTAACCATTAGCCTTTTTAGTCTTAAACAGTTCTATGTAAAATGAATGCTGCTGTTAGTCTTCAGGCCCTTTTTGATAAAGAGTATCTACATACTCAGTTACAGTAATATACTTTGAAGATCACAAACCTCCTTACCTTTCTAAATCAATTGATCACAAGCGTGAACTGCATTTCAGGCAACGAAAATCTTTTTTCAGAAAGTCATACGCCAATTCTTATATGCAAGTGCAGCCCAGAAATAATAAAATTTATCAGACAGTATCTGTCAGGAAACGTCATTAATAGCCCCTAACATTTCTTTTTGTGTTTTATTTTGGTCACAAATAATGCTAGAGCTCTTTAATGCACCAATATCTAGGATATGGAGGCAAACAAACAGGGTTGTCCCATAAACTCTGGGAAATTCTTTACCTGAGATTTTAGAAAAGTACTGGTATACAAGCTTTACAAGGTATACACTGTTGGTTGTACAGCAGCCTTGCTTTCCAGGAGGAAAGCAAAGGCTCCAGTGTGGGTTACTCAGAATATGTCTGATATATACATATATATATATACACATAAATATACATATACATATATGTAATTACCTAACCTTTTTTGTGTAACTACTTCTTTATCAATCAAAGGTAGATATCTATTAGTTTACTTTCATTATTAGATCTTTCAAGCCATCTCTAAATTGCTGCTGTCTTCTGTCTTGCTTTTCTCTGTTCTTTTCCCTCAACTGGTTGATTTTCAATTGCCTTCTCCAGATTGATAAATCTCCTTCACCAAAATTGGACAACTCTTCTCCATATATTCATCTTCATGCACCTGCAGAACCCACCTTCCAGGGGTTTTTGACAGGCTATTGATAGGAAACTTTCAATAATTAAGTTTGATTGCACTCTTGTGTTCCTAGAAACTTTTCTTTCCTTTGGTGTTTCAGGGCTTTTCAACCACATAGCTGGAGAGAAGCTTGTTTTCCAATATGTTCCACCCCAGCTATCACTGTGGGACATAGTGGTCATGTCATTATCTCCTCCTCCAGGCTCTTAGATTCATTTTTTAAGTAAAGGAAAATATATGAGTAAGAACAAAAGTATCTTATTTTCCCATAAAGCTTATCTACAATAAAATAAACACATCAATTCAAACTACTGATTACTTGAGGCAAGGAAAAAAAAAGTGGTTTGCAACAATTTACTAGACTTAAACATTGTCCTGGATTTAATGAATGCAAGTGTTTATTCACAAATCAGACATGGTTTCCTACAGGTAGGTGAGATAAAGATTTTCAGTGCTAACATTAAAGCTGTTGGGCCCTAGCTGAGACACTCGATTCTCTGTGCATGCCTGGGGAGAGATAAGCTCCTTAGACGGAAGCCAAATCAGGCAACATGCAGAGCAGAGAGCTGCCTAGAGTTAACCATTAGGAAATTCTGAAAATAGCAAGGCATCCATTTATATCCACTGACAGTTCACAGCCCATAGCCTGAAGGTAGGAGACAATGTCCTGTCTTACTCAGGAAAGAAACAAGAGACCCTGGGTTAATGCATTCATTTGCCAGAGGGGATCCAGATCATAGTTATTGCTTCCCAACAGAAAGCAGCAATCCATGCTGCAGGAGAGCAGGCTCCTTGATGAAGACCTGACACTGTGCAGGGAAAAATTCACTGCTCAGTGAATGAGTAGGTATCGGGTCATTTGTCAATGAGGTGGGAGAGGGAATTCTAAGATTATGCTCCCAGCTCCATGGATTATGTCTCATTTTGAATTAAATAGGCTTTGGTTAAATGATGCAAATATGTTATGAAGCAGTGAGGACTACACTTAAACTCTGAACACTATGCAAACAATTCTGGTACAGACTTACACTTGTACTCCCTCAAAGGTTCAGTGAATCTTGAACAATTTTTTGCAGTGGGACACATGTTGCTGGTTATGGCACCATTGTGAGGGAAGCTTTGTGGTTTTAAACCTTTCTCTTACTGAGTGAATAGAAACCACAACTCCTACATGGAGGGTAACTGCTCACATCGGTAAGTTGCTACATGAAAAGTGGGGAGTAACAACCACTGGTAGCTCAACTACTTATTACCTGGTGAAGGTCTCTACAGAAAAAAAAGTTAGTAGACTTGTGTGAGAATAAGATGCAAAGCAAGAACAGTATAGTGAAATCCCTGCTAAGGGCTACTGCACAGGCACAAAAATCCAAGAGAACTCTCTAATGCATGTAATTATTGGCAGAAAAAATATCTACAGAAACTCAGTAGTGATCTTACTTGTTACATGTTGTAGCTCAGTGGAGATTTCACTAGCTATTCCCCCCTATCAGGGACTGGGCAGGCATGGCAGGGCACCTAAGAGAAAGCTGCACAGGCTTTTATAAGGTAATGGCCATTTTTTTTGGTTCTCCAATGTAAAATGATTACTCTCATCTTGTTGGCATTATCTTTATGAGTAATCTATATTGTTATTCTTCTTGCATAATGTTGCTCTCCTTTAAGCGTCTGTTGCTTTATGCCACCTCTACATATTTGCATTAAGAAAGAATGTCAAACAAGTATTTTGATAAACTTTATAAAATCCTGGTGCGAACGGACCTCACTATCCCCAAGGTAAGAGCTCCCACTTTCGCCAGTAGCAACACCAAGAAGAGCTATGTTTCTTTAATTTAATTCTGTCAAAGCATTTACAAAGAGCTTAAACCTACTGATGTTTGTATTAGTGTAGAATTTAGTATAGAAACCAGTAACAGAGTTCCTTTGTCTCTGCTGGGTTTTGACATGAAACAGTTTCTGAATAAAAGAACCTTGTGAAGCTGAGACACTTCTGCATATTTGCCACCCATGAGGAATTCTTTTATATCAAAACTATTGTGTGTAGGGTATCGAGCATCTCCAAGATCAGATGGCATTTAAATTCAGGCTATCCATCACAGGGACATAAGTGATGTGATATTTGACTCTATTTCTATAAAAAACTAAATTAAAAAAATAACTAATTTTAAATGTTACAATAATTTTTTTAATCAGCAGTTGAGTATTCTTGTTGCCACTTTTTCACTGTTTAATTTACTCAATTCTTGTGTAACATCATAAGTGTTAAAACTCTCTACAATTTATAGAGATTATCAGAATATAGATTAGCATAGTGAAAATTCGTGTACAAAGTGTAAGAGATGTATGTAAGGACATGTCAAAAGTTGTAGATGGATATAACATCACAGTGTAAACCTTTAGACTTTCATTAATGTTTGCTAATCCCTCATATGTTGATGATTTAGGCTTGCAACATAATGAAACTATAATTTTAAGGGTGGAAACAGTAAAGGACTATGAGAGACTAATGCAAAAATAAAATGCAGAATGAGAAAAAGTATCTCAGTAAAATTCAGGATTACAAAATATCTCTGTATTAGAATAGTTTCTTTAATGCAGATTCCATGATTGTATCATTCTCCTCACTACTATCTGTGAATGGTGGGAAGTGGGGTACATTTTCAGGATCCAAATTCAGGTCCAGCTCAAAATAGTTAACCTGGACATTATTCTTGTCATAACCTTGATCAAAACTGAAGAAACTGACACTTCCAGATACCAGTCCAGAAAAGGTTGAAATGTAAATACAAAGAATGAGATGTGTCTCTGATTTCAATTAGAAAAATGATGTTCTTCCTGTGGGTGACCAAGATCTCCATCAGAGTGAACTTAACCACTAAGTGTTTGCAAGATTATGATGAATTTATTAGCATTAGTGACAATATCTTCAGATGATACAAAAAATAATGCTGCGTGGAAAGTTTTCCAAAATGTCCACAATTTTCACCATTAGCCAAAAATTCAAACTTCAGTTCTTCAGAATGCAGAAGCAAGGAAGAAAGGGACCTGGAGGCCCCTTCTGTACAGTTTCTAATAAAGAGATGTGCACTGTCTGCGCCCACATAGCTGTTGACTCTCTGCCCACTCTCTGAGCTAAACAGAAGCTCGGTAGACCTGTCAATGTGGCATCGAGCCCAAGCTAATATATCCTGCCCTTGAGTAGGCTCAGTGTCGTGCTTATTGCGACAGTACAGTTTCCAGCCAGGATGGAGTGTGGGCAGAATGAGCTCATGTCTGCTGAGAGACCTGACAGAGCAAGCTTTCATCTGCCTGCAAAAATACATGCAAAAATTCTTAGAGTGACCCTTATTTAATCTAGTATGTTCATGGTTAAAGTCTCTGAAGTCTGTTACCAACAGACCAGCCAACCAACTCCAGGGTTTTTCCCCCCCTCTTTTATCATAAACAGCTCTACTGGCAAGTATTTCTAAAGCCTGATTCTGAGAACACTTTGTTCACTGATTCACTGTATTTTCAGGATAATACCAGCAAAGTGGTGTGATATTTTCTTTAAGTTTGCTTTTTTCGTGAGTCAAAAAGTCAAATGTACCAGTGAGCCCTGGAGAGAATTGGGGAAAGGGATCATCCCAGATTTTTCCAATCATTCATTGCATCGATCTTTAAGAGTTTGATGTTGGTTTGGTGTTGTGTTTTGGGTTTTTTCCTGTCAAATGGAAACATACTTGATTTTGCTGTGTCTCTCTCTAAACTAATGGTAATAAAAAGTCATATTATTAATTATTTGGTCCACAGCAGCAATGCAGCATTAGAGTTAGAGCACAAAGCAGAGGTATACACCATGTCTAAAGAGCTACTAATTTACATAAACCTACAAACAGATAACAACTTTGAACATTAGAGCACAGAAGTATTGTGGTATCTGATGCGGTGTATATCTGATGCGGTGTACTTTTGATTGTTTGGCTGGTCTACAAAGTTTAAATAAACCTTCTTTATTATCATGAAAGGAGGAGGTACTGAATAACAATGGAAGCCTAATTAGAAAAAGACAAATGAGTGCCTGGTGCCATACAGAGTCTAGTCTCCAGTCTTTTGTTTCATCAGATACTAGAAGCTGACATGTTTTCAATTTTAAATCAGTGCTGGAACAGCTCACCACACTTGACCCAAGTGCACGTGCACCATTTGTGTTCTATTTTCTTTTATTTAACATTATAATTCAGTTGCACTGAAGTAAAAACTCTTTGTACTAATCTCAATGCCATTTGAACCAAATAAGTCATTATTGTGAGTCACAGCTCTTATAAGGTCATGACCTGGGTTTTTAGGGGGAAAAAAGTATGTAAGACATGCTGATCCCTGTTAGCCTGGTCAGTGTGGCACCAGCAGAGAACTTGGATCATGAATGGGTGACAGTCAGTGAACCTTTCACTCATATATGACTGTTTATCGGCCACAAATGACGCCAAGGGAGTTGAAATATGTTTTAACAGTCTGTTTATATTTTTCTACAGAGGTCTTAGTGCCACATAACTCATTTTGGCATTTTTTAAACTTAATTTTGCATTAAGAAAACCAAGCAAACAGTGAAGCCAATATTTATTTTTCAAATAACTATAAACATTGCACAGAAACTCTCTGTGCATCAGCCACTTTTAAAATTTGTTACCTTTTCCTAGACACTTGACCTTATAATGAAAGCCTAACCTTTGTATGATAATGGAGATAAAGGCCAGAGGATGAGCATAGCATGTTGTACAATACAGCCACTAATGAGCAGAGGGATCAAGCCAGACCTGTTGCCTATTATTCAGGCTGGAGGTGGGCCATGCTTAAGTATATAAGTATTTTCGTTCTATGTGCTGTTTGCAATATCATAAACTTTTTATCAAAAAACTAATTGTCATATTGCTGGTGTGAATGATACCCCACCTTTTTCTTCTTCTCTTCCTCTCCTCTCATTTTAAATTTTTTTTTTTGAAGTATACTTAGGCCCTCATTCAGCAATGCACTTACTTAGGCAATTTTTTTTAAGCACATACTAAGTACTTTGCTGAGGCAGGGCCACCAGAGCTCTTACTGAAGGTCAAGTCACTCTTGTTTCATTACCATTGCACACTCTTTAAGATGGCATCAAAATGTAAAAAGAAAAAAAATATTATGGTCAGAAAGAGATCATGATAGTTATGTTGTCATTAATACTACCTTATATTGTTTCCATATTTGGAAATTATTGAATTTCCTGTCATCTCCACAAAGTGATTCTTCAACAACCCTTACTGTTTGCTGATGTCATGAGTCTGAGTACACAGCCACCAGATTAAGCCCATTAATCTAATTCATAAATTGTGAACTAGCTTATCCATCAGGACTGAACAGGTTCAAACATAGGTAAGTGAATGGAAATCCTGATTAACATTTTACTTTGAAAATGATATCCCCACAAAACATCCCTGCATTTTCCTCTGGGATTCACCCAGCGGGAAGCACACATCTCTTGACACGAATCCCATCATAAATCTTGAAAATCTAATGCAGAACCCAAAATATTTATTTTAATGTGTTATTCATTAAGTTATTTCTTTAAATTGTAGTCTGTTGGCAGCTGCAAACTCATTCCATTCCAGCCACATTATAGCAATGCTGTAGTATGATTTGAGAGGGTCATTAGGTCATTAACACTGGAAAAAATTCAAAAACAGAATCTGCAAATGCCCAAAGGAACACAATAGTAAAAGAAGATTGCACTGCTAGCACAGAATAAAGTATAAACAATAAAAAAAAAAAGATGAAAAATTAATTGCAGACTATTTCCACTTCTATCAATAATGATTCTTTTCCTTACATTCAGGCTCTTCACAAGAAGGAAAAAAACCCTTAGATATTTCAAAGATACCTTACACAGTTTCAGTTAGCTATTGTGCCAGTGGAAACATGGGGAAAAAGGTTATTCAATCTAGATGTTATATCCAATTCAGTATTTAAATAATTCCTTAATGGTGATTACAGGTTACACCTCATTCGACATTCAATTTGAGAAAAACAAAGTTCAGTACTCATATTTCAGGTCAGGAATTATGTGAGCTAGTGTGCCTCCCATTCCTTTTTTAGCCAACAGCCTTAGCCATTACACACAACTTCAAGCAATATAAGCCTGTGTGAAGCAGGCATGATTCTTGAACAGAATGACAGCATTTTACTTTCACTGTGTAGAAGTGTAAATGTTTCCATAAACTGAATCACAAGAGCTGTCTCCTTACAGGAAGTGCTTAGTCCTCAGTAACATTTCTGGACCAGATTATTTCAAGGACATTGTCCCATTTTGTTTTATGCAAAATCTTTGGAATCTAAAGACATTGTCTCAGTGCTGGTCCTTGGTTTTGCTCTTATTTTTCTGCTCCTCTCTTATCTGATTCTTACTACTTGCTCTCATAGCAAACTGAAGAGTTTGTGGTACTATATACTACTCTTGATCTGGTTTCCCTGCATGGCAGGCCTGCTTAACAGTTAGTTATCTCACTGCCTGGTTTGTGACCTGAGATGTTGTTATGACCCTGGAATGTTAGAGAACAGTCTAATATTAAGGAAGGGACCAATATCAGTTAAAATATAACATCATTTTCTGCTCTGAAAGGTAGTCCAAATCCTTGGGATAGTAACTTGTTTCAGGTAGACTGCAGTTTTCTGCTAAGCTGTACAAACATTTGATTGAACCTCCACAGTTAAGAAAACAGTGAGGTTCCAGTATCCAGGTAAAATAAAATCTGATTAAACTTAGAAAATTAATTATATTGTTCGTTAATTTAAAAAATAAAATAAAATAAAATAAAATAAAATAAAATAAAATAAAATAAAAATACATAATCTATGGAACTTCAAGAATTAGGCATGTGCAAAACTCATCCAGTTCCATGACAGTGACTTTCTAATGAGAAAAAGGTTACATATGAATAAACCTCTGAATTTTCTTGTAATAAGCACAGTAGTTTGTTATTCCAGTGAATCTGAAAATAGTGAGACTATGTAATTGCTGAGTGCAGTTGTGTTTTTTTCTGAAAATGTTAGGGTTTTAGGACTTTTAAAGTTTATTTTGTAAAAGGATATTTATGAATTAATAACAGACATCCTTAAATAGTTTTTACTTATATCATAGTTTCAGGCAAATACTGGAGAAAAAAGAAAATGCAATTAGCTGTATTTTCTTTTGCATCTCTCTAAATAGAAAAGAAATGACACACTTAAATGGCATCTTCACAGATTTCTTCTTCTAATTGCAAACAATAACATACAAAATAACAAAGTTTTAATGAGCGTAATTTAACAGTAGAGATGGACTTGTGGTACCTAACCTTCTTATAGCACAACTACAGCTAATTTCAGCCAGAATTCCAGCGCACTCTTTACAAAGAACAAAACCAACCAAAACCCCCACAAAAAACACAAATCAAAACCCTAACACACACCTCCCCAAGCCACATCAATTATATACTGTTTAAACACATTAATTTCCAAACACCAACATATCTCAGTAAGATTTGTATAAATTTTTAACATAGGTCTATCTATGATATTTGTAACTTTTGTGGCTACTTATGATTAATTAATTTCAATTAAGTAAAATATGTGATAAGTATTTTACTGTGGCCTGTAAATGATATTTTTTGATGACACGACAGGGTAACGAGAAGCTAGTATCTCTACAGTAGTCATCAGAGTAAAAGTTAGCACTAACATCATGCTGATACATGAAGTTTTCCATTTCTATTTTATCTAAAATGGTTAATTAGGATAATGTACAACCTATGTGGATGACAATGGGTAATTAATGTAACCCTCAGTGCAACTAAAGCATAGATTTATGAAATCCGCTGTTACAATATATCTGCATGGATTTCAACAAACTGTATTTGTGAGACTTTTGGAACTTCAAGTATATTTTGGAAGAATTATTAAGTTTGAATTTTACTAGGGTTGTGCAGGTCTCTTTTACTGGATTTTCAAATAGAATTAATCAATTTAGAGATAAAATTTCAAACCAATGTTCACTGAACTTTTCCACTAACTTCAATGGCTGTAAAACAGATCCTTAAATAAAAATACACAAGCATCACAAGGTTCAGAAATTCAGTAAAGATAAGCAGCAGAAGGTCTGATTACTTATATAAACCTTAGAAACTTTTAAAATATGAGTTTCTCTGGTGGGTCCCTATATTTCTGTGCTGAAAAATCTCGTGAGAATCAATTTTGGCATTTCTGCTGTTGGCTTCAGCCAAACACAGGAAGTATAGATGAGGAGGCAGAAAAATATTTTTACATTTCAAGTTACATTTTAAGTTAACCAAATTTCTCTAGCCTTGGCTTAGCTGTGTCCTAGGCAAATGTTCAGATAAGTTCTAATTTTATATTTTATTTTTTAAGAAGTTCATCCGTCAACGCTATCAAAACAATTTGCATTATCATCTTAGTATACGTTCAGTATTTATATATCTGTCTAAAACATTGATCATCTCTAGTTATTTCAAGTTTGAAATTAATACATTCCCTATACTTTCTAAATTAACATATTATGTATTATACAGCCATGAATCAGGACAAAAGTGGTCATTTCTGTAACAACAGGAAATCTTAGCAGTTATATAGCTGGTGGGAGAGTGAGATTTTTTTTTTTCTGTAGTAAGATTTTAACTTTTCATTAATAAAAAAAGTAATAAATATGATAAATGAAAAGTTTCATTTCAGATTTCCATGAAAAAAAAAAATTGGTGGGTGATTTTGTTTTAATAAGTATTGTGTTGAAAAAGAGTTTTAACAGAAAATAGTATCAGATTAATGTATCTCTTCTGTGCTGTGTTTGGTGAAAGATTAGAGGGAATTATTTCTGTTCAACACATCATTGTGATAGTAGCCTTTAAATATGTTTCTGTCCCTGTTAGCAGTAAATACCAGTGTTGCCGTATGTTTTGTCTCCATCACCACTATGTTACTGACATCAGCTGCAAACCTAGCAGCTCACACTGCCACAGTGACTGTTTCTGTGGCTTCTGTAGCATGTATTTCAAGTAGTGGAAGCATATGTTTGCTTGTTCACTGTCCAGAATAAACATATTTTTAAACATTTTTTGTAAGCTGTGACAAAGCACCATTTGTCTGCATACAGCAGTATGACACGCCATTTGCCTTATGGTAGGAAAAATTTCTCTGAGAGTAAATCTGGATATCTTTTAATTATCCCTGCTCAGTATACCTGTTCCAAATGAGTACAGCTCTTTAGTCAGTTCTTGAAGAAATTTAATATAGAAAAAGCAAATTTGTTGTATTATTTGTATAAATTCACGTTCAGTACAACAGCAAGGCTTACTAGACTATTGTGCAGTTTGCTGTATTGCGTAGCTGTGTTTCTCACTCATGGCTAGGTTAAGTTTGCTTGTTCATGGTCCAGGATAAACATATTTTTCTCCTTTGACCTGTCAGGTGTGTGTGGTTCAAACATAAGCTAAAATTAGCACAAGCTTTTCAGAGAGAAAACAAGCTTTTCTCTTAACTGTGTGCCGTCCCAGGGAAGGGTCTCTCTGCTATGTAGTGTTTGTTGTCCCATAGACAGGCTGTACTGAAGCAATTATAACAGAAAACTGATCATATCTATTTACTGTAGTAATTTATATTACCATTTTATCTTTAAAATTGGAAGATATGTGTTCTTACTCTGGATATATTGAATTAATATTTTGTTGGCTGGCACATTTCACTTGTCTCAACAGGAGAACGGGCAAGGAGTTGCAGTAATGTCAGACTTAATAATTACAGCAGTAAGTCATTGCTACAGAGCAAGAGAGGAGAAATACAGAGGTCATCTTGTCTTGCGCTTTTCTTAAGGAATTGTGGGAGGAAATTATTTTCATGTGCTAGCAGCAAGAATATTAAGAGCCAGATTAAAAAAATCTGTTCAAGTTGTCAAAGCTGCTTACTCTATTATTCAGGTTTTCGACGGTTTGCAGAACCATCGTGCCTACTGTTTGCAGAGTTACAAACTCTATTAGGAATATAATAAAATTAAATAAAGAGTCCATGAATTTACCACATACACTGTTTCTTCAGTTTGGACTAAAGTTAGGAGCGGGAAAAATTTGGTATTGTTAGGTTTTTACAGTTAGTATTGCTGGTTTTCTCCAGTCAGACACCAACTGTGACATTTCCTTTCGTCTTCTCTTTGGTACTGTTATGTCAGCCCTTCAAGGATGGGCAGCGATAAAGGCGGTGAATTGTTCTTGCAACTCAGGAAAATGGGTTAGCAACAACTCAAAATTCTGTGAGAGTAGTAGTGACTAAGTTTTTGTCATCTTCCACCCTATCTAGTTTCTTCAGCTTCTCCAAAGTATTTTCCTTTCTTGGAGAATGGCTTTTAATTTACTTCTAGTGATTACTTACCTCATCTGGAGTTAAGTCCTTGTTAGTTAAGCAATCTTGATTTATGATGAGATATTGGGGTTTAGTTTAATTTTATTTGTTTTCATAAGGAGAGTATGGACTGCCCTAATAAAACCTAATTTTTTTTCCCTGAAAATGTTATATTTAAAAAGAAGCTTTATTTCCTAACAAAGAAAAAGGATGCAAATGGGTGCCCAGGCAATCTAGCTGTAATCTGGACAAAAGCACCGACTGCGATGCCTTCTACTCTGCAACCCAGAACAGTTCAAACTTACAGCGATCTCCCCAGTTGCCACAGGTGGCTCATGTCTATCTCCAACAAAGAGATGATCTTTCCACTGAATTTACAAATTAGCACACACACGGGATGTTCCTCTTTGTCCTTTAGTGGGAGTATTAAATGGTGAAAAAGTTGAATGCCAGGGTTAGGCTTCCCAGATAGTTACTATGTTATATTCAGTTCCATGTTTAACAAGATTTTGGCAGACATTTTAGTTTCAACCTCAGTGGCAACAGTTTTTCTCTAAAGTGATTATTTAGATTTTGTCTCCTGTTCACAACACATTATCAATCATTAAATATTTGGAAGATGTCTGTATTGCAGAGGTGTTTTTGCTATTCAGGGACAACTGTTACTACTGGGACACTTCATGCAATTTTGTAATATGTTCAGGAAAAGGCACATTGGGAAAATTTACAAGGAGCCAACAACTTTTAATATTACTTCAATAGATATTATGTTTTATTCATTGATAAACAAATGATTTGTGATCCCCAAATAATTAATTAGAGCATTTTTGAGAAAAAATCTGAACTTAAAATAAAGCGGGTATCTGTTTTTGAGGGTGTTTTGAGGGTTTGGAGTGGGGTATGTTTTACTTAGTATTATTACAATTAATGTCTAGAATTAAAAGAGTACCCTGAGGATAATCTCTTATGGGGTCCTCCTAAACAGTTGCAGGCCAGTGGGATTTGGTTCACAAAGGGACTTACTCACCTAAATATCATTATAACTAGAATTTAGTTGACTAACACAGCAATTCGTAAAAGTCTACCAAATTCAGCATTTTTAGGAGTGGCTTTCAGTTCACAAACCGAAGCTATCTGAAATTTAGAAGCAAGTGTGAACCAGATGGAAGATGCAAGCTAAATCCTTCCTCAACCTCAGACATTTCAAAACCAGAGGACAAAATAGTGGCAGTCATATGGGTTTTAAAAACAAAGATGGCTTTCATATGCCTAACATGGAGGACAGTCAGTGTGAGCTTATTTGTCCACATTTATGTGTAGATGTATTCCCACACACCAGGTCTAAGTGGTGACCAGTGGGTTAGAAGGGCTGAGATCTAGGTGCCCTCCATTGCTACTGAATTTACGAAAAAATGGAAACCCAGTGAGGAGAGGGCTCAGAATAGGAAATTCTGGGTATAGAAATCTGATCCCCATGCATCCTTTTTATTCAATGACCCTTTCCATCGAAGTTAACAACGCCTCCCTTGAGGAAGGATCAGAATTTGGGATTCCTTCCTGCCAGCCATGTGGAATGAGCAGGCGGTGGAGAGAGACATTTTAGTCTGCAAAGAGAGAAAAAAGGGAAGAGGGAATTTGGAAACATCCCTCTACAGTATTTCCCAAAGGCAAGCTTTGATGTGTCCCTCTCCATTCATCATGCGGAATTTTTAAATCCTACTTCAAGACTCCTGTTTCTCTCTATTTAATGGTTAAGAATCTTAGGCCATTACTCATGTTTATGAATTCCAGTCATGGAGATTTGCGCTAAAATTTTTAGTACGGTGACAATGTTGAAATTCGATCTTATCTTAACTCATTAAAATACTTAAGACCATGCACACTGAGGTAGTTGAGATGGTACTCTAAATCTCTTAATGATGGTTGTTAATGTTTGCTGTAAACTAGTAATTTTTTTGTTTATTTACAGACAAATTAGGTACTACTCCTTTAAATGAACGACTGAGTGATCTCTAATGACTTTAACAGAAAAAAAATTAGAGAAAGAAGTAGCTAGCATTAAATTCTGGGAGTCCTACAGACCTCTCACTAGTTCTAGTAAAAATAAATAAATAAATGGAAATTCTAAGGTCAGGTGCTCTATATGCAAGCACTGAAGCAGAAACTGTTTTCTGCACTTTTAATAATATTTAACACACAACTGTTTCACATGGATTTATGATTGCTTTTATTTCTTAGATTTTTTTAATATCTCATTCTGTATGTTGCAGTCTTCATAACTGCATGTTGCAGAAATATACAAATGTTTTTGTAATGTATTTGGAATTATCCCAGGTTCATCTGTTAAACTCATCAAACGTGGTGTGAATACAGCTAAACTGTATAGATTTGAAAGAACTCCAGGTGATATAATCACTTTAAAAGGAAAAATTTCTGATGTAAATTTGAAATGGCTTTTCAAGCTGCCTTGCAGTTGTTTATGTAATATTTTTAGAACTATTCTTTCCACACAATATACCTCGCTTTGGTTTCAAGGGACTGCAGATAGTCATGTCATACAGTAGGAATGGGGAAAAGCAAAACATGCTTAAAAGAGTTCTTCCCCACCATCTGTGTGTATAGATCCCAAGATGCCATTACTGTAATATCACATGGGAAAAATGCAGTGGGAATTTCTAGTACTCATCCTAGATAAAAGGTAACAGTTGCAATTTTTTTAAAAAAATACGCAGTTTCTTCTCAAGTACATCAACTAGGAACGCTGCTAGTCTCTAAATGAATGCTATCAGCTGGCATGTTCCTCATAGTGATTTTAGAATTTCGCAAAAACATCATCAGAGGTTCTCAAAACTTAATACACACATGCAGTATTTCTCTTACTCCTGCTTACTCATGATTTACTTGGTAATGCTTATTTGTTGCTATTTTAATTCCACTGTATACAGATAAAGTAGACTTGTTCTTCTTGCTTGTTTGAGCATGAATTTGCTTTTCCCACCTAATTTGTAAATCTGAGCAGAGTTTACACTGCTTTCCTTGATCTTCAGAATTTTCCTGCTGTGAACAAGTGGGGAGACTGGAGATGTAGCCCTGAAACTTCTCCTTGACTTTTGACTGGGATTAGTTGCTTTTTATTTTTAACTTCCTTTCCTTTGTCTCCTTCAAGAACAACCAAGAGGAATTCTACTCTGACTCACCATCTTTTCTAAGGGAGGGAAATTATCTCCTGTTAGTTATTCAGACTTTATTTTAAATGTTCAGTTCTACCAATCTGAATCTGAGAATACTAAAAAATTAACTGAGTTGAAGTGGTAAGATATCAACTGCCACCAGGGAGCTAGCAGGGTCATCAGGTGCCCTAGTGCTATGTAGACACGTTATCTCAAGCCAGGCTAATTCGGACCCATGTGGCTTGAGCTTGAACAGTTCAGAAAGAAAAGAACTGACTGCTTCAGGACCAGTTTTGTTTTTTGATTGACACCTGATTTTGGCCTAAAGAGTGCCAATTTTTCAGTATCATTTTTTCCTGACTGTTGGGCAATGTCAACTCAGGGAGAAAGGCTTAAAGCATGAGAATTACTGTTTCACCCTATGGTTCATCTGTACACTGCTGCAATATGGTAAGCCTACTAGAGTTTACAGCTGAGCTAAGCTTTATCATTTTAAAGTCACTGGAGACCTACTAGACAAATGGCGTTGAGGGAAAGTCAAACACAACTGGCAAGATCTAAGTCTGTGCTGAGTGCAATGTTTATAAAATATCAGGGCAAGAGTATGAGTTGTAAATAATCCTAATGCCCTACCCCTTTGGGGAAAACATTACACACCAAGTATTATTAATTTCTTTATTGTTTTCTTACATAATATGATTTTTTTTATTGGACTAAGTGGGTTTTATAGTGTTGATTGTTAATAAAAAGATCTGGCTAGCATTGTCTTTCTGATTTAAGTAAACAGCATTTGCTTTTTATACTGACTTTATGAGACTTCTGTGAGCTTTAGTGTTACTGATATAGTGAGGATGTATGGCCATTTAATATCAGTTTGTAGACATCATGTGACAAAGTAATTTTTCTATCAACACAACCTCAGGGAAGTTTATTTTGTTCTGCAAAAAATTAGGCACAGCTTGCAAAACAAGGCAAAAGTCCAATGAATGAAGATGGGATCAATTCCAGCATTTCGTTTGTATAGAACAAAGACATGAACATGAGCAACGACAGATCTTAGAGTAATCTTGTCTAAATCAAGCATCCTTTGATAGAGTAACATGGCAGTTATGCGCTAATTGCCACTGTGATTGGACAATAGCATAATGCAATGACCTTCCTGGATTCCTGTTCTTAGGTTGTTCTTTGTTAAATTTCTTAGAATCTTCATGACCTTTTATTGGGGCTCACACTTTGCTTTATCCGTTTTTGTACTGTCCAAAGGTATTTGACTATCCATGGTAATGATGTTTAATCCAAGAATTTTTATATGTGTATGTGTGTGTACTTATCTATATATGAAAATTATTCTGAGGATTAAATCCAAAGGTATTTAATCATCAGGCTCAGATCAGGTGACATGCAACATTAAAATCATATTAAGGTAGGCAGTGTAACTATTTTGGAAGGATAGCCCTGACAGTTTTCTTTCCTTAATAAATTTTCATTTTAACATGTACATGCTTAGCATTTATTGTCTCCATTTTTAAAGATGGAGAAAGGACATATAGGAATAATTTTGCTGAAAATTAGGTGAAGTTTAAGTCAGTCTGAAAGTGTGAATCTCAGGCTCTCTAAAGCCCCAAGCGCTGGTTCTGTGCCTTCACATCTTGAGAGGGCTTAGTAACCTCACTGGGATATCCAGGAGATGCTTTTCTGTAACAAGTTTCCATGCCAAGTTTACTCAGACTGGCTTTGTTTGGATCTACTTTCCGCCCACATATGCATGAAAAAAAAAAAACCAGCAGCCATGCCCTTCATTAAAGAAAGCTGCAGTATGGTGCCTCTGTGCCCTTTCTCCTCTCTCTCATAAGCAGAGCTCCAAAACCAAAGTTCTGTGGGAGAACAGGATTATATTTAAATCTCAGTCTGGGGGACAGACTCTCCTCCCCATCTCAGAAAAATGCCAATGGCTTAACTACTACTGTGTAGGCTAGAATGGATTAGGGAAGCTCTCTACTCCTGCTGTGAACACTGTGACCGCTTTGCAGTGAAGTCTCTATCTTCCATCTAACAAATGGAGGAATGACACTCTGGTAAAGGCATTTACTTTTTTATTCATCTGAAGTCATTGGATAAAAATACAACAACAGTGTAAGAGGCAGCAACAACATTCACTGACTCATAACTGCTCTCCTTGTTCTCTGTGTTTGTGGTAGAAGTTGGGAAGGCATTTTCTAGGACAGCACTCCCAGTTGTAAATCCCAGAGAGAAAGAGGCATCTCTCCTGCTTTACACACTTAAGTCCTGCTTCTGCTTCCATAGTTCCTTATGCATTTTACATTCGATGTTTAAAGGGTATACTTGCCCCTCTTCAATAAACCTACAAGAAACAGAACTGATGTTTCTCGCCTTCTCTTCAGTGGAAAAATCTATCCCACTAGATACCAAATCATATTCTTGGTTAGCCCTGTTGAGCAAGTATTCCTGCCATTAGAGCTTCAGTGTGACAGGTGAGGGATGCTCCTTCCCCTCTTTCTTCCTCCAGTGGCTAGGGCTTGCTCCTGGGATGTAAGGACTATGGCTTTATATTTCTCCAGTAAACACTGAGATCCTGTCTCCTATATGTTCCTGCATATGAAGCTATTATGGCAAAGGATACCTTCCTCTTCCAGCAATGTTTTATGAAAAAAACCAAAATTGTACTGGTCAGATGTCTGATGTAGGTAACTGTGTACAGGAAGTAGTTTTTGCTGTGAGCATCCATCTTGTGAGCATCCATCTCCCAGTGATGTCTGTCTCACAGAGATGCTTAAGCAAAGGCAAGGGAAAACATCACGTACAGCCTTCTCCTCTTCTCTTCTCTTCTCTTCTCTTCTCTTCTCTTCTCTTCTCTTCTCTTCTCTTCTCTTCTCTTCTCTTC
>JAVKLA010000027.1:33834435-33879813 GCA_034782735.1 Sagittarius serpentarius | reverse complement strand
AACAGGTCCTCACAAAAGGTTTAAGAAAATTTGTGCTTCTTTGACTCACTCCATGTTTAACAGTTTTTGTAGGCCACTGCTGAAAACCTTCTCCCCAAAAAGGCCATTTATGCAGCTATTGCTGTTCCTTTAAGATGAAATGGTAACTAGCACAGTTTGCCATTTCTTCATCCCCACACCATAAACAGAACCCAGCTGCATCTGTGTTCCAGCTTTGAAAAATGAGGATTACATTTTCACTGTTTAACTTTGTCTTCAGTTTCTACAAGATTATACTCTGGTTACAGTAAAACATCAACTGTACGGCTTTCTCTTTCTTTTGTTATTGCCCCCTTAGGTATAACAACGTAATCAAAAAGAGGTCAATTGTATCAAAATAGAAGTTTGCCAGAATTTATCTGGCATAAATTCTTCCCTCAAGATTTCATTATGAAGTGTTACATCTGAAAAAAGCCCACTAAGTATTATCCAAAATCTAAGAAATTACTTTACAAGACTAGAAACATGAATTATATGGATCTGAATACAAAGGACAGAGTAAGACTTGATCTGAAGGCTAATCACGATGAATATCATATCAGTAGTAGTAAGGCACAGTTTAAAATACCTTCATACAATACAGTCATAGGTAGATAAAAGGCTGACCACTGAATATGATGAAATTGGAGGATTTTCTAGGGCAGTACACATTGTCTAAAAGAAGCATCTCACAGTTTAATTCCATTTCCAGAAGTCAAGAGTGGGAAACACACTGAAAATTTAAAATTCTGCATTTCAGACCACAGCAGCACCCGCAGAATCCAGTAGTCACTTGCTAGGTGATCAGTTTGCCAGTACTAGTGGTGCTTGAAAAAGGTTTGCAGGGAGTCCTGGGAAGATTTCAATGCTGTGATGTGCAGGCTGAAAGAACTTTTTAAAATAAAGTGGCATTTAACCACCAAAAGCAAAAGCCACCACCTGATCTTATGATCTTACCTGCCTTCATACATGAAGGTAAATGTTCAGTACAACCCATATTACATGAAAAGATGCGTAAGACCTGTGTTAAAGATTCACAAAGCCTATAGGTCTTACTATGAAAAAAAACCCCAGTAGAAATCTCTGACAAATAGAACTCCTAGCCATTGAAGTTAATACTTTTTTGACATTGGGAATATTAGCTCTTTGCAGTCTGGGGATTCATTCTGCCTTCCTCAGTCTGAACTAAGCAACTTTCTGTTCCATTGCATAGATACCCTGTAAGGTGTTAGAGAGAAAATTCTGTTCCCATCAAGATATACAGCAAAACTCCCACTACTTTCAGTGGAGTAAGCATGTCACCTAGTTTATCTTTGTCAGCTTGTGTTCTGTAATCTTGGTGTTGCCAAGTTTCAGGTTGTTTGGAGTTTTCCTTAAAACTCTAACTCCCGTGGCAATCTAAAATTCACCTTAACAAGAAACGGTCTTGGGGATGTAGACAAGACAGTTGACTGACTAATTTCATCTTAAAGCAACAATTTAAAATAGATCTGAAGATTCACACTGTATTTCATCACTGACTCCATTTTCTTCATTGGTTAAAGATATACATACATATCTTCACTGCAGAAATCTAAAGATAAGATGACTTTTTTTGCATATAGTTTGCAATCAAACCTACACTTCTAGCAAGTTCAAATTTTCTGCATTCAGTCGTACAAATGGTAGCAAAACCTCTGTCATTGCCAGTAATATTTACAAGTACTTGATAAATATTTCTGGTTTATTTTCAGTGCTATGTTAACAGAGCACTCACAAAGGTGGAGGTATGCCTCTACATGCTTTTTCTTTGGCAGAAAACTCAGGCTGAAAAGTTCCTGAGCTGTTACACTTCTTTTTTATCCTAACTTCTCAGTTTACTACTCCTTCAGTTATGCCAACACAACTGTTCACAGGGCCATTCTGTAAACCAGATTGCTCATTTGCCCTCACAAAGCAAAGTTCTGGGTTTTTTTTCTAAATCGGTGTCACCTTGCTTTTCAGAACTTTGCAGCTGCTGGAGCAGTGAACTAGAAGCACAAGCATCTGGGCAAGACATTTCTTGCCCTGTCTTACCGGTGGAATAAAATACATGCAATTGCACACAAGAGTTCAACGGGTTAATGAGTAGGAAGCCACATCTTGCTGGGAAAGAGCAGGCAGTGTAGGGGAACAGAAAAGCCAGTTAGGAACTGTCTAAGCCTAACTTTGATATCAATCAGTAACATTTTAAAAATCTTTTTGTAGTCAATGATAGTCAAGTAACTAGTAATTTTCTGGTGCCTGTAGACATGTAAATAAAGCGCCTACAACCCCCTTAAAAAAAAAACAACAAAAAAACCCAAACAACTGAATACACATTTGTCAGCTTTCTAAGTGCCAGATGTGAACTTGCTCAGAGGTTTTGCAGAGAAGTGAAAAAAAGTGAGATGGATCTGAGCGAGGACCCTCCTGACTCTGCTGACCTAAAAGCATTTGACACATTTCAAGATTAAGATTAGAAGGCTCAAGGTTTAATATAGGTTTTCCCATTCAAAATAATAAGATTAAGGAATGAATGTCACTATTCTGGCCCAAACTGTACATGCAATGAATATACCCTGATTGAAGTTGACCATACTGTCACCTAAATGCATGCACACTCAGGTAATCATCTAAATCATCTATCCATGCACATAGGTATTCTGACTGTTAGCATCCTATGGTGTTATAATTGTCTTCTTCACTTCATCCTGCCATTAATTTGCTGAGTCTTCTTTACAGATTTGTCATAAGTCTTAAAGAAAGCGTCCACCTATCTCCTTGTACACCATTCTGAATACTGATTATCTGTTGCTGTGATAGTGTAATTACTCTACAGGGCAGCAGCACTATACTCATAACCCATGTTTGCTAAGAACATCTAATCTGAGAGGAAAACCAAACTGTCTGATGAATTAAACAATCACAGTTAAAGCAACAGAAAAGGACCAGTAAATAAAATTAAATCATGCTTGTACACAAAATAATCAAACAAGTGAAATTATCCAAAATACTTATGAATTATAGTGTTTTTCTGAAGTTTACATGAGATGGGTGAACTGTAATACTGCCTAAACAGCCAAAGCAGTTTATTTGTCTTTGTCGTTCTTGTTCTTGCTTCACATACTGTGTATAAAACCAGAATGAGTTAGGACTTACTTAAATACTTTTCCAAATCTGTAAATGCAACTGTGCATTCTCCAGCACCACCAGCTGCAGAATGGCACAAAAGAGCAAAAAAGGAACATATGAAAGTACCCCCCCCACACACCACACCAGGAGTATTTATGAACCTGGGAATACCAGAATTTGCTAATCAGCTAAACCTATAAAACGAAATAAAAATGCCTATTGCACTTGTAGTTTGATTGTTTGTCTTACTGGTTTCAGGGTGGTGGTTTGATGCCTGTGGCCCCTCAAATCTCAATGGGATGTTCTACACAGCTGGGCAAAACCATGGAAAGCTCAACGGCATCAAGTGGCATTACTTCAAAGGCCCCAGCTACTCCTTGCGCTCCACCACCATGATGATTCGGCCCTTGGACTTTTAAAGGCATTCAGCCGTGGATCCCAGGACAAACCAGGACAACACTGCCCTCAGCAGCACCACTATTACAGCCGGAAGGTATAAGGTGACGGGCTTCTTGAAAGCAACACGTAGGGATGTTGAAAAGTCTGTGCATTATCACTCCACAACCTGCAAAACTCTCCAACAGTCAGCCCACATTTTGATGACTGGGGAAGGCTTGGTTAAAAGGTGGCTGCAATGGTCTTCCAGAGAAGAACAACTCGATCTGGTTATTCTGCCCAAATCAAGGATTATGGAGACACCTTTATCAAAACTCATCTTAAAGCACTCAAGGTGACCACTCCAAATATTGTTTTTCTTAAATGAACTGAATTTAAATGGTGGATGGATTTATGTTAATCTCAGAGTCAAATAATCTGTGTGAATATTATTTTTCATTAAATCCTTTAAGGACATGTTTCTCATAAATAAACGAAGTCAAACATATGAAGGATGATAAGGGTAATAAGCAGAAATTCTTCAGTTGCTCTGTAGAGGTAAATCAGATAATTGGCATAATCCCTGAGCTAGGATTTATAGTGTGATAACAAAAGTAGCTGTGTTTTGAGGTTTTTCCCTTCTTTCATTAAAGGCAGTCTGAATGTCATGTAGAAAAATTAATGGAAGTTTTAAAGAATGTGAAATATTATCCTAAAGAAAACATGGGATTTTGCATGGAATATTTCCATCAAAAGTACACAGGAAGGCAAACTGTTAGGGTATATGAAAATCACATAAATGCATAGCTTAAGGCAATGGATTCATTTTGCAGTATCCTTGCATGTGCGCAATTTATCATTAATTATTTTACTTTTTTATAACATTTTCTGTGAATATCAGATGCATGCCAGTTCTACACAGTGCTTAGGCTACAACTATAAAAAATAGTCATCAGAACTGTATAGAAAATAGAGAATTGTGAACTTGTAAATAGCATTTTTATATTTCCTGTAATGGTCATTTAATTTGTACAGGCAGCCCTGACCCTACTCAAAGGGTGCAAACCCTCAAAAGGATATAAATATTAAAAGAACTTTAGAAGACTGCTTACAGGTTGCTAACAAGTAATTTTGTTATATTAAAATGTTGCAGAAGTGTGGGGCAAGATGCACAATTTAACTATTGGAAAAGAAAAAGTTCCTATAATAACAAGCAACAAAGTAGCTGGGTGGCCCATGAGGTTGTAGAGACAACTTTCTTTGTTTATAGTCCCTTGTGATTTAGTCATGTGAATAAAGTCCATTTGGGAAAGTAGCTTGCTGTCATTCTACTTCTGCTGTACATAAAAGGAAAAAGTTTACCCTGACCCCACCAAAATCAAAAGTAACATTCTCATTGGTTAAATTGGGACCAACATGACACGCAAAATCTGAATGTGATGAGTTTTTCCTTGTCTGTTTGTTGCTTTGTTTCATTCATTAGACTGTTCTGAGATCAGGCACAACAAGGATCTGATTCTTTTTAAAGGATGATGCTAATAGGGTAACTGCTTTTTTTTTTTTTTTTCTTTAGCAGTTTATTTCTGTGGAATAGAAAAAAGCTGCTTGGGTTTTTTTAAACACTTCTTCTTAAAGATCACAAAGCCCCACAGGGTTCTCTATTTTTGTTACAATTTGATGTTTCTTTGGTTTTAAGTGGGAAGATCTTTGGTTTTGTGTATTTGTATATATTTATATATATATTTGAAATAATCTTGCCTAAGGGTTAATTTGCTGTTTTCTGCTGAGTAAGTTACCAGACTACTTCTTACTCAGCAGTTTGTTCACAGAGCTGTTTTGTCTCAGTTTCCAGCAGTTTTTTGAAATGGTCTTCATTTATGTGCAAAATATGTGGTCTGTCTTCCTCCATATTCTCGAAAGATATATTTTTTCAGGTCTTCAAGTTAGGAATGCTATTTTTGCAGATCCTATAGCAAAATGCAAAGCACATTTAAAATCAAAAGCATGATATTTACTGTTTATTTATCTGGGTTTGAAAAAATGTGGATTTGGTTTCCTATCCTTTATAATAAAACATTTTAAAAAACTTCAGAGTCTGTGATTTGCTTTACTTTGAGTATGCCTTTCTGCGACAGGCTGACAACATTTTGCAAGCCACCATATTTCCTTGTAAGTAATATTAATAAATTTAGACAAAGCCTAGAAAGGGAGTCTAGTTAGATTTTTTCCAGAAATTAATCTTTCTAACTTTTCAAATCTGTATTTCAGTATTTTTTATTTAATTTTGTTGATTAAAATCATGGGACTATATTTCTCATTTTAAGTTCAAATCATACAACTCTCTATAAATCTTTAAACAAAAATATTTCTGGAATTCCACAGGCAAAGATACAAATTGAAGTGTGATGCTTGTTTCTCTTGCCTTATGACGTGTTCTTCTATCATCCATTCGATCATGTTACATGGCAGTGACAAATCTCCATTGATCTCTTAGCCAGAAAAGCCTCTTGCTCCATTTGTATGCCTTTTAACACTAACAGGGATCAGTTTTAACATCTCTTTGTAGTCAATTTATCCTCATTTTCTCAGGAATTTTTGCTTAATTGGACTTGTTCATTGTGCTCATTCAGACCAACCTAGCTTTTTAAATCAACACGAAAGCTGTGAGGAACTACGCACATAAAAGCACATTTTGCTCCTTTAAGTTGAACATGTATGTACTGCATGAATTGAAGAGTTACAATTAATAAAAATGGTCTTTCTGGATTTGATTTATGTTAAAATGTCACTTGCTTTGAAAGATACAAAAAGAATAGTCAATGGTAACAGTAACTTTACTATTTACCCTTCACAGATAAATTTCTTACTGTGTTATAGAACAGGAATACACAAAATTTCCACGAATCAGTAGATGTGTTTTCCATTGCATATAGATCCTTAATTTTTAATATCTTCTGCGGCCGGAGATGTAATTTAAATGCACACTTTTCTAAGTGCCCTAGCATCCAGTACTGGCCTGTTAAGTAGGCAAGTCATCTACATTTATAATCATCCACACAACAAGTTCCCAAGACACAGTTCCTTAAAAAACTCTTCCAGCTATAATAACAACTTCCTTCTCTGCAGACCTACAGCTCAAACCACAGCTCTGACCATGCCTCAACCAACCTCCTTTGGCACTGGCACAGCACTCACTGCTCCTTTGGGAAGAACACAACTGAAACAGCAATCGCAACAAGAGCTTAACTCTGTAGGTAGGATTGAGCTTAATTTACACCCAGACTGTGCTGCTGTTGTGCCAAAAGGCATTCCTGCGTACCAGCTTTCACAGGAGCTGGGTGGCTTGAGGAGAGAGGCAGTAACCCCTGAATACAGCTGATGCTGCGGGTGTTGCCTGACTGACCTGTGGTGTGTGCGCGCGTGCGCACGCGCACACACGCGCACACATCCATATGCTTGAAGAAAGCTTGAAGTAGCCAATCAAAATGACATTTTTAAATTTTATCTAGAGGAACTGTAATCTCAGGGGAAAAAAAAAAAAATCCAGAAAGCACCAAAAATGAAATAACTGAAATTGCCAGCAGGAGGGGAGGATTAAGGGACAGCATGTGGAAGGTAGGGGACCAAGAGCAGGAGAGAAGATAGGGATATGGGACTGTAATGGAGAGAGGGAAAAGACATACGGATAGGGAAGAGTTGAAGGGAAGGGATTACTCGTGAGACATAGCAGCTCCATACTTCCTGTGCCACATCTGTCACACAGTGTGGGAACTACCTTCTCCTCCAGGAATGTCCAGCCCCCATTTCCCTGGCTCCTGCTCGGATGAGCAGGAATCTATGGGTCTCATTTTCTTTTGTGTGCTTTTGGGGGAGGCTGGTTTTTCTGTGCACTTTTTTAACTTTTGCACAGGGAGCAATTTAGTATGGAACTTTAAGAAGACATGCTGCTTATGTTTCTGTCAAGATATCTCTGTAGCAAGTCCTTCAAAAATGGATAAGTTCCTTTAGAAAATGCTGTATTCTGTTGAGTGATTTTTTAGTGCCGATAATGAAATAGAACTTACACCCACCCAAAATCTTGTGAAATTAGAGCCTTTATTCTTCTACTAGCTAAAATTTGTTGTGAGCAGACCTTATTCTCCACATAAATGGTCTGTGCCATTTCCTGCACCAGTGAGTTCAGTTAAAGAAAATTAAAGAATGGATATATACTGTAAATATGACCCCCCAAAACCACTGATATATTAAAGTACATGAAGGCCTAGAGACCAGTCCTGTGTTTTAGCAGAGAGAATCTTAAGCCCCAAAGTGTTACCATAAATTTTCTTTCTCTCATTATGCTTCTCACCTTTCTCTCATTTTAATAGTGCCCCTGCGCCTCCTGTTAAACTGCTGGCAGTGCTTGCCTTCTGCTGCCTGGAAGTAGTCGCAGGAAGGCAAGCACTGCATTTAAGAGAAGACCTGCAGATGCTTGTGTTCACAACCACAACATCACCTGTGGGGGGAGCAAAGTCAGTCCCTGTCAATCCATGGGGAAGGAACCTTCTTGATAGTCATGCGAGGCTGCCGACGGAAGAACAGGCACACATGCACACAGAAGACCTTCTTTCTATTTTAACAGAAAAGGGATGGTTTGCCAGGTCAACCCCAGGAGCTCTAATAAGACCCAGAGGAGTAATTCATAGGCATCTGCTTCGGCCCAGTAGGAAAAGGAAGGGAAAAAACTCTGAAACAAGGAAAAGGAATATTGGAGAATATTAATATGCTGAGACCGGTAAGAAAGAGTTGAGGGAGAGTGAGAAAACGGCTGTTATAGGATAATACAGCTAAGAATGCAAAGGAATCAGATTAGGAAGCTAAAGGCAAGGCCAGTAAAAGAAGGAAGTCAGTCTGACAAAAAGAGTATGGAGAAATGACAAAGATGAAAGCACAGGAAAAGGAGGAAAATTAAGAAGAATTGGACAGAGGAATCTGTTAATGTATTTATTAGAGGAGAATTAGTATCCAATTAATTCCCCAAAGTCTAAAAGGAACGGTGTGGCCACTTTAATTTCTTCTTTTATTTAATATTTACAATGCAATGGAGATACATTGACATCTGGTAAAATCTAAAGCGATACTTAAAAAGCAGTTCCTTCTTGGAGGAATTTTTGGTAACATGCTGTCTGAGAAACAGTTCATGCTTTTAGCGTGAGACAAGAATCCACCAGTAGATAAATCAGCTTTGGATAGTATTTATTCTTCCACTGAAAGATGTGGATCTCCACCCTTTTGCAGCCTTCTCATGCTTATATTTAGAATCATTGTCTGCTCTAAAGGAAACTACAAATCTCAGACCTGATCTCATTCAGCTGCATTGTCGAACCACTGGTTTGTTTTCTTTTGAGTAATGGAGCAGAACTCCTGCATATATGTTTTACTCTTCTTCTTTTGAAGCAAAACTTTCTTTGTTCTTTTTGCTTTCTTCTTTTTTTTTTTCATTTACAAGCTTCTGCTTTGCAGTTCATCTTTCATCCACCAGAGATGATTATTTAGTCTCTTCTTGATAGTTTCACTTAGTGCTGTTTGTTCTGTAAACCCCCCAGGCAAAATTCTCCTCCTGGAGCCATGCAGTGGTTCTTGCCTCCAGTCCTCTGCTCTGCCTTCCTGTGGAGCGACTATTGCACTGCTAGGCACCAATACTGTCCTTTTTGAAAGGTTTCTTTCAGTCCTTGCAGGGAATGTCTCTCCAGAAAAGAAAAAAATAATGAAGTCCTTGGAACAACCTCAGTGCAGGTGCTGGGTCCCAGAAATCCTGGCCCATCCCTGCGCACTGACCAGCAGCTGCCCAAATGTTTCGGGCTGAAAGCCACATCAGGGCTATCTGTACCCTTGGCCAGGCAATGGGGGAGCCATCAAGCCCCCCTGCTTTCCTCCTACCCGTTTCTCCTGGGATAGCTCCCTGTCCCAAGAGTGGAGAGAAGCACGGCCCAGGAGCGACCATAGCAGCACTTTCTCACAAGATGATGTCTCCGCACACCTCCAGACTGTGCGCGCAGTAAAGCAGCCCCTGTGGAGTGAACAGGGAGTACAGCCTCATTAGCCAAAGGCTCTTCCACTAATCTATCCTGTTTATTAGATCAAGAAACTAATGTTAGTTTTACTACAGGAGGAGACGGGCAGTTCCCTAAACACGCAGGTGGCGCCTAATGTCACTCTCAGGGGACTGATACACTCACTCACCTTTAGCATGTTACAAAAGCTTTGCTATTTATTTAGAGTTTTCAAAGCTTTGGGAAGAGACAATAATAAATGCATTGGACTTTGTGTTGTAAAAATCAATTTATAAGCAAGAGCAGTTTTAGCACCCGACTGTGTAAAATGAAAAGATGGAAAATTTACCTCTGTGACTGTGACTATGGGTTTATTAACAGAGGTTTAGGCAGGAGCCAGCAGCTCTGTCACTGCTTCTTTTCCATTTTGTGACTTGTGCAAATTCTCATGACAGAAGCATCTCCTGAATCTCAGGGCGCAGGGAGCTGTCCCACTGTTGTGGATCCTGGTTTAGCATCCTGCTGACTATGCCAATTTGAGGTGAAAGAGAGGTTTAGGTCACTTAAAGAATCACCATTAAAGGTACTAGCAAAAGGTGATTTTAATGTGAATTTGTAAAAGTGCGACTTAGCAAAGTTCAATGGCAAGATACATTCTATTACTTACTGCATGGAAGGAACATACCAAGGAAAATTGAGTTAGAATAGAGTTAGAATGATTCACACAGAGACCAGAGATGTAAAAAGGTAAGGGAGACACCCCTGTTGAGGCACCAGGTTCAGAATGGACCCCATTGCGTTCTAAAGTCCTGATGGAGCTTAGGTGCAGCTAGATTCAATCTTAGTCCCAGACCTGGTCGACAGTTCTTCTCTAATGGAATTAACACAAGATTAAGGACAGGAGTTTCAGGTACGGTTAGGGAGTGCCTAATCATCCTAACTCGCTGTACCATAGCTGGGACAAGAAAGTACCAGATCGTCCCAACTCACTGCACTTGCAGCCAAAACAAGAACAAAATGTTGGCTGATCCTGACGTCACAACGTGGCCCAGGGGGTCTGCACCACCACACCCAAAGACTAGATCAGAAAAACTGCCTCAGTTTGTTATAATCTAAAACAGATTAAGTGATGCTGCTGCAAGTCGATGGATAGTGCAGGAAATCGAAGGAGGTTTATAAGGTAACTAACCTGCGTAGGTTCACATTTTATACATGTAAGTACTCATAGAAAAAAAAAAGCAAAAATGCTTATATTTTCAGTGCAATTAGGTATAATATAAATCTATAAAACATAGAGTTTAAATAGCGACTGGATGTGTGGAGAAAATGATAGAGAACTCATCCTATGACAAAGCAAGCTATCCTGCCATCTCTCATCTCACTCGGGGATGCAGAGGAGCCCTTATTTCTGAGGTTTCTGCTACCTGCTGCCACCTATGGTTCAAAAAGAAGCTTTGCCATAGATCAGTTCATCTCCAGAATCCACTAAACATGCAGTGAAAGATCTGAAAAAAGGAAACCGAAGGGACTAATAAAAATGGTTGGGACATCCAGCATGGATGGTCAAAGTTAAGTCTATATTTAGGTACATACTTTCAGTTTTAAAAGTACTGAATTTCGGCTGATTTCAGTTTATCCCAAAGGGTTTAAGAATACATTGGTTTTATAGCAGTGTAGACCTTCCGTAAGGGAAGTAATGATATTTACAGAGTAAAGTTCCTCCAAAAAACATAAGTGATGGAGAAAGGGAAATCACACAAAACCATTCCAAGAAGTCATGTCACATTTACAACAATTTGACTAGACCTGAGATACGTATATGAAGGACACATACATCAGGAAGCCTAAGAAATAAGCAAAGAAAAGAAAGCTATACTTTGAGATGGGAAGTAAACTATATTTAAAAAAAAAAAACGCCACGTTAAAATAGTCTTCAAGACAAACGCTCAGCAATTGTAAATGCAAGAATTCAGTTTGTTCTTCCAATCTTATACATAATGTATTATCCTGAAAGTCTTTAATTAGTCTCTCACACTGGTTTTGTCGCACGTTCCAAGAATCACATTGCAATAGAGTTTTTGACTGATGAGGAATAATTCATCAGGAAATGAAAATATGTCCTTATAATTTTATATTCTTAACTCCTCAACTAATCAGCTCATTTTGGTGCCTTTAATTACTCTGGAATCATATTTAGCAATATAAAAAATACTGTGTTTTCAAGAGTCCTTTTTTCTCTTAAGTGCACCTGAGTGATATTTGTCATAAGATGGTTCAAATTAATATCTTCAGCGCAGCCCAAACTGCTAATCCTGTTGCCATACATAAGCTATCTCATTTCTCTGACCTTTCACTTTCCAGTGTTCAAACCAGAGTCACACTGAGGTTACGAATCACAGGTCACAAGGCCACAGATAACCTTAGATATTAGTAGGACTCCTTGTCATTTTCTTACAGAAACCAGAAGTGAATCAATATTTAGAAAGCTGGAGAAATCCAGTTGTTCGTGCCTTTTGTCCACTGTGAGTTTCAAAAGCTGTGAACTTAGCAGCTCGGGAACAAATAAAAAGGAGTGCAGATGAAACAAAAACAGAAACAATTTGGTTACCCGTGGGCTACAAGCATGATGGGCAACCACCCTTTTGCTCATGGCTGCCCAGGAGGTACTCCGGCTCCACATCCAGGTTTGCACGGTGCCTCTGCTACAGCATGGAGGAGATGGTGTTGTGTTACACACGCAGTGAAGATTTCAGTCTGAGAACCTTGGCTGTAAAGAATCGTAGGCTTACGGGGTATGTACCATGAGAAAAAGCAGCATTTTGAATGGAGGTTTAATGGCTGAAAGGTCATTTCTCATGGCAGCTGTTCCCTGGGACCGCGGTCCAGTTCTCATCTGCACATAAGCAGGGAGCTTGGGGTCCCATGGTGAAAATGGGTCTACTGTCCTTCCTCCTGCTCTTCATCTTCTTCGGGTCAGATGAAGCTCTCGCCATGAAGGAGCTCAGGCATCACACCCCACACTAACTCAAACAACCCTTCTCAGGATCACTAATATATACCTGAAGGGGCCCAAATCAGCATCATTATTTCACACGCTTCTGTCTAGTTAGCTATTTCCATTTATGAGTTAGACACTGAAATGTTTTGAGGATGTGGTTCTACATGTCAGTTTGTTGACTTATAAAAAATCTTAGTGTCATCCTATTGTGGAGAGCCCAGCTTCGTACTTAGTGCCACAGATTTCTTAAATGGGGTATTTTCCAGTTGTCTACCCTTTTATGAGCACATCCAGGAACCAGTACTTTCAGAGCATGTCACACCTAGTGAATAAGAGAAAATGAATGTCTTAATACACAGCAATCCTACTCCTACTAAAGGCAAGGGAAGCTAGACAATAAAGTCAGTGTAAAGCCTTCTGAAATACTAACATTTGTGATTGCATGGGCAGTTAGGCTGCTTCCATAGGGAATGAATTATCCCCCTGGCCATACCTTTTCTGTAGGTTTTAACATTGTGTGTCTTGATGTCTTTAGCTCCTAGAACTTTGGGGCAGGTTCAGTGTCTATCAAAATGGATCTTGAATTTGTGGCCTTTAATCTGGAACATAATGTAAATTAAAACATAACAAAAAAATGTAAACTAAAACATAACAAAAAAAAAAAAGAAACATTCTTCTTTCTCCACAGAAATGAAGTCAGAAAAGGCTAGTTGGAATTATTTCTTTCTGTATGCTCTTTGTCAGAAACAACACTCAATGAGGCTTTTAAACAAGATAGCAAGGCAGGAAAAACAAGGATTTTGAAGTCCACCAGGTTCCTCCATCACCAACGGCAACATCGAGAAACTCCGTTTATGCATGCACCTGTCTGACTCTCCTGCTGGCATCTGCAAATCGTCATATTAAACTGTTATCCAGGAAGGAACATGAACAGCAATGTACTAAGTATGTCAAAACACTAAACGGATTATCAAACAGATCTAATTTGCAAGAGAAATCTTTAGTGCTCAGCAAGTGAATTATGAGATTAGTGTCGTGGAAGGGATAAACTTGGTGTTCCACCAGGAAATATCAGGTTACTCTATGCATCCCGAAGTATTTATGTCCAGTTAGTGCTCTGCACATCGTTATCAGAAACAATGATTGCATAATAAACAGCACTAATACTCAGCCAGCAGGTCCCTGCCAAAATGCCATGCCCTCTTTGGTGCTGTGAAATGAGCTTCACTAACAAGGGTAGGATTTCACCTTCCTCCTTCCATAAAGGCCACATCCCTGAGGGAGTCTTTTCAACCCTTCCCATCTTTCCTTGTTCACATTCATCAGCTTTAAACTGAAGCTTCCTGAGGTTGTCTTCCTTTTCTTCTTTTTCTTTTTCCTTCTAGAAAGTACATGTGGAAATACTTTAAAAATGTTAATATGGGCATGATCCTAAACCAGCTCCATTCATACTGAAACTTTCAACAGCCCTGTTGCAAGTAATAATTTTGAAACTTTTTGACTGTTCCTTCATATGACACCTGTGAAGAGGAACCAGAAATTTAACTAGAGAGAGACATGCAAGATGGGCTTTAATTTTAGGAGATTGCAGCTGCACTACAGCCCCTTGGGACAAAATTAAGTAGGTGCCACTTGAAGACTTGTCAAGGACCAAGTTGTCCTTCATGGGCTCCATGCCCATACATCATGGAGCTAAAAGAAAACAGCTTAAAGCCTCTTCTTTCCCTTTTTTGGTTTTCTGTGAGTAGCTAGGGGATAGGAACACCCTGTGTATGCTGCCAAGAAGGTATAGGCTGACAAGACAGATTGACAAGCTTCAGCTGGGGAAAAAAGAAAAAAGATTTTTTTCTCTAAAAGTCATGTAACTGTTTGTCAGTGGCTTGGAAAGACTGGTGGGCACTCCAGCACCCAGGGACATTGGGGTGGCGTGGAGGGGGCTGGGGAGGGCACTGTCACCTGTGGAGTCTGGTCAGTGTTCATGTTCAGCTTCAAGAGAAGCCTTCTGCTGTCGGCCAGGGTTTGCTTTGCTCAGGTCAGACTATTGCTGTACTTCCAGGATCAGCCCCTTTGTGGGGTGATGTCCTGCTCCCCAGCAGCATTGCTGGTGATTAGGGGTGTATGAGCTGTCCCTGCAGGACAGTCAGTGCCTAGGCTGTTCTCAGCCAGGACCCTGCTTAGTCCAGCTTAGCTGCAGTGCATGACATACCCAAAAAACTGATAGGCAATTTACCAAAGCCAGTATAAATCCAAAGACTTTCTCATATTTCATAAGCTATGAACTTTGGATCTCCACACATTATTTTCCAGTGGAAATCTGCTGCTGAGTTGTGCTCCTCTGACTTCTTTATTGTATTTTGTATATTCAGGTGAGACACAACCACTGCAAAATGAAACCATGTCACTGTTTGCCAGTGTTTAATGTTGCACAAAGGAAAAGAACAGCAGGCTGAGGAAATACCAGGAGATTCCCACAGAAGTTTTCTCAGCAACTTGGATAAACAGAGTTGAGGAAGAGGGGAAAAAATGTCGTAGTTAAAATGGAGTAAAAGCATACCTGAGAGTGCGAGCTTCTCAGATCATTCCAGGGCCTCCATCACAGGGAGGTTCTACATTCCAGAAACTGTGGCAAAAGATGAAGCACAATCTCCACAAAAACAAAGTTAAAATAGCAGCATAGCATTGGTTATGCTGAGACAAAGATTTAAAACCAACCCGACAAGCAACATGTTGTCTGTCTTTCTGATTCGATGTCTCACTCTATATGAAGTGTGAAAAAGTAAAGGAAGGATGGGGCATGATCAGACTTTGAAGTCCTGGGGTTTTTTTGTGGTCCACCGATCACTATGACCTGGACAGTTACTTCATGTGCTGGTGATGGGGTTGCCCGGTTTGTGTTTGCTAGCCCCTGTGCTCCCCCCAGAGCTTCCTCACAAACACACGGACTTGAAAGGAGAAGCAGTAATTCAGAAAGTCTCCTAACACAGCAGGGTTACATTTGTAATATGGAAGGGTTAAGATTGAAAACCAAAGTAGTTTAATTCTATTTTCAGAAATCGGTACCTAATGCAGGATTATCTTTAATGACAGACACCGAGGTGTCAAAGGACTGTGTCGGGTTTCAGACCTTTCCATAGTTTAAATTCCTGTGTTTAATCAAAGGTTAACTGAATCATTGCTGGTGGTGAAGAGTTACTTCAATGCAGCGTTGTTGTGGGTGGCCTACAATAAGTAATACCATATTTGGGCAGTGGTCCCCTACACGCAAACATATTTCCCATGCATGTTTCTGTGTACAGAAAATATATGTGATAGTACATATAAACTATCTCTCAGGAGACAGTGTAAAATAATCCTGACTTCAATTATTTCTTAACTGCTTTATCCTTTAGCTGAATAACCTTAATTTTTGTCTTGGCTCTTCAGAATCATTTCCTTTCAAGTAGGATAAAATGAAACAACAGCAATTAGCTTTCTTTAATTCCTGAGCATCAGAACTAATATCAGCAAATTCTGTTTTGTTGTGTCAGGCTGCGTTTTCTTATTCACTTATCTTTTTTTCTGGGAAGCTTATTACTTATAGAAAAAAAGGGATTCAAACTTTTGTCAACTGATTGTATATTGGTTTGGCAATACTCAGCATATATACATAAAGTAGGACATAAAATAGAAATGGATTCATACGCCACAGTTGAAACTTATATGTTATTTTTTCCATCTCTAGTGGTTTGTATTACAAATAATTTCTGTGAAGAGTATTGCTGCAGAATCCATGGGTATTTCTTATGTTCAAATGTAGCTTCGCACCAAGATTTGAAGAATATTTCTTCCTCTCCATTATTCCTTGTTATGGTAGCTAAATTGGTCTTTAGTTTAGTCGATGTTAACACCTGCAATGTTAATAGCCTACACTGATTATCTTTCTCCAAAGTATTTCTTTTGAGTCAATTTATATTTTCATACTTCACAAGGCTTGGCCAAATATATAAAATTTCCATGATATCATGAAGTATATTACCTTATAAAGGACTGATGTATCTGACACTTATTCTAGATTTGGTATGTAAAATTTCCAAGTCTGAAAAAGGTGAACGATGTGATTAACCAAGATGCTTTAAAAGATTGGAACTGAAAACTCTTTTCACTAATACCAAACATCAAAACCATGCTGGTCTATTTCTACAAAACAAAGATTTTCACAGAAGATTTCCTATTAAACAGAAGTATTTAGGGCAGGGGGATATCTTTTCAAAAATATTTGTGGTTTCACTGAAAACCTCGGACTGAAGCATTTGGGTTTCCAATGAAAGGTCCACATGCTTTGGTTTTATAGTGGAATAATTATGCTTTTTATTGACTCCCTTTCGACCCCAAATTCCACTAAGGAAATCAACAATTAACTATAAATAAGAAACAATAATTTCAAAAAAAGATTGTGGGAAAAGTTGCATTTCCTGCCCCACTCCTCTATATTTTAGGTAACATAAGGGCATGATTAAGTGTCTGAAAGTATTCCTGTTTTAGTGCCTCTCTAATTCAAACCTAAAAACTGACCCAACCCTACTAGAATCATAATTGTATAAATCTAGATGTGATAAGCTGAGCAGAGGAAGTATTCCTTACTCTGATCAAGTGTCTTCTACAGAATTTCATGGAAAAAATGAGTATTTTGTGCTATGTATCTTTTTCGGTAACATCCAAATAAAAAACAGTATTTTCCTCAAGCCCCTCCAAAAATAACGCAAGACATGAAAGTGACTAAAATTTGTGCAATCCATAAAGGTTCAGTCAACTTCCTACTCTGCGTCCTGAAGCTCTCAAGATGACATGTAAAACTATGAAAAGTAGCAGGAATCCTCTTCCAGATGGTGCAAGGTCTTTCTTGCTGTATAACCCCTTTTGCTTTTGCCTCTGGCCTGATTCCAAACACACCTTCAAACAAGTAGTCTACATGGAAACAAAATTTGTCATAATTAGGGAAAGTACAAATCTCACCATAGCCTTCTGAAGGTCTGCCCCTTCCTTCAGTGAAAAAACCAAGAGATCCATTCCACAAAACAGAGTTCTGCTGTTCTATATTGTCTAGACAATGCACTGAATTTCTCACCACTTTTGGTCAAACATAAGGCCATCTCTTGAATGGGTTAATAAAGCAGTATGAAATCTGCTGGACACAGAAAGTTATGTCAATGGCCTGCACACTAAGCCAGCCTCTCCTGATGCTGGATACATGAGGGCGTTAAAAGAAGGGGGAACGTGCATCTGCTCTGTGTTTGTAGACAGACATAAAATGATTATTGCAAGAATTGTAGATAATATGATCCAATGTGGATACAAATCTCTGGAGTATCCAAGGAATTCATTTTAGTTTTGAGAAGACTTTGATCTGTCGACATTGCCATTTTCTGTTCTAAATAACAATTAAGCCATTAGAGCAGTATGACCGAAGCCAAGTTTTCTGTAGATTTCCACCCCACAACAATAGATGTCAGATTGTAACAGAGGATAATTCATATAACAAAAGAAATCATCCAAATTTTGCTCATCAAAAAAACCCTAATATAAAATCCAATCCAAAAATGACATCTGCAGTTTTAAGAAAAGTGGTGTTACTTGAGTGATTAGATATTATATTTGACCATAAAAAATTCATGGCCTTCCTTTGTTCCAAAAGCTATCTAAGCTGTGAAATTATATTACTTATTTGTCCAATATTTTAGACTGCAGTGGAAGTAATGAAATGTGTCAATAATTTGTTACTTTAAACTCCTTGCCTCAGCAATCTGGTTTCAATTCCATCTAGACTAACATCTACTTCTAACAAGCTTAACTGTTTCAATATATCCAAGGCCAAAAAACCAAGTCTAGTGCTAAATCAAAAGTCTGGGGAACATTTCAGTGACTCAGTCGAAATTAAGAAACATCAACAGTCACAATTTGAACTCTAAAAACTTAGCAAAATAGCTATTGAACATAGGAGTGTACCCCAAGATTTTGTGGCTTCTTCAGGGAGAGTAAGCCTCAGTGAGATTTCACAATGACTACGATTAAGCCCGAAGCCGAGCACGAAAATTTCCACAGCAGCTGCAGCATTCATCTGAAACCTTCACCAAAGCCTTAGGGATAGTGCAGCTCCCATTCGCCACTACTGGCACACACCAAAGCCAGTCTACGCCATCAAGAAGAGAGCAGAAGTGCTCCTCACCTCTCACAGTCACTTATTTTCCCTGGTAAGACTAGTAGCCATTTGACTGAGATGTGTGGGAGACATTCCGTTTCAAAGAAACCTAAAAAATCTTGGAGGCAGAGATAGGATTAATTTTGCTGAAAATCTCTTGATAGCAGCCACAGAAGAAGAAAAAATGTTCCTTTTCTTAATTCTTCGCTTCTCTTGCATGTTATAACACATCTTTTTAGTATATATATAAGGAGATATATATATATATATATAAAAACAAGGGAGATTTCATGGTCTCTTGTCCCATTTTCTTTAAGTGAGAACAGCAACCTTAATTTTCAGTCATGAGTAAAGGCTTCTTTGTGAGAGTTTAAGATAAATATTGAAGAGGCGACCACTTTTTGTAGATTGCCTTTTTGTATATATTTCATTTCAAAACCAAAACAATTTAGGATGTACAGGCTAAAATCTTCCCATTAAGTATACTTGTCAGTCCTAAAGTAACAATCTTAGTATTTTCCCTACATAAAGAGTTCTTGAACTTTATAGAATAACTTGGGATATATTTATTTTGAGAACCCAACTATTACTTTGACTTACTGTAATTCCATGTCACTCATAAAATAATTTACTCTTAATCTGATTTGATAGTTAAAGCTCTTTCCTTAAGGTCTGTTGGAAAGCTTTCATTTGACAGTTGTTCATTTTGCTAGCTCTTCTGTCTAATCCATCCAATCTGGGAATTTTACAGTGATAATGAAATTTCAACAGTCATCCAAGCTATGAAGTTTACTATTCCTCAAGAAGTTCTTGTGGAGCCATAACTTCAGTATTTGCTGAAGCTGGCTTCTCTCTGTGTGCTCATCTAATATCCCATTTTTCCAGGAAATTTTACCTGAATATATGTCAACGCTGGCAGCCAACAAGAAATCAGTTGATCCGTGTAGGTCAGCTGCGGTTTGGTGCACTAAGAGGAAAACAAAACCATTAATCTTGAGGTGATCCTAGCCTTAAACATACTTACACGAGAGCATTACTAAGCATTGCTAAGTTTTTACTAAACATTGCTCGTGTTCACAAACTAAGCAAACCAAACTAAAGACTAAAGCTCCATTTACTCTAGTGAACTATACTATGCCTCTGCTGCTCCGCTGGCTCTTCCAGATGGCAGCATACAGTTTAGAGAAACTCTGAAATATTTTGAAGTACTTTTTGCCTCCTGTTTCTTTTGCAATTCTCTTGGTCTTAACAGTGCAGAAACAGGAGTATTCACAAACCCTTTTTTTTTTTTGTTGTGTCCAATCCTACTAGATCCCAGGAATCCTAAATGCGAAGTTTAAGTCTGATGATGGCTTTAAAACCTTAAGCCAAAAAAGTTTAAATCACCTTTTAAGAAAAAGCATTTCATTAACCAGTTTTCCTCATCCTTGAAGCAAAGAACATTCACCTACATCAGTTTAAATTTCTAAGATGTTTATATGATCAAATTATCTGAATAACCACAGTGCAAATTCTGTATTTTTTGTTTGCTACTCTAGCAAATCACCCTGCACCTCTGCAGTAATAATATCCGCCAGGAATTCCAACCAGCTCAAGCATGATCTCCACTTCCTGAGAACATGTGGCTGTTCTCAGGCTGTCGATTTTTCCAGGGGTATCTTTATTTGATCTTGTGAAACACTTTTGTCCCATATGAGGCTAAATGCATTGATATATAATTTCTAAGTAAATCCCTAGACCACTTTTTTAATAATGGGGTTACACTAACCATGGCCCAGTCCTTGGAGATCTTGCTTGTACTAAGCAAAATTGTAAAAATATCTGCTTAAGCTTCTCCAATTTCTAACCCCTCTTTCCTTATCGGCTTTGGACAAATATTGTTTGGCTTGATGCCTTGTCAACAATATCATCCCTTGACTCCTTAATAATCTTTCCTAGGGTGGTTAGTGCATTCTTTAATTTTTTGCTTGATTTCCATAAAAGCTGTATTGCTATCTTAGCTTTCTCAGCCTTTGCAGTTAGAGAAGCATTTACAGCACAATCATTCTACACCTTTGCTATTCCCACAGGTTTGCTTTTAACCTTCAGACTGTCCGCACCACCAAAGCCAGCCACGTAACTATAGCTTGTAAAAGAAACTTGATAAATGGAGAATTCTCAAAGAAAATTGATTCCAGCAGTGGGTTCACATAAACTACAGCAGTTAAAAGTGACACACGTTACACTGAAACAAATTTTGGTTTGATGAAAAAGATACATTTTTTGGCTTGATGGCTATTCCTATAGGGAATGAGTTTGTGATTGGAATTATCAGTACAAGTTTAACAATTTATTTTCCCACTAAATCGCTTACTAAGGATGACACTGTCACTAAATGTATGCCAGGACCAATAAGGTTCTGTGCTTTCCCTTGCTTTTACAAGTGGCTGGTTTTGGAACCTGCCAGTTTTCAGAGAGTCTGATACTTTATGTCTGACCTTGCTCCAGTCTGCAGAAGTGCTTGTTGTCCTTTTACTGTGACTCTCCACTGATAAGTTGACCCTCAGTGAGGACAGAAAGAAGCGTGTTTAGAGAGGATCAAGAAGCTATCCATGGATTATTATTATATAGCTTTCATACAATGGAAGAACCTAAAAACCAATTAGAGCAGGAAACTGTTTCCACCCTGTTCTCTTCTGTGCATACAAAGATACAGACAAGACAGTGTGTCCGCTAATAATTTACAACCTGCCAACAGAGAACAGATGGATGGGACAAATATATTGAGTTATAAATATGTCATCTGTTCCCAAGAAATCTCAAACCTCTAATTGGAGTCAAAAGGCTGAATTTATACCGAGATTATAACCAATGAAGGGATGAGAGAGAAGTTCACTAACCACTGGTTTTTAATCAAAATTGAGAGAACAATTTTGCTTAATAGATGTCATGTTGACACTAGTACTGTTATGCTGGAATATGAAAGGGCTGGTTCAGCTATACTTGGAAAAATTAAGAAATAATATATAAAGAAAGTGTAAATGGATTAGTCCTTCAGTGTCTCAAGATCATGCTGTACTCTCTTGTGTGGTACTTTGAATCACTATAGTTGGAGAAACTGCGTAACTGTTGGTTTTGCAAATGTATCGCAACTAATGCTTCTCAAAGGTATTTGTTGAGGTGTGTCGGTAATCAGACATTAAAAACGGTCAAACCTGACAAGTTGGCAGCCGTTCTGTTTTGAGCAGATGCATCGCTCGCTCACACTCATTGCCTCAGATGATGCACAGCGCTATTTCATGCAGTCCCGCTGGAGCTGAAACAGCCTCCAGGCCTCTGAAGATCATCCCAGCAACTGATAGAGACTTTCAGCCTCTGCTGGCAAAAAAACCCTAAGAGCTAAAAGCCCACAACAATTTAAATCCCACATGAATTTCCACACAAGTGACGGCAGCTGTCCCGTTCAGTGCACTGAGCACAGAATCACAGACCTTCAGTCCACTGGGTTTATCAAAAGGCGTTTATAAGCAGCTGTGGGTGGTACCTTGCTCGTGGTTTGTGTCCTCCCAGCGCAGAAGAGGGTAACCAGCCTTTTTGACCAAAACATTACACAGACACTCCTTACAACAAGTAATCTTTCCTGAGATCAGCAAGCATTGCAAACTTGGGACATAGCATTATTGCTTGGTGAATTATGAGTAAGCTCAAACATGCAATAATCCCACATGTACTGCTTAATCCTGTTGCAGATACTGAAAAATGAGGAGTAACATGATAAAGTTTTATCCTTTTAAAATACTATCTTTTAAATAAAGATTTCTAAGTCTGTCTTATCAAGCCTTCTGTGTTATTTTATTCTTGTCTTCCTTTTGTGTTTTTAACTTTTCATTTTAGACCAAACTGACACGGCAATGGTGGCCTAGCAGTTTGCATTAATTCCTATGAAGACTGCAGCCCTTCTCCCTCCTCTGGACAATTGATATTTAGAGGCCACGACTTCAACTGGGTGGCAGTTTCCAAATGAGACATAGGAAAGCTTGTATCAGCTAAAACCAAACTCCTCCCTGTATTCTGTTTTTCTATAGAAGAACCCCTATACAGCAGCTGAAGTTTAAGACAATGGGTAAAAGGAGGCCCAGAGTATAGGGATGATTTCCACGAATACTGCTCAGGAACTCCTTCATTCAGAGGTAAGGTCTTTAATGACTATAGATTTTTCCCCAATATTTTTTCCAATCATGTATTTTAAACCATTTGAACTTTTAATATTTCCAGAGTTCCAGGCTAAAGATATTCTTATTTTTACATCATCTTGTGCAGGAAAGTGAATGACAGTGAACAATCATTCCCTGCTCTACACCACTCATTATTTGAACCGACTGTGTATTCCTTCCTTTATCTCTTGCTTAGTAGTAGAGGTTCCTTCTTTGTCGTATAGAAACACTTCCAAACCTTTCATCATTCTTCTTGCCCTCTTCTTCTTGACCTCCTCCTCCTCTTTCCTCTGCTATTGTATTCTCTTTGTAACGGAGGCAACATAAATGCAGTCAGAATTCAAGATGTAAGAGCCCCATAGCATTGTACAGTGGCGGAAGGTTTTAAATTCCTGTTTTCTTCTCTGCTCCTTGCCAACATTTGATTTGCTTTTCTGACTACTGTTGAACAATGAGCTGATTAAATAACAAGGTAAGCTCTAAGCTTCTCTAGCATGAGCTTTCTCCCACACATGTATATGCACTTAAAAATTTGCAGATCCAGTCATAGACCAGATTATTTCAAATGCTGTTAATCAGAAATTTAAATACAAGTTTGCGAAACTAGGGAAAAAATCTATAAAAATATTTCTACTTTTATTAGAAATAACTATATTTCATTCTTGTAAGTTATTTCAGATGGATTCTGGAATACTTTTATAGACAGCTACTAGAGTAACTTTGCAAAAAGTTACTTTTTAAAAGCAAAGATTCAATTCCATTTCTAAAGAAAAGAGAAAAATCCTGCTTCTTTTACCCATGTGACTAGCCTTTTTAAGGCTGCACTCACTAGCACTGACATAAATCCAAGGAAACAGTATTGGCTTAATTGGAGCAGATATAGCTTTAGAGCTATGTAGCACTTTGGCAAAGTTCTTTCAGCAAAACTTTTGAAAAATCTTGTTAGAACAGCAGATGTATTCTCCTTTACACAGTTGTTGCTAAGTATATGTCATTTGACCCTGAAATTACTTTACGGTGTGAAACAAAGCCCAGAAAAATCAGTGGGAAATCTTCAGTTTGGCCCTGTATTTGTAAATTCATTCCTCTCTTCAGATATATATATATGCAAATCTATTTGACATCAATGTGCTAAAGCTTACTGTCATTTCCACCAATTAGTTTTGACTAATTCAGTTGATGCAATATGAGTTTTTCCACACATATCTGAGATCAGAATTTGGCAGAGTGTTAACAATGTATCTTAAGATATAAGATATTGCATAACTTTCATCGTATGGTGTACTGCTGAGTAAATATTTTCTTTGAGAACAAGATTGAGCTGCTCCAGCATCACTTCCAAATAGGAATGGAGGAAGATTTGAGTGCAGTACCCAGCATTTGCTTAGCACACTCTGTGTGAAGGTCATGCTTTTGTGGTAAGAACAGAGCATGGCAGAGCAGCCACCTTACACAATTCCCATGTAAAGATAATTTTAAGCTACCATAGTTGGCACCTCCTATTCAGTAGAGAAGTTGTACTTACTGGCACTGGCCTTGGTGGCTACTGTGCAGCCAGCACCCTTGAGAACAATTTTTCATTCTTGAGAATGAATCATTCACAAACTGTATGGTAAATAGCTTTCATTTCTACCCAACAAGAAAATTGTCATTTGAAACGTCAACAACATTAGCCTCTCCAAGGAAAAGTCATCAGAACTGGACCATTACATGAAGAATGAGTAACATAATTTACTCACAAAACAAACAACATTAGCACAGGAGACTTAGGGTAAACTTGCTCTTGCTACAATGGCCTAATTTAGGCTATATGCCACCTTGATGAAACTCCAATCCTGTTGCAAACATGCGCAACAACAAGAGTTGCTCCAGCGCCTGGGGATGGCTGGCAGAGGAGGCAAGGGTTGGGAAGATTATGCTTCTTTATCTCAGTGCAGCATTACTTCGTGAAACATGAAAGTAAATCGCCATGTGGCTGTTTAAAGAATAAATAACAGTAGCATATTCATGTATGGCCATCTGTTTGCATATTTTAAGTTGATAAATTCACAGTTCTGTAAAATATCAATTCAAACGTCTGGTTATTTTTTATTCTTGAGACTTGAAATCATTCACCATGCATATTTTGAACCTGGGGCACTAGCTGCAGCAGCTGCAATGCAGCATACACTGTCATGCACACACATGTTGTTCCCTTAAAATAAATCACTAATCAGCAGCAAATTATAATATTCAAATATCCAGTATAAGGCAATAGGCTGACAAAATGGACATCTGGATTTTATATTAACATTGACAGAATGTGCTTTGCAAATGTTCTGCTTTACTTATTTGCTGAAATGGAAAAGCAAATACATGATAAATCATTAGAATATATTTATACTGCACTGAAGCCACAGAGGTACGGTCTAATTCAGGGTTTATGTTGCCATCTATGTGAAAAAGGCATTGGTTTTAACTCTCCTGGGAGTCCCACCTTAAGAGACCCGCAAGAAAATAAGCTTGAGATGTGCAGTGAGGCAAGAGGAACTGCTGGTGCTGAAAGGAGGTGGGGCCCATGAAGTAAGAAAACTGGGAATGATTATATTGGCAGAAGATTGTGTTTACTCAGCGTTTGCCACCAACAGGACTACTGTGTTCTTGTTAAAGTTTCTCCACGTTGACCACATGACAGGTAGCAATGATGAGGACATGGGTGCTCAGGGACGGTTTTGATGGCAGATTTCAAGTTGCAGTTGCCATATCAGGCTTCTCAGCGATTCAGGTTTGGGCGTGGAAAGGGGCTGTTGCCCAAATAACCCATAGATCGAATTATAGGTTCATCTCGAACTTTCATACCCTCTATCTTCCCCAAAAGGGCCACAAGATTCAGGGAGAAAAAGAGAGGAAAGAATAAGAGAGTGCGTCACTCTGTAACTACTCCAGTTTTCCTCTCACAAGCTCTCATTTCACCAAAGCAGACCTGTTGGGCTTTCAGCTGCAGTGTCCTTGGGCGCTTGGGTTCCTCTCTCCTTCACACTGCTTGGTTTCCCAGCTCCTGCCAGAGCCAGTCCCCACTACTCTGACGTCAAATCCTAGATTTTATGGCTATGTCTACACTAGTAAATAAAAAGGACTAGGACCCATCCTGTGGGTCCCCAAAGAGTAAGGGCAAGAAGTCAATACTCTGCCCAAGAGCCAAGTCCCCTTGAAACTGAAAGAGTCTCAGCTGGTGAGAAACTGAGGGAAAGTGTTCATATTCCTTTGATCCAGCATCACTCCATCTGTTGCATGGCCTCTGAAGGCATTTATGCCTATTTTCCCAGTGGTTTCAGTATATTTTCATGATAGTTGTTCACAAATAGGCAGAGCAACTGAGGAATCTTTTGAGCGATATGAACAAATTAGACCTCAGAATACTTAAATCATGTTTGTTTTGTTATTCTGAAATGCCTTTACTGACATTTATGGGGAAATAATTTTCTTTTTTCAGAGTGTTCTGTGGAGTCCTGGTAGCTTCAGCTGAACATTTTCCAGGACTCAGGACAAATTCAGGCTGGGTCAAAATAATAAAGTTAACATTTCATGCAGTATATTTTAGAAAATGAAATAGAATGGATCAGCAAAAAATGCAGAATTATAAAGCTGGTTAATATCATTTTTAAGCATTATAAATGAAACTGAGAATCAAAGACCACCGAAAAATCCTGTCAGACACTGTAGTATGTCTTGGATTTACATTCACAAGAGAAGGCTGTGACCAAATTGTGTTTTGGAGATATTTGACAAAGATCAGATGAGTGTCTGAGAATGAAAATAAAATATGAAAATCCAACCTCATTTAGCTATACTTAGACGATTTACTTCTGAAATTGTGAAATTTGATTGTTTAAGCTCACTTGCTGGAACATTATTCAATGGAAGATCAATGGACCGCAAAATTGCCGATTATATGTTTTTGATCTCCGCTTAAAAAAAACCTTACTATTTGTTTTTACCTATGAATATTTCATTTCAACTAAAATTACAAAAACTTTACAAAATTCTATCTAAATAATACTGTATTTCCTAGTCTGTGAGTTCAGACAAAGCTGATGTACTGAAGTCTGTTTTGCTTCACAATTTGAGCTAATTTTAAAGGTTTTGATTCTGTTATCAGCGCTTCTGCTAAGTCATGTTCTATTCCATGTGTATCTCATTGTCTTGCAAGACAAAAAGAACACAAAAACTTTCCCTCATCCAGTGGTCTGATACCTTAAATGAACTCTGATCTTTTTACTTATTGGGGTATCCCCCCACCACTCACCCTGGACTCGTCATGACAACTTACCATAACTTTATGGCAACTTATCATGACAACTGAAAGGGATGAGTCCACAAAGGGAAATGCTCAGGACTGCAATGTTTGACTCATAGGCATTCTGCTGGCATCTTCACAGTGAGAAACAATTGACCAGGGTTTTGAAAATCTCTATTTTGGACACTAGTGTGTGTCTATATGCACAAAGTAGTACCCCAGGCACTGGGAGGTGGGCATAACTGAGTAATTAATGCCGCTGTGCTAGTTTCAATACCCCACCTAATTCACTCAGGGACAGCTCTGCAGCTATGTACTGTTGTAGATATGGAGATACAGCTCTTTAGCTGTCAGCTCACTAAAGTGCCATGCATTAGTAACAATTCAATAATGAAATTACTGATATAAGTATTAATGTGATTGAATAGATTGCCTGCATTTATTCTTTGAGAGCAAGACAGAAAGCCAGAAAACTCTGCTATTGATTCAGTGGATGCAGATTAGTAAAGCTGGCACTTAATTTTTATTCAGTGCGAAGCTGCTTGTCGTAAAGATGCAACTGGAAAGATGCAAATGATTCCTTAATTTGAGGTTAATTCCAGGAGAATAAATTCAGCCAAAGAAGAGGAATATTCAGAAAACTTCTCATTGATATTTGGGAAAACATTTCAGTATTTCATTTTCAAGCATTTGCGTTTTGAAAATGACGATCATTTAAAAATTACATTCCAAAGATAAATCACCAAACACATTTATTTTCAGCTCAAACAAATTATTTTCCATTTTATGCAATATACTTCAGAGTTTGGGGGGGGGGGTCTGAAGAAACAAACAAAAAAGAGAGGGGTTTTGAGTGGTTTTTAAAGCGATTTTCTTTAATCTTTTATCTTACATAGACAAAAAGGAGAAATTTCTAATGCATGACTCCCAGAAAAATATATAGTAATTGTAAACATGCTTGTTTATATGTATGTCCATGCAGTGTCTCAAACATGAGTTCTTGTTAAGTTGCCAGTGCTACTATTTTTGTCACAGATATTTGCTCCCTATCATTGGCCTAATCCTGCAAGACAGTGAGTAACCTTCATATTGTGATGACAGCATCAATTCACTTGAGACGTCTCTGCATAGACACCAGACAATGTCCCTGAGCGTGCTAAATTGCTGAATGACCAACAAAAGTTTGGGGGTGTAGACCTCAAATTCGGTTTGCTGTTTCCCAGTGAATACTTAGTTGGGGAAGAGTGCATCCAATTGCTTTTATTTCAAGGCTTTGTAAAAGAATTTTCTGTCAATGTATTCTGGTTAACAGAAATAAGTCTCTCCAAGAATAATCTCTGAGGGCTCTATTAAACAACAAACAGTTCTTAAGCTCTCTGAGCAGAAGCCAAGGAAAGGCCACAAGTGATACAGAGACTGGCTCTGTACACAGACGGCTGATTTGGCAAGACAATAACCAACATACTGAAGAAGGCCTCTTTTGGTTTTCATTTCCTTTATATCTCTCTCAGCAGTGAAGCCATGAGAGGTGTAGGCAGGCTAGTATAAGTAAAAGCATTTAAAATGATCTCTTTCTTGCCATGGAGCCACTGGATAAACTGGGCTAACTGCTTGAACTGGTTGAGGCAACCACTACTTTGGTGATAAAAGCTTTTTAATCCAATGTCACAACATCTCTTTGTTACATTTGTTGGTATGAAAGTGGTCTCAAAAGGGACCGTATAATTATTTTTATACTTAAAGCCTTCTTTTTTTTCCCATAGGGGAATCTTCCTTTAACTGGAAGGCATATGGCCCATGATGTTCTTTGTGTTTATTTTTTCCCCATTGTTGCTTTTTCTGTGTACATCCTTAAACAGCTTTCTGGCTGACCTACGTGCCTGTTGGCTGACATCAGCTGGGAGAGTTGAAGTGTCTTGAGAATACCCTCATCATTAGGACCAAGATGTTCAGCTGACACAAGAGCCAAATAGTTTTTGGACACTCAAGTACAGATTGACAAAGTTATATGAATAAATTTAGAAGAACCAACTTGTATCTTTACCAAAAATGCAGAGAGAATATAACAAGAATAATTTAAAGTGTCACTAGAAAAGTTCACATATATTTTTAATTAAATTATATAACCATCATGATTATTATATTATACTACAGTATCATCTCCAGATTTTTCATGTACTGATTTCATTCCAACATAAAGCTGTAATGGAGTAAATAGCAAACTAGCGTGTCACCTACCATCTTAACTTCAACACAAGCAGAAGACTGACACTGACTAAGCAGCAGGTCCAAGCAATCTAGAAATCTTTCCAGTTTTGAAGGGCTTTGTAAGATTTATAAAAATCCATGAATTTTAAAAGCCCTGAAATAAAAATAAATTATTTAGAAACAATGTAATGCAGTAGCTGGAAAGAACCTGGAACATAAAGACAATCACCAAGAACCTCATCTGAGGGAACTGGGTCAGAATGATGCGGGTGTTGGGGCAGTTCCATTGACATCACTCGAGTTACACTAATGTAAAAGGACAGCTTACATCTGGGATCTGGCCTAACATGAAAAATAGATTTGCTTAAAGACTTTACATTCTTCTAAAGGATGTGAAAACAACTGGAGTCAGTCCCAATACCAATATGTTTCAATAGCTATGGTATGTAAAACTGTATGCAGATTACTTGGGGCAATCTGCATCTCATGGATTGCCATTTTTAAAGAAGTAATACACTGGTAAGGTTAAGGGAATTTCTAAAAGATGTCACATAAAGACTGTCCCAGTCCTCAATGCCTTGAAAATCAGGTCCTTATTACTTCTCTGATAAAAATGAAGACATTTTCCTCCTGCTGTTATGCAGTGTAGAAAATGAACCTTTACCAAGGCTGCGGTTCTCAAAGGCTGCTTGGCCTTACAAGAGGGCACATAACCATAGAAAAGCTAACCCTCAGTAAAAAAGACTAATTCTCGGGAGATGTTTTAAGATCAATCAAAAAAGATTGCCAGAATGACAAACATTTCTTATTTTCTCTCCCTGACACACTATAACTGTATCCAAAAAGACTCAGTTGCCTAAACAAAGGCTTCTGGTGCCATTTTAGACATCCTACGGTAGCTGAACACAGTGTCGCTGGTGAACAGGAGACAGGCCCTACAGGGGACCTGTATTCTTCTGGAGCAGCAGTTGGAGGCTAGGTGGTCTATGCGACTTACTGCCTCCATTTAGGCAGCTGAAATACTAGCCAAATACTAACATTTCTATTAATAGTAGGGCATCAGAGAATAGAAAAGCTCTACAAAACAAACATATTCTGTGGATATCTCTAGATTTGAAATGAAGGCTGTAATTCATCCTAGCATTAGTACTTTATATTCAGTTGAAGTTGAAAATAACTATGGGGAAATGGAACAATTTTAAAGTGATGAAGATGGAAGTAGAAAGTTCTGGGAAATTCTTTTATTAAATCCAAAAAAGGATGGATATAAACATCTCAAATGCAGTAAACTCTTGGGAACAATTTTTAGAAAAAAATCAAAAGGATACTAGCTAGATAGTTGATGATTCTAAGTTTTCTTTGGTTTTGTGTGACCTACTTTGCAGATATTTAGCTGACAGTGCTGAGAAATATTGTAGATGATTTATGAGAGTAATGACGTTCTTATATTTCAGGGTTTGCAAGAAATGCTTGCTACTATCTCCCACTGGCTTCAGGATTGCATCCAGTCTTCTCTGATTCAACGCTGGCAATGGTAACTCGTTTCTTCAGCATGTCCCATTTTTGTTACAGCAATGCAATTTACTTAAGCTGGAAAGCATCAGCCCTGGGAAAGTTGCAGCTAGTGCAGATGCAGGAGCAATTCACTTCCTCAGACCCATCAGTCACAAAACCCTTCCCTTTTCACTTGCAGCCCACACACCATCTGAATTGGTCTCTAGAGATGAACTCTGCCTTCTCACCAATTAAATAAAATTCCATGGGTCTGTGTGATGCCTGCTTGGGACACTCAGTGAAGGCTATACTTTTGGTGGGATGAACTCAGGCCTAAGTGAGACTGTGGATTCTATGCCATTTTGCTTCAGGGGAGGCACGCTTCAGTCCCTTCCCGTACTTTCTTCCTTGAATAGCAAATTACTGTATTAAAATTCATTTTACTATTTGGGAAGCCAAAATAAAAGAAGTGGGGTATGTATCAGAGTGAAATATAGCAAGATTTGTTTCCCTTCTTATGGGATGGATGAAGTTCCTGGGTATGGAGGCAAGTTCAGATACTGAATTTGATGGCTTATCTAAATAATCAAATGTCCATCTTTAACGTATCATGCAAAAATTATTGTAGCATATCTTATTGCTAATTTTCATGGGTGTCTTTTAAATACTGCCTTTTAAAATAAAGCCTTTGAGTTACACTATAAATGAAAATTGCATCTAAATGTAAAGTTTGATAGGACTTTAATTGAAACCTCTCAGTGATACATAAATGGAGATTTACATGTATTTATGATACAAAGGCCAGCAGCTAGATGTAGACTGTCTCTTTCTAAAAATCCAGGGTTTATATACATACATACATACATACATACATACATTCATACATGTATATATATCTCTCTGAATATGATGAATGTGTATTACAGAACAGTTGTTATTTTTAGATTTGTATGCAAAAAGCAAAACTTGTGACACATACCGAATTGCAAATAGTATCAATGAATTTGGGAGCGATTAGCAGTGCTGAAAAACTGGAATTTTTAAACACATCCAAGATTGAGCATTTTGGTAGTATACATTAATGTTTTCTTTCCAGTGTGTTTACATCAACTACATTTTGTTGAAGAGCCCGTATGAAAAGAAACTTTCTAGGATAGCTCTGCTATGGTAACTACTTGTGTCTACTTACTCCCTTACCCACATGGGTGCTTCCATACAGCTTGTATATTCTCTGTTTTAAAAGAACACCCGCTTGGTTTTCAGTGCTATGCTGTGTTGCATACTATAGCCAGATCCACTGCAGTGCATGGATTGTGGCAACCTGAACCATGGGAAAATCAATGACTAGAGGTGCATGGAAACCCCAAGTGCATCTGCCTTATGACTGTACTCTTGAAGATAATCTCCTGATTGTACCCACTTAATAATGTTTTCTGGTTCATATCACAGAGTGATCTTGGAGTGCCTGAACTGGACTCTTTTCAGGCAAAACAGAGCCAGGATTGCTCCAGCCACAGATGGGCTGGCCCTGGGCTATGTGCTGGTTCACACTAATCTGCCCTTCCTCCTCCCCAAATGCAGGTAGTGTGCGTCCCCAGAAATATTACCCTATATATGCATAACCACTGCTATCAGTTTGCGCTGCTTGCTAACGGAGGGAGATATCCAACACCTGAAGGAAAACTGACACTCTGTTGGCTTCATCTTCAGGACTGGTTTAGGGAATATTTTTTATATATTTTGCAATAGTTGGACCGGGATTGTGTGTGGAAAGCTTTTATTTTCTTATTGCTTTTGTCTGTCACCTAGTTTCTGCTTTGAAAATGCCTTAATCCAAAGAAAACTTGAAAAAGAATCTTTTTCCTGGGGGACTGGCCTGTACTTTGTGAAGTCACTGATAGCAAAGAGCATCCAATTATCATCAGAATATATGAATTTTTAAAAACCCAGAGATTTAAAAAAGCATGAAAGAACCATGTACATTGAAAGGTATGTGCACAAAAAAAATCAGATGGAAGAAAAAGGAGAAAAAAAGAGAGAGGGAGTAGAGAGAGAGAATGTCACCGCAATAGCCATACCAGCAAAAATCTTGATAACAAAATATGTAAACTATTTCTAAACCATACTGCAGCCTACATACTAGCCACAGGGTAATAAAGACCTCACATAAGAAAAGACATTACCAAACATCTAATCTTCATAGACAAGATCATTTCTATATAGTCCCAAAGTTCAGAGAGGAACAGTCAATTACATTTATTGTGAATATATTGCCAAGGATAGACAAGGTTCAATTGTACTGAATGGTTCCTGAGGTCATGGAATATCATTTTGCTAAGGCTTCCAGCTGGCAAATTCATTCTCTCACTCTCTCATTTAGTCCCTGGTGTTTATTTTATAATTGTACTCATGACAGCAGAATTACTGAACCCGCCTGTGCAGCCACAAGATGGTTGTTTTCAATGAAAAGTGTGTGAAAATTATTAACTGGTCTGTAAGCAAGTGATTCAAATTACCCAGTTCAGTCCTGATCTCATGTTTATAATTAATGTCCAACCTCTAATTTGAATTTTTCAGGGCAGTTTCAGCTTCTGAAATTCATTATCCAAGATGAGGAGGTGAACTGTTTTACCAGATTTTATTAGCAAACAATAAAATTCAAGATTACATTTGTAAATTGTGCATGGCTGTATTCTGGGAAAGCATGATGGAATAAGTGCAAGCATTTATTGCATTTAGGCCATAAAACTAGCTGGGTGTTGAGGGCGAGCCCTTTGCTGTCACAGGCAATCTCATCAGTTAATCCGCTGTCTAAAACACAACAGCAGTAGGGGCCTTTACCTATATGTACAATAGAACAGTTAGACCATTGTGCAGTCAAATCCTTTTGCCTTCAAAACTGGCGCCGCTGTCCTCATTCTCCATCACCAAGGATCTCACTAGAGCTACACACACGTCTTTGAAGTATGCACGAAAAACTAGAATAAAGGAATCCAGAAGGGTCTGAAAATCAGGGTAGATTCTGCACAAGGTTGAAGGTGTCATCTTCAGGTGTTTCCATGTAAGCATTTCCACAAGAGGCAGATGACTGCTGGAGATCAACGGGGATTGAGCAAGAAGAATCCTCAGATCCTGGGGAAGTCGAGGCACTTGTAAGCACAAAGCCACTGGCTGATCGGCTGAGTACCTCTCATTGCCTAGATGTCCACAGACCATAGTTCTCAGTAACACAGCAGATACACAGCTACCTACGTACAGATATCCAAGTTTCTTCATCTGGATTTGCTTCCCTCTGTAAAGACGCAGTTTAGTTGCCTAAGCAGAGGTACCGAATGCCATCCGACACGTCCTCGGTATCTGAGGTGGACTCCAGCTCCTCCTTCAAGAAGGTGACAGTTTGTCTTAGCTCCTGTGGCTTAGGTTTCAGTTTTGTATGGCTAACAACCTGAGTAACTGAACCAAGGCCTAAAAGAGCATGAAAACCATTCCCACCCTGGAGGGCAGGGAGAGAGGGTTTATTTTAGGATTTTATTTATGTGAAGACTTCTACATTGCTCTGGCAGAGGATGTCTGCAGTAGCAGGTGGACCTGTTTTTTGCAGGACAGTGGAGAAATTTATACTATTACATTCCTCTTATCATTTTATTATTATTTTTGAAATCCTATACCTTGAAAGCCACTTCAGCATTTGCTTCTACTATTGTTTGTTTTGCTTTCATATTCCTAAATGGCTACTGTAGGTTTTTGTACAACAGCACTGGAATTGCCTGGTTTGCAGTACCCCATGTTGCTGCAGCAGCACAGAGCATTGGTTTACACCGAGGTACTTATCTTCCCATTTTTCTAGGGCTAACCACTTTAAGTTTTAACGAAAAAATATATTGTTCAGAAACGGCTGGCTTAAGATTTCCTGGATTTTTTACAAATTTGGTATTAAAAAATTGTTGGATAAAATCCAGAAACATTCCAGAGAGCAGATAAGGACCTTACTGCTGAGTGCACCAGCCTGCAGAGGGCATGTCTTAGTGGGCCTGGGTCCATGGCCAGACACTAAACATTTGGCAGACAGATTTTTTATTGCATTTTCCTTTCAATTATTTATTCTTTCCCTTAGCATTTGTTAAATTCGTACAGATTTAGTTAGACAGCTGAATTCTTGTTTTTCTGTTGAATTTAAGGCCACCTGTTCCTACTCTGGCAAGTACTGCTTACTCTCCATGACACCCTCACGTTGTCAGACTGGTAGAAATATACAACATTATAGAGGAAAATGAGGGTTCCAAACTTACATTTAATTATATTTTCTCATTTGTTTTGATGTGGTGTGTGAGCCAGCATTTCTGTGTCTGGCAATTAGAACTCTCAGACAGAGATGTCATGCTCATAATACTGTAATTCTTGGCTTTTTTTTTTCCCTAATTGTAAATCCTTTACCTCCCTGAAAGTAACATTTTCCAGAAGTGGAAAGCTAGTCATCCTAGCTACTTAACAAACAGAAAAACTCTCCAGATGCTACTGACATGCAAAGGCTTTAGTGAAATTAGCATTAAGTATTTACAAAAAGTGTCAAGATTGTGCCAACACTTCACAATAAACGTCTGCTGCTTAAGAGTGTGAATTCTAACAAAATGCAGTCATTGTAACTGCCAGAGTGTGATAGGTTATAAAAGACACTAAATTGATAATAGATAACATTCATTTAAAATAAACAGGGAATTGATTTATGTCAAGCACTTTTCTGATATATAAAAAACAAGAGAGGAAGACAAAGATTTAGAGGTAAGACAATTTATTTGTAAAATTGTATCCATTTTAAGAATATTAAAATCTGGGATGATGTCTTTCTGACTGCGGAGATGACTGAAGTGTACTTGACATCCTCTAAATTCTACTTACATTTCCAATAGAAGACATTCCTGTCAGAAAATGTGTATTGGAATAGGAATATCAGTTCCACTGGACTATGCAGGAAGTTTTGAAAATCTTTTGAAGGATTATAGATGGGGTCCCAAATTTTCCAAGGTCACATCTATGCTTTTGCCACAACTTTGCAGACTGAAGATGTGAAGATTCCCCAAGCTGCCTTATTCTGTTGGAGCCCTGCAGCTGGAAAGTTTATGAAGCTCCAGTGAGATATTTTTTAAAAAATCAGTTCCAATTTTTCTGGAATGAAATATTTTAAGATGTTCTTCCAAAGAAAATGTTACATATCTATCCATGTTGTGTATGGATTGATAGATCCACCTCTTCCATGCTAAAGCACTTGGTTTTGATATCAAAAACTCCCTACACAGGGGAAATTTAAGTTCTTAAACAGGTCTTGCAAATTCCCTAACACATCTTCTGATGCTGTGGAAATTCCCCATTTAACTGAAGATTGTGTGTCTTTTCTTTCAGAGTCAAAACTCTGAAAACATGAAGGGCACTTTAACTTGCCTCTGTCTTCAGTCACTATTTCAGGTGATCTGAGATTTAGAAAAACACAACTTTCCCGTATTGTTCATTTTTTATTTTTCTAAATAAAAAGAAAGAAAGAAAAGAGGAGGGGGAAGTTTTAGCTTCTGTCTATTGGGAAAGAGGGAAACTGACATGCTCCACAGCTGAAGGGAAGCTTTGGTAAAGTGTTACTTGTTTGCCAGATGGCTACCTCTTCTTCCACCTAATTATAATGACAGAAGGTCTCTGAAAAAAAGGTGATTTTGCCATTTTGCTGACAAAAGACCTATTCATGTCATTCATATTTTTTCCTCTCCAGCTTTGCATTAATTTAAATGAAACAGGAATTTGGCTTGTAAGTGATAGGAAACTTGCTTTAACATCGTATGGTTAAATAGTCAAATCTAAACTAAAAGAAAAATATTATTACAAGTGATTTCCTTATTATGAATTCAGAAGTGGAATTTTAGTCACCTTGTATAAACTCCATTTAACTCTAAGCACCTGAGGCACAAATGTTAGAGACAAGAACCTCTTGTGTTTGGACAATGGGAAGAGGAAGAGAAACAAGAGGAGCACCTCTAGGCAGTGACTGAGCCACTGCGAAGCAAATTGCTCTCCAGCAGCACATAGCTACATCCATTTACTAAATGTAATATGGAATTAAGGGGCAATGTTCCTAGTCCACATGTATCTGTTAAGCATGATGAAATTCACCCATGTGCAGGTAGCCAATGCAAAGCCAATGCACCACTTTCACTCTCAATTTACAATCTCATTCATATAATACCTTTATACATCCCTTTGCAGAGGGGCACATTCCTGAGATATGAGTAGCTATTAAACTGCATGAGCTCAAGTCAACTACCTTCATCAATCAGTCCTTAATACCCTGCTCGACTTTTGTTTCTGTTGAGTAAACTCAAAGGTATAGTATTTTAGGTTTAACAAGATTGGACCCCATCTGCCCACCCAAGCCAAACATATATTAAATAAAAAACTACATTTTGATCAAATCTTTTCATTTAAAATATAAATTATAATATTAGGTCATTGGTCTATTTTATGGATGATTAATTGATGTTTATAAAGATTTTATTACTCAGTAATGTCTTTATTCAAAGCATGAACAATTACTAGATCCCTATTTCCAAATTTAAGCACACATAGGGAATTATAGGCATTGGCAGACAGAAAATTCTGTATGAAAATTATTGATCCTCTGGGTTGACTTGTCTATGTCTGAAGATGGTGATTAGGAGACACTTTGTTAAGCATCCGAAGTTTCTATCAAAGTTTATTTCTCTCTCATCTTTCATGGCTTACTGCTTATCTTCTATGAGCTGTGTCCAAAATTTTCAAAGATGTCCAGTGTTTAGATCAGCAGGACTTGACTTGCAGACTTTCTGAATACTTGTACGGAAGTCAATTCAGCTACACAAGATGGAAAACTTCAACCAGTGAGCTTTACTATATGCTTCATTCCAGAACGTTTATGTACGTAGAACCTGGGAGACTAGTGCACAGACTGCTGTGCAGAATTCCTTTGCTCTTATGTGAAAAATCACAGTTTGTGGGGTTTTTGTGTCATGGGAATGCATATTTTTACATGTCTGGTTTTTTAAATGAAGAACAAAAATTAACTGAGACACTTTTTTGGGGAAAAAAGTATATTTTCCTGTTTTTTTTTTAAAGATACAGGCTAAGGGTTTCCTATTTCTTCTTTTTTTTTTCTTCTGGGCCACAGTTATCTTCCTGCTAACCAGCAGGACTTCAGGTTGAGGATCTTTGAACCACAGTTGGTCTGAGAGATAAGCTGACTTTTAAACCTCAGCAAGAATAGCATGCCAAAAGAAAACTAACAAAATATTCATATATTTGTTAGTGTTATGGAGCACAGTAGTATATAGAGGCATCAGTCTACAACTGTGCTACGTTATTCTTGACAAGGTACATAAGTAAAATGAGGGGTAGTTTTTTCAAAAAAAACCTTCCAGGGTTAACAGGTAGCACAGAAAACAGATGGAAGTATCTTTATGGATGACATTTATAGGTGGAGAACTGAGCCACGGAAAGACTGAACTACTTAATAGCACAGAGATAGTTTGTGAGACATCCTGGGGCCAAGTACTGATCACTCGGATCCCAGCTGGAAATGAACAAGTCTGGTTTCCAGAAACTACTGTAGATGAAAATATAAAGTCATAATATCTTGTCACTGATCTATGTTATATAAAATTAAGTGATGCCTATAAGGCTTCTGTTATCAAGGAACTGCTTGATTTAAATAAGAGTAATCCAGGTGCCTGACCACCAAATACATTCTTCTTGAGCACCTTCAGCTTTTAAGGACAGGCATTCATGATACAGATCCTCAACTTGCTGAACACAGTTTCATGAAGAAATACTACATATTGCCTAATATTTAGAACTTCTGAAGTCAGTGGGAGTTTTATCACTGTTTTACGGAATATCAGATGTCCATTATATTGTGGTCATCTGAAACGCATTCCCACCAGAAATTAAACTTATTGCTATGTGTAACTATTTGCAGGTATAAATGCCAAGGAAGAGGAACACTGAGATTTGCGCAGAGGAGGGGGTTATAAAAAATTAAAATTAAGCAAAACAAGTAAATTAAAATTAAGAAAAACACATTGCACAAGATTTAGTGATAGAAGAACTATTACTAGTTCATGTTCTCTTACATAAAGTCCTGAGATTAGTCTTGATAGAATACTAAAAACAAATGGAGGTGGACAGTCTTAGAGTAGAAGAAAATTTCAAGCATAGTCTATGTCTGATTTGATAAAAACAAAGCAGTTAGCAGCTTGTTCCAGAGTCATCTCACAAGATACATGCAAGTTCCTTTCAAAATAGCAATCATTAGCTAGACCATACCATAGGAGTAAGAAAAAAAATATATAAAATGTCTGTTATTGACAGTTCCATTCCACATAAAGGTGACATTTGACAGTTATTAGATGTCTAATAATAATGCATATATTTGTAACTAGAAATCTTTTTTGTATATTTATTGTTTTAAAAATTTATTCTTCTGAACTACTGTCCATAATCAACAACTCAAGCAATAGAAATTATTCAATTCCTCTTAAGGGTATTATGGTATTAAAAGAACAATGAAATACTAAATTATTTGTAAATAACAAAAATGTATCAACACAGTTGTTCTTGTTTTTCAACAAACCATTGGATTTACCTTTGCAAAAAATTGCAGCTGCTATATCAATTCATAATTTTTTTCAAACAATTGAAAGTTTATATGCCTTAAAAATTCACTTTCTGTTCAATAGCATCTTTTTCAGTAATCTCTGTTATTAAGGAGAAAAGGGTTTTGCAGAAATGGATAGCTGCTGTAAGAGCTGTTAAATGATTTTGTGTTTGAGATACTTGAAAGGCTAAACAGCTTGGAGTTACTTCAGCTATTGATAAGATGAGATATGAGCTGGGTTCACACACTGAATCAATTATACTAAGATGATAACTAGCAACAGTTGAATAAGTCTTAATTTTTTACCTAACCTACTAAGGCTTATATAAGACTTTAGGGAATAGCTACAGACTATCTTAAAACTTTCATCTGAAATATATGTCAGGATTTCCTCTGAGAAGTTTGGAGGACAAAACTGTCTAACTATGTCTTTCCCACGAGGTCTTCGACCATAATATCATCCAAATACCTTTTTCCATTACATAAATGTTGTACCTTGACATTTGTACTTCAACATTTATTGTATTTGGCTCTTTTGCAAACCACCGCTTTCCTATTTAAAAATTCTCACAGTTATTGTTTACACCTACATCCCTTCTACAGTATGTAAGAGAGTAACTCTTACTCCCCAGTGCATATTTTTATGCACCAAGTTTTTTTAAGCAGCAGAATTACTGGGGTCCTAGATATTTTGGTTGGTCCAGAGTGGAAGTAGCAAAGTATAGATATACTTCAATACAACTTATTATTTATCAGGATATAAAAGAATGTCTTGTCATTCAGAATTAGAAAATAGCATTTCTGACATGGGAAAGATTCAGATCACTGGAGAACCCAGGAGCAACCTTGGATCCGTGCTGGGCTATTATTGCATTAAGAGTACAGACTTCTGAAGTTAAGTACAAACAGAGCTAGGACATCTCAATGTTTTTTGAAATACTAGGTTATGTATGGCTTGATTATGAAGGACAAAATGACAAAGCTAATATGGTGTAAGAGAAAGAATGAAGGTGCAGACTAGGCTATATTGGGAAAAATTACTAGAGAAAGAATCAAAAAGGAATAGGGCTGTATGATTCATTAGCAAACAACCTGCTATTCACACTGAAATAAGAAAGCACAAGAGGAAATCTGAAATCTAGGAAAAGAAGACTCATTTTTATCATTTTTATGTTTGTATGGTAATAAAATTACTGATATATATTACGTTGCTTTCATTTGCATTAAGTATTCTTTTTTATGTTGGCTTCAGACAAGTGTCAAATGATTTAGTTATAAGAAATGAAAACTTAGAAAATAATACACTACTACTGAAAACTGCTTTAGTTTCTAGTTGTTAAAGTTAGATAATTACTTCAGAATTTTGTGCTATCACAGGGTGAAAATACCTGCAACCTGGCCTGTTCCACAGAAACTTTTTATTAGATACTTAGCTGCTTTCCAACCCTGAGAAAGCAAAATTAACTCTGGGTTCTGAATACAGTCTTGTGTCAAAGCAAAATTACTAAATCATTTAGCTTTCAACAGTCAAAACCCAATGGATTTCTCTTTCTAAGGGTGTTTTCAATAAAGTTACCATTTAAAACTTCCTGATTCTTTTGTAATATAGCTGGGCCCCAAAAAAAGTCCGTTGTTTCATTCCATTAAAAAAAAAAAAAAAGGAGATAATTAGGTCATGCCTAAAATTGGTCTCTTGTCATTCAAATATGAGTGTTAGAAATAATGAAATACAGAAATAGAATAGAAATAACCAGTGTGTAAAAACAATTTTCCTTCCAGGTGTACCTATGGGAGCTTATTACAAAGTTATGCCTAAAGAAAGGTCTGAGGGAGCAAGACATTAATGATCTTCCATTGACTTCGAGTTAGTGTTTGCACTGTGCCTGAAAATGCCACAGACTATTTCCCTTCATGTACTGCCCACAGCAGTAGGAGCAAAGACAAATATTTGCTCGGGGACAGGAGAGGAAAGATACTCCCTTTCCCTCCATCATGTCCAGTAGCAACGTCAATCCAGAACAGCTGAGGAAGTATGGTGCCACACAGTTAGGAAAGAAAGACTAAATTAAGCTCAGGTCCATCCCTCAAGGAAAAATAGCAGGGTAGCAAAAGGCAGCAACAACAGTAGGCAACAATACTCACTAAGATGCCTCACACATCCAGAAGTGTTGTGTTAAGCATGATGAAATATCAGCAATGTCCTCCGCTGTTGAGCACAGACACTGACACATTGCCCGTGTTAGCAAAACTCTTGTGTTTTGAAATTAGGAAGCATCCAGTCTGTAATAAGGTGACAGGCAACTATGGTTAGGATTAAGAAGTTTTGTGTAAATAGCCAATATTATATATAAGAATTGCTAAACCATTCAGATGGTACTTTGCCAGATCTGTCAAACCCAATCTGCTGTTGCGTAACTTGTAGTCAAGGCAATGAGTTGACTGTTTTCATTTCTGTGAGTGTCCCAAAATTATTCTATTCCGCTTTTGGTGAACATAAGACCAGATCGTTACTTAATCAATCTGTACAGAAACTTTTCAACAGCTGTCTTGAAACTTAACTCCAATACTGTTTCCCCTTTCCACAGAATTTCAGGTTTTCGAATTCTCCTAATGAGCCACGTGTAACATTTCAGAACACTGAGGGGGTTTGATTATTATTTTCTGCTTAACATGTTTTTTTCCCTTTTCCTATTTGGGTGTTGGGTTTCCATTCAGTCACGTTGGCACCTGTCATCTTGGCAGTTTAGGCACCTGTATGTCGGCATAATTTAATTATTTATTTCTCTTTCCTGTTCAGTAATTCAACAATCAGGTTTGGAACTGGTCTGTGGCTTAAAGGAAGTGTGCAGTAAAGTTATGACTGTTCATCTCCCAGCTTACCCATTTATAACTAGTTTTCTAAATGTATGTTGAAGAATCCGATTTCCCTGTTACCTTAAAGATAACTCCCTGGCAATGTGTCATGTCAGTTGTTTCTCTTTATCAGGAAGATTTCCCTTTCTAATACAGTGAAACGTGATCTGTTGTTAAACAGCATTTCTTTTTGGTTTCTTTCTTAGATGAGGATAGTTGACAGGAACATGATTATTGCAGCAGAAATGGCCTTTTGTATAAGTGTTATTTCTGATTACTGACCACAGTAGTGCTGAAGAGTGACAGGTGAGCAACGGTGACCCTGGTGCTTGATCTGATGTCACTGACAGTGTCAGCTGCAGCTCTGCTAATGAGAATAAGGGAAAAGACAGAGGTGACAATGACTGCCTAAATTACTGTTATAAAATGATGAATAGAAAATAACATTTACAGAAGTTTCAACTTTGGTATGCATCCTAGCTGGTACTGTAAACTTCATGCTTTGTTCTGGTAATTCCTTGATGCCAAATCATGAGCAATGCCTCAATTTTGCCTTTAATTTCCATGAAATAATAAGTTATTAGCTTCTTATTCATCTCCTATTTGGGTATCAGATTAAGATTTAAAAATCAAGACAAATAACCAGACATCACATTCTTAGTGTTCATATACTATAAAAAACAGTAATGTGACAGACCGTGAAAGACTACACCATTTTCTCTGACTCGGGTTCTCTGCTTTCTTGAGAGCCATTACAGATTTGGGGTGAGCGTGCAGGTTGAGTCCTGGGCCACAGATGAAAATCTGTATTGCATGGTTTATACAACACAAGTGCTCCTTTCTCTGCAAAAGGTGCTGCTCCCAGTTTTTATAGCTGTTCCTGAAGCAAATGTGATCATCGCATGTTTTGTCTTCATGGATTATTTACATTGATGCTATTCCAAATATTTAACCTGAGACATGAGCAGTGACAACCGTGGGTAATGCCACACAAAGTAATATAATGTATTTGACTTTTTACAGTCAAAGCTTTCACAATCATAAAACAGTTTACCAGCAGTGATCCAGGAGAAGCCTGTAGGTTCATGAAGGTGTTGTAAATAATTCTGCAGTTAAAACTAGTTCAAAGTAAGTGTTGTGTATTACTACGTGGAGTTGAACTTTGAATATAAGTATTTATAGTGCCAATGCTTTTGCGACTGCAATGGCATAGCTTTAGGATTGTGTTGAATTTCAGTCTTCGACACAAATTTGCTAAATATAAGATTAAATCATATATATTTAATATAAAGTCAATAATATGATAAGTTTAATATAGACTAAATATTAAGCATAAAATATTGAAGTTGGTGCTCAAAAAATTCATTGAAGTTCAGTTTTAACCTTGACCTATTGACATACGGTAATATCATCAGTAGGATTTTGCTAGTGAATCAGCCATCCAGCCAAAGAATCATCCATGTAATGCTTGTTTCTCAGAAGGTGATGAAGATCGCTAACACCATTCTTTAAAGAGCAATGCATATTGACTCAAATCTGTTCCTGTTTAAAAGTCACAGTAAAAAAATATAATAAAGGAGCATCAGTTCTCACGTAGGGTTATGTGGTGATACATACTCCAGACTCCACAAGGACTAAAGCAACTCTGTGTCACAAATACAGCTTCGAGAGCTGGAAGTGCAGCTATTAATTACCGCAGTTTTATTGGACTTCTTTATGTCTACAGAAAGATAGATAACTCCAGTCTTTCTCCCCACCATTTGTTTAACTATTTCTCTAAACATGAGACAGATTTCTGGTCCTGCGAGTGCTGCAACACCTCACCTGCAGTTAACTGGCATGCATGTATTAATATGTGCTCTTTTATTTGTTTACTTGCAGACAATTTCTCCATGATAACAGAGACCATAGATCAGATATCAGAGAACAGAAAGGAGCATTTGCAAAATATTAATATCTCTAAAATAGAATAAAAAGTGCAACTTGAGAAAAAGCCTGTTTTTCATTAGAAACAACCCCTAGTGTATCTTGGTACTTTCCTAACACAGCTGTCTCAGCAGAGTAAATGTATTCTGGACCAGCTGGCATGGAGCAACCCCTGTCCATACTAAAGTCTCTTTCCCTTCAAAACATGGCTGGCTGTATTCAAACTGCCCACTGAGAATAGTTTCTGACCTGTTCTGAGTTCTAAACTATGCCTGGCACTTGTTGGTCATGGCTGTGACTGTGCTGGCGACCACTCCAGCAATTTAGTGGTATGGATGATGGAGTTTCAGCTCCTGGGACCAGTATCTGGCAACATTTTATTCACTAGTACAGATGTAGTCCTACAAACTACTTCTGGGCTGCAACATTGTGGCGGGTTGACCCTGGCTGGATGCCAGGTGCCCTCCAAAGCCGCTGTATCACTCCCCCCCCACCCCAAGCTGGACAGGGGAGAGAAAATATAATGAAAGGCTCATGGGTCGAAATAAGGACAGGGAGAGATCACTCAGCAATTACTGCCATGAGCAAAACAGACTCACTTTGGGGAAATTAGTTTAATTTATTATCAATCAAATCAGAGTAGGATAATGAGAAATTAAACCAAATCTTAAAACACCTTCCCCCCACCCCTCCCTTCTTCCTGGGCTCAACTCCACTCCCGATTTTCTCTACCTCCTCCGCTCCAGCGGCTCAGGGGAATGGGGAATGGGGGTTGCAGTCAGTCCATCACACGATGTCTCTGCCGCTCCCTCCTCAGGGGCAGGACTCCTCACACTCTTCCCCAGCTCCAGCCTGGGGTCCCTCCCGCGGGAGACAGTTCTGCATGAACTTCTCCAACGTGGGTCCCTCCCACGGCAAGCAGTCCCTCAGGCACAGACTGCTCCAGCGCGGGTTCCCCCGCGGGGTCACAAGCCCTGACAGCAAACCTGCTCCGGCCTGGGCTCCTCTCTCCACGGGCCACAGGCCCTGC
>JAVKLA010000027.1:33814559-33834351 GCA_034782735.1 Sagittarius serpentarius | reverse complement strand
GCCGCAGGGGAATCTCTGCTCCGGCGCCTGGAGCACCTCCTCCCCCTCCTTCTTCACTGACCTGGGGGTCTGCGGAGTTGTTTCACATATTTTCATTCCTTTTTCCAGCTGCAGTTGCACAGCAACTTTTTCTCCTTAAACATGTTATCCTAGAGGTGCTACCACCATCTTAGCCTTGGCCAGCGGCAGGTCTGCCTTGGAGCTGGCTGGCATTGGCTGTGTCAGACATGGGAGGAACTTCTCGCAGTTTCTCACAGAAGCCACCCCTATAGCCCCCTCTGCTACCAAAACCTTGCCATGTAACCCAATATAAACAGCATATAAAACATCTTCAAAACTAGGGAGTTACCCTCTGCATGGTTTCTATACACCAAGCATCTATTTCTGTGAAAATTATTTACAGAGAGAGAAAAGAGATAATTAATTTCAGTTAATGGGGAAAATCAGGAAGAAAAAGGTGAGAGAATACGGAGATAATTTATCTTATTTTAGCAAAGCCTAAACTAGAAATGCATTTGCTAATCTGATGGCTCAGGTTATTTATGGAGCTTCTTGGGGTCTCAGTAATTTTAACTCTATTATTCTGAAAGAAAAGTAAGAAAATAGATCCCAGCAGAGTGAACAGAGAAAGCAGAAGTAAATAAACATAAAAAATAAGCATGAACTATTCACCATCACATTTGTATCATTTTCTTCTACCAAAATTAAGGATTTAATGTCTGCTAAAGGTCAATGATCCAAATCCGAAGTTAAATGACCTGTTTTCAAAGGCAGTGGTCATCTGCTCTTCTCATAGACTTCTGAAGATTAAGTACCCAAAATATTTTAAAATCAAAAGTTTGGGACTAACAGTAGGTTTCAGGCATTTCACTGGTAGGCATGCACTTGCGTAGGCACTATGCTGTACCGGATGTAACGCTGATCATACAAGAAAACCACATGTGCAAGTGCTCGATAAAAGAGGTTGTGGTTGCATATCAGGCCACTCAATGGAAAATGGCTTAAGATGGGCCAGGAGCATAACAGTGGTTAACAACTCCCTTTGTGTTGTTAAACTGTAATGTAATGAGCAAAAGAAGAAACAGCTAGATAATCTTAGACTTTACAGGATTTCTGGATTCTGGGAAAATAAAAGATTCCAGCTGCAGTCACTTTCTCAGTGCACTTTGCTCACTTGCGCTTTTGGAAAAAGCAGGCTGAGTCTGGGCCAACATTCAAGTGACCCTGTGCTTATACAGGGACTCGATTCCAAACTAAGCAATGGGTGATGGCTTCAGGTAAGACGTCTTTGCTACTGGAGGTAGAATTCAAAAAGAAATGCTCACAAACATGCGAGCCAAAACTAGAATTACATCTTATATCCAAATCCAAGGAATTTCTTAGAGACTCTTCAAAGAAGTTCTGTCAAATGCCATACATCATTAAGACAGTAAACCTGCAGAAAGGCAGTATAGATTACATTTCTTGGATGTGAAAGCCCAAGCCAGTCTCCTCCCAGAGATCTACCAGCGGGATTTTAAATTACAAGAAACTTCTAAGCCAACACAAATACAGTATCAGCATTGGTGTAGCGCCTATAAAACATCTGAGGAGCAAAAAAATAAATTAAACAGATAACAAATGTGAAAAACCAAACACATTAAAAGATATGTGACAACACAGACACTGAAATTCACTATGAAACCATGTTGATTAAGAAGGATGAAAAAGATCAAGAATAAATTAAAAGCTATAAACTATATCCCACTAAAAATAAAATAAAAATGTCAAGAACACATTTATATTTTTTTGATAAAAGGAGACTTAAATGTGATCAAGGAAACATTTCTTTATTTTTAAGAGGAAAGGCAATAAATAAAAGCCACATATGTAAGACAAACAAAGGAATAAAGAATTCAGTGAGATTATAAATAAATAAATAATTTTGATCTGTTTTTGAAAAAAAAAAAGCAAATAAATGAGCTTCACCATAATTTAGCTTGCCATTATTCAATGACATGGTGGAATGATGTCAACAGGAGCTATTGAGGATCTAGTATTTTAGAATATAAAGTGGCTCTAAAGATATATTAATATTTGATACTGCATTTCCAGTTGAGTCATTCTTGAGCATCTCACTGAAAGGAATGAGGATGCTTGTCAAATAGCATTTTCAACCTCAGTTGATTTGTATAAAAAGCTGTCTCCACCCCTCTGGAGTTCCAGCAACAGCCATCTGTGCCTCCGCATGCATGGGGTTCTGCTCTGAAAGTTGCAAAATCAGGGCATTCAACATTACTTCACGTAAAGTCAGGTGACAGAATAGAATTTCAAATTTAAGTTTGTGCATGTAGGAAATGTCCTGCTTGTTTTTCAAGTCATGGCACCGAAATGTTGGATCGCAACATTCTGTATCAGCTCCTGTCCTACACCACAATACTTCAGTGGCTGCATGGCCTTTTCCAATACTTCACAGTTTCAAGATACCACCTCTCCATTTTAATTTGAGGTGACAGCCGCTCTAAAGCTCACTTCAGAATGGTTTTATCCTCCACCCTGGCCAAACACCTAAGAGGATTTGTGAGCTATAGATGGCTCTGCAGCAAGCATGCCACCATCACACATCCCTTCTCTGTACTGCCATTTCTTTGAATACCTCTCCTTGGCCTAGTAGGAAAGGAGGATATGTCATACATCCTACAAATAGGCCTTTAATCTTTATTCAACAGTCACTGTGTTGAGAACATAAAAATAAGATCTTACATAACCTGAACTCTTCAAAAATCAAAAGAAAAAAATGAAAAATCTTTGTTCTGGAAACAAAGTAGATAAGGGAAAACATACAAATACCTTGTGTATGTAAAATGGACTCCTAGTGTTTTAAAGAAGACACACAATACAGTTTTACAGTTTCAAGATCTTGAAATTTAGATGTTTGACATTAAAAGACCTGGGATTTTACATTTACTTAGGATTTTATACTTACTTTTAGAAAGGAAGTGCTCCAGGTGACAAATTCAGACTTCAGGAAGAGGCATTAAGATCATGTAAACAGCCAGATACATAGATTATTCTGTGCTTGTACAGTATTCACCACATTACAGTCTTAATCCTGATCGAGCCTTTGGACATTAGGATGATTCCAAATAACTGGAAAAATAAGGAGAGTAGTGACAAAAAATCCTGATTAAAAAAACATAAGGATATGACAAGTTACACTAATTACAGTGTAAGCAATCTCAAGAACCATTGAATCACTTCATTGTATTGCAAATTATACAGGCAGTTTCACTGCTTAGCATCTATGAACAGCTAAAGCATGACAAAGAGAAATGCAGCATGCTTCCGTAAGAAAGAAGAACAGCTGACTTCACTGCGGGAATGTTTCTGAAGTTGACAGATCCTTTCCCTTTTGGGATCCGACTTCTCTTCATGTCTTGCTTGAGTGTGTAGATATAAGCAGATAGATATAACTTGAAAGAGAGAAGAAATAGCCAACAGAAGTCCATGTGATATCTAGGACCAAACACAAGAAGCTGTTGACACTTTTACCTCTCGTAATGTATTTTCAGGATCGACACTTGTGTAACCCTGAAAATAACTGTAACTGACAGAGAATGACAGTTCTTATGACAGACACATGCAGGGCTTTTTTTATATGTCATGCTGCATCCCTCTCCTTTAAAATATGTTGACTAATCGCTGTTTGCCAGAGGCAATTTGTATCCCTTCCTTCAAGTGTGAAAAGTGCTCTTCAAAATTGTCTTGGTGTAAGACATTGGGTTAGGAGAAATCTGTTCTGCTGCAGTGGCTGGTTTCATAACCACAATGATCACTGCAGATTTAAACATTTGTTATGCAGTGACTTGTAGTGCTAGAAACAGGAACACGATATCATTATGTGATCGAAATTTTGCCATGAAGTGCTGTCTCAAAATGTGAGTCTGGAACATATCATCATGTTTGAATGCACAGAAATTGTATCTTCTGTCATTTTTAATGGTTTTAAACCACCTGTAAAAGGACTCTATTCTGATACTGGTACTTAAGAGAAATGTGGGAAGACCCACTAAGCACAGGAGTGGGAGAGAGATGGGGAGGAAGGGATTTGCAGTTGTATAACCAACATAAATGTCCCCCATCACATGGCCTGACACTTCCTTATCATGTGCAGTCGAATGCTCAACCCCTGCTCATGCAGTGGTTCGTGTAATGGCAGAGGGGGTGCAGGACACGCAGGACAGAGGAGGGCAAGATGCAAGCTGCCGTCGTGCCCCTCGGGAGCAGGGCATGCCACGGGCTGGGTGAGCTCTCGCAGTGGCATGGAGATTCATGCATGAATGCATGAATGTTAATCTCAGAGAAAGCACAAATGTCAAAAATCATGTTAGTTCATCAATAAAAACGGTCACTAGCAGCGCTATCCACTGCATCAACCTCATCAGCATCTGAACACTGAGGGCAGGAAAACATCTATTTTAATTCCTTTTCCACAGCTGTCTGATTTGCATCTAATATACTGTGTAGGTTGCAACTAGTTGTTAATACACATCAGTAGTAGATGGCACAACCATGCTTCTTTGCAAATGGGAATGTGGGTATGAAAAGGTATTTCTTGCACTTTCCTGTTTTTCACATGGATGTAGCAATACTCGTATTAACATTCTTACATTTGTTGAGAGTACTTGATTTTCTTTTTAAGAAAATCTTTTGTTAAGTGGTTATGCATGGAAAACATCAAATAGTAAAAATAACAAGCCAGATGAAGTGAGGATTAGGAGGCAGGATTAAAATTAAGTACCTACAAAAGCAGTAATGGCAACTTATAAATAACGTACATTAAATCACATGATCAGCTATATTCATCTGTGTTCTATCTGTACAAAATCATCCTAAGAGATTATGATAACCTGAACTGGAGATATTCAAAAGACTTCATTGTTGAAAATTGCAATCCCGTGTTTTGAATCTTTTGAATAAAAATCCCAAGGCAGATAATGTTGCACTTGAAATTACAAAGGAAGCAATAATATAATTGTCAGCTACAGCTATGCCAATGCATTATTCAACTGTAGAACACGTCCTGAGAAAAGGCCAGCTTAACAGTCATGAGTATGTAGGTGCCAAAAAAATAAAAATCATTGCAGAAACTAGCCAGAACAGCAGATCTGCAGGAGAAAAAAGAATAAGTTGTTGATCTGGCAGTAGCCATTACAAAAAGAAAAGTAATATGTTAGTTGATAGTAGGAATTTAGCTGATCTGAAGCCAGTTTTGTACTGAAGATTTACATACTGGAAAGAAGTGTCTTTATCTGGGGAAAAGGACTGTGGATGCCAGGAAAGCTGACTGTCTGCTTTTCAGTTTTCATGGCGGTCTCCTTTCTGAGACAAGCAAAGTGTCCAATTTTGCAGCCTTGAGCACTTTTTATATCTGTTTCTTCAAAAATGCCACATACTCTTGTTTGCACATCATCTGTTAGGTGCCCTGAAGGCAATAATCAGAGAGTACATAAATACTACAGTGAGGAAAGAAAAGAATAAAATCCTATATACAGTAAAATATCCCCTGCCTTTTATATAGCCCATAATCTCTCTCATGTCCACTGTGTTCCATGAGATGTTAATTCTCTGAATCTCATCACTGCCCTATTTGAACACCCTCTAAGTCACTCTTTGCCCATTGCTGCAAAAACCCAAGAGATCCTTGTTTGCTTTTTTTTATGGAAGGAAAGGAGGATGCTCTCACACAAATACAGAATCTCTTGCAAAGAAATGATAAATGATCTGTTAATTTCTTAAGCATTGACATTGATATATAAATATTTTGAAATGTTTATGTTCAATGTTGGTGCCAGTTCTAGACTTTTAAAAGGAACACTTTACTCTTCAAGCTGCCAGTCTAAGAAACATTCAAGACTCTGAGCATGCAAATAGTCAAAACCACTAGCGCAACATGCAGTGCCAGGATATAAAACATCCCTTTATCTCTGCATCAGCTATGCACAGCTGTTAGAAGGAGTTTCTACATTTGTTGATTCTTCCTAATATCTAGTTCAGGAAGGACAGAAAATGCACTCAGAATTTGTATATATGTCAGTATTTTTTTTATACCTAGCTACAGGAATGTCAAGCAAAGCAACATGCAACTGCTATGAAGATTTCACCAGTATCAAATCTACCGTAAGTGTGGGTACAGAGAAGTGGTGATGGATCTAGCCAAAAGTCGTGGACTCCATTCCCTACAAGCATTTCAGCAGGAGGCCTACTATCTTTTTTCTCACTTTCATTTCAAGAACAAGCAACAGTATTTTTAACCTAAAACCACACTTTCTAAGATTACTTTGTTCTTATGTTTTATGTTCTTTAGTTTTATGTGCCCTTGTACTTATGGGGCTAAACAAGGTATGTTTACTGCATGTTGCAGTAAAATTGTGATGCAAAGCGTCTCTTTACCTTGTACTTAATTTTAGAATTAAGAACACAGAAAATCACATATTGAGTCCTGTGGCTAGTAAAACACATTAACTAGAAGAATTTTATTATCTTTTGAAGAGACTTCTTCTAAGTCACATGCTGAATTACAAACATTTCCATTATTGTTTGTTGTACCAGAAAATAATAAAAAAAAAATCATGGATATTTTACTATTTTGAGCACCGCATGTATCTTTTGATTATAATTTCTATATTAAGATCAACATTACAGTTTTTTTCCTGAGTCCAGTGTATCTGTTATAGCCTGTAAAATGCTTAACTTCAATATTACATCTAAAGGTTTGTAATACATTTCAATGGAAGTGCTTTTTATATCACCAAAATGTTCCCAAATCAAAATGTCTATGTGCATGCATTAAGCTGTACGGATAAGAGAGAAGCTACGTAACTAAAAGCAGGCAATATCTGTTTTCTTGAAACCTCCTCTAAAAACATCACAAGATTTCTGATGGTTATAGAGGTTAGCCAAATTTCTGGGCAATGTCCTGTCCTGGTCTATGCTACTCCGTGAGATAAGTTGACTTCTTACAACTAGATTCCAAAATCCAGTATTTATGACACAAATTAAGTTATCCTTTAAAACTCCTCTTTTCCAAATATTTTTTCAGACCTATTTTGTGCTTCCAAGCAATTAAAGTTATTTTTTACAGCTATTTTCTAAAATACCCGAGAGCAGATGTTCTTCTGCTAGAGCTACATCAACTGCAATTTACACTGAAGAAAGTAACCCCAATTAAGGTGGAATATTAACATGTCTGAGAGCTACAGTCTGGAGTAAGGACAAAGCAGAACTGAACCTGCTGAGGGTCTAATGAACCAAAGTTGCCAATTTATTCAGTGCCAGACAAGAAATAGGTGCAAATCTCATAACACTGTCACAAAAATCCCTCCAGAAAGCAATACATTGTGTCTGTTTGCTGCACACATCCCTAGAAAATGTTATTGAATCAGGATATTTAAAAATAAATGTTTTCGTATTTAGAACAATGCGAACATTGCAGATGAGATCTGACCAAACACATACCATAGTTAAAGACAGGTTTTCTGCTGATTTCAAAGGACCTAGACACACTGTTCTTAAGTAGAAACATGGAAATAGCCCTTTATACTGCATACAAATATATATATGGCAGTTATCTATAGGTGAAAGGAGAGTAGATCATAGGGAGAAAAAGAGGAAGAGGGAGACAGACAGCTTCTGGGTAACATAAATGAACGTTCAGGTTATCACTGACGTTTTTTTCCTGACCTTATTAACACTCAGCTAAACAGAAGACTGAGCTAGATTTTAACCTTAGTCACTTCTAGACAACTTCCCTGCTGTTAGGTTTTAATGAAAAGCTGGGAGGTCCAGAACAACTCATGACAGGAGCTGTAAGTTGGGCTGCTGACTGGAGTGCTCTGTGTAACTGCACTTACTGCCCTGTATGACAGTGCGAGGAGCTCTGGCAACTAGCAAAGGATCCTCCTGGGCTGGGTGTCTGTGCTAAAACATGAGCCCTTCCTACAGCGTCTGAGCTGGAGCAGTATTTAGACTTAGCGATGCATAGTTTTGGGAAACGATAAAGACGTACCCAAGCACTCCTGGACAGGCTGCAAATTTCACATGAAAGTGGTAGTCATAAATTGACAGTCTTCATATGTTCTAACTCATAAAACACTCATCACTCTCTTTCATTTCTACTGTACAGGAAAATGAAGAAATCACAAGAGACAGCTTTCAGTTTAAATTTTTTTCTTGCAGGGTCAGGCTGATGACAGGAACATCTGGCAATTGAAAGTGGCATACTTCTAATAGCTACCTAGGAGATGAGGTGCGAGAAGCACTGTTACTCAACTGGGACCTAAAAAATTGACTAGACATGACAGGAGAATCATAGCTTTTAATTACATCCAGTTGTTACTTTGGAAATAAAATAACCAGCCTGAATGATGGTTTGATTATCATATTGACATCCTGTCATCTCGTAATCCATTTAAGAATAAAATTGTTGATAGCCTGGTATTTAGTGTTTATCTACTGTGTATTTTAAGGTTATTGAGTAACACTTAAGAGCCAAACTCATCTGTAGTGTAAGTGACAGAGCACAAACTACATTCCACTTAATCTCTGGACAGGTGTTGGAAAGAAGGCCAAATAGTGACATATTTATCAACACCTCTGCTTAGAATTCTTTGCAAGTGATGTATTTTCCACATTGGCCAAAGCTATTTACTCTTGACACTCTGTCTGTTAGGATAGAATCATCTTCCATACCACTAAAATAGAAAGTTAAATTTTTTTAATCACCAAGGAAGATGAATCACTGCAATGAAGGAGCTGGAAAAAATGTGCGTCCTGTCAAATTAATGCATTATCAGCCAAAAAAAGTACTTTTCTTATCGTGCATGTTTTCTGACCTCTTGTGCCCTATAACTACATTGTAAATGAAGGAAAAATGCTGATGTATTAAATAGAATATTATCATTTTCTCAACCACTAATGGAACTTCTGTCACCCTCTGACCAACAAACTCAATTTTAAATTGCTGGAAAGCAATCTTTAAAGTACCATTCACATCTGCAGAACATCTTAGTTATTTTTCACTTTGTAAAATTTATATATCATGTTTTCTAAGGCATTTGCAGCCATCTGAAAACCACACACACTGAAACAAAAATAGGTAAGTATTCTGCCCAACAAAACCCTCATTGTGCCCCAAAACCACACACTGCCTCAGTCCATCTCTAGTACTGCCAGCCGAAGCTGGCATTCAAATATAATTAAGCAGGTCCCCAAATTTCAATAGACAAAAAAACCCAACAATTTGAGATCTTTTAAATTTGATTTTCTTTGTTTTGAAGCTCTGGATAGCACTTGGGTCACACTTCCATAGTTTTTGACAAAACCATAGAAATGCTCTTTTTACAAATTAAAGCTGAGATTTTCATATTTACTAAACAGTTTGGATAATACGGCTTTCTGAAAAAGCATCAAATACAAAAGCAAAGAATCGCAAAATCAAAGGCATTATCTTTATATCCCCACCATAACGTCTCTCCTTGGTACCTCTAAGCCTTCCAAGAGTTAGAGTTAAAACCATAGTATACAGTGACACTATTTATGCAATTCATTTTAAAGCTGTGAATCGTGAACTCAGCTTCCAAAACTGACATCTTTAAAATACTCACATCTTTAAATGCGTCCACTAAAGCACAATAAAAAACTAAGACTTATTGTTGCAACCTTAAGTCTGCTCAAGGTTTTACATTTCCAGATATAGCACCTGATGTACAGCTTTACTAAAGCAAATACTTTCAGTGCCTTGAATTAAAGAAAGAGACAGGAACTCTTAGAAGGATGCGTGACTCAAAGTGACATTCTTCTGTGAAGAAATGGCTCTAAAGCGTATTGTGAAGCTTAGTGCTAATGTGTTAATTATATCTAGTTGGGTACAAACTGGCTATTAAATTATAGTTAGATTAATGTTTTGTTAATTATATCTAGTTGATTACTAACTGGCTATTAAATTATGGTTAGATTATTAGTGGTCCACCTCAGACCTTTAAAGGCAATTCTGTAGCCCATTCATACAGTTTGAAGATAGTGGCATGTGGGAGACTTCCATCACACCCAGGTGACTGGAGGCAAGTAATCAGTTATGTTGTTAATGGAAGAATAATGTCCATCTCAAATTAAAAAAAAGGACAGCATGAATCCTCCATCTGCATGGAATCTAGTACTCAATTATTGCCAGAGTTCCTCGGTACACAGAGCTGAGGAAGGCCAGGCTCTTAAATACCTATGTTGACTTACTAAGAAAGGGACAGAATCATCCAGAAAGGCAGGAAAAAGATACTGGCTTTATGGAAAGGCAAAAATATGTCAAAATACAAGTTCAGCCATGGAACTTGTCATGTTTATTTGCCATTGAGAACACAACTGACCTCCAAAGAGAATGATCATCTGCGGAAAAACTTGTAAAAACCTTGAAAAATAACTAAATGGAATGTTTTCAGGAAAGACATCAAACAGGGCAGGGCGAGGAGGGGAAGAGAGAGGAAAACACAGAAGTAAAGAAATCAGTAGTTAAAATCCAAATTATTTTTAGCCCTTCCAAAAACCTCCTTTTGATTGATATTGAGAGAGAAAACATCGCTAGTCAAACACAGAGTTTTCATATTGCTGTCTGTTGACAGCCAGAACTTACTCCCTCACAGAAGCGTCTGGATTTTAAAGGAAGGATCAAAAGTATAACGTAATATTTTATTTAAATTTAATTATAAGCTTCTGAAGAGTTCTTTACCTTTTTCAGAAACTGATGTCCTAATGATTTACTAAAGCAGTGGGTATTACTTAGTTTTGTCATACTTCCTTATCAATATTTTGTAATCTTCGCCCCGAAGGAGAAGCTCTGGATTTAAAGAGGGTATTTGAATTCAGAGAGTTGTGCTCTGAAAGTAGTGGTTGATCTCCATATGTTACTGTTTCATATGCCTGTACCATGGCCAGATAGGAGAAACAAATCCACTTTCAATCAAGTCCCAAAATATGTTATTGCAATTGCCTATATTTTTTAAAAGTGTTGTTTATAACAAGTGCCTGTTGCCTGTCTCCTAATTCCACAATCTGTTCCCATGATCTCCCTCAGTAAATCCAAGATGCAGTATATGACTATACTCTCTCTGCCTTTGTTGGTTCACTGGGAGTAAAGCAATGTTGCCCAAAAACTGAGGTAGGCACCAGAAAAAAGCTGCAGACACCTGACAGTTATTTTACTTCTTTTACATTATTATCTCATCTTCCATTTTCAAGAGAGACTCTCTAGTTTGTATGGCTGCAGAAGAAAATAAAACCTTTGGAAACCCAAAGCAAGCATTTCTAGCATATTTCCCTGTGCCGACAGAGACTCAGAAGCTGTAGTGCTGAGGAGTGAACTCACTTACTTGGATCTGCTCTGTTCCAGATTCTTCTCATACATTATATATTACTGAAGTTATTAGTTAACATGGACTATCTAGGGAACAAGAAATCAAGAGGTATAAAAATCATATGATAAATTTGCAGACAGTGAAATGATTGGTGCCATTTTCTTCACAAAGCTGCACAGAGAAGGGAACAGAATTGGACAACCATTTTCATGTGGCTGTCAAAAAGAGATTATCAATAATGATATAAAAATACTGAAAAGCACTTTCATCCAACAGAGAAATGTTGTATCTAGACAGAAATAGTTCACACAAAAAATGACATAGAATAAATCAAAATAGCCAAAATACTTGTATTTCGGGTTTCATTTTCCCTTCTAAGACCCATCAAGAGAGTTCTATTTGGTCAGAGCTCAGCCATCATCCCAGTGGAGAAAGGATATCAGAGAGAGAAATGCCATTCAGAATTAATGTCTTAACAAACACACAGACCTTTCTCTCTTCCATCTTAATATTCAAGTCAAGGTTTCTCAAGACTGGTTAAACACACAAATACCAGACGATTACTGGCCGGTATGAAGCCCAAGGCCTCTAAGTTAATGAAGACTGACTATTCTGAGACGCATAGCTGAAAGTGTTTAAGCTTAACTCTTTTAATGGGGATTTTCTGGGACAAATATTTCAAAATTATAGTTCTAAGCTTTCTCTGAACACAAGTAACTTCTCATGTTAATTACAAGAATGTTCTGTATGAATAGGATGTCATGACTTTTTTGGCCTCTTGCTACAGAAGTCGCTGCTTCCATCACTAGGACTGCAAGTCATCTGCATTTTTTCCTTGCGTGGTTAATGCAGCTGCAATTAATTATTAAATTTAAAAGCCTTCTATTGTTTTAAGATGTCCATATAAATTAAATGTTTCTATTCAAGGCTACTAACAGTATGTCAAGTACTTCCGTCAGTCCTTGAGCTGTGCAGGCAAAAGAAGAATTTGCACGTGGGAAATCCATGAGAAAGGGTGGGTGGTGAGAATGGGCTCAAGCTATTTCTATGTATACGGAGTCACTGTCAAATGAAGGTTGCCACTTAAGCTGCCACCTCCTCCTGGCTGACCCTACCAGCATCCTCAATATATGCAACTAACTTGCAGGCTCACAGCTTGCTCTTCGAGCCACAAAGTGTCCCCTGAGTCTGCACAGCCCCCAGATCTGCACCCCTTTCCAAGCCCACCTGCCGACCCTTGAGATACTATCTCCACTGCCCACAATCTCTCCTGACTGGTCTGATTTTATGCATCTCTGTCTCGTATACCAGCCTCCCCAGACCAAGGTATTTGCCCTTCCACACACATCTCAGCTCCACAATCAATTTAAGTCCCCTGGCAATGCTTATGCCAAGTTGGTGTGGACGTGGGGGCTCCCTCATCTACCAGAGGCTGAGGGAGAATGCTGGGGGAGGGAAGTCTGAAGAAACTCCCTTCCCCTCCAGCACCCCAGGGTGAGGCTGGAGAGGAGGAAGGCCTGTTGCAGTTGGGCACGGGAGAAGGCAGGCCGTGCCGCGAGCAGACAGAGGGGCCATGGCCTGCAATGAAAGGAGAGGACAGGAGAACCTGCTCCCATCCGCCATCCAGGCTGGATCTGCTCTCAAGGCACTGACCGCAGTTTGCAAACTCGAGTTATACGTCATATGTGCTGGCAGAAGAGAGAAGAGAGACTAATATGCAGATAAATAGCTAGATTTTTTTTTTCTTAATTTAGTGTGGCAAATTGACTTCCTTCAGCCTTAGGGCCTTATCTATTCTCTTGAGCACATGGCAATATTTTCTGGACAGCAGCAGAAATAAGAAAATGTAAGGCAGTTGTAGATATCAGTGGTTTTGGTGCCCCTTTCGCCCTTTTGCCTGCATAGACACGAAGTTTCTGTCATAAGACCAGGAAATTTTAGACTGATCAAGACAAAAAGAGCTGACATGGAAGACATCACAATGACTACACACATTTGCTTGTATCTTAGGACAAACAAGGCAGAATTTTTGTTTGTTAATCTTTATTCCTGCACTAGAGCTTTGAGCAAACTTTATATACTTATTACAGGAGAACCAAAGATAATTTGTCCTGACCCTTTGTTCTAATTTAAAAGATGACTTCCACTTATTTATTTTGAAGTACTGTTATTTTACCCTTGGGATAAGAGATGAACCGAATCCAAAGGCCCTAATTCAGGGCTTATTGACTTCGGTGGCCTCTTTTCCTCAGGCTTTACTGGAAGTCTCTGGCACACTGAAATCATTACTCTGAAACCTTTACTGTACAGAAGTAATTCTGTCAGAGACACCAAGTAATTTCCATGGGATGATTAAAACCTGCTTAATTTGCTCATGTGAGCAAGTATGAATTTGATATAACAGGAGCATTGGAACAGCAGTGGTTATCAAAGTGGATTAATGGGCTTTGAAGAGTCACTGTCAACTCTGACATGGGTGGCTCATGCTAACAACTTCCTACGTGTAATGGCACATCCCGTGCCTATGAATATAAACCAGAAAGTACCACGATAACAGCAAAAAATATATTTCAATGTCTACTAACACTAAAAAAAATCAACATAAAAAAGCAAAATGTATAGTTAAAAGAAGGATTATCTCATTTCAAAGCAAACATCAGTTTAAATTTTTTAGAGCTTTGTTAGTGACTGCTTTATAAAAGCTGTACTTTTTACGTTGACTGTGTCACCTCATCCAGCTCTGGCAAACAGCTTATTTGGGTTTTAGAATTACATTTATTTCAGCTAAAGAATTAAAATAAATTCTTTACATGTGATTATATAACTTCGTTGTAAAAGTCACTCCTTCCATTTATTTTTCTATTTGTTCCATTAGGTTGCCTGTTCACAATAAAAATAAAATAGTTCCTTTCAAATGATCACAAAGATCAGTGTCTTTTATTAAGCCTGTTCTAGGCATGTAGGGCTTCTGAATTAAACATAACCAGAATTAAATGTGGTAGTAAAAAAAGCTCATGTTACCTACTTCCCAACCAATTTCACTGTATTTGATTTATGACTGTTCTGAGAAGTTCTTGTGCATAACCTCATATCTGCGTACTTTACCACAAGGACTTGATCAGTCAAGAAGGATATTAGACAACTTTTTTATTACCAGCTAAGACTAATGCTTAAACTCAGGGATTAAGCAACATGTAGACTCATGTCTGGACATTTCAGTTTTCAAGTCACATTGTCAGAGCTCATTTATAACATTCTCCCCTTGGCTACAAGAGTAGATTTACACACTGTCATTTTCATGGAGAAGTGGTCAAGCTGAAATATTTTCACAAGCTTTGCTGTATAGTAAAGGCAGATTTCAAGAGTATCCCCAGCTTAGTCCAAAACTATAAGGGATTTTCTCTCATCTATATCAAAGCAATAACTCATCAACACTTTAAAACAGAGTGGGAAACGTTTCCTTTTCCTAAGGGCATAGTTTGAATGTAAACTCATCTTAAAATTGATATTAATATACTTGCTCAGTCTTCACAAGAAAAAAATTCAAAAGCGTGTCTTTATATTACATTTTACTTACATGAGTCAATATGGTTTTTGCTAAGATCATCCATGGTCCAAGGCAAAACCAAAAGCCGCTGGTCTGTTTCCTTTCTTCCTCTTCGCATTCGTTTTATTTATAAGTTTAAAGATTATTCAATTTGTTTCAGCTACCATTGGATGTCGTGGGAGGCAAAGGGCATGCCCTGCACAGGTGGGTGCTGCTCAGTTTGCCCATGGTCAGCGTTAGCCAGATGTGACACAGCTCTCCTCTGCAAACCCAGAGATTGCATTAACGGGCCGTTAATCCAAGCCAAATTTGCCAACTGAGAAACTGGAAACAGAGCAACCAGACACCACTGGATGGCTTCCTGGCCAGGGCTGGCCTGTGTCAGGTTAGCAGAGAGCAGGGAGGGCACGAGCTCAGCCTTTCTCATACCCCGCCAGTGCTCCTCCAAAGAGCAGCCCACAGGGGCTTCTTCCACTGGGAACTTGCTTTAAACCCTATTCAGCAAGCAACAGAGTAGTCTGTCAGCTCCTTTGCCCTACATCCTTCCAGCTTTAAACTCCCTAGGTTCTTAGCCTTATTGCCACATTTTAAGATACTTTGGAAGAACAGTTAAAAATCAGGAAATTTTCTACTATTGGACATCATAGACACCACCCTTGTCACCCAGTCTTTGATTACAAAGCTTGTTATTGTTACCAGACAGTTAGTTCGAGCTCACTGGGATAAAAAGATCCCCAAGATCTCTCACCTTCTCTGGGTCCTGGTTTCACTGCAGGGGAACTACTGAGCTCTTAGCCCATGCCAAGCATGCTGAATTTTTTTTTCACTGAGAACCAGGGATGGTTTTGAGCATGATAAAGAAAGTTCTGTGCATGTGTCTTCCTTTTTATCAGTCAGAGAGATTCTAGAGAGATTACTTTCTTTTCCAGTATTACCAGATTGTCATAAAGATGTTGGTCTTTTTTATATTAAAAGCAATGGGATATTTGCCACTGGTTTTAATGAGGACAGGATTAGGGCCAAAATCCTAACTGAAAGGTTGTTTTTTTAAAAAGAAGAATTATTTCATACCAATGTTCTCTTGGTTGTGCTTTATCTGGCTAAACTGCATACTCTCTGTTAAGTATTTGTTTTTAACTGGATAAGGCCAAAATCATTTTGGTTGGCAATTACTCTTGCGTGAAGAAACCCTCAGAAAGTCTTTATAAAACTATTGTGCTAAAACCTTGATTTAAAGCACAGTCTAGTATTTTAATATTTTTTTAATTAATCCTGTATATTTTAAAAGTCTATTTGATTGTAACATTGGATAGAAATTGCATCCTCAAATAAAATAGCTTGGAACTATATTCTCAGTCTACATTAAGCTAGTTTTTAAATTCTGTGACAAATACTTTTGTGTGTATAAACTAGTTTATGTGTATTACACTATCTTAGACACTTCTTCACGACCACAACCACAAGCTGTTTTAACTCAAATCCTGAGAGTTATTTTATTTTTATTTTTCTCTTTGATTCCAACTCTCCATATTGATCAATCTTAAAATTTGTAAGGATTGCAATTGCAAAAATGTCCAAATATGCTTGAGAAACAGATCATAGAAAACAAGATCCAAACAGATTTTTCCCCTACCATTTTGTCAGTTAAAACAGAAAGGTAAAAACATTAAATAAGAAATAAAAAATTATTTAATTATTTATTTACTGGAACACAATCCAATGTCCTTTGAAACATCTAAGGTTACAATAAAGAAGATAAGAAAGAACATGTTATCGTCCTATATAGCTTCAGTTTTACTTTGAAGTTTAACAACTCATTATGTATTATTTTTACTAGTGGTAAGGCAGTTTTTTCTTTTTATTTTATTGATGTTTCATAGAGTGATCAGTGGGAAACAGTACTGAAACCATAAAAAAAATTTTAATCCCTCAAACTGCTATTATGTGACACATTTTTAATTAAACCACTTATCGACTGTTTTTCTTACAATGTTTCCCCCTTTTAACTCATATTGGCCCTTCATTATACTTTGTGAATGACTGTGAAATGTCACTGGTACATCTGCATCAAAACTTACATTTTGTTTACTGAACCTGACAGCCTCTTACCCATCTGCACGTCAGAGGCGTTGCCAAACTATTGAGCCATACATTTCTGTTAAGACACAAATAAAGTTTGAGTTCAAGATCTTAAGTTATTTTCTCTACGTTATCTGCAGTATATATTGTCTCTTGCCTTAAAATATTTTATAATATTTTATATAAAATGTCCATATAGCTTACAATACTCTATAGTATATTACAAAATATTATGGCGAATGATACTGAGTCAAGAATGACATGGCAGCCAAGCTCAGTTTTCTTAAGCAAAATCATCAGATATTGCTTTCATTGTTCCTTACAACACACACAATTACGGATACTTAAGAACCCATGGGATTCAACTGTTAGCTAATCTTCAGCACCTACAGACCTAATCCAAACTGAAAACAACATACAATTTTCAATTATCTGCATGGAATGAGTTCCTATGAGCAGTACTGCTTTCTTTACTTGAACATATGACAAAAAACAAAACACTGTCATATCAAAGTAGTTCTCATGGGGCACAAGGTAACAGGTTTTGAAGGAGGTGTATCCCTGTTTTGTTTGGTTTGGGTTTTTTCCTAAATTTAAGATGATTGACTGGCTTTGAGATTTCCTGTTGAAATTATGAGATTATTACATATTTACATCCTTTAAGCGTTCTTAAAAATGTAAATTCCTGTAAGTAACAGTTCATTTTGCACCCCTATCTGAATGAGAAAATGAAATTTCTCCCAGAAAAAAATACCTGAATGTGAATTTAACTGCATGTGTATACTTAAAATTCACTCAACGGTATTTTTTCCTAGTTATGAAGTTCGAAAAAGCTTAGTTTTCAAGGGAAAAAATCTGAGTTTGCAGTTATCAACAAAGATAAAAATAGCCACATAGAGCTACTACCAATGGAATTAGGTGTTATTGTCAAAAATGAGGGGAAAAGATATTGCTTTTAATCTTTCAACCATAAACTATTATATTGTACTATTATAACAATACTATTCAATTTTATAAACTGTCACTGGTAATGAAACAGTAACATTCTCTACATTTGCTATAGATTTACAACATATCTCCCTGATTTAGTTCTGGAAAGCATTTGAGGTGACCTATTGCTTGATTTTGCTCGTTATTTGAGGCAGAGTTGAAAGCCAGACTTGGGTTTATTACTGTCATCTCATCTGAAGGAATGGCCCCTGGCTTTTCAGAGTATTTTTGCTTCTGCTATACTGAAGTGTTTCAAGATTGTACTGAAAATACTGCAGTGATTCAGCTCTGTGTTAAAGTGCTGGCCTGTATTTAGTTTTGTTCCAGTGTATGAAAGGCCTGTAACAAAATGGATGAAATTATCTTATTGGCTTGATTTTCAAGGGGTAGCAAATACTTAAAATTCTAACAGCACTCTCTTTCTTCAATTCATTTTCCCCTCTCCAGGCTCCTGATACTCCATCAAGAAGTTTCAGATCTAACTGGGTCTTCCAAAGGTTTCCTAGTATTCTGTCTCAGTGATTTGTACTTGAGGTAAAACCTTGGTCCTACTGAAAATAAAAGCAGCACTTGATTTTGTATTGCTAGAAAAACGTAGCCAGGACGCCAAAGGAAAAGAAGCACCCAATAAAAATGAGAATCTCATTTTGGGATCAAGCCAATACACATTTCTCTCAGAAGTATCAACAAAATAGCCCATGCATTTTCCCTGGCTTAAACTTTACTATCAGATACATAGCTAAAAATCCTCTTTCTCCCTATTTAAAACAAAACCAGAAGGCAACACTCAGTTGATTTCCATGATCACGGCATGGACTTAGACAACCGTGTTGGCATACCTGAAATGGAAGCTGTGACATGGGGCAGATCCAAGTGGTCAAAGAGTTCAGTTGAGTGGTCAGTTTATTATTGTTGCTGAAGTACTTGATCCATCAGGTGACAGCTTCAGGGAAGAGCTGGGAGAAGAAAAGAATGCCAAAAAAGAAAGGTCGCTGCCTTCTGCTGTTATATGACTTCAATAAAATCTGGATGAGCCTTGTTTTCTTAAGGTTTTTGTTATCTTTGTGTAGTGTTACCAGAAAGCTGGTTTGTTTTAGGAAAAAAATTGTTGTTCCTTGCAATAACGATAGCTGCTTGCCGAAGTTTCCATTTTGTGATTTTGATTTAACTTCAGAGCAAATCTAAATCATTCTTTGGGACCACAGAATTAAGCAGAGCTGCTGAGACCTTAAGGCTCAGTACCAAGGCAGAAATGTCCTGGGTCTCAACCAGAGTGGCTGTGATTACCCGTAGACATCAGGATCTAAAGAAAATCCCCTTGGCAAAACCCGTAACAGCAGGAAACATGCATGCCTATCCTAGGGAGTCAGATCTGGTAAGATAAGAAACAACTAATAGGCTTTTGGAGGTGGGAGATGAGACCACCCTTCCTGGCCTCTCTGTGAAGGCTGGCAAAGGACCAGGATGACACTAGCTTTAAGTGTGACCGATTCTTTAATTTTCATAAGGAAGTGGGGTAGTGGGGTCTCCAGTAAGGGAATGGGAAATGACATTCCCAAGCCCACAGAAACAGCATTAGTTCTGTTCGGCTGGCACAAGGAGATTTAGCTTCCTTTCCCTTTTAGTATGTCTTTTTTTAGAGAGTTATTTGTATTTTTTGATGTTTCCTAATACACACAGATGTGGTAACTTTTTTTTTTTAAGGGATGAATATAATACTGTCGTGGTTTAACCCCAGCCAGCAACTCAGCACCACGCAGCCGCTCACTCGCTCCCCCCCCACCCAGTGGGA
>JAVKLA010000027.1:33774941-33814459 GCA_034782735.1 Sagittarius serpentarius | reverse complement strand
ATACTGAACTGAAAACACAGCGCTGTACCAGCTACTAGGAAGACAATTAACTCTATCCCAGCCGAAACCAGGACAAATACACAAAAATTTAGCAAGAATGAGTTTAAGGTGGTAAGAAAAAAATCTCAGAGGATTAGAATTAACTGGGAGACCAAACAGTTATTCTTTTGCTAATTCACAATTGAGAAAACCTATAATTTGCTTAGAAGGTGCACAGTATTTCTGAGGTGCAACCATAGAGAATTAAAATTAGATTTACACGTCAAATCATCACACTCATTTCCAGACAGGTGATTCACATTTTTTGGAACTAACTTTCACCTGCATAAGACCTCTCCCTTTCTGTCTGGTCTTTAATTCTGGCTACAAGGAGCTCCTTTTGCAGCCATTTCTCTATTCAGCTTCTTGATAATGTCGTGGGATGGAGATATTCAAAATTCCTAAAGACATATGTAATCAGAAAACATACTAAATTTGCATTAGTAGCAGTCAAAAAAGCACATTAACCTTCTTGTCTTTCATGAACAGCTGGGAGTGATGTCTAAATATTTTCTTTTGCAAAAGCTTAATGTCTACAACATCTGAAACCCTCACTTGCCCCAATACTTTTGACTAACTCCTTGAGAAGGAAAATAAATCTCCTGTATTCTCATTATGGTCATCAGTGGGGCTACCTGTCTGGATTTCAGAGGCTGTTAACAAATTATATTACATAGCTTAAAGTTGCCACTTTGCTTTCAGTCTTAATCACAACTACAGCTATGTAAACGTTCTGGATTTTGAGAGTCACATTTTTAATGGTTCCTGATCTCATGCTGTCACTGTTGGTTGTTATATGATAAACACATCGAAGTACAAATGATACATTTACTTTAACTGATTTAATCTGTTACTTACAATATAAGATTTTTTTCCCAAATTAGTATATTAGTCTGACTATTGTAAATAGTATACCTGTTGTTTTACTGACTAATGATTTGGTATGCTCTTTCTGGAAACACGTATTTATTTGGTAAGACCTTATCTGGAATTCAAAACAACTGATTTTTACTAAGGAATCCTGAATATCCCGGGAGCCCCTTAGGAGCAAGTGGATTGACGTACTCAGGTGGAGGGATACAATAGTCAGAAAGGGCTAAGAGACATCCACTGAGGGAGAGTTCAGCTTATGAACTGCAACAAGGATTTTATATATAGCTTATCTTTTAACCAAAGACTTCCAAAGAAGCATTAAATAATGTGTCATAATATGCAATGGTATCATCATCGTCTTAGCGAACATTTCAGACTCACCAGTTATTTTTAACTAGTGGGTCAATACAAGTCAGACTCGAAGAGGCACAGAGGTAAATATTGCACCAGTGCTAAATATCAGCTACAGCTGCTTTTTAGTGTGCTTTCCTGAGCACTAAATTCACCCAAGTTCTGAAGTACAAGAGGTAATGATTATTACAGACATTTAATTTCTGAACATTTGACGAGAACAGGGTGCGCGACTAAATGCTCATCTGGTTTTAATAATCGGACTTACCAACAGATTTACAGCAGCTGAAGATGTGCTGTTAGCACTAAAATTAGATACTGGCCTGTTTTTTTAATGGAGAAATAGCTAATAGTGAGACTGTATTTGTATTGCTAATGGAAATGTTTTCTTACCCAGGCTTTCAGTCCTGGACCTGGCCTATGTTTTCTTCATATGCTCAGACTTTTCTCACATTAGGCCAGCTCTACTGGTAATGTACATTATCGCAATGACCTCATTCTCATGTAGTTCTTTACATTTCTTAGAATCTGGAGAATGAAGGACCAATTCATTTGGCTAGGATAAAATTAATAGACACTTAGGTCCAGAAAAATTGGAAACTTACTTGTTGATGCTGGCTACAATAACTATCTATTTTTATTGTATTGTTTTTCTTTGCAATACACCATTACAAGTTGGAAAACATCCTAAAACTTAAAAACGAGCTCAGAATACTGCAGTCCAAAGCACTAGCATTACTCTCCACTAGTGCTATTGACAGCATCAATTAACTTTGTTAAATAGTGCAGAAAATGTAAAAATTAGATGTATCTTCATTTTGAACCAAGCCCTACATTGCGTTGTAAGTATACTTTAAAAAAGTACAGTAAAATACTTTTGTGTACATAGAGTGTGGCAGCTACAACTGCAGGCTGCAAAAGAAATGTCCTAGGAAAGTGCTCTAGCTTCTGTATGGCAGGCATCAAGGAAATCAGACGTTCAATGGGAAGAAACACATCCTGAAGTAGGAGGAAAGTAAAATTGGCAGCTTGTTCACCACATGCCTCTCTAAGTAAGTCAAATTTATGCCCATGACAAGTACTAAAATGAGATGTGTAGCATTGCTTTAATACTCTGTGTGCTAATGACAGTTTCACTTCTATATAGATGTTAGACACAATGTTTTCATAGTTGCCGTAGATATATAAATCCCAGAACATAATTTTTCATCCATTGTTCCAATGTAGTTTTGGTAAAGCTCATCAGAAAGCATCATTCAGGGAAGATTTTTAAATGATTTTTGGTTTGATGGAGATTTTCTTTGAATGGAGAAATTTCTGCACCTTCTCTCATTTTCATAAGAAATAATAGCTGCTCATGGAAAGCCAAGCCGGTTCATCAAACAACTTGAAACTTTTTGAAAGAACTTGTACCATAGAGAATCTGATAATTGTCTTGTCCCTGTGATGGTTAGAAAAGCCTTTAATGGACAATCGTATCTACAGTTTCAGAAGCATAGTTTCAGTATACCCATGAAGCTACTTGGTGATGTGGAAAGGTTAACAGCATGTCTTGTTTGCTATAATTAGACAATAGTTTGTTACAACAGTTAAAATTGAAAGCCAGAGGCAAAAAGTGTTCTTGTCTTATTGGTACATTTTTCACAAAGTTGGGACTGTTTTATTTAGTAAAGTTACTATTGCCAATTTACATCAATGTAAAGAAACTTAAAATCTGTTCCAGTGGTTTTCATTTACCACTGCATATGCAAATCCTTATCTTTAATTTAACTGGAAGATCTTAAGGGAAATATCTCATTTGTAAAGGAGAGAGAATTCCAGTGGAAAACCAAGAAAAATGTGAGTTTCACCTTCATCCATACTGCTTTTCAGGGAGGGGTTTATCTCACCAGCAAGGAATGAAGATCTCGTGTCAGTCAGTGAGAGAGATTCTCTTACATCCATGCAGAAAGAGTGACTCATAGACATGTGTTGGATAAAGCAGTGCCAGAAGACAAATGAAAGTGTTAAAAGAAATACTGTGATTAAAAATTGGACATAGGTCCTGTAACATTAGTATTTACTTGCTGATATACAAGATTAAACAACCATTTTATGACAAGGTTTTCTTTCATGCAATATTTTCATCAAACGAGATAATTGGCAGAGGCAGAATGAAAAAAAAGAAATCTCTACTTTATGGTTTTTTAATTAGTTGATTTTATTTTTTAGCATCCAGAGCTCTGAGGAACTGAATAGCACTACCAAAGCCAGATAGCACATGGCAGAAACTAGGTAAGCCAAGTTCCCAATGTGAGCCAATTATGTTAAATCTGTACTGATTTCCTGGTGCAGGCAGATATCTCCACAGGGACAGTGCCATTCCATCTAGAATTTAACAAGTTGGAATTAACATCCATACCACTCAGTGTATATCTCACCTGCTGTATGTGACTCACAGTCACTAGTGCACTCTCCGTGATATCTTTTGGTGAGTAGTTCTATAGCTTGACTCCTTGGTGTATAAAATGCCTGCTTTTGTTAAGTTTTAGCTTGTTAACTGCTAGTTTCATTTGACCCTGTACTAGAAAAGACAGGAAGGATCATTTCTGCTCTCTTCTTTTCACAGTTTTACAGGCTTCGGCTAGGGCCCCTCAGTCGTCTCTTTTACAGCTTGACAAGTCCTAGCCTACATAAGCTGTTCTTTGTATGGAAGCTCTTCCACATTTTCAGACATCCTTCTCTGACCCTAATCGATGGGAGGACAAGGTCTGTGCAGAGGAGGCAGGATATATGCACCTCCTAGAATATACGGTGTTATACTGATGCTCTGTTTATTGCCTGTTCAGCGCACACACAGACTCCTCAAAGACAGATGGTTCTCGCTGTGTCATTTTACACCTTTATAGCTTGGAAACAGACCATTTCACAGGTAAGGGATTTCTTCTGCAAACTGTTTTTCCAAATAATGTGTTCGGCTTGGTGGTCTGTATACGATAGTAGGTCTCCACATATAGGTATGAAAGAGGTAAATGTTGTTTAAATTGCGTATGAAATTAAGAGTCTTATTGCTTGCTAGCAGTGAATCAGGGAAAAAAAACGCACTTAGCTTAGAGTGGAATAGGACCATGAAGTGAAAACAAAATGAAATCCATCCCAGTAAGACGAATACATTTTCATTCTGGAAGAAAACATTCTTGGCCATGTCTTCTGAAGTGAGTTAGATCTGGGAAAAAAGGGAAGCTTGGTCTGGTTCTGATAGAGATTTCAATACCATCTAGAGATAGAGGAGAACTCATTTAGAAATTCAATAAAATTTGGAACAGTCTTCATCATGAATAGAATTTGAATAGTACCATATGTATGAATCTACAGATATGAGCAATACTCTCTACATGCTGTACAACTTGTGCTTCCATCCAGACCCTAATATATATAAAATGAGAAACATAACCCTTTCTTCATTCTCTTTTGCCCATTATGGATAAAATTATGAGCCCCTCTTGGACAGCATAAACTCCAAAGCAGAGATCAATAGTTGATTCATCTGAAGGGAATAAATGGTCCACAGATATCTACAAACAAAAAAATGTAGATGCAAAGAAGGTAACACAATAGTAAGGTGTCTTTTTTAAGAAGCTGTGCCTTAACAATATGCCAACAGTATATATTAAAATCAGAGACAGAGTTAAGAATACTTTTAAGGTAAGTGTGGAAAACAAACTTGGTCGCCAGCTATTCATGGGACAGACAGAACTGCTGTAAGTGCTGAATTCACCACGAATTTACACTGACTTGGCAACGGCTTGACATGAAAATTCACCTGAAAGAACCTATGTAAGCTTGAACAGCCTTCATTTAGATTGAAAACTAATTTACACACAGCGAAAAGCCACCTAAAAGGACAAAAAGAAACCACCATTATTTCTATATTAAGCATTGTTACTGTATATTACACAAACCAGCTCCAGCTTAAGTTAACTCTAAACCCCACAGTATTCTCCGATACTTAGGGCTAAGGTACTGCTCCTTATTTTGGCAGTACTGTCACTTTCATGGTCATAGGTTGAGAGGTAAGTACATGGCACTAGAGCTGGTTTTCATTTGGTTTAACCCATTTTTGTGTGAAGTCTTCCAAAACCAATTGTTTCCACTGAATTGCTGATATGATAAGCCTTTTGTAGTTACAAATAAGATCTAGTAGTATTGTTCCTCCTTTTGATAATTTACAGTCAAAAAAGGAACTTTGAATTTAAACACAAGTACAAAGTTACCTTAATTTCAAAATCAAAACTAAAACCTGGGGGTGTTAGGTTTCATTCTTGAATGCATTAGTTGTTAACTCTCTAGCACTAACAACTTTGCCCTAGATACCGAGATCAGTGAGAGGTAGGAGCTAATACGGTTGAGGTTAATGTATTTTGAGTTCTAATTATTTACTTGCTATAATCTGTGGAAGCAGACAGAAAGGGATTCAGTGCAGAAATGTAAAGAAACATTCCCCCGGACGCCTGCAGATTCCTCTTTCCAGAAGTGGGCAGAGGAGAAGATAGAAGGGGATCTGGATGGGATCAGGAGGGATTGTGTTCTGTTTCTTTAGAGGCATGAATCTCCATTCTAAAGAAGGAAAGTCTTCTTAACCAGACTTTGAAAACAATGCTGAAAACACCAAAAATATATTTAATAGTCTGTGAAACTAAAACTGTGGATAAGCATGATCTTTACTGGGACACTAAACAGTTACTCAGCCACACTAAGGCATATGAGCAAGAAAAGTAAAATGGTGTTGTTCTGGATTGATAAAATGTACAAATGAATGACACTTTCTTGTAATTCACTTATTTAGCTGAAGAATAGGAAGGCATTAAAAAGATAACAAGTGGGGAGTGGGGAGACAACTGCTACGCTTAAACATTTTAATGGTATCTTTAGGTTCATTAGTTAGTTTTAGATATTAGCCAGAATGTTTTATAAATCACTCCTGCTACCCATAACCGACTCATCAATTCAGTCAAGTTTTTTCAACCTCTAACTGCACAATCTCAGTTCAGAGGAGTTCTGTGTCTATAGAAATTCTTTCAGCTGGAATGAAATTCAATTTATACAGCTCAGAAATGAGGAAGAAGCACAAAACCAGATCATTGCATTAGAGAGATATGGAAAGAGTTTCTACAAGCAGAGCAGAATGAGAACTTACATCTTCCCACTATGAAACATCCAGCTAACACCTGTGTGTTTAATTTATCACATTAATTATAATGGTATGACACCTACAGAAAACTCACCTCCCTATTCCCTCTCCTCTACCTTTCACCATTTCTTTTTCCCTTGAGAGCGAGCCCATGCGGCAGTTCTTTGGCACTCAGGGAGAGATGCCTCGTGTCACTGCTACCACTAAACAATAATAAGCAGCAGCATGAGAGACTGAGGAGGTATGGAAAAATTTCAACACCGCATACACACCAAAGGATTTCAAAAAAAGGATGTTTCACCATAAATAAACATTATTGCACAGGTCAAATCCTGCCACAGTGTGTCTCTCTTCAATTCTCCTATATCCATTTGGGCAGCATAAATGAAAGTGAAAATAAAGTTTACAAGGTAGGTTAGAAGGGCTCTTTCTTGGTCACATTCAATTTGTCAGCCATAAATAGTTTTAAATATTTTCTGTTATTAGCAAACATTTTGGTTTTGATCTTTACATAGAAAAAGGATACAATTTAGCCTAATTTATTTTATAAATGTAAGCTAAAATATCGACAGACTAAAATAGTAAACAGAAAAATACACTAGTGTTACAACTTCGCAAGTTGGTACTGTGCAAAATCAGTTCATACTTACAGGCAGTGCTCTGCCTTTGAACAGTGAAATGGTTTAACACTTATTTCATTAGTCTGGTCTAGTTGAATCTGTTCCCTGACACATGAAATTCTGATGAATCCTCACGTGCCTCCTAACTCTTCTTGTGCTTTTGAAAGAGTTTTGTTCTGTTTTAGCTAATCACACAACCCTTCTTTTAAGAAATGCCAGCCTCCTCTGGCAGGCAGGGATCCAGTTTCCATGGTCCTGCTATGGGGCAGGACGGAGCCTGGCCAGAGTTCCCCTCCTCCTTCCCTGCCATACTAGGTGTTCTTTCCAAATCTGGCCCTAAAGGACCAATAGAGCAAGAGATCAATGAATTTCGTGTCAAGGTCACTTATAAAATGCCTGTGTCTCCTTTGACTGCCTAAGAAGAATGAACTTTTCCTGGCTGGGTCCTCTCAGGAGTTGTGGTAAGGATGGCTCATCTGACCTGAGTTCAGATCCCAAGTGAAAGCAGCAGTGCAGAAACACCACATTTATTTTTTTAATCTTAGTTCTAAACAATTTTCACATCTCCTCCCAGTCTTCCTGGAAAAGGCTCAGATTCAGTTTGGTTTAAGCACTGGGCTTCAGTTCAGTAAGACTGCATCCGCAACAGCAGTTTTCCTGAGAAGAGCGAATCATGTTCAGAAGAAAAATAAAGTAAAATAAACAGTTGAAGAAACCTAAAGCCTCTTCCTACTCCCACCTCTACGAAATAGCAGCAAGTGATTAGATTATATTTCTCCTACTCATTTTCTTTAATACAAGAAAGGGACACACATAGTTTAACTCCCAGCAGTAATTCAGATTAGTCTGGAAAATACAGTTCTCTACTGGACTGTATTTACATTTAGCCTATTAGATAAATGCTCAGCCAAAGCCTCCTTTCACTTACACAAAGAAACCTACAGGTTATAGCACAGTTCGGTTTTATATGAGGGCAGAATTTGTCCCGGTCTCTTCTATACAAACTGTGGTTTTGGTATGCTCCTTACAAACCATCCTGTGAGGATGTCTTACCTTACATACATATCTTACCACTTTTGTGCCAAAATATTCTCAGGCTTAAGTAATTTCCCCCCCCTCCTTCTTCAACCTTGAGACTCTCATCATGGCAGTTTGGCTTTGGTACAGGTGCTGAAAACTAGGTTAGATGAGGGAGAGAAAAATAACTTGATAGCATGGTGTGGACTGGCATGAAGGCTGCTTTGGCACTTGTGTAAAATAGTCAGGTTACTCAAGAGTAGTAAAGCTTCAAGAAAATTACTCAGGTCATTGCAATACCTCCTCACTTCAGCAGTTCTTGTAACAGGTCCAAAATATACTGTAAATGCTCATTTAGAACGATGAAACTATTTTTGTTCAATATGGATAAATCAATACCAAACGTATGGTAATATAATTTAAGGAGATAGTAGTGCTTTTCCTAAAATGTTTGTGTCTTGATTGTTTTAGTTTTAAATCTATGGCGTGGAACAACAGTTCACTAAATGTCTTTTGCTGAAGTGTCTTCAAAGGTATTGTAGGACAAAAAAATTAGTTTAGATGCCTGTATAGGATCTCTGCCTCTCTTCCTCTCCCGCTCTCCCTATATATATGTTTATTAAAAATATTTCTTTTCAAATGGCCTTCCAAGGCACTCCCTAAAGAAAACAGTAATTCAGTAAGTGGAAGGCATTATGAAAACAACTGAAGTCAAAGTCTTGCTTTAAACACAGACGTTGAACCAGTAAGACAACCCTCTGCAGGGATGAACTGCAAATTTGAGGGGCACAGCACTGAAGGCAGACTCACCAAAGGAATTCCTTCTGAAACCTGGTGTTGACAGGGTAACAGCAGTGCTGGCTCTTACAAGAGCAAGGCAACATATAACTCAATATGCAAGCTGTGACATACATTAGCTAAAATTAAAGAAAACATTAGTCAAGGCAAGGTGATGGATTCTCAGTTGACAACAGGACCAGCAGTAAGAATATAAATTCAAATGTGAGATCACATCTCCCATCAATGAGATCAGTCATGATGTATGTGGCTTTTGCTATTACATTTAGTGACCAACATCAGTACAATTTGCACCACAGAAAATGGAGAAACAATCAGTGCTACATGTGATTGTATATCCACATGTGGGGATCTCTTCCTTACTAACATTTCTTCATAGTTGATCACCAGAATCAAGAAGCTCAGTGCTGTTTTAGATTTCCTGTACATCTTAACATGGCTTAAAAAATGGCAGGAGGGGAATACTCCGCAGTCGTGCATAGCTCTACCAGGAGCTTTTCCACAACTGTTCAAAAATAATTTATAGTATTCAAACCTAACCTTCTCTTCTGTAAGACTCTGCCTTATTAAAGTTATGACACAAATAACTTGCACATGGCACATGTTTTGCAACTGTCCAAAGTCAGTGATCAGAAATAATAAAAATGTCAGGCAGACATAGCACTTTTTTGGGTCTGGACAGCATGATGTGAGAGAGATCTGCATGCCTCGTTTGAGTGGTATAACAACAACAGTTGCAATGAGGTGCACCTCAAGCTGATGTAGAAACCTCTTCTTAACTAGAAGAAGTTGTAAGACTGGCACTTCAAACAGCAATTCTGGTGTCCCATGAGCTCTAGCTCCTTTGAAATGTGATGGTGGGCTCATCACATTTCTCAGGCAGTCTGAAAGCGGATGCTTCTTTGTACTTGCAACCTTTTCTGATACTGCTTTCCTGAGAAATCTCATTTAAGCAAAAATCAGTATAGAATTTAAGACTGGCGAAGATATGCTTATCAGAACGTCTCACTATTTTTTTTTTTTAAAACTAAAGTGATGGATTGCTGGATTTTTACTGAGGGAAAAGAGAGGAGAGGAGAGGAGAGGAGAGGAGAGGAGAGGAGAGGAGGAGGAGAGGAGAGGAGAAGCCCAAACTTGCAATTTAAAGGAGATTCAGCAAATCTTTCAGTCTGAACTGAAAAGTCTCTATTTTCATCAAAAGACAAACATATCAATTTTTTTCTATTCTAAGCATAAAGTTATAATCTTTTAAAATGTATTTGGCTTGCTGTGCACTTTCTGTATGCTGGTATGAGCTAACAGCAGTTTTATTTTTATCTGCTAAATCTATTAACTTAAAATATGCTTCTATAACACTCTTCTAATACATCTAAAAAGAATATATTGTAAAGGAACTGTAGCCAAAAACTATATAACCTCTCTTGTACATTAAATTTTAATCTTTTATGCTGCTTTCCTTTTCAATGCCTTGCCGTTCTTCAATATCTTCAAGGGTGGAGACTCCGCAACTTCTCTCAGCAACCTGCTCCAGTGTTTGACCACCCTCGCAGCGCAGTTTTTTCTAATGTTTAAATGGAATTTCCTGTATTTCAATTTTTGACCATTGCCTCTTTTCCTGTCACTGGGCACCACTGAGAAGGGTCTGCTGCTCTCTTCTTTACTCCCCCCATCAGGTATTTATGCACACGGGTGAGGTTCCCCTGAGCCTTCTCATGTCTGGGCTAAACAGTCCCTGCTCTCTCAGCCTCTCCTGGTATGACAGATACTTCAAGGACTGAAGCCGTTAGCATCCTTTTCAGAATGTAGTGTGGGTATAATGTGTCCTTGATGTATAGCAATCAGAATTGGATGTTTCGATATACAAAAGCCCCATGTGTCTTTTCTTCATTGTTTGTTGTTTACTTCATTAATAGCCTTAATCAAGTAGTGTAGTGGGAGAGCCACATTTCGTCTTTCCCTGTTTGACATGCTAACTTATTTCTCTAGCCTGTATATAAAATATAACAGTAATTCTTCTGAACTTTGAATCACCTACCATGTGTACCAAGATATTATCCTGTAAAGAAATATCAATGATTTTTTTTTTCCCCACAAAATGTGTCATGGTTACCACAAATGGCAGTTCATACTTCCATTGGAACTGTCAGACAGAAAACAGTGAACATTTTTGTCTTTCACATTTCCTTTTAAACTTGATTCCCAGAACATGTGTTCCAGTCCATTGTAATAGTAATGTAAAGGCTAATGAGTTTATTGACTTTATAGATAGTTTTCACTTAACAGTAAAGTAAAATTCTTAGAAACAAATTACAGCTAAGATCTTCAGTCACCAAGGAGCACATCTCTTAATTAGACAGTAATGACTATCTCCAACAGAAATATGTTCAGAAACTGGCTCCAGAAGTATTGTCTACTTGTATAAGATTTCAACTGGAGATGAGTAAACACTTCCACTGTAGGAAAAATGTGAAAAGCTAAGGCAAATAAAAAGCTCTGAGCAAGAACGGCAAGGCACTGAAAAGGAAAGCAGCATAAAAGCCAGTATCACTGCACATGGACCCTTTATGTCACCGAGTTAGGAAGTGGTAAGCATCTTCTCAAAGGAGCTGGTACATTCACTTAAAAGGCAACAGCCATTTCCAGAAAATGGTTAGAAATGTGGAGTTAAGAAGAGGGGTAAACCAAAGTCACAGAACACATGTATATACTTAGTGTGTATACATATGTGTCTGGAGTGGGGAGGAGGATATCATTTTCAGGTCTATCAATTGCAATCAAATCACCTAATTTTGCATTTCTGGCTAACCCCTTTGTTAATTATCCGGATGTTACAGCTGGCTGATTTGAAGATAGCTACAAAAAAAAAGAATATGTTCCATAAATGAGGTTACTTTCCACATTTTCTCTTAGTTTTGCCTTTTTTGCTGAGGCTTGATATAGAAAAACTGCTTAAATAAGGGCAATGGATTTTAGCAAAACAATGAGGAAGATTTTAAGTCAAACAGAATAGCAAAATTATTTTAGTATAAAATTATGTTTACTTAAATTATATTATTAACCCTCTATTCTCAACCTTCAAAATGCTTTCTATAATAATAGATGTATCATTTAAGTAATTTCAAAGTGTACAGCACTAGAGAGATATCATTACACTTGTTTTTTCTGCTGTTATTTTTGACCCTCATCATTATACTGTTCCAATTTAAAGTGATATCTGTTCTCTGAGATTTGCCCTGAAGAGAGTACTTTATTCTACTTTTTCATTATTGAAGGTCTATTTTTTCCAAACTTATAAAATCTTGCTTTCTGTTCATAAGAGAACAATAATACTGTTATTTTCAGCATTTTAAATACACCTCCATATTACAGATATGACCAAAATACAGTGAAATACCTTAGTGTGCATCATAAACCTATTTCTAATACCAGCTATAGCTGGAAAAATTTGGCATTGAAAAGTAAATTATTTTTGCTTCTGTATTTCATCCACATATATAACTATACCATTACTGTCTCAATAATTAGACACACTATATTACTCATTCTTAAAGGAAAAAAAATGCACATTTTTCAGTAGACAGGTTACTGCTAAAAATATTTCTCTTTTCTTTCAATTTTCTTTTTGTTTCCAAAAAGACTAAATAAAAGACAAGTCAATAACTTTTGTACTTTCAAAATGACTGGATTTTTTTTCTCAGACACCAACAGATCTAGTTGAAGATTAAAATGCTGAATTAACTGATTTTCTCTGTAGTTATTTACACATTCATCTGCACATATATGCAGTCATATGCCATAAATATCAGTCAATACTAAAGAAATCTGAGAACAAGAAGAAAATATGGTACATGATTTTTTTTGTTCTTTTGCCATAAACAGGATTTCAGAGAGAAAACAGTTGTGCCAAATGCTAAAGCTGCTCAGTGTCAATGGTTTATGGAAGTTTATAATAAAAAACACATTCTCCAGGATTTCGGCTCAATTTCTTCCCTGATGTAATATTAATACTTTCATAAATATGGCTGATAAGATGCTGAACTACATTATTTCCAACTTAAACCTACTTCTTTCCCTCACAGTATAATAATGATGTCATTTAACCCACTTGAGTCAAAGTAAATCATGCTATTAATATAGCAGACTGTTAAATGTATATCTAAAGAATCCTTTGAATTATTTCTTTAAAGGTTTTCTGCCCTGTAGTAGTTCCATGACAGTGCATTTGAAGGGCAATATAGAGGAAGATCAACAGTCTGCAAAAATGAAAATTTAAGTTCAGATCCCATTTATGCCTTCCTCTCTAGATCCCAGATACATCCTTCTCTCTGTTCCACCTGATTGTTATAACTGTTAACAGACTTCCATTTACCAAAAGACCATTCCTATTCCCAGAGAGCAATTTACTGAAGAAAATAAAATCTTCTGTTCTCCTAGACCACTTGGAAAAGCATGTAGTGGAAAGCAAAACAAAGGTCGACCTCCAACATCAGAGGTATGTGTTGTTTGTGACTGACAGGTTGGGAGCAACTAATATGAAGGATACAACATTGCAATGGCAGTTTATTTTTGTACAACTATTTTAGCAGGAGTGTTCAATCTTGTTCTTTAAAGATTTTGCAATCTAATAACAAATTGTGCATTACTAAACTGACCAAGAAGAATAAATATTTAACTCTTTGTTTGGAAATCGGGGCTGGTTGTGGGGCTTCTGTAGTAGGAAAAGAAGACAAACAATCAAAACATCAGGTTTTGCTAATATGTGCTAATACATGTTGCCCTAAGGGAGTTAATATAATAGAGATTATTTGTTTTGTAGAATAAAAGCCAGCAAGAATAAGAGTATCATTATGCTGGATGCTATAGAGAGTGCAAGATGATGTGTATCTCCAGCACTTTACAAAGCAAATATAAATTCTGCACTTAATATAATTTGCAAGTGAAGTCTTCTCAGAGTCCATGTTGCTAAGAGTACAAGAAATGCAAGTTCAAAATTGTTTCTACAATTCTGTATGATGTCATTTTTATAGAGACGAATCTGGAAATATGGATAGTGTCAGCAAAGTTCACTTCTCCAACTGTTCATAGTTTCCCTGATCAGCTGACCAGAAATAGGAGTATTATCCAGATTACCCGACACTTCGAGATTTAAGGTGAAAACATACATAGCCAGTGTAAACTTAAAGTTTTAGCAAAAGTGACAAAATCTATGTCACAATTAAATGTAAATGTAAAATGTTTGCCTACTGACATAGTGTCAGGTAAAGACTTCTTATAATTAAGGAGGACATGGCAGGAATACTTTCTCATTTTTATTTTCAAGGTAGACTTAATCACAATAAATAATGAGAGGAATTATACATATATAGAAAACCATCTTCCAGTGAGTGAGAGAGAATCTCTAAGGGACAAGGTCACAGATTCAAGGAACACATTAGTGAAACCTTAACTTTTTGAGGCCATCACAGTATTGGCAGCCCTTCAATGTATAAAGCATTTGCATGGCACTGGCAGTATAGGTTTTTTTGTAACAGCAGTACTATCACATTAGCACCACATTGTTCTGATTTTGTGCGCAGTTTTACACAGAAACCTTGACACTGGACTAATCTGATTAGTGCACTGCGCTTTCGAGTGTCTTGGCTTTATTTTGACAGGACCTAGGTGTAACAGTGCAACTTTCCTTGCAGAAACTAATCCATGAATATTTTTTCATTGCAAAACTTAAAAGTGATTCTAAGGACCCACTTGAAGCATAACAATATATTGAAATTGTTTATGAGCTGAAGAAACACAAAAGCAAGGTTTGGAAGAATTTTTAAGAATGTCAACCTGCAAACACTGGCATGTTTAATTTTAATCCCTGCTCACATTTGAGTCCTAGTCATACAGATTAAGAATAGCAAATCAAGGGAGATGATGACACTGTTTATCAGTGCCCTTTTATTTGTATTTTTATATGTGTGCATGTCCGTGTGTATAATGTATATAGCATATATAAGCATATTATATAAATAAACATATTATATATAAAAACATATGTAACTACATTAAATAGAGATGTCGGAGCACTTACATGAGAAGCGGGAGACTTGGATTCCATCAGACTGGCTGGGATGAAGATAAGGTAGTCTTTGAATCCCATGCCCCTTATGAGTTCTACATTTCAATTCCTGATCTGAGGAGTATTTCACATTTGACAATAAATAGCAAATGCAGTAAATGTAGAGTTAAGCCCTGTAGCCTGGTTATTAGGGTATTTTTCTGCTGCTTGAATCCAAATTCCTCAGGCTGAGAAAAACTACAACGCTTTTGTGCTGTTTCCTAGGGAAGTACTGAAACAACAGTTAAGAAAGAAGCCATCCTGAATCCCTCCTGGGTGCAGAAATATCTTCTTCAGCACAGACCTCTTGCTGCCATACAGGCTGGCTTTAAGGTGCTTGCTGCTTAGGTGCTATGCAAAATGCACCATGAGGTGAGCACAGTCCTATGGAGAGGGGCGAGCTCCCAGTTTAGGCTTCTTTGAAGACCTTCAGATGCAGGCACTTCTCCCAGCTGGACTATCTAAATAGTGTTTGTGGGAACAGATGTTTAGTTTTAAAACTAGACCAAAGGCAGTTTGTGTGTCTGTCAAAAATACCCTTATGAGGGTCCTGAGTTCACTGAACCACAAGATCACGTGGGCTGTATCTGACAACTTTTTGCTACTCCTGTTTATCCCCAGTTATTATAAGGCAAGACTTCATGCTTCAATGCAAGATTGCAAAGTTTGCTCTGGAGAAGAGGGATCTAAAAAGTAAATGCTTTGGTTTTAGTATTTATATCTCTATCAGATTCAACCCAATGCTTGTAGGGGCCCTTGCACTGTGGAGCACGGCCCTGCAGCTGTGCTCTCCTGAGAAAAGCCTCTGCTTCATGCTCCGTATCTACGTGTCAGGATCCAGATTAGCCCATGACACTTGAATGTCTGTTTCTCCTTAAATCTACTCAGATACATTCCTGCTTCTGATTTTATCATGCCAAAACCTGGTGTTCTAACTTGAAGACAAAATGACTTAACCTTTTAAAAATAATGGTAATATATTATCCCTGTTACTTTAACTCATCACTGCCAAAAATTGCCGTTGCTTTTACATTTTTGTCACTTTTTTTATAAATGATGACAGATCTCACATCTCCTTCATCCTAATTATTTCATTATATTCCATCCATGTGGCTCCCATTCAACGGTGTCATTTATTTTGCAAATGAATAGTGCATATGGTGCCATTTTGCTGCATCTAAACAGCATTCTGTTCAGTATGCAACTGAATACTTCTTACACAGTTATTTCCACTTAGATAATTTACTCCAGAATTATCCAGTTTTCCAGGTATTACAACAGGCTGTGTTTAATAGCCAATGATAAACTCTTGGGTTTTTTGCAACAACATCAGTTTTCATCAGCACTACTGATTTTTGCACTATGCTTCAGATTTTATTCCCTGAAGTCACAAAAACCAAGTGGTTAATTGCCTTTCTCTTTTGGAGATAATATATGCTGCTAGTACTAGCAGAAGACAATTTTTTTTATTCCTACTGTGCCACATAAAAATTGGAATTCTAACTCTTTGGTTTCAAAGTGATTATAAGACTTGGCACAAATATTTAAATCTACTGGGGAAATATTTGTATCTTACTCTAGTTACTCATCCTAGTATGTAAGCTACCTTGACAATAAATGGAACTCCACATTTCTGTGCTCTAACTTGCCTGCCCTAGAGGCCTTTCATTTTCTGTCAACCATACAGAAAGCCTAGAGTTTTATCTGGTTCAAAGAAATCACAATGAGGACTTTCTGCTGAAACAGCCCATGTATTTGCTGTTGACATATTACACTTGTGTTTGTACCTCAGCCTCTTGGCACTTCTTAAAAGTACTAGATCTGCGACAGTGTGGTAAAACAGACATCTTTTCTAATATCTGACCTAGCAAAGAATATTGGAATACTAAAAGTTCATGGTCTGCTGGACACTTCGTTATCACATTATAATAGCTACGTAAACAGAAAAAGTAAAAGCCAGCTAGATTTGTAGCTGCTGTAAATCAGAACTGCTCCACTGATTTCAATAAAGTGACACCCAGTTATCTGAGTCAACAAACTTAAAAACACTTATTCTCTAAAGAATATCTACATCTCAAGTGCGCTTTCTCTGGGGATTGATCTCATCTAGTCAGAACAGACTCACCGCTCAAGATAAATTGGAGGTCCTTTTTCCATGAACAAGGTGCAACAGGATAAAGAATCACATGCCCAAAATATCGTTTACCTCAAAATAACAAATGTTACAGCATTTTCATTCCTGAATATCAAAGAAAAGACAACGCTTGTATCCTTTCCACTCTACTACAACTTTGTCAGGAGCTGTGGAAGTACAACAGCTGGTCTTTCTGTGCAGTCTGAAACTTAGATCTTGAGACCTGGTGTAACCTCATCTAACTTTAATCATTGTATGGATGTTCTGGCCTGCTGCACCAGCGGACAGCATCAACTAGTACACTAAAGAAAATGAGATGCCTTTACAGGCTTTTGGGGAAGCATGCTCAGAAACAACCCCTTCACCTTCTTACAGGTGTAGTACTGGTTCCTGAAGTACTTCTTGGGAAGACATTGGTGGAAACACTTCTAAGTAACGTAGACAGATTTCTCCTGTGTCAGTGTCATCTCTGGTTCTAGCTAGATGTGGAGGGTCACTGGATACTGGTGACTCTGCAGGAATGTGTCTGCCCTGTCATTCAAGCCAAGGTGCCCTCAGCTCTCGTTCTCCCAGGGCCACTTGTCGACGCCATCTTCCCAGAAGGTAGGCAACAAAGGACTGGAGGCATGACGGCACCGAAGAGGCACAGCTCCAGAGGACAGCAGCCTGTTCAGTTGTAGAAGGAGGGAAAAAAAGCTCAAACACCTAGAAAGTAAAAGTAAAAGAAAGAAAAGCTAATTTTATGTCTCCCAGAAGGGAGTTTATCAGAATTCTCTCTTCTTTCCTGTTTACTGTTTCCATAGTTTGAATAAAAGCAAGCATGCAAGCAAGCAAGAAAAAAACCCTGGGAAAACCTCAGTCCAGGCCAGCTTCACTTATGCCTTCACTTGCTCCCAATGACCGTATACGCGTGATGAGTTACATCAGTGTATGGCACACTATTTTTACAGGATTTCTCCTTGAATCTGACTATATTCTGAGGGGGATTTTTTTGAAGGGTGTGGATGTCTTTTAAGGGTTGGAAATCTCTCTTGGGGAAGTTTTCATGTCAGCTAAACAATCTATAGAAGTGTACACGTGTTCTGCATTAGCTTCTTATGCATGCACAACCGTGATTAATACATTTACTTCTCTCACTTATTTTTTTTCCTTTGGATTTCAGGCTCTAAAATGTTTTTGCTAGCAGAATTTTGCAAATACTTCCAAGTTTGAATCTTTGAGATTATTGCTATTCCCAAAAAAGACACTACCAGTGCCAACACAGTTCACGGATGGCTGGATGTTATTAAAGTTGGAATTTATCTTTTTTTTTATGATGATACTGACAGCTCAATATTAAGAATTGAAAAATAATCTTTGAATTTCTCTATTTTTATCTACCTGTTTGAACTTTGACAAGTTCAATCAGCTTGACTGCTGCTGAATGTATCTTCTACTTAAATCTTTGTTGTAAAGAAAGGATAATTTATTCCATGTTCTGTGTAAAGCACTGCCCTGTTATCATCCCAGCAACTGTTATTGCAAGTTTACAGTATTCTCTGAATTGTGAAAAGTGATTACATGAAGAGAGTATTTGCATGGCACATTATGCATTAGACCCAGTCTCAGTTCTTCCGTCCCTCATTTCCATCTTCCAGTACATCAGGTCTTTGATTTGAACTTGCATGCTACAATTGCCATTTTAAATTTCCGTAACGGAGATTTCCATATTGCAACAGGCTTCATTCAAACCAGGATTCTAACGTGACTTCTGTTAACTTACTGTAAACACCTTTGACAGCTTCTTGGTTCATTGCCAACCATATTGTTGTGGGAGATACCTTCTCACCAGTCACGCCGGTGTTCTGCACTCTACCACCTGCTAGTGACGGCTCCTCTCATGCCTTGGGTCCCTTGTCCCTTATGCCATGCTCTGGAGGTAGCAGGGCTGAGCATGATAATGTAATGCTAACCATTCAGTGTTTTGCTTGCTGTGACCATACTGTTCCATAAAGCAGTGTCTTTTGGTATTAACTCTCCTCAATTTAACAACAGCAAAGAAACAAGGCAGCTCCCTCACTAGAAACAAAACGGAGCTGAGAAAAGCGTATTTGGCTAAGTTACAGTGCTGCTACTAACCTTAGCACTGAATATATTGCTTCAGACCTCCTGTCTTCAGTTCATTAGTCAAAACTCCTCAGACACAAGCATGGTTTTGGTATGTTTCTATCTCACAGCCCTTGTTTCTGTCAGTTTTGATGTTGTTGCTATGCATAAAATCAAACTGAGTCTTGTTTTACAATCCCAGTGTTGTCTGTGGAATCTGAGCAGTGCAAGAGCTCCATTAGCAATGTTATTCTTCTCTATGGTCACTGTCACACTCAATTTAGCTCCAGTTTTATTTTTTGCCATAAAACAGCATTCATGGTCACAGTAATTCTGTTACCACAATGATCTGAGAGCTCGTAAAGGACATTAATGAATTAATAAAGAAGTGTGTGGCTTAGTTTACAGCCCTCAAAGGACGCTTTGCCTGAGGTGGGATGACTGCAAGCTGTATCGGTAAGTGTCCAGCCCTGGGGCTAACCGCAACTCAGTGGACTGTCTGAGAGTGGTCTGCTTTGGTCGGGCATCAACTCACAGGCTGTCACAGGCTGGGAGTCCTGAAGTGACGGCAGGACAGAAAAGACTGTTTGTTCAGAGGGCTCTGGGAAGGAATTGCAGACTGGACTTTTCTGGTAAGGAGAGCTCTGTCAAGAAGAAGAGCTTTAGGATAAAGCAGTTCCCCAATCCCCAGTAAAATACACTTTCCAAATGTCGTAAAACACATGGATTGAAAACACATGCTCATGGCCATCTGTCTGTCCCTCTAGTGATAGATGAACACTGTTCTGCATGAGAGTCCAGCATTTTGTTATGCCTCTACAAGAAGATTATGATCTTACTGGCAACCAAAGGATATGCAACCAGTCCCCTTATCTGTCTGTGGGTGCCGCCTAGCTCTTGGGTGCTCTGTCACTTTGAATCCCCTGTTGCTTGCAGTAGAAGGGGAAGAGCGAGGATGGGTTGGCATTTGACCAAGGCTCTGGCTGAAATTAATGATGGCTTAGAGACTGATATGGTAGAAAACTCCTTTTTATAGCTTGTCTTCACCAGGGAGAATAAAGAGAAATTGGTACAATGATATCACAAGAAGGCATTGTAAAAAAAGTCAGGTTATGAATGACTTCTATGAACTGTTACTATATTGCTGGGCCTGAGAATAAGACCCACGTTAGTATATGGACAGTTGGTCTGATTCCTATAGGATCAGTAATGACTTAGGCATAGATAAAAGACAAATGAAAACTGAAGACCCTACTGCCTATTTTCTTATATACCTAAAATGCACGTAATTTAAAAACAACTTTGAAATAATGCATTAGAGGATACAGCATCAATGAGGCAAACTGAGAGACAGGGTCTTACTGTGCTGTTCATTGTACAAGCAGAGGACAAGAAATCATTTCCTACTTCAAAAGTGCAAGGCAGGTAGCCATTACTGCATACCTCCAGCCTACTTGTTCTTAAGGCTTCTGTAAGAGAGAATTGTGGGAGAAGGGGTGAAAATACTTGATATGTCTAAAAAGTTAGAAAGTAACATTTCACATGTTCTTCCTGATCCTTTCCATGTAAGGCCCATGAGCTTTATAAAGGTGAGCAATAGAAGTTGGAAGTCTTCTATTTCACTCTACCACAATATCCTAGCTTTCATTCCAACATTTTGCCCTGCCTCTGAAATCTTGTAAACGTGATCTTTTAGCAGTCACTCTCTCCAAGAATCCAACATGCTAGTCTCTTCCACAGATTTTGGACCAGGAGAACTGTGAATAAAGCCACGTGTTAAGAGCCTGACACGTGGGACGTGATGGCAGAGTGCTGGCTTCTCCAGATGTAAGGAGATAGAGTTGGCAGTTGTGTATTGAACTGACAAAAAGAAGCCCTCCAGAAAAGCTGAAGAGGTTGCAGTGATGAATGCAAAAACCTGAATGTGCAAATTGAGAGCTGACTCCAGCGCTTGCTCTAAATATCCTTTGAAGCTTTGGTTAACTCACTGATCAGTCCCTCTCTGTTCCTCAGTTGTCCACCTGTGAAGTCATCCTTTCATTGTTCTTTTGGTCTTCAGGGTCTTCAAGGGGAAAAGTTATCTTAAGTGGGTATCATTTAAGACAGGAGATGGTTTAGGCAACAGAGTGATACTATCTCCTCCCTTCCATTCTCCAAGTACCAATTAAAACAATAAAATCAAAACCCAAAACGTACATTTTTCATAATCCAGAAATCATAGAACTAATGTTCCTGTATGTATCGTAGAATTATAGAATGGTTGGGGTTGGAACGGACCTTAAAGATCATCTAGTCCAACCCTCATGCCATGGGCAGGGTTGCCACCCACTAGATCAGGCTGCCCAGGGCCTCATTCAGCCTGGCCTTGAACAATCTCTCTGGGCAACCTGTTCCAGTGCCTCACCACCCTCTGAGTAAAGAATTTCCTCCTAACATCTAACTTAAATCTCCCCTCTTTTAATTTAAAACCATTCCCCCTCGTCCTATCACTATCTGCCCGTGTAAAAAGTCGCTCCTCCTCCTGTTTATAGGCTCCCTGTAAGAACTGGAAGGCCACAATGAGGTCTTCCCAATGCCTTCTCTTCTCCAAGCTGAACAAACCCAGTTGCCTTAACCTTTCTTCATAGGAGAGGTGCTCCAGTCCTCTGATCATCTTCGTGGCCCTCCTCTGGACCCGCTCCAGCAGCTCCACATCCTTCTTGTGCTGGGGACCCCAGGCCTGCACGCAGTATTCCAGATGGGGCCTCACGAGGGCAGAGTAGAGGGGAACAATCCCCTCCCTCGCCCTGCTGGCCACCCCTCTCTTGATGCAGCCCAGGATACCGTTGGTCTTCCGGGCTGCAAGCGCACACACATAATGTATATACACGTAGTTTATATACATTATAATATCATTTTTAATCATGTAATCTTTCCTTCATAGGTCTTCACCATTATTAAATGCAATGGAAGTCAATGTCTGAAAATGAAGTTCTTTTAAGGACTTCTATGTGGCCTCGTATGTGGCCTCGTCAGCTGTAAAAATGGGAAAATACATAAGGAGGTGGAGCAATGAAGCACTTCCTTTTACGGACAAAGATCTGAAGCACAAAGAAAAGGTCCAAAGACCATCAAAGTTGGATTTCTGCAGCATAGATGGACAGATGGAGACATATTTCCACAAGCAGATTCACCTCTTCCAGCTTAAACATGAACCGTAAGGTGAATAGTTTCGTGGATGTGCTTGTGCCTTAGTACTGACTACAGAAGAAACCTAGAGGACTTGGTTTTGATTAACACCTAACTTTAAGATGGCATAAGTTGTTTAAGTTAAATCTTATCCTAAATGACGAAGTGACCTTAGATAGCAGAATGAGAACATTCATTTTACAAAAACTGTTTTATAGAGAAGACCATTCTTCAGATCCTATGCTCCCTATACCAGGAATTCTCTTTAATTTAATCCGTGGAGTTCTCAGTACCTTGTAGGCATTATATTGATGAATGAATAATAACAAAACAATGCTTCTTTTCCTGTGAGCTATTATTAGTGTAAAGTAGTGATATTTCACAGTAAGTAAATTATTTCTGCTGTACAATCAGCCAGTGCAGAAACTTGACAACAAGAACCACTGAAAGATGCATGTTTCAGAACTTCATTCAAAAACAAGCTATAACTAAGACAGGTTTTCTTTTTTAATTATTTTTCTGTTGTTCTGCAGAATATGAATAAAATTATTCAGTGGAGGAATTCTTAACAGATGGTTACCATTTCAGCCTCAGATGGCAGAAAGCCCTAGAACCAAGCAATTACAGAGTTCTTTGATGCAGAACCAGCTGAACAGATTTTAATAATTTCTTCCAGACTGGAGACACCTGGCCCCCCAGAAAGTGCTGCAAGCTGGGTGACGGAGGTGTGCAATAGAAATATATTCCTGATGTCACCAGCAAGTTTTTGGTGACAAAATCTTGAAGGGTTCATGAAGGAAATAATTTTTAAATCACCTTTTTTGTTTTCTACTATTAATGCAATGAAACATTGCAAATGGCCCAGTAAAATAATTTTAAAAATACTCTGAGGCAAGATTGTACTGTTTTGATTTTCCATTACTGCAAATCTTTTGCCTCCCTTCAAAGAATGTTGTACAGGATATGGATACTCAACAACACCAGCTTTTATTGCTCACATTTATAAAGCTCATGGGCCTAACCCGAAAAAGGATCAGGAAGCTCATGTAAAATCTTATTTTGTCTTACTTACTCTTATTCTATTTTCTTAATGTAACCCCTGCCTTTGGAAGATTTAAAAATATTCCCCTAGATGCAATATGTGCTTAAGAGAAGCCATTAGGCCCAACCCACTAGTATGACACTTCTGTGGCAGCTCTCCTGCATGGAGAGGAAGGGAAAGGGGCAGCCTAAGTCATTGCTGAGATTTAGCTTCATCTGAGTTACCACCAAATTATTCCCTTTTTTTCTCATTTATTCAACTCTGTCTCTGCTATCATAAGGTCATGCCTACCTCATGCTCAGTAAAGCCCTGTCACAATCCCATCCCTGTCTCTAGTACAAGTGAGCTGAAGCAAGTTAATTGCATGGCTCTGGCAAGTGAGATTCCTACTATGTGTGGTACAAGTACTCTGCAGGGCATCTGGTAAATCAGTCTGCTTTGCTGGCTATCAAACAACTCTGCTCTAATGACCCAACAGCACTTGGTAAAGTTGAGAAATTATAAAGGAATTTTATAATGTGGTTGCTGGACTTCATAATCCAGAAGAACTCCTCCAATCCTGTGGTCCAGTTTTCCTTAAAACTTCTCTGTTTCTTGGTATAATACATTACAGAAGGTGATTGTGCCTGTGTTTGTAGAATACCAGGTATTCTCTGGAGTTTGAAGTGGGAATGTAGGATCATAGGAGGGAGTGTACAAAATGTTTAATATTCTAAGTGAATCTGGTGAATTAATTTGTCTGGTTCATAAATTTAAATGTGACAACTGAACCTATCTTTGGTAAATTTACCAATTCTCTATGTGCTAAAGAAAACACCATTTTACAAATAATGTACCCTCGTCCACCCCAGCACCAGAATAGCATTGCTGAAGACTCCATGTTTTCTAAAAAAGAACAAAAGACAAATAAAATAACCTTGTTTTTCTCAGTTGACAGTATTTTGAACTGTAGTGAAATGGGGTGAGTAAAAGTGAGAGGGAAGAAGTGTCATAATATTCTTTAGGAAGGGACATCTCTTAACCCAAACTGAACATTTAAATGGCTAAAGTTTACAACCCAAGGCTTTGTCTATATATACAGTATGGCCAAGATAATGTATTTTTGAGCTTGGCTACTTTTATGTGTTTAGAATCAGATTTCATTTTCATGAAAAGCAAAATCTGAAAAGCTTCCTGCGCATAAAACAAACAAACTCAGTACAGACATCACACATCTTCTGGTTTTCCTTGTCCCAATTGTATTTGACTGATTTATGTTATGTTATCATATACAATAGCTTTTTACAATGTATATCTGGCAAAGTTATCCATAAAATTGAATACAATAAACATTATAATGCAATAATTCAGTTTTGGTTTGAGATTTGGGAATTAGTTCCATTTAAGTGGACTGCTTTTCACAACACAATCCATTCAATTGCATGATTTTCCTATTCATTGGAACAACCTCAGTAACACAGTAGATTTGTGCTCGGTGCATTGTAACTTATATTGATCTTTTTGTTTCCTAGAAAAAGAAATCTGTAGAATCAAATGTATTTGTGACCATTTTTACTGTCAGAACAAAGCGAGGCTGGAAGGCAAACAAACACCTCATTTCATTCCAGTGTCTTGTAGGATACTTTCACATAGGCAAAATGTACAAAAATATTTAAGCACAGTTACACTGCAGTCTGTTTTCAGATCATTTTTCACCTTCACTGTAAACAGACAAACAAAACATCAGGAAAACTGACTGCAGCAACAGTTTGTCTGTAGTCCTCCTAAATCCTTGAAACTCTTCCTGAGCATTTGCTACCTTATTGTTTAATGCTTTTCTTTCACCCCTGCAATTTTGGTAAAATAAGTTAGAGTATTTTGCTCCTGTTCCCAGGGCTGGACATTTTCAGATTGCAGGATGGCAAGACCCAGATGATGTCAGCCGTTTGGGGATGTGATTAAGTGTAATGATGCTGCAAAAGCAGGGACTTAAAGGTGAATGCCTGCACTTCCTGATGCAGAAGATAGTGCTGTTGAAAGAAAGCATTTGGAAATGCCCATTAACAGAGAAAGGATAATGAAGCAATTGGTGGTTTGTTCTGTGAATGAGCTGCAGTTAATGGTGCATATAAGTGGAAAGAATGTGGAGCCTTTAGCTTTCTGCCTGAAGCACAGCTTCACTCAAAAAAAGGGGTGAAGGAGGGAGGGGTTGAAAAAGAAACTTCTTTGTGCCTTCGCAGTACCTCAGGTTGGTAAAAATAATTGGAACGTGGTTGTCCTAGACAGGTGTCAGGCATGGAGGGGGTGGAGGAAGATTTATGCCTGAATTAGGAAATACAGCTGCAGTTGCCATTGTGTAGTTGCTATGAAAATAAGAGCAGCTACTGCTTGTGAAATCTGACGACATTATGACTTCAAAGTAGAGCAAAATGATAAGCAAAAAACGTGTAAGGTTAAAGATACCTGCATTTTTTTGTTATGCTACTTTGTAACAAGCACTTTGACTGGCAAATATAATGGATTCTGATTTCATTTGTACGAACTAAACTAATTACTAAAGAGCCTCTGTTAGATCACATTATAATATGGACAAATCAGTAGTACGTTGTTGTGATTTAACCCCAGCCAGCAACTCAGCACCACACAGCTGCTTACTCACTTCCCCCCCCACCCAGTGGGATGGGGGAGAGAATCAGGAAAAAAAGGAAAACTCGTAGGTTGAGATAAAGGCAGTTTAATAGGACAGAAAGGAAGAAAATTATAATGATTATAATAATAACAATAGAATGGGAAAATGCAAAACAAGTGATGCACAATGCAATTGCTCATCACCTGCTGACCAATGCCTAGTTAGTTCCTGAGCAGTGACCTGCCCCCCACCCGGCCAACTCCCCCCCGCCCCCGTTTATATACTGGGCATGACATCCCATGGTATGGAAAACCCCTTTGGACAGTTTGGGTCAGCTGTCCTGGCTGTGTCCCCTTCCAATTTTCTTGTGCCCTTCCAGCCTTCTTGCTGGCTGGCTGTGAGAAGCTGAGAACTCCTTGACTTAGTCTAAACACAAGTTAGCAACAACTGAAAACATCAGTCTGTTATCAACATTCCTCTCACACTAAACCCAAAACACAGCGCTGTACCAGCTACTAGGAAGAAAATTAACTCTATCCCAGCCAAAACCAGGACATATGTTTAATTCTAGGATAGCGTTTACATAAGATCAGAGTACGAGCTATTAGGCTGCAGAATTATTGGCTTGTTTAATTCCATCCATCTGTTATCGAAGTGATTCTTATTTTCCATCAGTGATGCCATCATTATCACTACACCGCACACTTCTCTAAAACAATTTGTTATGGTTCCTGCCTTGCAATTGTTGAAATTTGACTGAAGTGACTCAGCTAGTAGATAATTACCTAGGACTCTCTTGAAGACAAGGAATATACCCTCCATCCTTTCACATTTTGAGGACTGCATTTTCAAGGTGGGTGTAGCCATGACACATTTCCCGTTTATGCACAGCTGTGCCATGATCAATGTGTGGTTGTTGTGGAAGTTCATCCGCATTACACAACTCACTAGGCTGGGACCTTGGTAGTAATCATTTGTACCAATATAGTGGGATATAATCTTTGACTGTGCTTGATACAAGTGAAATTAAAACTATGGTAATGGGTGTCCTCTAGGAACTTAGCAGGGAGTGCATATTCATCCATACAGCAAGCATGAAATGAAACACTATTGGTCAAGAAATGTGTTTTATTTTTTTATTGTGGTGTTTTTATCATTATAGCTGTTGTGGTTCACAAATTCTTTTCTCAGTCTCTATTCGTCTTCTGCTTCTCACATAAAACCATCCTGAAATGACTGGTTTCATCTTTTGCTTTCCTAGTCACCTTTTCTGAGTTACAGTATTTTTTCAGTTGTTGCCATTATTTATCAGAAGGGACATCAACCTTCTGTGGCAGAATGAATAGTTACATTAAAGTCTCTTACAAAATGGTACAGACCCTCATCCTGACTAGAAGAATGACTGATTATAGACTGAGGTGAAGACAAGTCCCATCTTACTTCTAGGTGCTCTTCATTCTTTCCGGCATTAATATTTATATGTGTAGGTCTCCTGCCTTCTGTGTGGTTATGATACATGACTGAGAAATACTTTCCTACTGTGTGGTTTTGATTGTCTTTGTTTTCTATGTCCTTTGTTGGAACTGGTCCTCTTTTTTCATTATTTTTTCTGATTCCTAGTTGCCAAGCACTGCTTGATCTCCCTGTGGTCACTGTGTCTTTGCTCAGAGTTGAAGAAAGGAGATGTTTATGTACCAAGACCAGACAGCCCATTGACTCCACTTCCACCAAATCTGTCTCCTTTACTAGGGCCAAAACCAGATGTCTCGGAAGGAATTTCAGAACAGAGAAAACATATAGTGAAATACTCAGTCAGTTATTTAGTCATTCCAAAATATTCTTCCAGCCTCCAATATTTTGTGGCTCAAGAACTTCCTGAGCCTGCATCTGCGTGTCTGAGTATAATGATCATCAAAAGAAGAGGAAAAATACAATATTATTAATTTTGCCTAGTAACATTACAGTAAAACTGCACTACCAAAGTGAAATGTATGCATTTCATGCATGCTTTTAACAAGGGCTTAAGTAGATGAATCTAGCCATGGCAGTAAAGGTGGTGGCAGGCTACAGTTATGTTTCCTGATCCTCTGCTGTAAATTACTGACACCATAGCGTGGCAGCAGAACAAAAGATCTTCAACACAACTCTGGTACTCTGCTAGCGCCTTTCCTGAAGCTGCCTTTTGTGGTCTGATGTAACTGTGAGCTGTGACAGCTGAGGAGAGGGCAGACTGAGTTTTCAGACATACCTACTATCTCCATGATGATTTTCAGCACGGGATCAGTTAGGACAGCTGAGGGTGATGATGGCTTAACAGTGTTGCCTAATCTAAGGAAGCCCTGACTTCCAAAGTAGAAGACTCAGACTCAAAAGCATTCTTGATGTGAGCTCCTGCATCCAACTCAAGCAAAGCTGGATGAAAGAACGAACATCTGGATTCTCGCTCCTATGAGCTGAGGCCTCTTGGAGACCTCTAGTCACCTTGTGAAATTTTCGGCAGCCCAAACAGTGGTGATAAACTTCAGTAAAAACATATCTGTTACTTATTGGCATTTAAAACAGCTAGGGAGTATTATTTGGCAGTAAATCTACTGCGTTTCAACAGTAAACATGCTTTAGTAAATAACACATGCTTGTAAAACATCTGTGTATTACACAAATTTAAAGGCTAAAGGAGTTACTAAAAATAAGTATGGACTTAATAAAAAACATTTTATGTCCAAATCCCTAATTAAACTGCTGTAGCCAATTTAGCATAACTTCAAACTCTTCCTGCCATGCCTTCTTTTACAACTGTATCACATTCCACCATAAAAGGAAAATCTCTGTTGATAGTGTTTGATATTCTTTAGTCTACTGGAGCCAAGCATAACTAAATCATATTTTCACTGTATTTCATATTCTGCTTACTAATATTTGTGCTATGTGACTAAGTTTCACTAGAAAAACAGTCAGTGTACCCAGCAACAGAAGTAGAATGGAAAGGAGAGTAAATTAAAAAACTTGTTTCAATAGTGTAATTTATATAGAATAAAACAATGTAAATCTTAGACTGCCATGCTCTTCCTGCTTTCTCAGAAGAGCACCTACTGGTGTCCACTGCTGCACAAAATGATAATATTTGTATAGGTTTCTTCAGCTCTGGCCTTAGTTATAAATAATTCAATAGATTTTCATTTAAAATAGATTTATAGCTTTCATGTCTTGTTTCCGTGACTTTCCTAATTCAGTCATGCTTTTGTCTCCTCTTTATATAAATGCCTCGGGTCATTTGCTTATTTCAATCGGCATAGAATAATTCTCTCTCAGCCTATTCAGATAGAGCTGAAGTTTTTAGGAAAAGTGATTTATAAATCCCTAGTGGAACCAACAGGGAAGTACCAGTGGTACAAAAAAAATCTGCCTACTTCTGTTACCAGGTGGTACTTTGAAACCCCAATATTGTTTAGGCACTTATTCCTTGGGGTTTTTAAAGAGAGGTGAGAATATTTAGGCTTCTAATGTGGGCATTTCAGTTGGACAGGCTAAATATAAGACATACTTAGCAGTTATTCAGTTGGATTATAACCTGGAGAAGCATTTGTTGGGACAGGCAAAAGATATTTTGGTTCTTGTTCTGATACCGTCACAGATTTGCTATCTTGCTCCAAAAAGCTCATTGTCATCCCTTTACTGTTTCCTTTCCTATTTTTTGTCTGCCTTGGCTTTTTTTTTTTTTTTAAATTTCTTTTTTTTTTTAAACCTCATCAGGGTTGCGACTGTCACATTCTAGCAGATTGTGAAATACCTTGCATAACCCTGTCCCAGTCCCCATACAGGATCAGCACTGTTCCTGCAGTACCATATGTAAACATCTGGGAATTCTCAAAATTAAAGTTCAGGGATCCAAAAGTATTAAAAATTGTTTTTCAAGTCAGTCATTCTGAACTAGTTTTTTCTTGGGAATTTTCAAAAAGATATTTGTTATATTAGAGCACAGTATCCAGTTATCATGACAACCACAAACTGTCAATCATTAAAAAAAAAAAAGCCCCTTCATGACAGAGTCCTCAACAGAAAAGTCTCTGAGGCTTCTGCTGGATAAGAGAAAGAACCAACAAAGAACACACACAAATACATAGTGCTGAATTCTGGACATGGGATAATTCATTATAATAAGCAAGTAATATTTGCTTATACAATTGCCTGGGTAAGCATTTTAGGAAAAGACCATACCTCAGATGGAAAACAACTGTGGCATTCTGATATCCAAACTGATGATTTAAGTGTCAGTTGAAGTAAAAATACACATCCCCAGTCCTTTGTCAAGAGGATAGCGCTGTTCCAAGCATCATACTGAATGGGCGACAGATGTACAGAGGACAGCAAAGATTCTGAGATTTTTCTGGGTTTAATGGCATTTTCAGAGAACTCTACAGAAAAAGTTCTTCTGGTGTGAAAATGATTTACCAGCTGAGCACAACTTTAAAGCTGTATAAAGTAACACAGTGTGTGTATCAGTAGATTTAAGGACCGCCTACCACGTTACACTTGGACTTAAAAAATCAGCTAGCTTTATACAGAATTTGTGCTCTCAGAAATAATGATTAGACTAAACTCAGATTTATTTTCTCCTCTGAACTGCCCTGAAGAACGCCCTTAAATTTTCCAGAAGACAAGTGAATTATCTCTGACACCAAATCTGTCACTTTCATCAAAATGAGGTGTTATAGATGGAGCAAGGACAAAACACTTTACTGATCCTACCAGTAATTTCATTAACCAAGGCAAGATACTCATCTAAATTCACTGGAACAGAACGGCTTTTGCCCAAGAGAATGCAATAACCTACAGAGCCATGTTCATGCTCTTACCTAACTTAATGTCACTGTTTTATCCTAAAAGAGCAATTTCAGATAACAGGACTCTGTAGCCTCCCATTTTGCAAGGTGGTTTCAAAAACCTAGAAGGCACCACATTCAAACCTGGGTATCCTGCTTGTCGGTACAAAGTCTCAGCTCACTGGGGCTCCTGGGCACCAGGGCCCTTGGTAGGTATTTGGACATTTGGGTAGCTGTGTTGGAAGCAACTTTGGCATGTAGGAAAAACAAGTGCTTCCCAGCACATTAGCAGCAGAGGCACATGGTTTTGCATGATTTAATTCTTAGGTCTAAATGCCTCACCTTAGCTCCAGCCCTTGGGTGCTCGACTGCAGCAAACACTTTAGCAGCAGAGGCTGGGTCCAGTTTGACATCTGTCCAGAATTCCCTGTGCTAATAATATTTTATTACATTTTAGAGAACTCACAGCAAGGCTTTTGCTATGTAACTGCTCAGGACAGGTGGACACCAGACTGCAATAATGCACTACTATAAATTTTTTAGTAAATTGGATCCTATATGATGGCTATTACATTTTAATTACTATGATTATTTTACAGGTATTTCAAACATAAATTGTGTCATCGCAACTGTGTTACTTATTGTTTAATTGAAATAAAAATGCCTTACATATTTTTCTATCTTGGAAAAAAATCCTCCCCCATGTCCCCCTAAAATTTGCACAACATTTATACAGAGTTTACTACTCACAGTGGAATTGTAGTTTAAAAGATTGGCCAGCTGGCTATGACTGAACTCTTGTCTCTGTAAGAGAAAAAAAGTCAGTGACTCAAATGCAAACACATTGATATTATAGACTAGATTATAAACTAGTTTCTCTTTTACCTTTCATTTACCACTGTACAAAGAAAAAATACATATTATAAAGCATTATGACAGTCAGATAATAATAAAATTGATTTTCCCAAGCATACACTCTCTTTATTAATAGTTCTGGGTAAAATGTAATTATTTGTTTACCAATATACCATATTTAGTATTACCACAATTCATTACCTATTGCAGGGAAGAATAATGTGTAAATAACTTATACTAACTAATATAGTTCTGATTAGATGCCTACATGGTCTACTGTCCAAACTGGTGGTTTTTTTTTTTAATATATGCTTATTTCAAGTTCTAAAATTACAGAGTCATAATCTGTTTTGGTGACCATAGTTCATTAGATGAGAACAAGAAAAGTTAGGTACAACAGATTCAGCATTCTAGGCGGATGTAAGCAAAGATTATTTTATGTCATTTCATACTGAAACATACCATGTGAGTGGCTTTTATGCATGTTTGGAAGAGATTATGGTCTGGGTTAGTAATTACCACAGCAGGTCTACCTGTGATATGGCTCTCCTTAATGTGTGCATGGCCTTTGGGTTAGAGGGTTTGCACTGTAAAGAAATGCTTGAGTCTGAATGCTGGTCCTTAGCATTTCTTTATTAGTATTACAAATCCAAACCCACCCCTTATTCACATAATTTATGGGTTTTCTTTGTAGTGCTCAGTGGCAGAACTGTATTTGTACAGGATAGAATGGAAAACATAAAAATATTAAAACCAAAAGGGTTAAAGCATTTATCCAGTTCTCTACTGACAGCTGTGACTCTAAATATTTGCCTCTAGTTACACTGCTTGTAAAATGAAGCATTGTTCTTCTCACATCCTTGAGGTTTTCAAGCTACTGTCATATACTACTGCAAAGCTGTAGAAATAAACCCTTTCCCAGCTCTTTCCCTTCAAAATGAATTTGAGAAACTCATATGTATTATTAAACATTCATTCTTCTTGTGTTGTTTTTTGTTTGGCTGGCTTTTTTATTTCCATGTTCTTGGTTAAGATTTTTTGTAGTTACGTGAGTAGATAGTTAGACATGTAATTAGGCTTAGACTTTGAGTGCTTGTACCTACAGTAGAAACATTCTATTATACTGCTTTTGGTTTTGTGCACATGTTGCTGTTCCTGAATCATCATTCTACATACTTGGAGATTCAGACAGATAACCTTTGTTGTAAGGTACCAACCCTGCACCAGCACCATTTTTGAGTGTGTGGCCAGAATGCACATGAGCAGCAACAAAGACATGTTTTTTCACGTATTTAAAGCTGAACATAATTATAAAAGGTTTGTTGCCATGAGGGACCTAATGCTAGCACCAATCATATTTCAAAAAACATTGCTGAACTTTTATAGTCCTTACTTCTTTTATTAGAGGAATGTAATTCTTAGAAAGACTTCCTAAATGGAGATTTGGCTGGTGTTTTGGGCTGTCACATACAAAAGGCTTTATTTTTGTTGGCTATTGAATGACTTTGTTTAGTGATCAAGCTTGAGTTTTTTAAATCTAAATAAGTTAATGTAGTTTCATATACATAGATCACAATTTGCGTGCTGGGTATCTTACAAGAAAAATAGAGTGGCAAGATTTAAAATGTCGATGAACTGTTCTTTATGTTAAACATAGTGAAGCAAATTTCTCTTCATGGATATGTGCATTTATGATTTAATAGCAGGTGAATTTTCAACCCTAAAGAGAAAGAAATATCCCTTTTGCACAGGTTATAATATGACAATAGTTCTGGAAACTTGTAAAGCACTGGACCATCTATGCTTTCATCCTCTGTTAGAGATACCACCTCAAAGACAAAGCAACAATCACAGTTATGTGTACATTACCCTTTCTCCCTGTTTGCAATGTATATACCAATCTGGACTTACACAGCAGAAGATTTTGTCATTGAGATACAATCTCTTTGGTTTTCCTCCAGAAGACCAGAATATCACAAGCAGCTGCTGCCCGAACTTCACCATATCTTCTCGCTGTCAGTGTTGCACAGCCCCAGCTCGACCCTGAAATACAATCTGGGACTTGTCAGAATTTAATTGATGATGCTTACATTTACACATGCACATGAATTTACTAACATAAATAGAATATTGCTGCCTATGTGGATAAAAAGTTGTTCATTGGTGTCCCAAGTATATCTTTCCTGAATAAAAGTTGTTTACATTTTTTTTCATTTAAGGGATTTTTTGCACTCATATTCAGATGAATATAATTGAAAAATAAAACTCAGCAATGGCAATGTAACTTGTAATGAGCTTACAAGAAGAGAAAACAGCTAAATGAAAGTTAATACTATGTTAAGTTTGAAAAATTAGATGCACATGTGTCAGGAGATTTTAAAAGTTGAATATCAAATCTTGTTCTTACAATTGACGTGTTTTAATTAACGGATAGGTTTGATTGTGTTTTAAGTTATCTGAAAACGGTTTTGTTTTTCGTGGTTATATTACTACTGCTGCTAATTTGGGCAGAGGCTAAACCTGTGATGCATGATACAAGAATGAAAGCATGGTACTCTACCAAGAAGAGCCCTTCTTAATTAAAAAATGTCTACATCAGTTTTCTGAAACTGTGACAAAACAATGAAAATGCTAGACAAAAATGGCACTTTTAAAGAAAACTATGAGTAGGAAAAGATGGAAATAATACGGAAACATCTTTTCAAGGCAAATACTGCAACTACCAAATTGTTGACCCCTGAGCAATATTAGGTTCAAGAACATTTAGAATGATTTAACTTATCAGGGGCCTGACCCTATTGAAATCAATAGAAAGAATTCCAAAGAATTTTGAGAGCTTTGGAAATGATCCAAAAAGTAAACTGATACTCCTAGGGGACAATTTTTGCATACCTCTTCTGGATTGTCATTGATGCTGCTATTGAAAATGTCATTTACCTTAGTATTAATGTAAAGAACTAATAGGGATCGTTTAGAAGCCAGCAATTATATTTCATTGGAACAATTATTACAGAAATACTGTGCTTTTCATAAGACTCTAGGGTCTTCTTCCCTATAAATATTTAATAACATCTATTCTTGCAACACTTAGTAGATTAAATGGCTTTTGTCAAAAAATCTGGGAAGTAACTATAGCTTTTTCTGTAGGGGTATTTGCCTTTTAAATTACTTTTTAATTGTTTGTTGTTTTAGTCTTAAAGTCTACAAATAGAATAGAAAATAATCTGAGCTTCTGGTCTTTCATCTGTACTGATGGGGATCATACTGAAGACTGTTTATTACTGAACTTGTAGTCTTGTTTGGTAAAGATTGTTATCAACCGCAATGTTACGCTCGGGTCAGTAAGGGAAGAGTTTCGCTGACTGAAGGTCTCAGATTTGTTTTCTTCAAACCAAGTATGTTCTTGAAAACATTTTTATGTTACCATTATGTTCACTGTAAATCACCAGCCTACAGTTTTAATGTTTAAAAGCTGACAAGTTGGGACTTTGAAGCTGTCACCAAATTGTTTCTCCACTGGCCTCTTACTCATGACGGTTCAGAGTGCTAGTCTGTGTACAGGAGTGATCCAGCCTTCTGTGCTGATGAAAATGACATTACCCCATGAAAATCAAGGTACTGTCCTACTCTGCTTCCCTAGCATTAAGCCAATGGACTCACCAAACTGGGTGCTTTTTCGCAGATATGAACCTCTAGCAGACCACAGGCAGGTGATGCAAAGCAGAACACTCACCTTTCTGCTCTGTACTCAACCCAGTCAGTCATCAGAGGAACTAAGATTTACTGTTGGGTCTTGATTTCTCTGTTCCCTCTCTGCTGGGTTTCCAGCAAGAAGGGAATCACACTACTTTCACCCTGTGGGATGTACTTGGCTGATCTAAAGGGAAGGATTTAAGGCATGTCTCCAGAAGCTCTGGGTCCCAGTCAGCATGGGAACTTGTTCTGGAAGACTTCCAGAAAAACTGGGTAATTGGGGTGCTGGTGTCCCTATTTCTTCTCTGTCATACCAGAACATATTCCATAACTTTGGTTTCAGGGCTGCACTATGAGGGATGTATATTCAGAGCCGTAACTGAGTGCGCATTTTCTTCCTGAAACACTCCCCCTCAAGGACAGCAAAGTTGGCAATCTTGCCTTTGTGGCAATTTCATTAGTGAGCTAGACAGAAAACCCAGCTATCAAACCCAGCTCTTTAATATCAGCATTGTTTTTAGGTTTTGGTAAGATTCAAAGACAGATAATACATAACGAAATCCTTTATTTTCTGAACTATTAGAAGAGATTAAAATCACTGGTTAGTATTCAAAGGAGTCATTTGGACTAGAAATGCATAAATAAGTGATTATTGTTTCCTTGGAAAACAACAAATTAGAGCAGCATTTTCAGTTCACTTGCAATCAAGTCTAGCAACTAATATCTATCTATAGCTTTAATTTGTGTGCTGTATTTAACAAGTCTGTTTCGCACATCACAAAACCAAAATAGTTGCAGAATATTAAATCTTTAACTTTCTTGTTTTCTTTTCTAGCTTAGTTTTTTTAATGATAAGGATGGCTTTTTATGCTTAAATGAAATGTTTGCATCTAAAGCTTGTGTTCTGTGTCTCTTGGAACACAGCTGTGAATATTGATTTGATTACTAAAATATCTTGAAAACCCAATTTGTTTTTTAAAAAACATATTTCAGTGCACAAAGACTAAAATGCCACGTACATTCAGATTTTTTTATTTACAAAATATTTATGAAATAAAAAAATAAAACCACATAATTGGTTTTAATTATAGAAGGCAATATTAAAAAAAAGTCAAAAAAGTCTAAATCAGTTCAAAGTGTGATGGACATATTTGCATAGCTCTAGAAATATCTGCGTACTCAAGAGCCTGTCTTCTTGCCAGTTAATAGCTAAAACTTACCAGCAGAAACACTAAAAATTTCACTGGTGGTTTATCCAGGTTATCCTGAACTTTCTCCTCCCTGCTATCTGTATATTTATCAATATACCTGAGCATGTGTGTCACACAGTGTGGATGGTTAAATAAGATTGATATTCAGATGTGGTATTACCTGAATTTATGTCCTGATGTTTGTTTTGTTGTTCAAATATATTAAATAGCAGAAGAAATGTTACAGACAAGTGGGTGAGAGATTTGAAAACAGATGTCCCTGTGCAACTCTTTCATCAACAGACATTGGCATAAACTTGAAAGAAAAGCTTGACTGAAATCAGTCTCAGCTGGTGGATAAAAAATGAGGCTTTCAGGAAGCCATGAAAATATTTAACATGGAGGACAGTCCCAGAAATGATTTTAAAATGAAGTGCATGAAGTGTTATTCTGAGCAGAGAAAGATTTTTTCCTGGCTGGTGCAGTACTGATGTCAGTCATGGGACTGATGGTGCAACTGCTCTTCCTGTGATTAACCAGTACTGAACATACACTTGACACATGTGAGATTTGTGTCTGCTCAGGGGAGGGTGGGGTAATGTGAGCCTCATGTTCTCACTCTGACTGTGGCCAGCTATTGGCAAACACTGATCCTTACATGATCCCAAGCTGACATGCTCCAATACAATTAATCTGATTCATCTGTGTTTGCCTTTCATATACACTCAAATGCATCCTGAGGAAGAAGGACATGTTTTTTAAAAAAGCAGAATATACTAGCCTGAGGGATGATCTGTTTTGATAGTGGTCCCTCTATTTGCCATACTAAAGAGGAAAATGATTTACTGTATCAGGCCAAAAATACTTTGCATTTCCAGCCTTTCCCAGTAAAATATTATGTTTAATGCTCTCACTACTTTTGAAGGCATGGTCAATAAAGCTGCTGCTTGACAGGTTCTTGACTCTTAAAGCTGTTTTTCCTTGGCCAGGACCTGCAAAATAAGATAATAAATGTGTTAACAATAAAGTCCTGATGTATAATTCTTGAAATAAATGTTAATATTTCAAAGGATTTGAAGTGAATCAATTAACACTGATTTTTAATAGTGATTTAGGCACTTAGACACTAAATTCCATTGGTTTCTCATTGAAATTCAGGTACAGGAACCAGTCTTTTCTGGTTCCTAAATCACTCAATTTCTGCTAGGCATAGAGCATTGCAGAATCCCAGGTACCTGAAGGAGCTGATCCCAAAACAATGGGGTGAAGGAGATGAAGAAGTCCCTAAGGAATCAATCTTCAGTACTTCTGGGGTAGTAAGGGGACAGATGCTGCCTTGTGCTGTGACCATAAAAAATCACGAGCACATCCTGTTTTCCAGTTACATGGTTTAATCATCAGATTACAGGCTGTTCTGGATTAGGATGCTGTCAATCTTTCCTCACAGAGTTGTTCTACTTGGTGTAATTAGCTAAATGTTTACTGGGCCAGAGATGCCATGATTGCCTTGTGACTCTTCTCTGAAATGCAGAGCTCCTGAGTAAATTTGGAATTCAGTGTCACAGGACCTGATCCTTTACAGTTACTTTTAATTGTGGAGTATTATAATTAGTGAACAGTCCTGTTTAACTCAATAACTAAAGTTAAACAGCTGTGTCAACTTTTGTAGGGCTGGAGCCTGAAAGAACAAGAACAATGTTTGTTGAAATAGATACTTCTCCTTTGTTATGAGCCTCAGAGTTCACAATCTATCCAGAGCTAGTTAATTAAGTTTTTCTCAGGCTTCCTTGGAAATGTTACTTAGAGGTCTGCTTAGCAAAATTTGGTGTAATACAACAAGATGTTTCTACTCTAGGTTTGAGTTCTTGGTGTCTAAGCAGGCTTGACTATGTGTCTGACCATCTTCTTATGTAGTAACAAAATCTGCAACCAGAAAGTCCCATATCTCCTTCTTTGCCTCCAGGCATTGATGAGATTAGAGCCAAATTTTGCTCATAAGCAGGATCCTGATTTGGCAGTGTGGCCTCTTGGTCCTGACGGCAGCACAGCCTGTCGCTAGCAGGGCCACCCAGCTCCCGCTGTGACTGGGCAGCTGCTGAACCGTCTTTCACAACACTGTTTCCTTTTTTTTAAACTGAGATCAGTGAGACACTGTAACAAGGCAGACAAGTTATCATAAACGGGAGATATTCTTGGATTAAATTTTTCTTAAAAAAAAAAAAATTCAAAAAAATAATAAAACCCCCACTCTAGTTACTTTGTTTGTTGCTTCACTCAGGCATACTGAATACAGTTGAGTTGCCTTACTGTGGCGGGTTGACCCTGGCTGGATGCCAGGTGCCCACCAAAGCCGCTCACTCCCTCCCCCTCCTCAGCTGGACAGGAGAGAGAATATAATGAAAGACTCGCGGGTCAAGATAAGGACAGGGAGAGATCACTCACCAATTACCTTCATGGGCAAAACAGACTCGACTTGGGGAAAATTAACTTATTACCAGTCAAACCAGAGTAGGGTAATGAGAAATAAATCAAATCTTAAAACACCTTCACCCCTCCCTTCTTCCTGGGCACAACTTTACTCCTGATTTTCTCTACCTTGCCCCCGTGAGCGGCACACAGGGACGGGGAATGGGGCTTGCAGTCAGTTCATCACTCATTGTCTCTGCCGCTCCTTCCTCCATAGGGGCAGGACTCCTCACTCTTCCCCTGCTCCCGCGTGGGTCCTTCCCATGGGCTGCAGTTCTTCACGAACTGCTCCAGCGTGGGTCCTTTCATAGAATCATAGAATCATAGAATGGCTTGGGCTGGAAGGGACCATCAAAGGTCATCTAGTCCAACCCCGCTGTGGTGAGCAGGGACACCCTCAACTAGATCAGGCTGCTCAGAGCCCCGTCCAGCCTGGCCTTGAGTGTTTCCAGGGATGGGGCTTCTACCGCCTCTCTGGGCAACCTGTGC